>HG995243.1:17500-1267500 GCA_905332985.1 Mimas tiliae
TGCATCATCTGCATTGCTTGCTTCGGCTGCTTTGGTTGCATTGGCTGCAGTAGCTGAGTGCGCAGGCCAATCAAACATCTATCTGCGCATTGCCTGCGTTACCTGTACCATCTGGTAAGTCTGCACTGGCTGCTTTAACTGCATCGGCTGCATTGTCTGCGCGCGCTGGCCAATTGGAGATCCATCTGCACACTGTCTGCACTGCCTGCATCATCTGGACAGCCTGCATCGGCTGCATTGCCTGCTTGCGCGGGTGAATCGAAGATCCATCTGCACACTGTCTGCATTGCCGGTATTATCTGGATAGTCTGCTTCGGCTGCATTGCCTGCTTGCGCGGGCCAATTGAAGATCCATCTGCACACTGTCTGCATTGCCTGTACTATCCGGATAGTCTGCATCGGCTGCATTGCCTGCATTGCCTGCATTGCCTGCATTGCCTGCATTGCCTGCATTGCCTGCGTGCGCGGGCTAATCAAGGATCATCTGCACACTGCCTGCATTGCCTGCATTGACTGGATAGTCTGCATCGGCTGCATTGCCTGCATTGCCTGCATTGCCTGCATTGCCTGCGTGCGCGGGCTAATCAACAATCAGGGATCATCATCTGCATACTGCCTGCATTGCCTGCATTAACTGGACAGTCTGCATTGGCTGCTCTGGTTGCATATCATCTGCATTATTAACTGTTAAATAGGAAAAACAACACGAGCTGCTTTAAGCCCCACGGTTGACCCAAACAAATTATACAAAATTTACTTTTTGACTTTTTGACGCCTACAAGCCGTATACACTTGTGGGAAACATATTCTTCAGACGCATTCCCCTAACAATACCAAACATATAATGTTCGGGATCCGCACGCCACCCAAGGAAATGAGGCCGAAGAGCAAAACGCCTGAAAAGATCAGCCCGGGAGATACCGGTGGGAACAAGGTCGCGCAGGCCCGGCGGAGCTTGGAATCCCAGATCGAAAGATCTGGGGGAACGAGCGCCGCCGAGCCCGTGCGGCCAAAACCCGCGGGAACCTCTGCGGACGGAGAAAACCCGACTAAAAAAGTGACAGCCCCGGCCTCAATAGTGGCAGTAGTGCCACGAGAAGATACCGGACAAATGAGCAGGACAGCCAAAGCAAAATCTTGCTTGATGAAACTGAAGCTCCAAATAAACAACAGTCGGAACCTGAAAACGGAGATAAAAACGGACGTTATAGAGGCAGCGGAAAAGCTATACAAGCTAGTAAAGGAAGGAGAGGACGAAAGGTTAAAAGAAGGAAAGAAGGTAAAGACAACAGAAGATCCACCCAGAATCGGAAGAGACATGGAAATAGAGAAAAAGCTAGAAAATCAGGAGAAGGAAATAATTAGGAGACTGGATGCCCACACCCAACTATTGAAAGAGAGCAAGGAGGAAATGGAAAAGTTAAGCAAGGAGATAAATAAGCAAAGAGAGGACTGGAAAGAAGGAAGAAGCTACGCAAGCGTGGTGTCTGGCACAGGGAGGAAGGAACAAGGGAATGCAGCAATGCACTCCGTAGTGATCACCTCCGTGGACCAGACGGTCACGGGCGAAGCAGTCTTCGAGGAAATCAGGACTACACTAAACGCTAGAGAAGAGGGGATGAGGATTGATAAGATAAGAAAGGCAAAGGATAGGAAAGTGATAGTTGGCTGTAAGTCGAAAGAAGAACTGGGCAGAATTAAGGAAAAGATCAAATCAGCGGGAGCCAGACTTCATATCGAGGATATGGAGAATAAGAATCCCATGATTTTGCTGAGGGACGTCCTAAGCCATAACAAGGACGACGAAATAGTAAGAGCACTACTTAACCAGAACAAACATCTTCTGGGAGATGTGAGTGGAGACAGCGCGTGCCTAAAGGTGAAATTTAGGAGAAGGGCGCGGAACCCACTCACATCTCACGTGGCAATACAGGTGCCACCTAAGATATGGAAGCGGCTCACAGAAGAGGGGTCAGTCCATATTGACGTGCAGAGGGTCAAGGTCGAGGACCAATCCCCTCTTATCCAGTGCTCGCGGTGCCTGGGCTATGGGCATGGGAAGCGGTTCTGCCGAGACCAGGAGGATGCGTGCAGCCACTGCGGGGGGGCCCACCACAGGTCGGAATGCGCCGACTGGATGGCGAGGGCTCCACCGACGTGTTGCAACTGCACCAAGGCCAGGATCGGCGGGACCGAACACGATGCCTTTAGCCCGGAATGCCCTGTGAGGAGGAAGTGGGAGATCCTGGCGAGGTCCACGGTAGCATATTGCTAAGGTGGATCCAAGGAACCCAGATCAGACAAACTCCTCAACAGGCGCAACGTCGACCTTAGTCGCCCAAGCCAATTTACAAAGGAAAAAACTAGCGACAAGTGAATTCTTACTAGAATCAGCAAAGAGGAAGGTCGACTTTGCGCTGCTGCAGGAGCCATACGTGGGAAGCCAAGGTAGAGTGAGAGACCACCGGGGGGTGAGGATCTTCCAGGGAGAAAACGGGCAGGGGGCCGTTGTCAAGTCAGCCGTTGCAGTTTTCAACGGCGACTGGACGGTGGCCCAATGTCCGTCCCTCACCACAACCAACATCACAGTGGTGAAGATCCAAACGGGAACCCGTGAGATAGTGGTTATCTCGTTCTACTTTGAGCCGGATAAACCCATAGGGCCATACCTGCAGCAGTTGGGGAAGATAGTTGAAAAACTGGGCCCTCGCGGAATCCTCATAGGGGGTGACACCAATGCCAAAAGCATATGGTGGGGCAGCGCGGACACTGACGGGAGGGGAGAGGAAATGGCAGGAATGCTGGAGGAACACGGATTGCAGGTGCTCAACAGCGGCAAAGCTCCAACATTCGAAACAGTGCGAGGAGGAAAACTCCTCACCAGCCACATTGACATCACGGCCTGCACTGAGGATATCCTGGACCTGACAAGGGACTGGAAGGTGGACGACACCATGGCGGACTCGGACCATAACGCAATAACCTTCAAAATTGATAGAATTAAAAGTAAATTTACAATACAGAAATTTAAATCTACAAAAAAGTACAACACAAATAAGGCTAATTGGACCCACTTTGCTGAAAAACTGGAACAATCATTGCACAGCAACCAACTAACAGAATCAGAAATAAATAACATCAACAATAAATCAAATCTAGATAATACAATAGAAAAATACATAGATACAATAATAAAAACTAGCAACGAGACAATACCGCTAATTAAAGTAAAAAACAAACACAACTTACCGTGGTGGTCCGAGAAACTCGCCAGAATGAAGAAGGAAGTCACCACCAGGAAAAGGAGAATCCGATGCGCAGCGCCGATTCGAAGAGCTAAGGTCGTTGATGAGTACCTGCAATCAAAAGAGAGATATGAGAATGAAGCCAAGAAGGCACAAGTAGATAGTTGGAAGGAATTCTGTAAAAAACAGGATAAGGAGAACATCTGGGACGGGATATATAGAGTGATTGGGAAGGTATCCAAAAAGCATGAAGACCTGCCATTGACCAAGAACGGAGAGACCCTAAGCTTGAAGGACTCGGCAAAGCTATTGGCAGAAACCTTCTATCCAGAAGACAATAAAGAAGAAGACAACGCAGACCATCAGCGTACAAGAGAGGCAGCCGCACGAGTAAATGACAAAGTCGATGCTGAGATCCATGACCCACCATTTACACTGGACGAACTAAGTGCGGCTGCAAACAGCTTCAATCCAAAGAAAGCCCCGGGAGCAGACGGCCTAACGGCTGACATCTGTAAGCAAGCTATAGATAAGTACCCAGAATTGTACCTATCACTGGCAAACAAGTGCCTCGAACTTGGCCACTTCCCGACCACCTGGAAGGAGGCAACGGTCATAGTCCTCCGGAAACCTGCCAAGGAGGACTACACGAACGTCAAATCGTACAGACCGATAGGCCTTTTGCCTGTGATGGGGAAGATACTGGAGAAGATGGTGGTGGGGCGAGTGAGGTGGTATCTCTACCCGAGGACAAGCCCCCGACAGTTTGGCTTTATGCCGCAGAGGAGCACCGAAGACTCCCTCTACGTTTTGATGAGACATATAAGGAACAAACTTTCTGAAAAGAAAATTGTCCTTATTGTCTCACTGGACATAGAGGGGGCCTTCGACAGCGCCTGGTGGCCGGCAATTAGAGTCAGACTGTCGGAGGAAGGATGTCCAATCAACATCAGAAGGGTAATAGATAGCTACCTCGAGAGCAGAAAAGTCAGACTGAGGTACTCCGGGGAAGAGTATGAGAGGTGGACCTCCAAGGGATGCGTGCAGGGCTCCATTGGGGGTCCAACCTTCTGGAATCTGCTCCTCGACCCACTACTATCGGAGCTTGATAGACGGGGTATTTACTGCCAAGCTTTTGCCGATGACGTAGTGCTCGCATTCGACGGACATGAGATGAGCAAGATACAAAAACAGGCCAATGAAACGCTGGCCTGTGTGAGGGATTGGGGAATCAAAAACAAACTTAAGTTCGCCCCGAACAAGACAAAGGCAATGGTGATAACCAGAAAACTGAAGTATGATTCTCCGATCCTCCACATGGGTGGCGTGGACATTGGTCTGGAAAAACAGATGAAGATACTGGGAGTCACAATCGACAGCGGGCTGACCTTTAACGCCCACGTTACCAACGTATGTAAGAAGGCAGTGGGTTTTTACCAAAAACTGTCCACGGCAGCAAGAACGCAGTGGGGGCTGGGACCAGACATCATCAAACTGCTGTATACGGCTGTAGTAGAGCCAACCATACTATATGGAGCAAGTGTATGGGCCCCGGCTTCACACAAATTAGGGATAAAAAAGCAGCTCGCTGTTGTCCAAAGAGGTTTCGCGCAAAAGATTACGAAGGCCTACAGGACCGTCTCATTAAACTCGGCCCTTCTCCTCGCCGGGATACTGCCCCTGGATATTCGTGCCAGGGAGAATGCCTCCCTGTACGAAATCAAAAGGGGCTGGTCCCGGCGGGTGATAGGGGACCGGGAGGTGGAACGGCCTGTGGCCTTCGAAAATCTTGAACACCCAGCGCAACGTGGCACTATTAAATACCGGTGTCTGGTGGACGGTGCAGAAGTGAACCAAATAACTAGAGAAGGCCGAGCTATCTTCACAGACGGCAGTAAGATCGATGGTAAGGTCGGAGCGGCAATCTCCATTTGGCAGAACGCCGCCGAGACCAAAACCAAAAAACTCAAACTGGAATCATTCTGCACCGTCTACCAGGCAGAGATGGTGGCCCTCCGCAGGGCGGTGGCAGAGGCGGTGGTTGGGGAGGCGGCTCAGTGCAGCATCCTGAGCGACTCTAGAGCGGCGCTGGAAACCGTCGCTGACGGAGCTTCCCTCCACCCCCTAGCGTTCCAAATTCAAAAAATGATCAGAAGCAATAAAGAACGCGGCAGAATAGTATCGTTATTCTGGATAAAAGCTCACGCAGGGTTGGAGGGAAACGAGCGCGCAGACGAGCTCGCAAAGGATGCTGCGCTGAATCTCAAAGTTAAACCTGACTACGATAAGTGTCCCGTTTCATTCGTCAAACGACAGATTCGTCTGGAGTCGATTGACGAGTGGAACGAGCGCTACGTACAGGGCGAGACGGCCTCAACCACAAAGCTCTTCTTCCCGAGTGCTGTGGAGGCCCGCCAAATCATCGGGAAGATCCAAACGGATCCCGTCACGACGCAGGTGTTCACGGGGCATGGCGGGTTCTCCGAATACTTGTACCGCTTCAAGTGCAAGGAGAGCCCGTCATGTATCTGTGACCCTGCAGAAGACCAAAGTTTAGTGCACGTTATAACCGAATGCCCAGTGTATCTGATGAAAAGACTAGATTTAGAAATAGAGTTAGGTATAGACATTAAAAGAAATACAGTATGTAAATTAATAGCAAATAAGGAAAGTAGAGATAAGTTTATTAAGTATTGTAGAAATGTAGTAATTAGCGTAGCAAATAGAAATAAGTAGAAATAAGTTAGGCTAGATATACAATGTATAGATTATATATTACTAGAAACTAAGAAATAATGTAAGTAAAAATAAGATAAACTGGAATAGTTATAAGGTAGATAAGTTAAATTAAGTGAAAAAATGTATGTAAATAAAGAAAAGAAAAAAGTCGTTCCAATAAAATAAGAAAATAGCTAGGATTAGGAAAAGTAGGACCATTGAGACTAGGAGCATAGAAATGAACCAATAAAGATAGAATAGGGAAGGGTAGGGGGTGAAAAAGAGCTCTAACTAGGGTTAGGGGAACGAGAGTGGGGCATAGCGCCCCACAATAAAAAAAAAAAAAAAAAAAAAAAAAAAAAAAAAAAAACCTAACCTAACCTAACCTAACCTAACCTAACCTAACCTAACCTAACCTAACCTAACCTAACCTAACCTAACCTAACCTAACCTAACCTAACCTAACCTAACCTAACCTAACCTAACCTAACCTAACCTAACCTAACCTAACCTAACCTAACCTAACCTAACCTAACCTAACCTAACCTAACCTAACCTAACCTAACCTAACCTAACCTAACCTAACCTAACCTAACCTAACCTAACCTAACCTAACCTAACCGGTGAAAAAGAGCTCTAACTAGGGTTAGGGGAACGAGAGTGGGGCATAGCGCCCCACAATAAAAAAAAAAAAAAAAAAAAAAAAAAAAAAAAAAAAAAAAAAAACCTAACCTAACCTAACCTAACCTAACCTAACCTAACCTAACCTAACCTAACCTAACCTAACCTAACCTAACCTAACCTAACCTAACCTAACCTAACCTAACCTAACCTAACCTAACCTAACCTAACCTAACCTAACCTAACCTAACCTAACCTAACCTAACCTAACCTAACCTAACCTAACCTAACCTAACCTAACCTAACCTAACCTAACCTAACCTAACCTAACCTAACCTAACCTAACCTAACCTAACCTAACCTAACCTAACCTAACCTAACCTAACCTAACCTAACCTAACCTAACCTAACCTAACCTAACCTAACCTAACCTAACCTAACCTAACCTAACCTAACCTAACCTAACCTAACCTAACCTAACCTAACCTAACCTAACCTAACCTAACCTAACCTAACCTAACCTAACCTAACCTAACCTAACCTAACCTAACCTAACCTAACCTAACCTAACCTAACCTAACCTAACCTAACCAGTTGCTCCAAGAACGCCACCGTGAACGCATCGTTTATGTGTCGCTCCGCGTAAAATAAATCGGCTCGGTCGTCTTAAATTTGAATCTCGCTTTGAAATTTATATCATTGGGTGCGTAAAAGACCTGGCAGTGTGTTGGTGTAGGTGGTGAAGTGGAAAGTGCGGTGGTTTTCCCTCAAATTGGGAAAAACTAGTGAAAAATCGTCAATTTTCTGGATTATCGGCATTACCTGCATCATCTGCATCATCTGCATTGCTTGCTTCGGCTGCTTTGGTTGCATTGGCTGCAGTAGCTGAGTGCGCAGGCCAATCAAACATCTATCTGCGCATTGCCTGCGTTACCTGTACCATCTGGTAAGTCTGCACTGGCTGCTTTAACTGCATCGGCTGCATTGTCTGCGCGCGCTGGCCAATTGGAGATCCATCTGCACACTGTCTGCACTGCCTGCATCATCTGGACAGCCTGCATCGGCTGCATTGCCTGCTTGCGCGGGTGAATCGAAGATCCATCTGCACACTGTCTGCATTGCCGGTATTATCTGGATAGTCTGCTTCGGCTGCATTGCCTGCTTGCGCGGGCCAATTGAAGATCCATCTGCACACTGTCTGCATTGCCTGTACTATCCGGATAGTCTGCATCGGCTGCATTGCCTGCATTGCCTGCATTGCCTGCGTGCGCGGGCTAATCAAGGATCATCTGCACACTGCCTGCATTGCCTGCATTGACTGGATAGTCTGCATCGGCTGCATTGCCTGCATTGCCTGCATTGCCTGCATTGCCTGCATTGCCTGCGTGCGCGGGCTAATCAACAATCAAGGATCATCTGCATACTGCCTGCATTGCCTGCATTAACTGGACAGTCTGCATTGGCTGCTCTGGTTGCATATCATCTGCATTATCAACTGTTAAATAGGAAAAACAACACGAGCTGCTTTAAGCCCCACGATTGACCCAAACAAATTATACAAAATTTACTTTTTGACTTTTTGACGCCTACAAGCCGTATACACTTGTGGGAAACATATTCTTCAGACGCATTCCCCTAACAATACCAAACATATAATGTTCGGGATCCGCACGCCACCCAAGGAAATGAGGCCGAAGAGCAAAACGCCTGAAAAGATCAGCCCGGGAGATACCGGTGGGAACAAGGTCGCGCAGGCCCGGCGGAGCTTGGAATCCCAGATCGAAAGATCTGGGGGAACGAGCGCCGCCGAGCCCGTGCGGCCAAAACCCGCGGGAACCTCTGCGGACGGAGAAAACCCGACTAAAAAAGTGACAGCCCCGGCCTCAATAGTGGCAGTAGTGCCACGAGAAGATACCGGACAAATGAGCAGGACAGCCAAAGCAAAATCTTGCTTGATGAAACTGAAGCTCCAAATAAACAACAGTCGGAACCTGAAAACGGAGATAAAAACGGACGTTATAGAGGCAGCGGAAAAGCTATACAAGCTAGTAAAGGAAGGAGAGGACGAAAGGTTAAAAGAAGGAAAGAAGGTAAAGACAACAGAAGATCCACCCAGAATCGGAAGAGACACGGAAATAGAGAAAAAGCTAGAAAATCAGGAGAAGGAAATAATTAGGAGACTGGATGCCCACACCCAACTATTGAAAGAGAGCAAGGAGGAAATGGAAAAGTTAAGCAAGGAGATAAATAAGCAAAGAGAGGACTGGAAAGAAGGAAGAAGCTACGCAAGCGTGGTGTCTGGCACGGGGAGGAAGGAACAAGGGAATGCAGCAATGCACTCCGTAGTGATCACCTCCGTGGACCAGACGGTCACGGGCGAAGCAGTCTTCGAGGAAATCAGGACTACACTAAATGCTAGAGAAGAGGGGATGAGGATTGATAAGATAAGAAAGGCAAAGGATAGGAAAGTGATAGTTGGCTGTAAGTCGAAAGAAGAACTGGGCAGAATTAAGGAAAAGATCAAATCAGCGGGAGCCAGACTTCATATCGAGGATATGGAGAATAAGAATCCCATGATTTTGCTGAGGGACGTCCTAAGCCATAACAAGGACGACGAAATAGTAAGAGCACTACTTAACCAGAACAAACATCTTCTGGGAGATGTGAGTGGAGACAGCGCGTGCCTAAAGGTGAAATTTAGGAGAAGGGCGCGGAACCCACTCACATCTCACGTGGCAATACAGGTGCCACCTAAGATATGGAAGCGGCTCACAGAAGAGGGGTCAGTCCATATTGACGTGCAGAGGGTCAAGGTCGAGGACCAATCCCCTCTTATCCAGTGCTCGCGGTGCCTGGGCTATGGGCATGGGAAGCGGTTCTGCCGAGACCAGGAGGATGCGTGCAGCCACTGCGGGGGGGCCCACCACAGGTCGGAATGCGCCGACTGGATGGCGAGGGCTCCACCGACGTGTTGCAACTGCACCAAGGCCAGGATCGGCGGGACCGAACACGATGCCTTTAGCCCGGAATGCCCTGTGAGGAGGAAGTGGGAGATCCTGGCGAGGTCCACGGTAGCATATTGCTAAGGTGGATCCAAGGAACCCAGATCAGACAAACTCCTCAACAGGCGCAACGTCGACCTTAGTCGCCCAAGCCAATTTACAAAGGAAAAAACTAGCGACAAGTGAATTCTTACTAGAATCAGCAAAGAGGAAGGTCGACTTTGCGCTGCTGCAGGAGCCATACGTGGGAAGCCAAGGTAGAGTGAGAGACCACCGGGGGGTGAGGATCTTCCAGGGAGAAAACGGGCAGGGGGCCGTTGTCAAGTCAGCCGTTGCAGTTTTCAACGGCGGCTGGACGGTGGCCCAATGTCCGTCCCTCACCACAACCAACATCACAGTGGTGAAGATCCAAACGGGAACCCGTGAGATAGTGGTTATCTCGTTCTACTTTGAGCCGGATAAACCCATAGGGCCATACCTGCAGCAGTTGGGGAAGATAGTTGAAAAACTGGGCCCTCGCGGAATCCTCATAGGGGGTAACACCAATGCCAAAAGCATATGGTGGGGCAGCGCGGACACTGACGGGAGGGGAGAGGAAATGGCAGGAATGCTGGAGGAACACGGATTGCAGGTGCTCAACAGCGGCAAAGCTCCAACATTCGAAACAGTGCGAGGAGGAAAACTCCTCACCAGCCACATTGACATCACGGCCTGCACTGAGGATATCCTGGACCTGACAAGGGACTGGAAGGTGGACGACACCATGGCGGACTCGGACCATAACGCAATAACCTTCAAAATTGATAGAATTAAAAGTAAATTTACAATACAGAAATTTAAATCTACAAAAAAGTACAACACAAATAAGGCTAATTGGACCCACTTTGCTGAAAAACTGGAACAATTATTGCACAGCAACCAACTAACAGAATCAGAAATAAATAACATCAACAATAAATCAAATCTAGATAATACAATAGAAAAATACATAGATACAATAATAAAAACTAGCAACGAGACAATACCGCTAATTAAAGTAAAAAACAAACACAACTTACCGTGGTGGTCCGAGAAACTCGCCAGAATGAAGAAGGAAGTCACCACCAGGAAAAGGAGAATCCGATGCGCAGCGCCGATTCGAAGAGCTAAGGTCGTTGATGAGTACCTGCAATCAAAAGAGAGATATGAGAATGAAGCCAAGAAGGCACAAGTAGATAGTTGGAAGGAATTCTGTAAAAAACAGGATAAGGAGAACATCTGGGACGGGATATATAGAGTGATTGGGAAGGTATCCAAAAAGCATGAAGACCTGCCATTGACCAAGAACGGAGAGACCCTAAGCTTGAAGGACTCGGCAAAGCTATTGGCAGAAACCTTCTATCCAGAAGACAATAAAGAAGAAGACAACGCAGACCATCAGCGTACAAGAGAGGCAGCCGCACGAGTAAATGACAAAGTCGATGCTGAGATCCATGACCCACCATTTACACTGGACGAACTAAGTGCGGCTGCAAACAGCTTCAATCCAAAGAAAGCCCCGGGAGCAGACGGCCTAACGGCTGACATCTGTAAGCAAGCTATAGATAAGTACCCAGAATTGTACCTATCACTGGCAAACAAGTGCCTCGAACTTGGCCACTTCCCGACCACCTGGAAGGAGGCAACGGTCATAGTCCTCCGGAAACCTGCCAAGGAGGACTACACGAACGTCAAATCGTACAGACCGATAGGCCTTTTGCCTGTGATGGGGAAGATACTGGAGAAGATGGTGGTGGGGCGAGTGAGGTGGTATCTCTACCCGAGGACAAGCCCCCGACAGTTTGGCTTTATGCCGCAGAGGAGCACCGAAGACTCCCTCTACGTTTTGATGAGACATATGAGGAACAAACTTTCTGAAAAGAAAATTGTCCTTATTGTCTCACTGGACATAGAGGGGGCCTTCGACAGCGCCTGGTGGCCGGCAATTAGAGTCAGACTGTCGGAGGAAGGATGTCCAATCAACATCAGAAGGGTAATAGATAGCTACCTCGAGAGCAGAAAAGTCAGACTGAGGTACTCCGGGGAAGAGTATGAGAGGTGGACCTCCAAGGGATGCGTGCAGGGCTCCATTGGGGGTCCAACCTTCTGGAATCTGCTCCTCGACCCACTACTATCGGAGCTTGATAGACGGGGTATTTACTGCCAAGCTTTTGCCGATGACGTAGTGCTCGCATTCGACGGACATGAGATGAGCAAGATACAAAAACAGGCCAATGAAACGCTGGCCTGTGTGAGGGATTGGGGAATCAAAAACAAACTTAAGTTCGCCCCGAACAAGACAAAGGCAATGGTGATAACCAGAAAACTGAAGTATGATTCTCCGATCCTCCACATGGGTGGCGTGGACATTGGTCTGGAAAAACAGATGAAGATACTGGGAGTCACAATCGACAGCGGGCTGACCTTTAACGCCCACGTTACCAACGTATGTAAGAAGGCAGTGGGTTTTTACCAAAAACTGTCCACGGCAGCAAGAACGCAGTGGGGGCTGGGACCAGACATCATCAAACTGCTGTATACGGCTGTAGTAGAGCCAACCATACTATATGGAGCAAGTGTATGGGCCCCGGCTTCACACAAATTAGGGATAAAAAAGCAGCTCGCTGTTGTCCAAAGAGGTTTCGCGCAAAAGATTACGAAGGCCTACAGGACCGTCTCATTAAACTCGGCCCTTCTCCTCGCCGGGATACTGCCCCTGGATATTCGTGCCAGGGAGAATGCCTCCCTGTACGAAATCAAAAGGGGCTGGTCCCGGCGGGTGATAGGGGACCGGGAGGTGGAACGGCCTGTGGCCTTCGAAAATCTTGAACACCCAGCGCAACGTGGCACTATTAAATACCGGTGTCTGGTGGACGGTGCAGAAGTGAACCAAATAACTAGAGAAGGCCGAGCTATCTTCACAGACGGCAGTAAGATCGATGGTAAGGTCGGAGCGGCAATCTCCATTTGGCAGAACGCCGCCGAGACCAAAACCAAAAAACTCAAACTGGAATCATTCTGCACCGTCTACCAGGCAGAGATGGTGGCCCTCCACAGGGCGGTGGCAGAGGCGGTGGTTGGGGAGGCGGCTCAGTGCAGCATCCTGAGCGACTCTAGAGCGGCGCTGGAAACCGTCGCTGACGGAGCTTCCCTCCACCCCCTAGCGTTCCAAATTCAAAAAATGATCAGAAGCAATAAAGAACGCGGCAGAATAGTATCGTTATTCTGGATAAAAGCTCACGCAGGGTTGGAGGGAAACGAGCGCGCAGACGAGCTCGCAAAGGATGCTGCGCTGAATCTCAAAGTTAAACCTGACTACGATAAGTGTCCCGTTTCATTCGTCAAACGACAGATTCGTCTGGAGTCGATTGACGAGTGGAACGAGCGCTACGTACAGGGCGAGACGGCCTCAACCACAAAGCTCTTCTTCCCGAGTGCTGTGGAGGCCCGCCAAATCATCGGGAAGATCCAAACGGATCCCGTCACGACGCAGGTGTTCACGGGGCATGGCGGGTTCTCCGAATACTTGTACCGCTTCAAGTGCAAGGAGAGCCCGTCATGTATCTGTGACCCTGCAGAAGACCAAAGTTTAGTGCACGTTATAACCGAATGCCCAGTGTATCTGATGAAAAGACTAGATTTAGAAATAGAGTTAGGTATAGACATTAAAAGAAATACAGTATGTAAATTAATAGCAAATAAGGAAAGTAGAGATAAGTTTATTAAGTATTGTAGAAATGTAGTAATTAGCGTAGCAAATAGAAATAAGTAGAAATAAGTTAGGCTAGATATACAATGTATAGATTATATATTACTAGAAACTAAGAAATAATGTAAGTAAAAATAAGATAAACTGGAATAGTTATAAGGTAGATAAGTTAAATTAAGTGAAAAAATGTATGTAAATAAAGAAAAGAAAAAAGTCGTTCCAATAAAATAAGAAAATAGCTAGGATTAGGAAAAGTAGGACCATTGAGACTAGGAGCATAGAAATGAACCAATAAAGATAGAATAGGGAAGGGTAGGGGGTGAAAAAGAGCTCTAACTAGGGTTAGGGGAACGAGAGTGGGGCATAGCGCCCCACAATAATAAAAAAAAAAAAAAAAAAAAAAAACCTAACCTAACCTAACCTAACCTAACCTAACCTAACCTAACCTAACCTAACCTAACCTAACCTAACCTAACCTAACCTAACCTAACCTAACCTAACCTAACCTAACCTAACCTAACCTAACCTAACCTAACCTAACCTAACCTAACCTAACCTAACCTAACCTAACCTAACCTAACCTAACCTAACCTAACCTAACCTAACCTAACCTAACCTAACCTAACCTAACCTAACCTAACCTAACCTAACCTAACCTAACCTAACCTAACCTAACCTAACCTAACCTAACCTAACCTAACCTAACCTAACCTAACCTAACCTAACCTAACCTAACCTAACCTAACCTAACCTAACCTAACCTAACCTAACCTAACCTAACCTAACCTAACCTAACCTAACCTAACCTAACCTAACCTAACCTAACCTAACCTAACCTAACCTAACCTAACCTAACCTAACCTAACCTAACCTAACCTAACCTAACCTAACCTAACCTAACCTAACCTAACCTAACCTAACCTAACCTAACCTAACCTAACCTAACCTAACCTAACCTAACCTAACCTAACCTAACCTAACCTAACCTAACCTAACCTAACCTAACCTAACCTAACCTAACCTAACCTAACCTAACCTAACCTAACCTAACCTAACCTAACCTAACCTAACCTAACCTAACCTAACCTAACCTAACCTAACCTAACCTAACCTAACCTAACCTAACCTAACCTAACCTAACCTAACCTAACCTAACCTAACCTAACCTAACCTAACCAGTTGCTCCAAGAACGCCACCGTGAACGCATCGTTTATGTGTCGCTCCGCGTAAAATAAATCGGCTCGGTCGTCTTAAATTTGAATCTCGCTTTGAAATTTATATCATTGGGTGCGTAAAAGACCTGGCAGTGTGTTGGTGTAGGTGGTGAAGTGGAAAGTGCGGTGGTTTTCCCTCAAATTGGGAAAAACTAGTGAAAAATCGTCAATTTTCTGGATTATCGGCATTACCTGCATCATCTGCATCATCTGCATTGCTTGCTTCGGCTGCTTTGGTTGCATTGGCTGCAGTAGCTGAGTGCGCAGGCCAATCAAACATCTATCTGCGCATTGCCTGCGTTACCTGTACCATCTGGTAAGTCTGCACTGGCTGCTTTAACTGCATCGGCTGCATTGTCTGCGCGCGCTGGCCAATTGGAGATCCATCTGCACACTGTCTGCACTGCCTGCATCATCTGGACAGCCTGCATCGGCTGCATTGCCTGCTTGCGCGGGTGAATCGAAGATCCATCTGCACACTGTCTGCATTGCCGGTATTATCTGGATAGTCTGCTTCGGCTGCATTGCCTGCTTGCGCGGGCCAATTGAAGATCCATCTGCACACTGTCTGCATTGCCTGTACTATCCGGATAGTCTGCATCGGCTGCATTGCCTGCATTGCCTGCATTGCCTGCGTGCGCGGGCTAATCAAGGATCATCTGCACACTGCCTGCATTGCCTGCATTGACTGGATAGTCTGCATCGGCTGCATTGCCTGCATTGCCTGCATTGCCTGCATTGCCTGCATTGCCTGCGTGCGCGGGCTAATCAACAATCAAGGATCATCTGCATACTGCCTGCATTGCCTGCATTAACTGGACAGTCTGCATTGGCTGCTCTGGTTGCATATCATCTGCATTATCAACTGTTAAATAGGAAAAACAACACGAGCTGCTTTAAGCCCCACGATTGACCCAAACAAATTATACAAAATTTACTTTTTGACTTTTTGACGCCTACAAGCCGTATACACTTGTGGGAAACATATTCTTCAGACGCATTCCCCTAACAATACCAAACATATAATGTTCGGGATCCGCACGCCACCCAAGGAAATGAGGCCGAAGAGCAAAACGCCTGAAAAGATCAGCCCGGGAGATACCGGTGGGAACAAGGTCGCGCAGGCCCGGCGGAGCTTGGAATCCCAGATCGAAAGATCTGGGGGAACGAGCGCCGCCGAGCCCGTGCGGCCAAAACCCGCGGGAACCTCTGCGGACGGAGAAAACCCGACTAAAAAAGTGACAGCCCCGGCCTCAATAGTGGCAGTAGTGCCACGAGAAGATACCGGACAAATGAGCAGGACAGCCAAAGCAAAATCTTGCTTGATGAAACTGAAGCTCCAAATAAACAACAGTCGGAACCTGAAAACGGAGATAAAAACGGACGTTATAGAGGCAGCGGAAAAGCTATACAAGCTAGTAAAGGAAGGAGAGGACGAAAGGTTAAAAGAAGGAAAGAAGGTAAAGACAACAGAAGATCCACCCAGAATCGGAAGAGACACGGAAATAGAGAAAAAGCTAGAAAATCAGGAGAAGGAAATAATTAGGAGACTGGATGCCCACACCCAACTATTGAAAGAGAGCAAGGAGGAAATGGAAAAGTTAAGCAAGGAGATAAATAAGCAAAGAGAGGACTGGAAAGAAGGAAGAAGCTACGCAAGCGTGGTGTCTGGCACGGGGAGGAAGGAACAAGGGAATGCAGCAATGCACTCCGTAGTGATCACCTCCGTGGACCAGACGGTCACGGGC
This sequence comes from Mimas tiliae, assembly GCA_905332985.1. NCBI lineage: Eukaryota > Metazoa > Arthropoda > Insecta > Lepidoptera > Sphingidae > Mimas > Mimas tiliae. The sequence continues at coordinate 33,777 of HG995243.1, forward strand.
GAAGCAGTCTTCGAGGAAATCAGGACTACACTAAATGCTAGAGAAGAGGGGATGAGGATTGATAAGATAAGAAAGGCAAAGGATAGGAAAGTGATAGTTGGCTGTAAGTCGAAAGAAGAACTGGGCAGAATTAAGGAAAAGATCAAATCAGCGGGAGCCAGACTTCATATCGAGGATATGGAGAATAAGAATCCCATGATTTTGCTGAGGGACGTCCTAAGCCATAACAAGGACGACGAAATAGTAAGAGCACTACTTAACCAGAACAAACATCTTCTGGGAGATGTGAGTGGAGACAGCGCGTGCCTAAAGGTGAAATTTAGGAGAAGGGCGCGGAACCCACTCACATCTCACGTGGCAATACAGGTGCCACCTAAGATATGGAAGCGGCTCACAGAAGAGGGGTCAGTCCATATTGACGTGCAGAGGGTCAAGGTCGAGGACCAATCCCCTCTTATCCAGTGCTCGCGGTGCCTGGGCTATGGGCATGGGAAGCGGTTCTGCCGAGACCAGGAGGATGCGTGCAGCCACTGCGGGGGGGCCCACCACAGGTCGGAATGCGCCGACTGGATGGCGAGGGCTCCACCGACGTGTTGCAACTGCACCAAGGCCAGGATCGGCGGGACCGAACACGATGCCTTTAGCCCGGAATGCCCTGTGAGGAGGAAGTGGGAGATCCTGGCGAGGTCCACGGTAGCATATTGCTAAGGTGGATCCAAGGAACCCAGATCAGACAAACTCCTCAACAGGCGCAACGTCGACCTTAGTCGCCCAAGCCAATTTACAAAGGAAAAAACTAGCGACAAGTGAATTCTTACTAGAATCAGCAAAGAGGAAGGTCGACTTTGCGCTGCTGCAGGAGCCATACGTGGGAAGCCAAGGTAGAGTGAGAGACCACCGGGGGGTGAGGATCTTCCAGGGAGAAAACGGGCAGGGGGCCGTTGTCAAGTCAGCCGTTGCAGTTTTCAACGGCGGCTGGACGGTGGCCCAATGTCCGTCCCTCACCACAACCAACATCACAGTGGTGAAGATCCAAACGGGAACCCGTGAGATAGTGGTTATCTCGTTCTACTTTGAGCCGGATAAACCCATAGGGCCATACCTGCAGCAGTTGGGGAAGATAGTTGAAAAACTGGGCCCTCGCGGAATCCTCATAGGGGGTAACACCAATGCCAAAAGCATATGGTGGGGCAGCGCGGACACTGACGGGAGGGGAGAGGAAATGGCAGGAATGCTGGAGGAACACGGATTGCAGGTGCTCAACAGCGGCAAAGCTCCAACATTCGAAACAGTGCGAGGAGGAAAACTCCTCACCAGCCACATTGACATCACGGCCTGCACTGAGGATATCCTGGACCTGACAAGGGACTGGAAGGTGGACGACACCATGGCGGACTCGGACCATAACGCAATAACCTTCAAAATTGATAGAATTAAAAGTAAATTTACAATACAGAAATTTAAATCTACAAAAAAGTACAACACAAATAAGGCTAATTGGACCCACTTTGCTGAAAAACTGGAACAATTATTGCACAGCAACCAACTAACAGAATCAGAAATAAATAACATCAACAATAAATCAAATCTAGATAATACAATAGAAAAATACATAGATACAATAATAAAAACTAGCAACGAGACAATACCGCTAATTAAAGTAAAAAACAAACACAACTTACCGTGGTGGTCCGAGAAACTCGCCAGAATGAAGAAGGAAGTCACCACCAGGAAAAGGAGAATCCGATGCGCAGCGCCGATTCGAAGAGCTAAGGTCGTTGATGAGTACCTGCAATCAAAAGAGAGATATGAGAATGAAGCCAAGAAGGCACAAGTAGATAGTTGGAAGGAATTCTGTAAAAAACAGGATAAGGAGAACATCTGGGACGGGATATATAGAGTGATTGGGAAGGTATCCAAAAAGCATGAAGACCTGCCATTGACCAAGAACGGAGAGACCCTAAGCTTGAAGGACTCGGCAAAGCTATTGGCAGAAACCTTCTATCCAGAAGACAATAAAGAAGAAGACAACGCAGACCATCAGCGTACAAGAGAGGCAGCCGCACGAGTAAATGACAAAGTCGATGCTGAGATCCATGACCCACCATTTACACTGGACGAACTAAGTGCGGCTGCAAACAGCTTCAATCCAAAGAAAGCCCCGGGAGCAGACGGCCTAACGGCTGACATCTGTAAGCAAGCTATAGATAAGTACCCAGAATTGTACCTATCACTGGCAAACAAGTGCCTCGAACTTGGCCACTTCCCGACCACCTGGAAGGAGGCAACGGTCATAGTCCTCCGGAAACCTGCCAAGGAGGACTACACGAACGTCAAATCGTACAGACCGATAGGCCTTTTGCCTGTGATGGGGAAGATACTGGAGAAGATGGTGGTGGGGCGAGTGAGGTGGTATCTCTACCCGAGGACAAGCCCCCGACAGTTTGGCTTTATGCCGCAGAGGAGCACCGAAGACTCCCTCTACGTTTTGATGAGACATATGAGGAACAAACTTTCTGAAAAGAAAATTGTCCTTATTGTCTCACTGGACATAGAGGGGGCCTTCGACAGCGCCTGGTGGCCGGCAATTAGAGTCAGACTGTCGGAGGAAGGATGTCCAATCAACATCAGAAGGGTAATAGATAGCTACCTCGAGAGCAGAAAAGTCAGACTGAGGTACTCCGGGGAAGAGTATGAGAGGTGGACCTCCAAGGGATGCGTGCAGGGCTCCATTGGGGGTCCAACCTTCTGGAATCTGCTCCTCGACCCACTACTATCGGAGCTTGATAGACGGGGTATTTACTGCCAAGCTTTTGCCGATGACGTAGTGCTCGCATTCGACGGACATGAGATGAGCAAGATACAAAAACAGGCCAATGAAACGCTGGCCTGTGTGAGGGATTGGGGAATCAAAAACAAACTTAAGTTCGCCCCGAACAAGACAAAGGCAATGGTGATAACCAGAAAACTGAAGTATGATTCTCCGATCCTCCACATGGGTGGCGTGGACATTGGTCTGGAAAAACAGATGAAGATACTGGGAGTCACAATCGACAGCGGGCTGACCTTTAACGCCCACGTTACCAACGTATGTAAGAAGGCAGTGGGTTTTTACCAAAAACTGTCCACGGCAGCAAGAACGCAGTGGGGGCTGGGACCAGACATCATCAAACTGCTGTATACGGCTGTAGTAGAGCCAACCATACTATATGGAGCAAGTGTATGGGCCCCGGCTTCACACAAATTAGGGATAAAAAAGCAGCTCGCTGTTGTCCAAAGAGGTTTCGCGCAAAAGATTACGAAGGCCTACAGGACCGTCTCATTAAACTCGGCCCTTCTCCTCGCCGGGATACTGCCCCTGGATATTCGTGCCAGGGAGAATGCCTCCCTGTACGAAATCAAAAGGGGCTGGTCCCGGCGGGTGATAGGGGACCGGGAGGTGGAACGGCCTGTGGCCTTCGAAAATCTTGAACACCCAGCGCAACGTGGCACTATTAAATACCGGTGTCTGGTGGACGGTGCAGAAGTGAACCAAATAACTAGAGAAGGCCGAGCTATCTTCACAGACGGCAGTAAGATCGATGGTAAGGTCGGAGCGGCAATCTCCATTTGGCAGAACGCCGCCGAGACCAAAACCAAAAAACTCAAACTGGAATCATTCTGCACCGTCTACCAGGCAGAGATGGTGGCCCTCCACAGGGCGGTGGCAGAGGCGGTGGTTGGGGAGGCGGCTCAGTGCAGCATCCTGAGCGACTCTAGAGCGGCGCTGGAAACCGTCGCTGACGGAGCTTCCCTCCACCCCCTAGCGTTCCAAATTCAAAAAATGATCAGAAGCAATAAAGAACGCGGCAGAATAGTATCGTTATTCTGGATAAAAGCTCACGCAGGGTTGGAGGGAAACGAGCGCGCAGACGAGCTCGCAAAGGATGCTGCGCTGAATCTCAAAGTTAAACCTGACTACGATAAGTGTCCCGTTTCATTCGTCAAACGACAGATTCGTCTGGAGTCGATTGACGAGTGGAACGAGCGCTACGTACAGGGCGAGACGGCCTCAACCACAAAGCTCTTCTTCCCGAGTGCTGTGGAGGCCCGCCAACTCATCGGGAAGATCCAAACGGATCCCGTCACGACGCAGGTGTTCACGGGGCATGGCGGGTTCTCCGAATACTTGTACCGCTTCAAGTGCAAGGAGAGCCCGTCATGTATCTGTGACCCTGCAGAAGACCAAAGTTTAGTGCACGTTATAACCGAATGCCCAGTGTATCTGATGAAAAGACTAGATTTAGAAATAGAGTTAGGTATAGACATTAAAAGAAATACAGTATGTAAATTAATAGCAAATAAGGAAAGTAGAGATAAGTTTATTAAGTATTGTAGAAATGTAGTAATTAGCGTAGCAAATAGAAATAAGTAGAAATAAGTTAGGCTAGATATACAATGTATAGATTATATATTACTAGAAACTAAGAAATAATGTAAGTAAAAATAAGATAAACTGGAATAGTTATAAGGTAGATAAGTTAAATTAAGTGAAAAAATGTATGTAAATAAAGAAAAGAAAAAAGTCGTTCCAATAAAATAAGAAAATAGCTAGGATTAGGAAAAGTAGGACCATTGAGACTAGGAGCATAGAAATGAACCAATAAAGATAGAATAGGGAAGGGTAGGGGGTGAAAAAGAGCTCTAACTAGGGTTAGGGGAACGAGAGTGGGGCATAGCGCCCCACAATAATAAAAAAAAAAAAAAAAAAAAAAAACCTAACCTAACCTAACCTAACCTAACCTAACCTAACCTAACCTAACCTAACCTAACCTAACCTAACCTAACCTAACCTAACCTAACCTAACCTAACCTAACCTAACCTAACCTAACCTAACCTAACCTAACCTAACCTAACCTAACCTAACCTAACCTAACCTAACCTAACCTAACCTAACCTAACCTAACCTAACCTAACCTAACCTAACCTAACCTAACCTAACCTAACCTAACCTAACCTAACCTAACCTAACCTAACCTAACCTAACCTAACCTAACCTAACCTAACCTAACCTAACCTAACCTAACCTAACCTAACCTAACCTAACCTAACCTAACCTAACCTAACCTAACCTAACCTAACCTAACCTAACCTAACCTAACCTAACCTAACCTAACCTAACCTAACCTAACCTAACCTAACCTAACCTAACCTAACCTAACCTAACCTAACCTAACCTAACCTAACCTAACCTAACCTAACCTAACCTAACCTAACCTAACCTAACCTAACCTAACCTAACCTAACCTAACCTAACCTAACCTAACCTAACCTAACCTAACCTAACCTAACCTAACCTAACCTAACCTAACCTAACCTAACCTAACCTAACCTAACCTAACCTAACCTAACCTAACCTAACCTAACCTAACCTAACCTAACCTAACCTAACCTAACCTAACCTAACCTAACCTAACCTAACCTAACCTAACCTAACCTAACCTAACCTAACCTAACCTAACCTAACCAGTTGCTCCAAGAACGCCACCGTGAACGCATCGTTTATGTGTCGCTCCGCGTAAAATAAATCGGCTCGGTCGTCTTAAATTTGAATCTCGCTTTGAAATTTATATCATTGGGTGCGTAAAAGACCTGGCAGTGTGTTGGTGTAGGTGGTGAAGTGGAAAGTGCGGTGGTTTTCCCTCAAATTGGGAAAAACTAGTGAAAAATCGTCAATTTTCTGGATTATCGGCATTACCTGCATCATCTGCATCATCTGCATTGCTTGCTTCGGCTGCTTTGGTTGCATTGGCTGCAGTAGCTGAGTGCGCAGGCCAATCAAACATCTATCTGCGCATTGCCTGCGTTACCTGTACCATCTGGTAAGTCTGCACTGGCTGCTTTAACTGCATCGGCTGCATTGTCTGCGCGCGCTGGCCAATTGGAGATCCATCTGCACACTGTCTGCACTGCCTGCATCATCTGGACAGCCTGCATCGGCTGCATTGCCTGCTTGCGCGGGTGAATCGAAGATCCATCTGCACACTGTCTGCATTGCCGGTATTATCTGGATAGTCTGCTTCGGCTGCATTGCCTGCTTGCGCGGGCCAATTGAAGATCCATCTGCACACTGTCTGCATTGCCTGTACTATCCGGATAGTCTGCATCGGCTGCATTGCCTGCATTGCCTGCATTGCCTGCGTGCGCGGGCTAATCAAGGATCATCTGCACACTGCCTGCATTGCCTGCATTGACTGGATAGTCTGCATCGGCTGCATTGCCTGCATTGCCTGCATTGCCTGCATTGCCTGCATTGCCTGCGTGCGCGGGCTAATCAACAATCAAGGATCATCTGCATACTGCCTGCATTGCCTGCATTAACTGGACAGTCTGCATTGGCTGCTCTGGTTGCATATCATCTGCATTATCAACTGTTAAATAGGAAAAACAACACGAGCTGCTTTAAGCCCCACGATTGACCCAAACAAATTATACAAAATTTACTTTTTGACTTTTTGACGCCTACAAGCCGTATACACTTGTGGGAAACATATTCTTCAGACGCATTCCCCTAACAATACCAAACATATAATGTTCGGGATCCGCACGCCACCCAAGGAAATGAGGCCGAAGAGCAAAACGCCTGAAAAGATCAGCCCGGGAGATACCGGTGGGAACAAGGTCGCGCAGGCCCGGCGGAGCTTGGAATCCCAGATCGAAAGATCTGGGGGAACGAGCGCCGCCGAGCCCGTGCGGCCAAAACCCGCGGGAACCTCTGCGGACGGAGAAAACCCGACTAAAAAAGTGACAGCCCCGGCCTCAATAGTGGCAGTAGTGCCACGAGAAGATACCGGACAAATGAGCAGGACAGCCAAAGCAAAATCTTGCTTGATGAAACTGAAGCTCCAAATAAACAACAGTCGGAACCTGAAAACGGAGATAAAAACGGACGTTATAGAGGCAGCGGAAAAGCTATACAAGCTAGTAAAGGAAGGAGAGGACGAAAGGTTAAAAGAAGGAAAGAAGGTAAAGACAACAGAAGATCCACCCAGAATCGGAAGAGACACGGAAATAGAGAAAAAGCTAGAAAATCAGGAGAAGGAAATAATTAGGAGACTGGATGCCCACACCCAACTATTGAAAGAGAGCAAGGAGGAAATGGAAAAGTTAAGCAAGGAGATAAATAAGCAAAGAGAGGACTGGAAAGAAGGAAGAAGCTACGCAAGCGTGGTGTCTGGCACGGGGAGGAAGGAACAAGGGAATGCAGCAATGCACTCCGTAGTGATCACCTCCGTGGACCAGACGGTCACGGGCGAAGCAGTCTTCGAGGAAATCAGGACTACACTAAATGCTAGAGAAGAGGGGATGAGGATTGATAAGATAAGAAAGGCAAAGGATAGGAAAGTGATAGTTGGCTGTAAGTCGAAAGAAGAACTGGGCAGAATTAAGGAAAAGATCAAATCAGCGGGAGCCAGACTTCATATCGAGGATATGGAGAATAAGAATCCCATGATTTTGCTGAGGGACGTCCTAAGCCATAACAAGGACGACGAAATAGTAAGAGCACTACTTAACCAGAACAAACATCTTCTGGGAGATGTGAGTGGAGACAGCGCGTGCCTAAAGGTGAAATTTAGGAGAAGGGCGCGGAACCCACTCACATCTCACGTGGCAATACAGGTGCCACCTAAGATATGGAAGCGGCTCACAGAAGAGGGGTCAGTCCATATTGACGTGCAGAGGGTCAAGGTCGAGGACCAATCCCCTCTTATCCAGTGCTCGCGGTGCCTGGGCTATGGGCATGGGAAGCGGTTCTGCCGAGACCAGGAGGATGCGTGCAGCCACTGCGGGGGGGCCCACCACAGGTCGGAATGCGCCGACTGGATGGCGAGGGCTCCACCGACGTGTTGCAACTGCACCAAGGCCAGGATCGGCGGGACCGAACACGATGCCTTTAGCCCGGAATGCCCTGTGAGGAGGAAGTGGGAGATCCTGGCGAGGTCCACGGTAGCATATTGCTAAGGTGGATCCAAGGAACCCAGATCAGACAAACTCCTCAACAGGCGCAACGTCGACCTTAGTCGCCCAAGCCAATTTACAAAGGAAAAAACTAGCGACAAGTGAATTCTTACTAGAATCAGCAAAGAGGAAGGTCGACTTTGCGCTGCTGCAGGAGCCATACGTGGGAAGCCAAGGTAGAGTGAGAGACCACCGGGGGGTGAGGATCTTCCAGGGAGAAAACGGGCAGGGGGCCGTTGTCAAGTCAGCCGTTGCAGTTTTCAACGGCGGCTGGACGGTGGCCCAATGTCCGTCCCTCACCACAACCAACATCACAGTGGTGAAGATCCAAACGGGAACCCGTGAGATAGTGGTTATCTCGTTCTACTTTGAGCCGGATAAACCCATAGGGCCATACCTGCAGCAGTTGGGGAAGATAGTTGAAAAACTGGGCCCTCGCGGAATCCTCATAGGGGGTAACACCAATGCCAAAAGCATATGGTGGGGCAGCGCGGACACTGACGGGAGGGGAGAGGAAATGGCAGGAATGCTGGAGGAACACGGATTGCAGGTGCTCAACAGCGGCAAAGCTCCAACATTCGAAACAGTGCGAGGAGGAAAACTCCTCACCAGCCACATTGACATCACGGCCTGCACTGAGGATATCCTGGACCTGACAAGGGACTGGAAGGTGGACGACACCATGGCGGACTCGGACCATAACGCAATAACCTTCAAAATTGATAGAATTAAAAGTAAATTTACAATACAGAAATTTAAATCCACAAAAAAGTACAACACAAATAAGGCTACTTTGCTGAAAAACTGGAACAATTATTGCACAGCAACCAACTAACAGAATCAGAAATAAATAACATCAACAATAAATCAAATCTAGATAATACAATAGAAAAATACATAGATACAATAATAAAAACTAGCAACGAGACAATACCGCTAATTAAAGTAAAAAACAAACACAACTTACCGTGGTGGTCCGAGAAACTCGCCAGAATGAAGAAGGAAGTCACCACCAGGAAAAGGAGAATCCGATGCGCAGCGCCGATTCGAAGAGCTAAGGTCGTTGATGAGTACCTGCAATCAAAAGAGAGATATGAGAATGAAGCCAAGAAGGCACAAGTAGATAGTTGGAAGGAATTCTGTAAAAAACAGGATAAGGAGAACATCTGGGACGGGATATATAGAGTGATTGGGAAGGTATCCAAAAAGCATGAAGACCTGCCATTGACCAAGAACGGAGAGACCCTAAGCTTGAAGGACTCGGCAAAGCTATTGGCAGAAACCTTCTATCCAGAAGACAATAAAGAAGAAGACAACGCAGACCATCAGCGTACAAGAGAGGCAGCCGCACGAGTAAATGACAAAGTCGATGCTGAGATCCATGACCCACCATTTACACTGGACGAACTAAGTGCGGCTGCAAACAGCTTCAATCCAAAGAAAGCCCCGGGAGCAGACGGCCTAACGGCTGACATCTGTAAGCAAGCTATAGATAAGTACCCAGAATTGTACCTATCACTGGCAAACAAGTGCCTCGAACTTGGCCACTTCCCGACCACCTGGAAGGAGGCAACGGTCATAGTCCTCCGGAAACCTGCCAAGGAGGACTACACGAACGTCAAATCGTACAGACCGATAGGCCTTTTGCCTGTGATGGGGAAGATACTGGAGAAGATGGTGGTGGGGCGAGTGAGGTGGTATCTCTACCCGAGGACAAGCCCCCGACAGTTTGGCTTTATGCCGCAGAGGAGCACCGAAGACTCCCTCTACGTTTTGATGAGACATATGAGGAACAAACTTTCTGAAAAGAAAATTGTCCTTATTGTCTCACTGGACATAGAGGGGGCCTTCGACAGCGCCTGGTGGCCGGCAATTAGAGTCAGACTGTCGGAGGAAGGATGTCCAATCAACATCAGAAGGGTAATAGATAGCTACCTCGAGAGCAGAAAAGTCAGACTGAGGTACTCCGGGGAAGAGTATGAGAGGTGGACCTCCAAGGGATGCGTGCAGGGCTCCATTGGGGGTCCAACCTTCTGGAATCTGCTCCTCGACCCACTACTATCGGAGCTTGATAGACGGGGTATTTACTGCCAAGCTTTTGCCGATGACGTAGTGCTCGCATTCGACGGACATGAGATGAGCAAGATACAAAAACAGGCCAATGAAACGCTGGCCTGTGTGAGGGATTGGGGAATCAAAAACAAACTTAAGTTCGCCCCGAACAAGACAAAGGCAATGGTGATAACCAGAAAACTGAAGTATGATTCTCCGATCCTCCACATGGGTGGCGTGGACATTGGTCTGGAAAAACAGATGAAGATACTGGGAGTCACAATCGACAGCGGGCTGACCTTTAACGCCCACGTTACCAACGTATGTAAGAAGGCAGTGGGTTTTTACCAAAAACTGTCCACGGCAGCAAGAACGCAGTGGGGGCTGGGACCAGACATCATCAAACTGCTGTATACGGCTGTAGTAGAGCCAACCATACTATATGGAGCAAGTGTATGGGCCCCGGCTTCACACAAATTAGGGATAAAAAAGCAGCTCGCTGTTGTCCAAAGAGGTTTCGCGCAAAAGATTACGAAGGCCTACAGGACCGTCTCATTAAACTCGGCCCTTCTCCTCGCCGGGATACTGCCCCTGGATATTCGTGCCAGGGAGAATGCCTCCCTGTACGAAATCAAAAGGGGCTGGTCCCGGCGGGTGATAGGGGACCGGGAGGTGGAACGGCCTGTGGCCTTCGAAAATCTTGAACACCCAGCGCAACGTGGCACTATTAAATACCGGTGTCTGGTGGACGGTGCAGAAGTGAACCAAATAACTAGAGAAGGCCGAGCTATCTTCACAGACGGCAGTAAGATCGATGGTAAGGTCGGAGCGGCAATCTCCATTTGGCAGAACGCCGCCGAGACCAAAACCAAAAAACTCAAACTGGAATCATTCTGCACCGTCTACCAGGCAGAGATGGTGGCCCTCCACAGGGCGGTGGCAGAGGCGGTGGTTGGGGAGGCGGCTCAGTGCAGCATCCTGAGCGACTCTAGAGCGGCGCTGGAAACCGTCGCTGACGGAGCTTCCCTCCACCCCCTAGCGTTCCAAATTCAAAAAATGATCAGAAGCAATAAAGAACGCGGCAGAATAGTATCGTTATTCTGGATAAAAGCTCACGCAGGGTTGGAGGGAAACGAGCGCGCAGACGAGCTCGCAAAGGATGCTGCGCTGAATCTCAAAGTTAAACCTGACTACGATAAGTGTCCCGTTTCATTCGTCAAACGACAGATTCGTCTGGAGTCGATTGACGAGTGGAACGAGCGCTACGTACAGGGCGAGACGGCCTCAACCACAAAGCTCTTCTTCCCGAGTGCTGTGGAGGCCCGCCAAATCATCGGGAAGATCCAAACGGATCCCGTCACGACGCAGGTGTTCACGGGGCATGGCGGGTTCTCCGAATACTTGTACCGCTTCAAGTGCAAGGAGAGCCCGTCATGTATCTGTGACCCTGCAGAAGACCAAAGTTTAGTGCACGTTATAACCGAATGCCCAGTGTATCTGATGAAAAGACTAGATTTAGAAATAGAGTTAGGTATAGACATTAAAAGAAATACAGTATGTAAATTAATAGCAAATAAGGAAAGTAGAGATAAGTTTATTAAGTATTGTAGAAATGTAGTAATTAGCGTAGCAAATAGAAATAAGTAGAAATAAGTTAGGCTAGATATACAATGTATAGATTATATATTACTAGAAACTAAGAAATAATGTAAGTAAAAATAAGATAAACTGGAATAGTTATAAGGTAGATAAGTTAAATTAAGTGAAAAAATGTATGTAAATAAAGAAAAGAAAAAAGTCGTTCCAATAAAATAAGAAAATAGCTAGGATTAGGAAAAGTAGGACCATTGAGACTAGGAGCATAGAAATGAACCAATAAAGATAGAATAGGGAAGGGTAGGGGGTGAAAAAGAGCTCTAACTAGGGTTAGGGGAACGAGAGTGGGGCATAGCGCCCCACAATAATAAAAAAAAAAAAAAAAAAAAAAAACCTAACCTAACCTAACCTAACCTAACCTAACCTAACCTAACCTAACCTAACCTAACCTAACCTAACCTAACCTAACCTAACCTAACCTAACCTAACCTAACCTAACCTAACCTAACCTAACCTAACCTAACCTAACCTAACCTAACCTAACCTAACCTAACCTAACCTAACCTAACCTAACCTAACCTAACCTAACCTAACCTAACCTAACCTAACCTAACCTAACCTAACCTAACCTAACCTAACCTAACCTAACCTAACCTAACCTAACCTAACCTAACCTAACCTAACCTAACCTAACCTAACCTAACCTAACCTAACCTAACCTAACCTAACCTAACCTAACCTAACCTAACCTAACCTAACCTAACCTAACCTAACCTAACCTAACCTAACCTAACCTAACCTAACCTAACCTAACCTAACCTAACCTAACCTAACCTAACCTAACCTAACCTAACCTAACCTAACCTAACCTAACCTAACCTAACCTAACCTAACCTAACCTAACCTAACCTAACCTAACCTAACCTAACCTAACCTAACCTAACCTAACCTAACCTAACCTAACCTAACCTAACCTAACCTAACCTAACCTAACCTAACCTAACCTAACCTAACCTAACCTAACCTAACCTAACCTAACCTAACCTAACCTAACCTAACCTAACCTAACCTAACCTAACCTAACCTAACCTAACCTAACCTAACCTAACCTAACCTAACCTAACCTAACCTAACCTAACCTAACCTAACCTAACCTAACCTAACCTAACCTAACCTAACCTAACCTAACCTAACCTAACCAGTTGCTCCAAGAACGCCACCGTGAACGCATCGTTTATGTGTCGCTCCGCGTAAAATAAATCGGCTCGGTCGTCTTAAATTTGAATCTCGCTTTGAAATTTATATCATTGGGTGCGTAAAAGACCTGGCAGTGTGTTGGTGTAGGTGGTGAAGTGGAAAGTGCGGTGGTTTTCCCTCAAATTGGGAAAAACTAGTGAAAAATCGTCAATTTTCTGGATTATCGGCATTACCTGCATCATCTGCATCATCTGCATTGCTTGCTTCGGCTGCTTTGGTTGCATTGGCTGCAGTAGCTGAGTGCGCAGGCCAATCAAACATCTATCTGCGCATTGCCTGCGTTACCTGTACCATCTGGTAAGTCTGCACTGGCTGCTTTAACTGCATCGGCTGCATTGTCTGCGCGCGCTGGCCAATTGGAGATCCATCTGCACACTGTCTGCACTGCCTGCATCATCTGGACAGCCTGCATCGGCTGCATTGCCTGCTTGCGCGGGTGAATCGAAGATCCATCTGCACACTGTCTGCATTGCCTGTACTATCCGGTATTATCTGGATAGTCTGCTTCGGCTGCATTGCCTGCTTGCGCGGGCCAATTGAAGATCCATCTGCACACTGTCTGCATTGCCTGTACTATCCGGATAGTCTGCATCGGCTGCATTGCCTGCATTGCCTGCATTGCCTGCGTGCGCGGGCTAATCAAGGATCATCTGCACACTGCCTGCATTGCCTGCATTGACTGGATAGTCTGCATCGGCTGCATTGCCTGCATTGCCTGCATTGCCTGCATTGCCTGCATTGCCTGCGTGCGCGGGCTAATCAACAATCAAGGATCATCTGCATACTGCCTGCATTGCCTGCATTAACTGGACAGTCTGCATTGGCTGCTCTGGTTGCATATCATCTGCATTATCAACTGTTAAATAGGAAAAACAACACGAGCTGCTTTAAGCCCCACGATTGACCCAAACAAATTATACAAAATTTACTTTTTGACTTTTTGACGCCTACAAGCCGTATACACTTGTGGGAAACATATTCTTCAGACGCATTCCCCTAACAATACCAAACATATAATGTTCGGGATCCGCACGCCACCCAAGGAAATGAGGCCGAAGAGCAAAACGCCTGAAAAGATCAGCCCGGGAGATACCGGTGGGAACAAGGTCGCGCAGGCCCGGCGGAGCTTGGAATCCCAGATCGAAAGATCTGGGGGAACGAGCGCCGCCGAGCCCGTGCGGCCAAAACCCGCGGGAACCTCTGCGGACGGAGAAAACCCGACTAAAAAAGTGACAGCCCCGGCCTCAATAGTGGCAGTAGTGCCACGAGAAGATACCGGACAAATGAGCAGGACAGCCAAAGCAAAATCTTGCTTGATGAAACTGAAGCTCCAAATAAACAACAGTCGGAACCTGAAAACGGAGATAAAAACGGACGTTATAGAGGCAGCGGAAAAGCTATACAAGCTAGTAAAGGAAGGAGAGGACGAAAGGTTAAAAGAAGGAAAGAAGGTAAAGACAACAGAAGATCCACCCAGAATCGGAAGAGACACGGAAATAGAGAAAAAGCTAGAAAATCAGGAGAAGGAAATAATTAGGAGACTGGATGCCCACACCCAACTATTGAAAGAGAGCAAGGAGGAAATGGAAAAGTTAAGCAAGGAGATAAATAAGCAAAGAGAGGACTGGAAAGAAGGAAGAAGCTACGCAAGCGTGGTGTCTGGCACGGGGAGGAAGGAACAAGGGAATGCAGCAATGCACTCCGTAGTGATCACCTCCGTGGACCAGACGGTCACGGGCGAAGCAGTCTTCGAGGAAATCAGGACTACACTAAATGCTAGAGAAGAGGGGATGAGGATTGATAAGATAAGAAAGGCAAAGGATAGGAAAGTGATAGTTGGCTGTAAGTCGAAAGAAGAACTGGGCAGAATTAAGGAAAAGATCAAATCAGCGGGAGCCAGACTTCATATCGAGGATATGGAGAATAAGAATCCCATGATTTTGCTGAGGGACGTCCTAAGCCATAACAAGGACGACGAAATAGTAAGAGCACTACTTAACCAGAACAAACATCTTCTGGGAGATGTGAGTGGAGACAGCGCGTGCCTAAAGGTGAAATTTAGGAGAAGGGCGCGGAACCCACTCACATCTCACGTGGCAATACAGGTGCCACCTAAGATATGGAAGCGGCTCACAGAAGAGGGGTCAGTCCATATTGACGTGCAGAGGGTCAAGGTCGAGGACCAATCCCCTCTTATCCAGTGCTCGCGGTGCCTGGGCTATGGGCATGGGAAGCGGTTCTGCCGAGACCAGGAGGATGCGTGCAGCCACTGCGGGGGGGCCCACCACAGGTCGGAATGCGCCGACTGGATGGCGAGGGCTCCACCGACGTGTTGCAACTGCACCAAGGCCAGGATCGGCGGGACCGAACACGATGCCTTTAGCCCGGAATGCCCTGTGAGGAGGAAGTGGGAGATCCTGGCGAGGTCCACGGTAGCATATTGCTAAGGTGGATCCAAGGAACCCAGATCAGACAAACTCCTCAACAGGCGCAACGTCGACCTTAGTCGCCCAAGCCAATTTACAAAGGAAAAAACTAGCGACAAGTGAATTCTTACTAGAATCAGCAAAGAGGAAGGTCGACTTTGCGCTGCTGCAGGAGCCATACGTGGGAAGCCAAGGTAGAGTGAGAGACCACCGGGGGGTGAGGATCTTCCAGGGAGAAAACGGGCAGGGGGCCGTTGTCAAGTCAGCCGTTGCAGTTTTCAACGGCGGCTGGACGGTGGCCCAATGTCCGTCCCTCACCACAACCAACATCACAGTGGTGAAGATCCAAACGGGAACCCGTGAGATAGTGGTTATCTCGTTCTACTTTGAGCCGGATAAACCCATAGGGCCATACCTGCAGCAGTTGGGGAAGATAGTTGAAAAACTGGGCCCTCGCGGAATCCTCATAGGGGGTAACACCAATGCCAAAAGCATATGGTGGGGCAGCGCGGACACTGACGGGAGGGGAGAGGAAATGGCAGGAATGCTGGAGGAACACGGATTGCAGGTGCTCAACAGCGGCAAAGCTCCAACATTCGAAACAGTGCGAGGAGGAAAACTCCTCACCAGCCACATTGACATCACGGCCTGCACTGAGGATATCCTGGACCTGACAAGGGACTGGAAGGTGGACGACACCATGGCGGACTCGGACCATAACGCAATAACCTTCAAAATTGATAGAATTAAAAGTAAATTTACAATACAGAAATTTAAATCTACAAAAAAGTACAACACAAATAAGGCTAATTGGACCCACTTTGCTGAAAAACTGGAACAATTATTGCACAGCAACCAACTAACAGAATCAGAAATAAATAACATCAACAATAAATCAAATCTAGATAATACAATAGAAAAATACATAGATACAATAATAAAAACTAGCAACGAGACAATACCGCTAATTAAAGTAAAAAACAAACACAACTTACCGTGGTGGTCCGAGAAACTCGCCAGAATGAAGAAGGAAGTCACCACCAGGAAAAGGAGAATCCGATGCGCAGCGCCGATTCGAAGAGCTAAGGTCGTTGATGAGTACCTGCAATCAAAAGAGAGATATGAGAATGAAGCCAAGAAGGCACAAGTAGATAGTTGGAAGGAATTCTGTAAAAAACAGGATAAGGAGAACATCTGGGACGGGATATATAGAGTGATTGGGAAGGTATCCAAAAAGCATGAAGACCTGCCATTGACCAAGAACGGAGAGACCCTAAGCTTGAAGGACTCGGCAAAGCTATTGGCAGAAACCTTCTATCCAGAAGACAATAAAGAAGAAGACAACGCAGACCATCAGCGTACAAGAGAGGCAGCCGCACGAGTAAATGACAAAGTCGATGCTGAGATCCATGACCCACCATTTACACTGGACGAACTAAGTGCGGCTGCAAACAGCTTCAATCCAAAGAAAGCCCCGGGAGCAGACGGCCTAACGGCTGACATCTGTAAGCAAGCTATAGATAAGTACCCAGAATTGTACCTATCACTGGCAAACAAGTGCCTCGAACTTGGCCACTTCCCGACCACCTGGAAGGAGGCAACGGTCATAGTCCTCCGGAAACCTGCCAAGGAGGACTACACGAACGTCAAATCGTACAGACCGATAGGCCTTTTGCCTGTGATGGGGAAGATACTGGAGAAGATGGTGGTGGGGCGAGTGAGGTGGTATCTCTACCCGAGGACAAGCCCCCGACAGTTTGGCTTTATGCCGCAGAGGAGCACCGAAGACTCCCTCTACGTTTTGATGAGACATATGAGGAACAAACTTTCTGAAAAGAAAATTGTCCTTATTGTCTCACTGGACATAGAGGGGGCCTTCGACAGCGCCTGGTGGCCGGCAATTAGAGTCAGACTGTCGGAGGAAGGATGTCCAATCAACATCAGAAGGGTAATAGATAGCTACCTCGAGAGCAGAAAAGTCAGACTGAGGTACTCCGGGGAAGAGTATGAGAGGTGGACCTCCAAGGGATGCGTGCAGGGCTCCATTGGGGGTCCAACCTTCTGGAATCTGCTCCTCGACCCACTACTATCGGAGCTTGATAGACGGGGTATTTACTGCCAAGCTTTTGCCGATGACGTAGTGCTCGCATTCGACGGACATGAGATGAGCAAGATACAAAAACAGGCCAATGAAACGCTGGCCTGTGTGAGGGATTGGGGAATCAAAAACAAACTTAAGTTCGCCCCGAACAAGACAAAGGCAATGGTGATAACCAGAAAACTGAAGTATGATTCTCCGATCCTCCACATGGGTGGCGTGGACATTGGTCTGGAAAAACAGATGAAGATACTGGGAGTCACAATCGACAGCGGGCTGACCTTTAACGCCCACGTTACCAACGTATGTAAGAAGGCAGTGGGTTTTTACCAAAAACTGTCCACGGCAGCAAGAACGCAGTGGGGGCTGGGACCAGACATCATCAAACTGCTGTATACGGCTGTAGTAGAGCCAACCATACTATATGGAGCAAGTGTATGGGCCCCGGCTTCACACAAATTAGGGATAAAAAAGCAGCTCGCTGTTGTCCAAAGAGGTTTCGCGCAAAAGATTACGAAGGCCTACAGGACCGTCTCATTAAACTCGGCCCTTCTCCTCGCCGGGATACTGCCCCTGGATATTCGTGCCAGGGAGAATGCCTCCCTGTACGAAATCAAAAGGGGCTGGTCCCGGCGGGTGATAGGGGACCGGGAGGTGGAACGGCCTGTGGCCTTCGAAAATCTTGAACACCCAGCGCAACGTGGCACTATTAAATACCGGTGTCTGGTGGACGGTGCAGAAGTGAACCAAATAACTAGAGAAGGCCGAGCTATCTTCACAGACGGCAGTAAGATCGATGGTAAGGTCGGAGCGGCAATCTCCATTTGGCAGAACGCCGCCGAGACCAAAACCAAAAAACTCAAACTGGAATCATTCTGCACCGTCTACCAGGCAGAGATGGTGGCCCTCCACAGGGCGGTGGCAGAGGCGGTGGTTGGGGAGGCGGCTCAGTGCAGCATCCTGAGCGACTCTAGAGCGGCGCTGGAAACCGTCGCTGACGGAGCTTCCCTCCACCCCCTAGCGTTCCAAATTCAAAAAATGATCAGAAGCAATAAAGAACGCGGCAGAATAGTATCGTTATTCTGGATAAAAGCTCACGCAGGGTTGGAGGGAAACGAGCGCGCAGACGAGCTCGCAAAGGATGCTGCGCTGAATCTCAAAGTTAAACCTGACTACGATAAGTGTCCCGTTTCATTCGTCAAACGACAGATTCGTCTGGAGTCGATTGACGAGTGGAACGAGCGCTACGTACAGGGCGAGACGGCCTCAACCACAAAGCTCTTCTTCCCGAGTGCTGTGGAGGCCCGCCAAATCATCGGGAAGATCCAAACGGATCCCGTCACGACGCAGGTGTTCACGGGGCATGGCGGGTTCTCCGAATACTTGTACCGCTTCAAGTGCAAGGAGAGCCCGTCATGTATCTGTGACCCTGCAGAAGACCAAAGTTTAGTGCACGTTATAACCGAATGCCCAGTGTATCTGATGAAAAGACTAGATTTAGAAATAGAGTTAGGTATAGACATTAAAAGAAATACAGTATGTAAATTAATAGCAAATAAGGAAAGTAGAGATAAGTTTATTAAGTATTGTAGAAATGTAGTAATTAGCGTAGCAAATAGAAATAAGTAGAAATAAGTTAGGCTAGATATACAATGTATAGATTATATATTACTAGAAACTAAGAAATAATGTAAGTAAAAATAAGATAAACTGGAATAGTTATAAGGTAGATAAGTTAAATTAAGTGAAAAAATGTATGTAAATAAAGAAAAGAAAAAAGTCGTTCCAATAAAATAAGAAAATAGCTAGGATTAGGAAAAGTAGGACCATTGAGACTAGGAGCATAGAAATGAACCAATAAAGATAGAATAGGGAAGGGTAGGGGGTGAAAAAGAGCTCTAACTAGGGTTAGGGGAACGAGAGTGGGGCATAGCGCCCCACAATAATAAAAAAAAAAAAAAAAAAAAAAAACCTAACCTAACCTAACCTAACCTAACCTAACCTAACCTAACCTAACCTAACCTAACCTAACCTAACCTAACCTAACCTAACCTAACCTAACCTAACCTAACCTAACCTAACCTAACCTAACCTAACCTAACCTAACCTAACCTAACCTAACCTAACCTAACCTAACCTAACCTAACCTAACCTAACCTAACCTAACCTAACCTAACCTAACCTAACCTAACCTAACCTAACCTAACCTAACCTAACCTAACCTAACCTAACCTAACCTAACCTAACCTAACCTAACCTAACCTAACCTAACCTAACCTAACCTAACCTAACCTAACCTAACCTAACCTAACCTAACCTAACCTAACCTAACCTAACCTAACCTAACCTAACCTAACCTAACCTAACCTAACCTAACCTAACCTAACCTAACCTAACCTAACCTAACCTAACCTAACCTAACCTAACCTAACCTAACCTAACCTAACCTAACCTAACCTAACCTAACCTAACCTAACCTAACCTAACCTAACCTAACCTAACCTAACCTAACCTAACCTAACCTAACCTAACCTAACCTAACCTAACCTAACCTAACCTAACCTAACCTAACCTAACCTAACCTAACCTAACCCTGCCCCTGGATATTCGTGCCAGGGAGAATGCCTCCCTGTACGAAATCAAAAGGGGCTGGTCCCGGCGGGTGATAGGGGACCGGGAGGTGGAACGGCCTGTGGCCTTCGAAAATCTTGAACACCCAGCGCAACGTGGCACTATTAAATACCGGTGTCTGGTGGACGGTGCAGAAGTGAACCAAATAACTAGAGAAGGCCGAGCTATCTTCACAGACGGCAGTAAGATCGATGGTAAGGTCGGAGCGGCAATCTCCATTTGGCAGAACGCCGCCGAGACCAAAACCAAAAGACTCAAACTGGAATCATTCTGCACCGTCTACCAGGCAGAGATGGTGGCCCTCCACAGGGCGGTGGCAGAGGCGGTGGTTGGGGAGGCGGCTCAGTGCAGCATCCTGAGCGACTCTAGAGCGGCGCTGGAAACCGTCGCTGACGGAGCTTCCCTCCACCCCCTAGCGTTCCAAATTCAAAAAATGATCAGAAGCAATAAAGAACGCGGCAGAATAGTATCGTTATTCTGGATAAAAGCTCACGCAGGGTTGGAGGGAAACGAGCGCGCAGACGAGCTCGCAAAGGATGCTGCGCTGAATCTCAAAGTTAAACCTGACTACGATAAGTGTCCCGTTTCATTCGTCAAACGACAGATTCGTCTGGAGTCGATTGACGAGTGGAACGAGCGCTACGTACAGGGCGAGACGGCCTCAACCACAAAGCTCTTCTTCCCGAGTGCTGTGGAGGCCCGCCAAATCATCGGGAAGATCCAAACGGATCCCGTCACGACGCAGGTGTTCACGGGGCATGGCGGGTTCTCCGAATACTTGTACCGCTTCAAGTGCAAGGAGAGCCCGTCATGTATCTGTGACCCTGCAGAAGACCAAAGTTTAGTGCACGTTATAACCGAATGCCCAGTGTATCTGATGAAAAGACTAGATTTAGAAATAGAGTTAGGTATAGACATTAAAAGAAATACAGTATGTAAATTAATAGCAAATAAGGAAAGTAGAGATAAGTTTATTAAGTATTGTAGAAATGTAGTAATTAGCGTAGCAAATAGAAATAAGTAGAAATAGGTTAGGCTAGATATACAATGTATAGATTATATATTACTAGAAACTAAGAAATAATGTAAGTAAAAATAAGATAAACTGGAATAGTTATAAGGTAGATAAGTTAAATTAAGTGAAAAAATGTATGTAAATAAAGAAAAGAAAAAAGTCGTTCCAATAAAATAAGAAAATAGCTAGGATTAGGAAAAATAGGACCATTGAGACTAGGAGCATAGAAATGAACCAATAAAGATAGAATAGGGAAGGGTAGGGGGTGAAAAAGAGCTCTAACTAGGGTTAGGGGAACGAGAGTGGGGCATAGCGCCCCACAATAAAAAAAAAAAAAAAAAAAAAAAAAAAAAAAAAAAAAAAAAACCTAACCTAACCTAACCTAACCTAACCTAACCTAACCTAACCTAACCTAACCTAACCTAACCTAACCTAACCTAACCTAACCTAACCTAACCTAACCTAACCTAACCTAACCTAACCTAACCTAACCTAACCTAACCTAACCTAACCTAACCTAACCTAACCTAACCTAACCTAACCTAACCTAACCTAACCTAACCTAACCTAACCTAACCTAACCTAACCTAACCTAACCTAACCTAACCTAACCTAACCTAACCTAACCTAACCTAACCTAACCTAACCTAACCTAACCTAACCTAACCTAACCTAACCTAACCTAACCTAACCTAACCTAACCTAACCTAACCTAACCTAACCCTTCTTGACTTTTTGAAAATTTTTGAAGTCTTTTTTGACATTATAATATAGATTTTGGTGTCGATCTGTTCGTCTTGACGGTGCGCGTACGGCTGTGCCGAATGTTATATATAGTTATATAATAAATTATTTAATTAAAGACGTTTTTGTCATTTTTTCACATAAAATTGACACATTTCAGTAGTTTTCTTCAAAATTATCAGAGGCTTTGTTGATTTTCCTGCGTCGTTACATCCCCCCCGCCGGCCCCGCCGCTTCGGTGTGGTTTTTGCCGCATCTGAAACATAAAAAACACAAATTTTATATTAATTTACCTAATTTTTACCATATTTTCGTAAATATTTTCAAAATTTACCGTCCCTAAAATCCAAAAACCATTTATTTGTGACCCCCTCTGGGCCCCCGACCCGATCCGTGCGAAAGCGCGCCCAAAATACGCGGGAAAAGTCAAAAAGTTGCATATTTTGAGATTCGCATATTTTTATTGATTAATGTACTGAAACCACCTAAGCTCGTGCCATACTAAGAAAAAATTCTTGACTTTTTGAAAATTTTTGAAGTCTTTTTTGACATTATAATATAGATTTTGGTGTCGATCTGTTCGTCTTGACGGTGCGCGTACGGCTGTGCCGAATGTTATATATAGTTATATAATAAATTATTTAATTAAAGACGTTTTTGTCATTTTTTCACATAAAATTGACACATTTCAGTAGTTTTCTTCAAAATTATCAGAGGCTTTGTTGATTTTCCTGCGTCGTTACATCCCCCCCGCCGGCCCCGCCGCTTCGGTGTGGTTTTTGCCGCATCTGAAACATAAAAAACACAAATTTTATATTAATTTACCTAATTTTTACCATATTTTCGTAAATATTTTCAAAATTTACCGTCCCTAAAATCCAAAAACCATTTATTTGTGACCCCCTCTGGGCCCCCGACCCGATCCGTGCGAAAGCGAGCCCAAAATACGCGGGAAAAGTCAAAAAATTGACCCCCCACCCACCCTAGTCTCATTTTGGTATATCGACTCGGTACCGGTTATTTTTAAAATTTCTAAATTTAGGTCTTATTTGGATAAATTTTGATCCGACAGATCGTATCGTCATAAATAAAAATAAATTCATATATTGAGACAACTTTTGATGAAAAAAGATTAAATTTAAAATTTATTTGGACTTTTACATTGTAAAATTTTATACAAATTATGTTTTATAGTTTTTATCATAATATTACTGACTGACTGACACGTAAGCCATATACACTTACAAACTTAAATTCATTGACGCGTACCCCCAATTAAAAATGTTCCGAACACCCGCAAAGAGAGGCGTGGCCAAACCACTGTCACCGGAGTCCAGTCCCGAGGAACCGGCCAGAGCAACCGTCGCGCAGGCTCGGCGTAGTATTGAATCGAAGCTGGATAGCTCAGATCCAAGGCCCGTCGAGCAGGCGCGACAGATGCCCAAGGCAAAAGGAACATACAAGGACCGGACAACGGAAGCCGCTGCCCGCCTCAACAGAATTCGAATGTCGATAAATATGAGCCGGAACACCAAAACCGAAATAAAAAATGAAATCATCGAATCGGCATTACGAATGATGCAGTTGGTAAAGGATGCGGAGGAAGGAAGAAAGTATAAAAGGATGGAAGAAACAAAGGAGACGCAGACGGAGCAAGGAAAGGAAGAAGTAAAGGAAATTGAAAGAAGCAGGGGATCAGAAGAATTAAAAAGTGAATTGACAGAAAAATTAGAGGAACATTTAAGGGCTATGAAGGAAACAAAAGAGGCTATGGAAAGAATGAAAGAGGAAATAACTAGGCACCGTGAAGATCTGGCCAGCCAAAGAACGTATGCGAGTGCAGTTGCCGGTTCCCCCAAAGTCAAAACGACTGAGGTGGCTACGGCGCTGCACTCGATAGTGGTGACCTCCAATGATGACCTAGAAACGGGAGAGGTAGTAATGGAAAAGATAAGGAAGGCTGTGAAAGCAAAGGAGGAAGGGATAAAAGTGGACAGTATAAGAAAAGCGAAAGATAGAAAAGTTATATTAGGTTGCCGAGACAAAGAAGAGATAATCAAAATTAAAAAGAACATAAGTAAAAATGAAAAAAGTTTAAATTTTGAAGACATTAAAAATAAAGACCCTCTCGTCGTCATCAAACATGTGATGAATAGCCACTCAGATGAGGAAATAGTGAAGGCAATTAAAACGCAAAATAGACACCTACTGGACAGAATAGAAAAGGAGAAGGAAAGGATAGAGGTCACGTTCAGAAGGAGAACCCGGAACCCACTGATGGCCCACATAATCCTGCGAGTGTCGCCCGAAATCTGGAGGATCCTCACAGATACCGGCGCAGTGTTTGTGGACGTCCAGAGAGTCAAGGTAGAGGACCAGTCCCCCCTTGTCCAATGCTCAAAGTGTTTGGGCTATGGACATGGGAGGCGATTCTGCCAAGCCTCTCTGGAGGCCTGCAGTCACTGCGGCGGGCCGCACAAAAAGGCCGAGTGTGCGGATTGGCTAGCAGCAGAGCCATCGGCCTGCTGTAATTGCCAAAGGGCAAAACTCGCGGACGTGGGCCACAACGCTTTTAGTGAGGATTGTCCGGTAAGGAGAAAATGGGACACGTTGGCCAGATCATGCATCGCCTATTGCTAAGATGGAGCCAGTTAAACTAGATGGCACGGCAATGGAACGACTTCGCCTCGGAAGTGGAAGGATAAAAAAGAAAAGGAACGCTACAAAACAAACAAGCTACAAGAGACTCAAAAGGAAACGGCAAAGTGGTTTTGGCGCTACCTTTTGCAGGGTGCAACAAATAGCGTGATTTTATACATTAGCTAGATAAAAAGATTGAGTAAAATAGGAAAGGATGCACATATAAGAGATGTACAACTAGTACTAATATATATAACATAATGTTATGTAAAACATAGTACAAAATAGAACGGACATATAAATTAAAAGATAAAAATTAAAAAACATAAAGAAGTCGTCATGGAGAGTGTAAGAAAGTGTAGGAAATATATGTGGAAGTAGGATGACAAGAAAAGAGAAGCAGAAATGTGAAGTGGAACAGGAGTAAAGAATATTGGCAGAAGAAGAAAATAAAATAAATAAACTAAAAACCATAAAGGATAGAAACAAGTATAATAAAAGTAAAATAAAGAGAAAATGGAAGAAATATAAGAACAATAGTACAGTATAGAACAATAAGTAAATAGAACATAAAGTTATAAAAGATAGAAAAAATCAAAACATAAAAATAACACAAGCGACAAGTAACAGATAAAAGAAAAGTCAGAACAGGAGAAAAAGAGAAAAATTTAACACAATTAAAGAAAAATTTCAAGTTACAAAAAGGCCCTATCTACACATATGGGGGTACTAGAGTGGGGACATAAAAAGCCCCACAATAAAAAAAAAAAAAAAAAAAAAAAAAACCTAACCTAACCTAACCTAACCTAACCTAACCTAACCTAACCTAACCTAACCTAACCTAACCTAACCTAACCTAACCTAACCTAACCTAACCTAACCTAACCTAACCTAACCTAACCTAACCTAACCTAACCTAACCTAACCTAACCTAACCTAACCTAACCTAACCTAACCTAACCTAACCTAACCTAACCTAACCTAACCTAACCTAACCTAACCTAACCTAACCTAACCTAACCTAACCTAACCTAACCTAACCTAACCTAACCTAACCTAACCTAACCTAACCTAACCTAACCTAACCTAACCTAACCTAACCTAACCTAACCTAACCTAACCTAACCTAACCTAACCTAACCTAACCTAACCTAACCTAACCTAACCTAACCTAACCTAACCTAACCTAACCTAACCTAACCTAACCTAACCTAACCTAACCTAACCTAACCTAACCTAACCTAACCTAACCTAACCTAACCTAACCTAACCTAACCTAACCTAACCTAACCTAACCTAACCTAACCTAACCTAACCTAACCTAACCTAACCTAACCGGACGAGAAGTTGACATTTAATACACACGTCTCCGAAGTCTGTAGGAAGGCCATTACCTTCCACAGACGACTGGCAACCGCTGCAAAGGTGCAGTGGGGGCTGGGACCTGAGGTGGTGAAAATGCTATACACAGCAGTTGTTGAACCAACGATATTATACGCAGCCAGTGCCTGGGCGCCTGCAAGTAATAAGATAGGCATACGTAAAAAACTTGCAGTGGTTCAACGAGGCTTTGCACAAAAGATGGTAAAAGGCTACAGGACCGTTTCGCTACACTCGGCCCTGCTACTTGCTGGGATCCTTCCGCTAGACATTCGTGTCCGAGAAGCGGCGCTTCTATACGAAGTGAAAAAGGGACACACTCGGCATGTAGTGGGCGACCGGGACGTGGAATGTCCTGTGCCTTTTGCCAACTTGGAACATCCAGCCAGGCGCAGGGCTTTGCAGTTCAAATGCGTGGTCAACGACGCAGAACTTGACCTAGAGGCTGCAAACACCCGTAGGGTGTTCACTGATGGCAGCAAAATTGGTGGCCAAGTCGGAGCTTCGGTGTCCCTTTGGGATGGCGACGCCGAGACGAAAGCCACCAAAATTAAGCTGGAATCGTTCTGCACCGTTTACCAGGCGGAGCTGCTGGCCCTGCGCAAGGCCGTGCAAATAGCCTCCAAAGAGAAATTCCACGAATACAGCATCTTCTGCGATTCACGGGCCGCTCTCGAGACGGTTGCGCGCGGTAACTCCCTCCACCCCATAGCATTCGACATCACAAAAATGTTGAATGAGACCAAAGAGCGCGGTAAAATCTTTAACCTCTTTTGGGTTAAGGCGCACGTGGGGTTGGCAGGGAACGAGCGTGCGGACGAGCTCGCGAAGGCGGCGGCTACCACCCTAAAAAGGAGGCCCGATTACGACCGATGTCCCATTTCGTTCGTCAAGCGACAGATCCGTCAGGAGTCGATTGACGAATGGAATGAGCGATATAGGGCTGGAGAAACAGCATCGGTAACGAAGCTGTTTTTCCCTGATGCTAGGGTAGCTCATAAAGTGATCAAGAAGATGCCGGTGGACCCGGTCCTCACGCAAGTCTTCACGGGCCATGGGGGATTCTCCGAGTATTTGAATCGCTTCAAGTGCAAGGAGAGCCCCTCATGTATCTGTGACCCAGCGGCCACAGAAGACGTGGTTCACGTGTTGACTGAATGCCCAATATACCTGTATCAACGAACTAATCTTGAAATAGAGATTGACAAGATTGTAAGAAAAGATAATCTGAGCAGTATGTTGGAAGATGATGTAATTAGACCTAAGTTTTTAAAATTCTGTACAGAAATAACGTGTAATGTGATAAAAGGAAATAAATAGAAAAGGGCAACTACAGTGTGTAATATTAGATTATATGTTCCTAGTTGCCACGGACAAGCTGGTTTCGCGAGGAAGACACGTTATTATCTAAGATCGTATATATGTAAATTTTAATAAATAAGATAAAACTCAGTTTTAAAAGTATGTCTTTTGTATGTAGTTAGATTTTTATTTTTTCAGGCATACTTAAAGATGTATAATCCAAATTTTTCTATATTGATGAGTTTTTTAAATAAAGGTATGTGAATTAATCAGGTAGACATACTCTGAATTAAAAGTATCAGAGGGAGCAGCCGGGGGGGAGTCCCCCCACTAAAAAAAAAAAAAAAAAAAAACCTAACCTAACCTAACCTAACCTAACCTAACCTAACCTTTTTTTTTTTTTTTTTTTTTTTTTTTTTTTTTTTTTTTTTTTGTCGCGGGGAAAGCGACTTATTGCTACCGCCCCGCCCCGGGGGAAGGCGGAACGGTTATGTTGGGTTCACCGGTCTTACGACCCAGCACTACGCCACCCGGAAGAGATGTTAAATCCGGGCGACCACTGGGCCGAGTCCCTAACACTATGTACAACCTACACCGGCATACCAACTAAAACCCCGCGGTGGCCTTCTTCGGCGCATGTGGAGCGGCCCCGGGGTATCCTTAGCTAAATCTAAGGATTGCTACCGGAACCGCCCCTGCGCGGTGCCGCCTTGCGGCCCGTCTCCTTATGGGGGGCTCAGAAGCCCCCGCACACCGAAGGACGCCCTCGGCGTCAACGGCAGACACGAGGCCGACCACCCGTGCTGCCGTCCATCCCGGGGTCGCATGTACAACAGTACAATAATGGCGCTACGACAGCCCCCGGCTGCGCGCCTACGACCCCCGATGGCCCCAATTAGTCGCCTCTTACGACAGGCAGGGGATACCGTGGTGGAATTCTCCAAACGCCCCCATTCCACAGGGCGGAACCTAACCTAACCTAACCTAACCTAACCTAACCTAACCTAACCTAACCTACCTACCTACCTACCTACCTACCTACCTACCTACCTACCTACCTACCTACCTACCTACCTACCTACCTACCTACCTACCTACCTACCTACCTACCTACCTACCTACCTACCTACCTACCTACCTACCTACCTACCTACCTACCTACCTACCTACCTACCTACCTACCTACCTACCTACCTACCTACCTACCTACCTACCTACCTACCTACCTACCTACCTACCTACCTACCTACCTACCTACCTACCTACCTACCTACCTACCTACCTACCTACCTACCTACCTACCTACCTACCTACCTACCTACCTACCTACCTACCTACCTACCTACCTACCTACCTACCTACCTACCTACCTACCTACCTACCTACCTACCTACCTACCTACCTACCTACCTACCTACCTACCTACCTACCTACCTACCTACCTACCTACCTACCTACCTACCTACCTACCTACCTACCTACCTACCTACCTACCTACCTACCTACCTACCTACCTACCTACCTACCTACCTACCTACCTACCTACCTACCTACCTACCTATTATAATGTGAATCTAAGTTTCTTTGTTACGCGAAAACTACTCAACCGAGTAGTTTTATTTCGGAAAATTCTAGTCACGCGGGCGGAGCCGCAAGCAAAAGCTAGTATTAAATATTAAATAAATGATTTACAAAATACCTCTGTACTTAATATTGTGTACAAGCGACATCTATTTTAAACACGCTTTTATTAGCTTCATACGTTTGTATGTATGTATGTAACGGAAACTTGAACATGATTTTTACCCCCTTCAAAACGTCGGAATAACTCGAAATTTGGCATACTTATCAAGGACCGATGACAATTCAAGTAATTAATTTAATTTTTATTATTACTACTCACATCTCATTACGCGAACGTTCACCACTGCACTCATTACGTGAACGTTCATAACTGCACTCATTACGCGAACGTTCACATTTAGCCTAATTTCGCGATTTATGTATGGGGGCCGGGGGGGAGACACGGTAATTTCATTGGTGGAGGAGAGGGGGGGGAGTAAGGCACGGTAGTTTCGTTAGTGGAGTAGAGTGGGGTGATTTGGATTTGGGTGGTGGTGTGTGTGTAACAACCAAAACCTCGACCATATTGCATGCCAGAATTGTACATACGAAAGTACAATCACACTTCCCGAGACACATTTTAAAATATTCCTCTTTTGCATCGTACACAAACTATATCACTCGCGACATTTACATAACCTCGCAATCGCGCCGCTTTGTACCGATGCGTCTACAGAAATTCAGAAGTAAATATGTACTTAATTAACATTTTTATAATATGTTCATTTTTCCTAAGCTAACTGTGTAAGGATAATATCTCGCTTCTGTTTCTTATTTTATTTATTTAACTATTTTTACTAAGCTGCCTAAGTATATGGTAATCTTCATGACCCAGAAAGGGCCAACAGATTTATTGTTACACACTGTGTACCGTTTATACATTTGAATGATGTGGAGTGCGTAGAGATAAAGTAGTCGTATTTATAAGTAGTTAAGTTATTTATTGTCCTAAGTTATTACACGTTATGTTGGCGATTCCTTTCTCTATAGTAGTGCGGCGAAGTCCGCGGGTGTAATTGCACTGAAGCTACATAGGTATACCTAATGCGCGTATGTATTTATTTAATCATATGTTTCACAATGAACGCGACGCGCACGCTCGAGAACGCGCGTGTTAGGAAAATCGAATATGGCAATTTAACAAATAATTAACGATGTATAAACCTACTTATTACTACGTTATTATGAATACGGACACTAACTTGAAACTGTAGATATGACGATGTATTTTATATTGTGTACTGTCATTCATTTCCTTAAATTGAAGGTGGTTAATATTATCTGGTGGTTTCTTTGAGTGCGAAAACTATGATAAAAAAATAAAAAGGGGTCTTGTGAAGTCTTGTCATTCGGAAGTACAGTTTAGTTTGTGTTTCAGGGCGAAGCTCTGCCAGTTTGCTCTTTATTATATAATAATAGTAATTGTAGTAAATTGTGTTATATAAAGGAGTAAAATAGTCTGATGATAAATCACGAAATATATTGTAACAATTGGATACCTATGTGACTTTTGAAAGATTACCTAATAAAGCTAAGTATTATTTGTGACTTATGTATTAGTATTACATTAGTTTTGTATATACATATGTACAGTGATATATAGTATATATTGATGGGTTTTGTTCCGCCACTTATTTTCTCACATTTATATATTCCGAAGTGGTGGTAGTTTATTAAAAGATTAACTTTATGTTCTATGTTTTATTTCCTGTTTTACCTATTTATTTACTTGCTGAAAGAAGATAAAATGTCGTAGTAAATCAGATGGTTACAATTGACTTATTGCTGATGGATTTTATAGCAATGAAAGTTGCTAAATAATAGGCGTGTGTTCAGTACAATCATTTATTTCAGACTGCCCAGCAGCCCGGTTGGCGGCTCGTATCGTCATTGTTGGTATGTGAAACGCACACATACACAACACCTCCACTCTTATTCACTAAAATATTAAAAACAATAAAAGATACTTAACTAGTACAACTTACTTAAATTAATTACAATATATAATGATTAAATTATGAAATGCTTAATTCTTTACTTATTGCCATACTATGTTTATTACATTTTAATCGTTTTCCTCGAAACCATATCGTACTGGTGGTTTACGGTTTCTCACCGGGCGACTTATACCACCCGTACCAGTTCATATTCCTGTATCCGGCGACACTGTTTTCTCCCGAAAGCCTACCAGAAACGGTCACGACACCATCCCGCTCTTCCGATGCCACTGACCCGACGCGACGCCATGGTTTTCGACGATAAGTGTGGCGGATCACTACACTCGCCCGAATTACTTGCCCTCGGTGTTGCGGAAATCGAATGAACGAAGGACCAGGAACTTTTGTTCCAGTAATGGATGTAGTCGCACTCACCTTGGACTCGCAGTACCGTCGTCTTCTGGGGTACCCCGTGCGTGGTGGTGGCATAGGAGCTGGTTGCCGTCAAGAGATCTTCAGGCTCGTACCAGACACGATTACTAATTTCTTAGATTTAGGATAAAGTCAATTTTCACGGCGCGCACACGCAATACGTTGCGTACGGTTAAACGGTTAGAATTCAAGTGTCTAACTGTGTAGGTGGCAGCACTTGCCACTATATTTACTGCGTTCGGTTTCGTGACGAATACATCCATATGAATATAGTTATTAGAAATTATGAGAAATGATTAGGCTTTGTGCTAACATATAAAAAGGGTAAAAGTACGGAACACTCGGTTCTTTTCAATTATTTTTATTAATTTCTATTATCACTTTTACATAGTGATTTCTTATGTTTACGCGAATATTACACATTGAAATAAAACTAGTTTATACGTATTTTATCGCGGGTTAATTTTATTTTAGTATCGACGTTTCGAAAGACGTTTCTACACCTGTCTCTCCCGTGACTACGAATGCTGAAAAGCTTTCGAAATGTCGGGACTAAAATAAAATTAAACCGCGATAAAATCCGTATAAACTAGTTTTATTTCAATATCAATTTACGTTAAATAATAACTTGTCCCACAAAAGAAGGATCGTCAAAACGTCTGTGACGTGGTAAATGGTAATCAAAAAGCCGCGTCATTCGTCATCGTTCAGCGACCGACAGCGCGTGCACCGCGCGGGGCTCACGTGCCGCCGCACCTTCGTTCCGACACACGCGTGGCTCGCTTGGATCACATGGATCACATGGATCACATGGATCACATGGATCAGACGGATCACGCGCACGTCTCCTGCGCACACGGCGGCGACGACGACACGCTCGCGGCTCGGACACGCCGGACACGCCGGACACATCCTCCAGCAGACGGAGGGCGCGCTGTTTCATCTCGACCAGTGAGTCGAGTTCATCAGTCGCGGTGGTAGTGGCGGCAGTGGCGGCAGTGGCGGTAGTGGCGGTAGTGGCGGCAGTGGCGGTGGTAGCAGGCGAGGCGTCATGTAGCGGCGCGGGTCGCACTCGCTTGGCCGGCGTCGGATCCGACCTCGAGTCGAGTTCGTGTCCGCCACCCGACTCGACCTCGTCCGCTTCACTCTTGTCGTCGATATGTCGATCTTCTGGAATCTGGATGACTCTGTACAAGAAAGATAAAGACAAAATGTAATAATTAAAGTCAGGATTGCGGAGCCAATAAAAAA
Organism: Mimas tiliae; assembly: GCA_905332985.1. Taxonomy (NCBI): domain Eukaryota; kingdom Metazoa; phylum Arthropoda; class Insecta; order Lepidoptera; family Sphingidae; genus Mimas; species Mimas tiliae. The sequence continues at coordinate 66,160 of HG995243.1, forward strand.
AAAATTAGTGATAGAGCCACAATATAGACTGTTTTGTCTACAGCATGAATGGGCCGGCTCATCTGGATCGTTCCCACTCTCACAGAAAACCGGCGAAAAGTAGCAGCTTGTTGTTGCTTTTGGTATGGTGAGATATCCGGGCGCCCATATTCTTCTTCCTTCCTCCCCTTCCCAATCCCTTGATTATCACTTTCCTTTTATTTAATTTATTTATCAAACTCACTCAGTGTTACTATTTTATACCTACCAATGCTACAAATTGGAACATGACTAACTAAATGATTATTAAGTTGAATATACTAATTGACCCATCACTGTCATGGAAACTCACCCTCTTATAATAAATTGAGGAGTCATAATAAAAGTATTGTATTTTCTTGAGTAGCAGTAGACCCAGATTCTTAGTAAGTACTATACACAAAATAAATAAAAAATAAATAAATACACCCAACTGTGACACACATAGTCCTGACCCCACACTGTGTTAACCTGTATCATGGGTATCAGGAACTATGAGGGACTTGCAGTCCCACAAAACCTAGACCTGAAAAAAATATTTGAGGATCATAACATTTGTCATGGTGTGGGAATCGAACCCACAGCTTCTTGCTTCGCAGCCGGCTACCACAAAAGCAAATACAAGATTTTCAAAAAAGTGGATCTAAAAGCGGAGATTGCTGAAGCGTGTCTAAATCATAGTAAGACACTTAGTACATGTTTGCAAATTGTAATGTCTATACACTCTAGGGTGTTCATCCACAGAGTGAATATAGAAACTGAAAATGTAATTTATTTTATGAATAACCAATTTAAATCAGTTACAATCATTCTGGGCAAGTTTACTTAATGTCAAGCATGAGGTAAGAATAGCAGCTAATCAATATGCATAATCTAAACTGTCATGATAATTGTTGCTATACCAATCAGCTTGTGAAATGAGATGTATTACACTGTGGCATTCAGATTAATTGTGATGCACTCACTCGACAGGGTCGTCGGGCGCCAGGACGGCTAGCGGCTCGGATGGCGGCAGCAGGTGCCCGCGCGACAGCAGCGCCAGCGTCGGCGGCAGCGCGAACAGCCGCCGCAGCCGCGCCGTCAACCAGCGCACGCGGTGGGACCCGCTCACCCACACGTAGCAACGCGCGCGCTCGTCGTCGAAGAACCGCTGCAGGCACACTCGCACGCGGTACCTCCGCGCTTCCAGCACCACCTCCGCCTCCCCCGTCTCGGATCCCGACAGTCCCGACACGGACGCCTCACAACCCCGCATTGTCGCACTGCTCACTGCCCCATGTCTCGAGAGTAAAGAGGCTCGACCAAAGAGGAATACACCCTCTATGTTGGGAGTTGGGCTTGATTACATCCACGAGCACTCTGCACTACAGAGTACATTTATATGGTCGTTCCATATAATCTTTTTAAAGATAGATTTGCTTACTATAAATTGTTATCAATAGCAAACAATAGTTTTTTTTTTTTGTTTGTTTGTTCCATAAGGAACCGGCTAAGATCAGAGACCATGCTGCCAAGTCATTAGTTATATCTTTTCTTATATTCCAAGAACGATGAAACAGGGGTGTGGCCGATTTCAAGGTCTTGCTGGAGTTTTGGTGATAATTCCTTTCAGTTCAATGCTTCTTAGACGACTTTCTTCAAGCGAATCGAAAGCACAAGGTCGACAATACCCTTGATCAAAAATCACCTAAATCCACTTATTTCAATGTTTCCATACACTATTCATCATCGTTAATGATTATTGCACAAAACCACACCACTTTTATACAACAAACACAACTTTAAACCAGTTTAGGAAATAATTAAAACAAGAGAGCCACCGCACTGTAAGAATTCCCGCCAAAAAACCGCAAACAATAGTATTTTGACAGATCTTCCATACGTTTTTTTTTTTTCGTCCAAAGGACAGGCTATAGTCTTTCGGCCATACTGTCTAGTCTTACGTGTAATTCCATACGAAATGCGACAAGATTAGCGATGCGCCAGCAGTCAGTGTTGCCCGATGGCCGTCTTCCGCCCAGTCTTACGTAGATTCCCTCCAAAATTCAGGATTTTCAAGAAATAAACCCCAAATGTGGACTAAGTATTTTTTTATTGAATATTTAAAAATGTATGTGCCTCCACCAATATAAAAACCACGATACAATCCGTACCATGTGTTATAACACCGGACCGAAAAACTGTGTAGAACCAGTCCAATATGGTTTTCATCACGGGTGATCAGGCTCACAGATGAACTGGAGCTGTGAAGAGTAAGAGCGAGGCTAGAGAAATTGACATCACAAAGTCCTTCGGTAGGATCTGGCCTATGCCAGCCCTTACATTGAACAGTCCATCGTATGGGATTCCTGTAGGGCCCTGCAAGTGAATCGCCAGCTTGCTGGATTACTGCAGTAAAAACTGGCTCTTACCAGCAATATGGTGATGTGTCTAATGATGAAGTAGAGAGGTCAATGGATTTTTAACGGTTACGTTATGGTCTACACTCTACACAAAAACATCTACATTTTCATCTATACCTTTAACATTTACATACTCATTCACGCATATATCCCTTGAAGCTAGACAGAAACTATTGAACGCCACAAGTTACGATCCTGACTTACCTCTTCCACATTCATACAGTTCCGTCAAACATGCTGGTGAGTCACCTGATGGTAAGTGGTCTCTACCAATCATTAATAAAATCCACAATAACTAACGAATAATGGACGTGCTGCCGACCCCCTACAAAAACGAATGAAAAAAGTAAAAATGAATTCATAACTGGTAAAACATTGTCCTCTAAAGGGTAAAAAATAATACGAGATATTATAAAAATATATTGTGAATAAAATTGAAGTGTTGAACACATCAACACTTAAGAATCAAGTTAATCTTGGCTAAGATCACTCACGACTGTTTAAGTGATGAAGCGAGTATATCTGCCTTAAAGTGTAACTAAGTATTGTATAGGGGAACTAAAACAACCAATTCCCTCCCACCAAAATAAGCTAGTTGACACATTTTTAAAATAGGTCTTATTTTGTTAATTAGGCTTTTCTAGACGTTTTTTTTATTTGATTGTGTTTTTCTGAGACTTTTAAAACAACAAAACTTTAATTCAAATTTATTTTTTTCATGAACATACGAAAACGCCGTTGGCCATGTTGGCCTATAGATTATCTGTGCAATGACGACACATTATTTGTAAATAAACACGCGTGCGAAATAACTTCTACGACCTAAAAATAAAAGATCATGAGTTTTAATAAAATAAAAGGTAAATATAGTAATTATCATTACTGTATGGTGCGAGAATGCAAGAATATCTAATTATTTTTGCTACAAGAGACCACAATTTGCGAATGGCATTTAGTTGTTTAGATATTGGCTGACGTCACGATCATGGCGCTAGCGTTTTCGAAGTTTTAAAATAAAGATATTTGAATTTGAATATTAAAAACATCTTTTGCTTTAATGTATTGAAATTGATATATTTGGGTTCCTTAAACCAACTACTGTAGGAAATAAACAATTATTTATAAAATGTTGGTATAGGTCAACTAGCATATCAAATCCGCCCAAGGATTTTATACCCCCAAAATTCCTCTTCGAGCTCTTAAACCCCCAAATTCGGAAGGAATCCCCCCAATCTGGCAACACTGCTGAAAGTGGTGCCAGATTTTGCTTGTTCCCCATCCCCATAATTTCTGTAAAAATTAATGGCATCATACTAATATTATAAATGTGAATGTAAGTTTGTTTGTTACGCTTTCACGCGAAAACTACTTAACCGATCATCATTAAACTTTGTACACATATTCTTGGAGGTATAAGAAGTAACATAGGATACTTTATACAAAAAATAATCTATTTGTTTGTTACGCTTTCACGCCTAAATCACTGAACCGATTTTGATGAATTTTGATGTAGAGATAGATGGAAGCCTGGAGACGGTTAAAGGCTACGTTTTATTTCGGAAAAGTCTATTCACGCGGGCGGAGCCGCGAGCAAAAGCTTTTAAACTATAAAGAGGAGGGACATCTTAATTATACGTGCCCATTGATATATTACCTAAATCAACGTACGCACCGATTGGTGTTTAAAATTACGTTCCAATTCATGTAACTTATAAATGAAATATTTCGTAAAAACATAATAATTTTAAATAAATCTCTCATTAATGTACTTTACACAACTAATAATTCATGTCGTATATTCATTGTATTCATATGTCCCTATAGATATCTCATCTTGAAGATTTAATAGTCGTTTAGGAAGCATTGTATTGAAAGGACACAACATTTCTGTATCTAGTTTAATACTTTTTGAATTAAATAACACCAAAACTCCAGCAAGTGCTTGAAATCGACCACACCAGTGATATATCATATTGAAAAATAAAGAAATATCGCATATGATGAGGCGGTATGAACTAGAACCCTTGGCCTTTCTATTAAATGAGAAAATAAATTGATAAAAAGAAAACATATTTCAATTCCAACGATATTGTACCTACTTTACTAAAAACTACAAATTTGCTGTTAGTGTTATAATTGCAGCACAGATATCGTTTGTCGTAGATCTATGTACTCGAGTGTAAATAAGAACTTGGAGCAATCGATCAGTAATTAACGCAAAGAGAAGAGTGACTGGATCGCATCGAGTGTCAAGTGTCGAAACTCAAGGGAGCTATGATCGAGTGAGGAAGGTTGAGTGCAGGCTGAAGGTATTTGGCGGCGGGCGTGATGTCGAACGTGGAGAACGTGTGCCCGCAGGCGCTGCGCGGAGTAGCGCGTGAGCTGCGCCGCCTGGCGCTGCACCCGCCGCCCGGCGTCAAACTGCAGCTACGCGACGACGACCTCACCGACGTGGTGGCGCTCATCGAAGGGCCTGGTAATTCTATCTGATTAAAATATGTGACGTATTAGGACATTACAATGCAGGATCTAAGCAGGATATGAGCGTGATGCCCATTTAAAGTTTAGAATAATTTAGTCTTAACCAGAGATCATGAATAATCTAATAGATGTCTTATGTCTACATAGCATGCTGAGGGTGCGATCTAGACAAGGAGTGGATTTTGGGACCAAAAAAGCTTAACTGGGTAGATTTATCTTTTGTGATCACAATTATGCCACCCCTATTGCTAGGCACTGTTTTTGCGAAAATTTTATGAAATGGGAAATGGGGCTTGCCTCATAGTGTGTCTACAAATGACCAATTTGATTATATCATTGCATTTATTGTACTCTGATGTTTGCAGGCAGCTCCCGTAACCCATCCACTTTACTCAGTATCAACACTAACTTGCAAATTAATTTTCACAGTTCAACCAAACTTATTCTATCTTCTAAATGGAGCCAAAAGATAAAAATGAAAAAATTATGCAAATGTAGAGAAGGCCATACAGCCTATGATTGACAAATATTGTAATATGCCTGGATTATTAATCACGGACAACTTTTTGGCGGAAAAAAAACAATACCCGAGAGGCCATACAAAATTTTAAGAGTTTGTTGCCTCTTGTGGAACTGATTTCTTCAAGAAGGTGATTGATAAATTGGCACTGGTAAAGATGCATCAATGTAACCACCCCTGGTTACCTTTATTAATAGAAATATACAAGATATTTATTAGGGATAAAAATACTTTAACTTTTTTCATACAGAATGGAAATTTGATAGGTAACAATCTATTATAGTTAGGTAAATATCTGGTGAACTTGTAATATCAACCAAGACTATTTTATTTGAAAAAATTGATTAACACCCTAATATAATATCCCTGAGTAACATAGGCTATATTTTATTAAAATTTTTGATCAACGGGCCCCACAGGTATGGATTTTGAATTCGATTTGTTTCTAAAACTAATCTCTAGATCAACTAAAATAATTCTAACAATTCTGTCACTATTAAAAAGTTACATTATCCCCTAGTAACATAGGATGTATTTTACTGTGATTTGTGACCACGGTGTATCTGGAATGCCATGTAGTTGCGAATCATTAAACTGATGTTAGAATTGAAAAAAGGGGCCGCCATTTTGTTTTTACTTGTTTTAAGGCTGATTGACTTCAAAATCGACATCTGGGACGATCCGTAGGCAAAAATGGTGATTCAATTCCAACCTGATGTTGGAATTGAAAAATGGCTGCTATATTGTTTTTCTTTGTTTAAAGGCTGATTTACTTCAAAATTGATATCTAGGTCCAGTTGACAACTGATTTATTCATAATAATTAAAACAATACGACATCTTTCCTTTTTCTTTTAAAGTAACTAACATAATATAACTGTAATAAATCCTAAACAATAATAAAGTAATAATAAACAATTAACGAAAACTCGCTTTCATCTTACTCCGAGTGATAGGAGGTGAGTATGGAGATAGTGCCACAGCACTTTGCTCACTTTCAGGCAACACCTCTTCCTCGCTAGGAAGAGGTGACTACAGGGCGTCCTAGACTAGGACGCCCTGTAGTCAAGAATCGTAGATCCGATGTTAGTATTGAAAAAAGTGGCCGCCATTGTGTTTTTCTTTGTTTTAAGGCCGATTGACTTCAAAATCTATATCTGGAGCGCCCCGTAGGCAAAAATCGTAGACCTGATGTTAGAATCGAATCGACGCCATTTTTTTTTTCTTCGTTTTATGGTCGATTGATATCAAAATTGATATATAGGACGCCCAGTAGTCCCAAATGATTAAAGTTAGAACTGATGTTAGAATTGTGAGCGCCATTTGATTTCATGCCGATATCATACATACATACACGTGTTTGAATCATCGGATTTCCCATAAATATTTCCACCAGGACCTGATCACCTCGATTATCCTGCTATACAGTCCTATTTTGTAGGAGAATGCATAGTACATAAAATATAAAGTTTTCCGTCTTATCAAATCTACGCCCGTAAAACAGCGGGCAAAAGCTAGTGATAATAAATAAATAAAATATCGTAGTTAAATAAATTAATAATTTGACTGCTAATTAACACATTTAATTTTAACAGTCAAGTTATTCATCATTTATTTGGCTACGATTTCGCGCCTCAAAACTAATAAAACGTATTTTATAAACATTTACTATTTTGGTAAATAAATTAGTCTTACTTTCTACCTGGCGCGGGCGTTATACTATTATCCCGGCTTAGTGCCGGAGTCCGCCTTCCTACTTAAACGCTTTCACTTCGCCCGATCTTGAGCATCATCCCGGTGGGTGCTCCGGTACGATCGACAATTAGGATTCCTTCCTAGAGAGACCATTGGTTCTCATATCTTCTACTAAATAAATCTAGCGCTTTTTGGACGGTCCGTGGGATCTTATCCAAGCCCCGGATCTTGGGCAAACCGGGACACCCGTCCCGGGCGGCAGTTTCAGGGGGTGGCAAAATCATAATATAATATGATTAAAAATAAAAATCTTGCTCTACAAAGCGCCTAGCATACCGAAGCCTGGTTGGCTCACTGTTGATTTGTAAGAAAAATCCGCCACACAGGCTCTTTGTGCATCATTCAACGCCAACATTTAGATGCACATAGATCTATCTATTCTATTTTTTCCCGGGGTATATAATTACACGTCACACAAATGAAAAAGTTGTAGTTAATAAAGGGTACAAATTTATTAAAGGGTTCTTATTGTTCCATTGACGAAAAATACCAACCACTATACATATATTTATGAGTTTTTTTAAAGTAATTTATCTAAAACGCTGGAGAAAGGGGCGCCACTATCAAGTTTCTGCCCCGGTTTGAAAAAATAGTAGATCGGGGCTGTCGTACCCCTAGTATGATCTGGCTCGGACAAAGGCAAACCGCGGCGTACTCCTCCCCCGTTATACCACCTTAACCGCTGTGCTGTTTATTGCCCGAAGAATTTTCTCATTAATTCCTTCTAAGATACTATTTTGACAATAATCCAAATTGTCACAGTAGATGTTGTTCAAGTTATAATGGCATTGTAAGTTTTGTTCGTATTGCAGCGGAGACCCCGTACGCGGGTGGCACTTTCCGCGTGCGGCTCGTGTTGGGGCGCGAGTTCCCAGCGTCGCCGCCGCGCGCCTTCTTCCTCACGCGTCTGTTCCATCCCAACGTAGCGCCCGACACCGGCGAGGTGTGCGTCAACACGCTGAAGCGCGACTGGCGGCCGGAGCTCGGGCTCGAGCACGCGCTGCTCGCACTGCGCTGCCTGCTCATCGCGCCCAACGCGGACTCCGCACTCAACGCCGAGGCGGCGGCGCTGCTGCGCGACAAGTACGACGACTACTTCACGCGCGCCAAACTACTCACCGACATACACGCGAGGGGCCGCCCCGACCAGCGCCCCGACCAGCCGGCGGCCGGACGTAGTGCTGGGGGCGGTGAGGGCGGTGAGGCGGCGGAGGAGGGTCCGTGTGCCAAGCGCGAGCGTCGCACCGCCCCCGCCAAGGACAAGCGTCGCATCCTGAAGCGGTTATGAGCGAGCGCGTGCGGGCCGTCGCCCGCTCGTGTCTCGCCACCACCGTCATCACCGCCACCACCGCCACCATCGCCACCATCGCCACCGCTCTGCACACACTACAGACGTCTCAGCTCGACGACGTGCGTCTACATTTGGAAGCTGAAGACTCACTCGACTCACTGATCCCTGACACCTCTATGGTATTTGTTTATGTTGATCGGGAGGCCGTGTGGTCGTGACGTGATGATGGTCACACGTGGAGGTGGTTGCAGTGTGTGACGTCACAGACGGCTAGTCGTTTTCTCCCGGCGCTTCATCCGGACGTAAGATGTAAACGCAATTAGATATATAATTTAATATCCGCCTTGTGTTTCTGTACTGAGCCTCAGTTGGCGTCACGCACATGGATGTTACATTTTAATTATAACTGTATGAATAAATATTTCCATTATCTTTATTGCATTTATTTTTTAATCAGTACATTGTGATGCGTGTTTCTATCTAGCGAGGCCACTTGAACCGAGTTGAGCTAGAGTGACGAAACTGGTGTCAACTGGAAGTTTGATGACCTTTAGAATTAAACGAGATTATTCATCTCAAGTATCTCCTTCATAAAGACGGAAAGAGAATCTAAAATACGTTTACGGTTATATTAAGAAGTGTAAGTGGGTGATTCTCCAAGAGCACAAAATGTGCGGTCACAGGTCAACATCTCTATAATGTAAGAAATAATTACTCAGCCATTCTATGTGTTTTTTATCTGATTACTTAAAAACTTTATTTCACACCCAATACACGTTACTATACACGTACGTGATGGAGGGTGTGCCCTTGTCGAGGAGCGAGACGGGGAGAGATCTCAGGGTAAGGATGGATTTGCAAGAAAGCCTACAAAAATCTAGGATTTGTACTCTGCAATACAACGTCTTTCACAAACTTGAATGCCATATCGACTTTGTATACGGTTTCAAATTTTTGTTAAAACTTATTTTATAATTATTAAAGTATACTGCTCCGCCCTCGTGGGTCGTAGCGTGATGGTATATAGATAGTTATAAACCATGGAATTTGAAAATAAAATGTGAAAGGCGTGGAGTCTTGTACAAACATTAACCTAATTTATACCTATTGACTGCTATTTTATGTCGGTTTTCTGTGGGACAGTGGTAACAACCTAGACGCGGCCCATTCATGCTGTAGATAAAACTGTCAACAGCGTGGCTCTACCACTCAAAAAAGGTTTCTTCTATGAAGGAGGTACATTGAATAATCGCGTTTAATTTTCAATATACAATCATCAAACTCCCAGTTGACACCAGTTTCATCACTCTAGCTCAACCTGGTTCAAGTGGCCTCGCTAGATAGAAACACGCCATTATATACGCCGTGGCGTAATAGTTTCCTGATCTGACTTAAAATGCTCGAGCGAGCTTTGAGAAGATTATAAAAGAAAACTAGTGGATATGAAATTAATGAATTCAAAAATATAAATAAAAGTAAAAGCATTTATTGTAGACGAGAGAGCATAGTTGAGTATAGTAGATAGGTCAGGGTCAGGGTCAGGGTTTGTCGTTGAGCGGCAGTTCTTCCGGTGCGGCGCGTGGGATGGAGGGTGCGGCCGTGTGTGACGTCAGCACGAACCGATGTAGCGCCGCTGCCAGTGCCGCGCCAGCCAGCGGACCCGCCCAGTACACCTGGAACAACGCAATATCATATCAACTCTACCAAACGAATCATGAGGAGGTAACCATCAGTTCAGACCAAACAAAAAAATTGTCACGCAATGTTAGGTACATATTATATATTATGCCCAATCAAGAATACGTGAAAAATAAAATAATTGTGGACAAAATTCGCGATTTTTAGTGGTATAATCAGACTTTTTGTATACTCGTACCTACTACTAGACGGGCTGTTTAAAAGTAAAATTGCGTCACATAACGCGTGAGTTTGACAGCTCACAAACAGGGAGCACGACATGGGTTCTAGTTGAGAGTAAGCGAGATGGTAATATTGAGTTACGGTCAATTGACCGCAACTTAGTGGCACAATTTCTATGTACCGCGCAGCTTGTCTAGTAGTATACATTAAAGTCTTTGGGTATAATGTTTGTAATCACCAGCACGACTACTAGGTACTTTCCTCGTTTTCAGAATTCCATGCAGTAATTTAGATCTACGATGTTTTAGAGAGCCGTGCGATAGAATATATGTTTGTTTATTGACATTATCGGAGTTCCACGATATTTTTTTCTATTACACTAGTACCTATAGCCTCATAGAAGGGTTGACGTCAGGCACGCGATAGGTCGTAACCCGAGAATGAAATCTCTAAACTGCTTCTAGAAGATGAGGTAGGTATATCATTTTCAGCACACAGGCCATTTCCTTGTTAATTCGTAACATGCATTTGTGTTTAAATTACGAGTTACGTACCTATGTCCGTAGATTTATGTACACGTTATTCACGTTTATTATAGCACGTTGTGCACGCTCCAATTCAATTAATTTTGTTTTTGTTGCACCTCCCCAAATAGGGATGCAATATGTTAATACAGATTGCACCAGTGCAGTATATATCTCATTTTTGGGAAGTCTCTATCACTACTCCAATTTGTTGCAACATCATGTCTCAACGCCTGAAGGACCAAGCTCAGCTTTCTAACTGTTAGCAGCCTGTTCAATATGCTGGTGCCAAGATAATCTTCGGTCCATTACAACGCCTAAATATTTTATGTGAGCGTAATTTACATAAATTAATTTACCTATAGCGTTATACAGTACACTGCTGACTGCACCATTTGCACCTGCACAATGGAGTATTCGGGTGCGGCTTATCGGCGTAAGGCATAAAATATAACGTTTTCCGATGGTGTAAGTTTAAGATGTGAAATGTTTGAATAATTAATTACCCAATGGTGGTCCCAGTGGGCCTGGAACACTGCAGGAGCGAAGCTGCGAGCTGGATTCAAGCTGGCACCGGTCGCGTAACCCTGCAATGTAATCATACATCACATTGAAACCAGCTTCACATCAGTACCGTGTATTGTATTATAACGAACTCATATTTTCAGCCAACAAATTACTGCACTACTGTTACCTTACAGTTTGTCAGCGGTAATTTGAATTAAATATATAATCTACCTATAGATAGATACTCGTAGATAGTAACTCTTTATTGTAGACACACAACAACAACAAAAACAGAAAACAGCTTAATAATAAATGTACCACAAGTCGCGGTCTTATCACTAAAAGTGATCTCTTCCAGGCAACTATAGTTATACCAATAGGCAATATGTAATCATTATGTATTTGTAGGTACTTATTTATAGTAATGTGACCTGTGGCAGCGGCAGGGCACAGTCTGGAATGATATAGTTTTACCTCAATGGTTTACCTCGTGTAATCTAAAATGTCGCACATGGTCAGCCCTCACACCACTCCATTTTGTGTTCAGTAAGATTCAAAATTGAGGTGTGGTGTGCGTTATTAACTGACATAAAAAAGAAGGAGGTTCTCAGGGCATAGGTATGTATATGTTTTTGTACCTATGTTCAAGCACAACTTCGTCAAATGTGGACCGATTACGATAATTCTTTTTGTATTTGACAGGGTTTACTTCAATGATAGTACCTACCTACCATATACATTTGGTACAGCGATTCGGGTTTTGAAGTCCTTATAATTTGACATAAGATATCTGATATGAAATTCAGTGCATTCATGGCAGTCATTCAGCTGATGTAAAACCTCGTAGAGTTCATTTCCAACTTTATGATCGTTTTGAAGTTGATTACCTCACTTGCCCTCTACGGTTTCCGTCAATAACAAACATTGTTAGGTATAGGTAGCTATATTATGTGTATGTAGGTATAGAGGGCGAGTTCGAGCCGGTTACCTATCGATCATAAAGTTTGACGAGAATTCTATTACAAATCGGCGTGTAACGCGTGTCGGAGTGTTGGATACTCACGCCGGAGTAGACGAGCCCCGCGACGAGCAGGCCAAGTTTGATGGGCACGGTGTGGTCAGGGTGCGCGTCATCATGCGCCGCCCACGCTGCGCACACCCCGAGTGCCAGCAGGCCAGTGAGCGCCGCCTCCACCGCCGCAGCTGCCACTGCGCTCACTCCCACCCCAGGTACTGTGCATCCATGATGGGGGTGAACTGCGTGCTCCGGCGACACCGCAACCAACGCACCGAACCCGACCAACGCGCCCACCACCTGTGCCACGAAGTACGCAAGCGCGAGAGGCACGCGCATGCGCCCGTGCACCACCGCCGCCAGAGTCACCGCGGGATTCATGTGCGCGCCCGATATGGGACCGAACACCATCGCGTTACCGGTTACGATGAAACCGAACGCGAGCGCCGGATGCGTTAGGTACACTTTGTCCACGCCGGCCACGGGCATGACGGTGGCCACGCCGAGCCATACGAGCAGTGCGGTGGAGATCAGCTCGGCCACCACGGCGCGCCACCACTGACGAATCCATGCCGCGACGCCAGCTCGTCTTGTATCTGAAACCGACCACCGAGCTACATTTTATTTCTGTGTGACTTGCTATCCTTTTGCATCTAGTTACAATCTTGAAAAGTAATACTACCAAGATGCGTATGCAAACATGGTCTCGATGATTATTGCGGCCGCGGTGTGCCCGTGCGTGCGGTTTACAAATAAAATCTAACGCGTAGGTATTAATCTATTCTACGAGATGATTAGCATACAAAATAAACGCGACAAGAGTTGTCTGGCAGGTTGGTGCGAGGGTCGCGACCGCTGCCGTACATATACATAATGCAAAGCGGACGGCCGCGCCACGTTTCTACTACTTTAGTTTATTCAACAGCACGAGACGCGGCGGACGCTACAAGTTGGATCTACTACTAACTTCAAATCAAATTATTTATGGAACCAACAAAATGTTATTCACCATTAAGACCCCTTTATTATTACGTTCCGTACCTGAAGGGTAAAGACTAATTGTACCAACGGAAGTCGGAATTCTATTGCAGATCCTACACCGCGCCGATTATCTGTGATCTGTCTTTATCTTACATTCTTTAAAGCGCTCTATGTTTTGAATAGAAATGTAGCCGGCTGAAATTTTCACAGTTTATGTTATTATGGCGGATATCCTATCAAATAATAAAAATAACAAAAGGTAACAATTTAAGGGTGTGGGTTCGAAACCGTGTCGCCGCGCGAGTCCAACTCGCACTTGACCGGCGGTGGAGTGCGCCCAGCGCCACCAATTCGGAAGGTTTCGATAAAGAAGAACGGAAGATATTTATTACTCATTTCAAAACTGGTTTCCGATGAAGTGTTTAAAAGGTATTATTAGTCTATTGGTGTAGGTATTACAATAAGAACACAAATTAAATTACAGCAGTGATTATAGGTAATAATAATTCGGTTACCTACTGTGTAGGTATGTATGACCTTCTAACAATGAATAAATTAAGAATATTATACTGTTATTATACTTTGTATAAACATTGAAATCGCGTAAACCTAAGAAATCACTATTGTATATAAACATTTTATACGAACTAAGTATAACAGTTTTTTAATATAGCAGAAGGACGTAAACGAGCGAGTGGGTCACCTGATGACTTTTCCACTGCTCATGAATGAACATGAACAATAACAATACTAGAAGAATCATCAACGCGTTGCCGGAATTGAAAGGGATGGGGAGATTTGGGCCTCCAAATATCTCACCCCCGTAAGAAACGCAACACCAAACTGTTAGTTTTCTGTGAGACAATGATAACAATCCGGTCGAGCAGGCCCATTCACGCTGTAGACAAAGCTGTCGACAGCGTGGCTCTATCACTTATAGTCTGAGCAGACATCTGTTGTCTACACAAGTAGCACCCGCTCAACAGCATGACGCATGTGCCAGCCACTAGCCTCCTCAACCATGTGGCAGGAAGTGACAGCGTGTGAGAACATGTGAAATGCAAAACTAGTGCCAAGATTCGAATCTTCGAGTAGCGCTGCCTGACTTCGGAGAGGTTGCCCCTGCCGCGGCCGTCCAGGCCTGCTGCGGTGTTATGATGTCTCGATTTGCAATTATGATCAATGTTGATCGAAAACAATATTGGCATTCTGGTTATCGCTGACGACATGTCGTTTCAAACATAGTTAGTTAAGTATTATGTTCCTACCTCATAGGTAGAAGTTTGGTAGCGTGTCGTATTAGTTATTAATATTGTTACGTCTACTTACATAATAAGTATTATGAACCTAATAGACAAGTATAATGTTGAACACGTGTTTGGAGGAGCAGGGCGGCGCGGCGTCGCGTCGTCTTAGCCCCTAGGTAGGTAGGTATGTATCACAGACTTGGTGTCTGAACTCTGCACTCTGGTACATCGACCATCACACGTGCATGTTATGTACTTATATTTTGTTAGGAAGTAGAAGCAGTAACTGCAGTATATTTTGCGATGCGAATGTGTGTGTATGTTGTGTGCGTATCTGATGGATGTAGATATATTGTACAGTGTACACCTCACCGGCCGGGCGTCCAGTTTATTTATCATTGCGCACGACCGCTCGCCGAATAATACAAAATCTCCACTAGGATGGTACACTGACGGTCGGCGTCGAATCACGGTGGTATTTTTGAAAACTATAACACTATTGATGCACTTTATTAATAAAATATTTTATACAGACGATGGGAAGACGAGCGACGGTGGGCAGGGTGAAAGTTAAGGGCTGTGGCACTGACCGTTTGGCAAGGGCATGGTCGGGACGCGCAGGCGCAGGTGGTGTTGAGATGTTTCACAGACGTGAGGCTAGAGGCACAAGTGTCGCGGAGTGCCGGTGTGGCGGATTTGCGGTGCGCCGGTACCGAGCGTCGCAAGCGGACTGTCGGCGCCCGGCGTCGACTCGCGACCGCAAACGGCGGCCTGTACTTCACGAGCTTTAGGAGCTTGGGATGGTGACACGACACCCGCGGAACCACAACACAACACAACACAACACAACACTCTCACATATCGCCAATGATGCTGCAACACATTGCACGACCCGCTGCCTCTCGTCCATGTTGACTACTAGCGACATCTTTTCGTTCCGTAGGTATCTAATCTTCTTCATGAGCACCATAATCAATTTCATCACCTCTGATTGACTACCATTTCTAGTGGATCTGACCCAAACTTACCATCAAGCACCTAGTGAGAGTGCGCAGTCGACATGGGAATAATAATAAACTGGAGACCTACTGCAACTAGGTACCTACTACGTTAAGGACTCGGGTACTGTGTGACTGCGTTAACAAATCCCTAATTTTCTTGAAATAGCACCAACATTTTATTATGATCTAACTACACTAGCGACACTTTAGCGATTAAAATATTTTTCGTTTATCCACGATTCAATCGTAGAAATCACATGATTGTAATCAAAACAGCAGGAGATAAGCGGCTTATAGCGAAGTAGATAATGCATGGGTCTGTAGTCAGCGATAAGGGTGTGGCCAGTGACGAGTGCCCGTGAAAGTCCGCGAGACGCGAGTACTCAGCGTAGGTACGGACTACGGTCTACGGAGGTACGACACGTCGCGTCGCGGTCGCGGTCGGATTCGGCTCGCGAGGTTGTAAACAGACACATTTCTATCATGACGCGGGCCACTTAGGCTGGAGCCGCGATGCTTTGAACTGAACTATTCCTGTTGCGAACATGACATTCGTAAGGCGCAAGCTCCCGGTTACATATATACAAAACATTCATTAATTACCATAACATTTCATCACGTCTACAAACAATGTATAAAATATTCTCATGTTTATTCTACTTTTTGCTTTTGCTACGGTTTAAAGATAGCTTCAATCAATCGCCTCATGTAGACTCACCACATATCGGTCTAATTTCGAGATCGATTTTCAAGTACCTATACGTATTTAAGTACTAGCTGTTACCCGCGTAAATGTCTTTTTCTGGGATACAAGTAGCCTGTGTTCTAATTTATGGCTTGGTCTACCTGTACCTATGCCAAATTTTATCTTAATCCGTTCGGCCGTTAAGGCGTGATTGATCTACAAAGTTTCACAATAATAATATCTATATACAATATTCAACAAAAGTTTCGTACAAAGTTTAACCCCCTTAAAATGTATATTTCCAAAAATCCTTTCTTAGCGGGCCCCTACGTTACACAAACTATCATCTGAACAAATTTCATCAACCTAGCTTAGTACTTAGTTTTAAGATATCGTGATTAATTAGTGAGTGAGTGGTATTCCCCTTTTATATGAATATACATATATATTTTAAATATACTTATAGATTAAGTGTCTGTGTATACCTATTTATCATACGATAACAATATACACACGATTCGTCCAGTACTGGATTTGTGCCCAACCTAGCGATAGGCTCGCCTCTTATGCCTACATTATGAATAGATATTATGTTGTTGGCGAGCTGTAGCCTGTAGATACACGCTTTTCACCTCCGCCTACCTATTTGGGTATACAATCGTTACTGAAAGCCCAGTTTTCCCGAGACTCATCTGAGGACTGAGTGAGACACCGGCTTGTAGCAGTAGCATGAGTTATGTATAAACTATCGACTAAGTGTAGAAGTTATTTAATTGTGTAAACTCACGTTAGGAGGTACTTATGTAATCCTCGTAGCATTATTAATTCTTGTTTCTATTGTACGAATATAGTTTTAAAATGTTAGTCAGGTAAGTAGATAACGTGTTATTATTTTTGATATAAAAAAGAATGCTACCTAAGGTTAGGTATAACAAAATGAAGCATCGTTCATCAACGAATGAACCCAGGCCGCAGGCGCCCGCGCCAGTGTGATTTCATCGTGCCGAGCATAGTGCGGAGTACGTACCAAGTGCAGAGTTAAACAAACAATGAATACGGCGCCAGTGAATACACCAGTGGTATCTACGGAATTACTTCAAGGAATGTGTACCTATCGCTGCAAAAAAAATATGTGATAGCTTACAGCGTGGGTGAAGCTGAAAATGTATGTGGCGCCACTTCACGAATCACGAGCGCCCACGCGTGCCGTGCTTCACCTTAACCTACTCTTTGCATCAACATTTTCAATCTCAAGTGGAAATAAAATCCAGTAGTTACCTACCTATCTACAAATTCAAGTTGCTCAGCGTGTTATAGGAGCAATGTTCGGAATCTCTGTTGGATAAGATAAATTCACCGATATTGCTCGCAGTATTAGCAGGCTGAAGTGGAAGTGGGTCGGTCATGTCTGCAGACGGACGGATAGACGAGCAGACCCGTGCAGCCTGTTGGAGTGACGACCGTGCTTAGACAGTGTAGGTGCCGTAGTGTACTGTGTAGGAACTAGGACGGCTTCTTGCGCGATGGACCGACGACATCTTAAAAAGTCTAGCAGATGGATGCTGGCTGCCCAACTTTGGAATGATTGGTGTTCACTTGGGGAGGCCTATTAATTGTTTTAAGTAGATACATAGGTAAGTACGTACATTCTTCGATATTAAACATAATACTTAGTACGTAGATATAGTACTTATCTGTGTATGTGGGCCACTAACATGTTACACCCAAAGCCAACCTTACCTGCACCTGCACTCTGCTGATAAACGGATGAGGCAATGGCGAAAATTGGTTCCCGTTACGAGGGTCAGACGGCGGTTGCACCATATAATACCAAATACCTACCGTCAAATCTAAGATATGAAAAGGCGGACCCTGATTCTAGGCCAGGATAACGCCAGACACAAGGAACATAGAGTACATGCCTACCTATAGACGAAATTCCTAAATTTTTATTGATAATATGATTTAATTGTTTTCGGTTATCAGTAGCAAAAAAACGGGTTAATAGTTATCTGCAGGCTGAGGTCGGCAGGTCACCATAACAACTCGATAAGGTGCTGGCCTCTGGTACTGTGTGACGCAAGTGGTCGACAAAATAATTATCCGCCGCAACATGAGATATAAACAGGAATGCCGGGCGTCCGAATAGAGCCGGACATTGTGTCGGACCTTTTTAGGGTTCCTTAGCCAAATGACAAACACGGAATCCTTATAATTTCGTTATGTCCGTCTGTCACAGCCATTTTACTCGGAGACTATTAGCACTAAGTACCTATATGAATCAAAGGATGGTAGGTGTATGACCCGCTACACAATAGTGGCTTTCTATAGGTATCTACGTGTAACTGAGAGATGCAATTTTTCATTGCACATAGGCATGTGTAGTATCATTATATACTTATTTAAAATTAAATAAAGAGTTTGCTAAATGTTTTTTTATATAGGTACCTAATTACTTACTAGTTTGCGAGATATTCGAGTCCAAAGTTGTGTAAAATGTGTCTTGCCCCAACTTTTAAACTAAGATCTATAGTACCTTTAACTTAACTTTCTTTATAAGAATTTCTAAGGTATTTGAAGCCTGGCAAACCGCATTAGGCCAGCTTGGTGGACTAATGCCTAACTCTTCTCATCCAGTCAAGGAGGCCTGTGCCCAGCAGTGGGACATGTATAATACAGGGCTAGTATTATTAATATAGTATACTTAAAAGGTATATATCTACTTTCAATGAAGATTGGTTTCAATAAAGTAGGTTTATAGTTTTTGAGATAGGTACAAGACATTTTCGGTTACTTACAACCAAAGAGTATCCTTACGTAGGTAGTACATTAGTCTTTGGTTATACTACGGTCGGTACCCTTCCTTCTTTGTGCATGGTGAATGGCCCGACACGCACTTAGCCAATTATTGTTTTTAAAGACTACGTACCTACATACCAAGTACCTACCTACCTCGCGAGATGTCTATTGTCGAAGCAGCATGCATTCTTGCTGTCATGAGTCATGAACTCATGACCTGCTTTATCAATCAAATGTCAAGTTTAATCTGGCTATAAATTATATTAAGATTATACTAAGCAATGACAGCCTCCGTAGCACAGTGGGCGAGTAGCCGGCTGCGAAGCGAGAGGCCGTGGGTTCGATTCCCACACCGAGACAAATGTTTGTGTTATCCACAAATGTTTGTTTCGGGTCTGGGTGTCGTGGGACCGCAAGTCCTTCGTAGTTCCTGATACCATCCATACAGGTTAACCTAGTGTGGGGTCAGGACTATGTGTGTGACTGTTGGGTGTATTTATTTATTTAATACTGAGTATATAAAATTAGAACTTGAAAGTGTTATTAGAAACATAATATGTAAGTACTTAAATAGTGTTGTTTGTAACAGTTATTATAATTTGGTACGTGAGCGGTGAGCGGCACTGGTCGGCCGCGGCCACCGCGCGCCGCGCGATCTATTTATTCATTATTGTAGAACAGTGCAGCTTGAGAGTGCGAGTTAATTAAATTGGGAGCGTATTATCTACTACTATCCAGCGCGGTTGTGTAATATTTATTTTAATGTAAAGTGTCGCCGCGCCGCCGCACTGTTTACTGCGCCGCGCGGCCGTCACTCGCGAGTCGTGGGCAGGTGCGGGGCCGCGGCCGGCGCGGGGTTCGGGACGTGCGGTTATGTAACCACGCGGTATCAGTCGTCACTCATGCGACCTTCACCTCACAAAATATTTTTATACTGAATACCGATAAATTAACTGCTACCGACTTGTACTATGTTTATAATTATAATATCAACGGTTGAAATGTCTATGCAAGTACCTACAAGAAAGCAAGATACGAACAAACCGAAATATCATGCCTGATTGACTATCCGGGACGGTGGCATGTCCGACAGATGTCGACCGTAGCATCCTTCAGGATGTATTTTCTGTAGTTCTTCGTCTTGATAACCTTGTCCATAATTGCAAAGACAACATCCTCAGTGTCTCCGAAGAGTTCATCGAAAGGTATAGCCAAGACATGGGAGTATTTTGGTCCACATCGGGCCCATTTAGAGCTCGATAGAATCGCCCGTGTAGTTCCTTGCTCCTCCATTTTATAAGGTATTTTTTACATACGTACATACATACGCACTCACGCCTGTAATCCCCGAAGGGGTAGGTAGACGTGTAACAAGTAGACCCACTTTTCGCCGAGCTTATCTCCGTCCCATGATATGGTAGGGGGCGAGCCCATCGCCATACCAGGTACAAATTCCAGACTCCGGGCTGGTACCGAGCACCTCGTAATAGAAAAACCCAATATCACCTCTACCCGACCCGGGAATCGAACCCGAGACCTCAGCGTCAGCATCACTCGCAACGCGTACGTAAAATAAAAAATAAAATATTTACGATATATTGTCTAGCAATTAATATTGTCAAATACAAGGTGGTAGGTCCCTCGAATGTGAGAGGCCGTCTGGGTTGGTACCACCGCTTTGTCTATTTCTGCCGCCAAGCAGAAGTGTGCAAGCATTGTTATATTCCGGTTTGAAGGACATTGAAGCCAGTGAAAATACTGGGCATTATGAGACTTAACATCTTAGTCTCGGGGTGACGAGCGCAGTCCATTGCCATGCAGTGCTTTGTAATTCTAAGTTCCGTATAGTGTTGCTTCTGTTTATGGGCGTGCGTGGCGCATATCAACAGGCGAGCGACCTGCTCGTTTCGTCGTTCAAGTGAATAAAAAATAAAACTGTCGGTAACACTGCAGTACCTTCAAACTAAACCATAATACGCACAGTGTTTGATACAGCCAGATTAAGCAATGTTTTTTTTAATAATTATGAAAATAAACCATGACTATCTATATAAACACAATAGTAGAGATCAATCTTCGATCTATTGATTTTGCGACGATCTTAAGATTGACCTGGTTGGCACAAAATCGATCCAAAACATAAAAAATCGGGTTTAAAATGATCGATCTTCGATTAAAGCTAATCTAGATAGGAATCCATAATAGATCGAGCACAGTACCGTCGCACTCGTACTCACGGCTGATTTTTATACTCACGACAATGATGTCTGGGGGAATATTTGGCCCTTACGATTTGTCTGACTAAACAAATATATGTTTGAAATAAGTTATACGTATAAAAACCACGCATCAGAATATGAGTCAAGTTAAATATTTTTTTGGAAGCTTTAAAGCGTCTGGTGGAAGTTATGGCCGGTGGAAACAGTTTGGCAGTGTTCAATATTATTTTGTGGAATATATATAAAAATTAACCATCAGAATTTAAGTTAAGTTAGTCCTATTTTTAGTTAAGTACCTTTCTTGCCTGGTACCGGTAAATCGGCCGTCTCACCAACTTAGCTGGTATGCTGGCTTTCAAGTTTCAATGTACATATGTATTATAAACACTACCCAAGGCCCCACATTTTGTGTTTCAGAAAATTAATATAAGTATGTCTGGGAGCTCTGGGCTCCTGTACTATTACGAGGGTCTCGTGTTTGCTCTTTAGTACATCATATGAGTTTCATCCGCTGAACGCTAATATTATGCGCAAACCACACAGAAAAGACGTAAGACGCAGACACAGTGCTTCTTCAAAGTATTTCCATACAAAACACGGTAGCAAGGTCGCAAATCGCAGGG
Organism: Mimas tiliae; assembly: GCA_905332985.1. Taxonomy (NCBI): domain Eukaryota; kingdom Metazoa; phylum Arthropoda; class Insecta; order Lepidoptera; family Sphingidae; genus Mimas; species Mimas tiliae. The sequence goes on from HG995243.1 coordinate 88,087, forward strand.
TCATCCTGTCTATATATTGCTTTGTGATTTTCGTTCTTAATGCATTGAATTTTGTATGAATGATGTCCTCACCCCGTCATACATCTTCTCTGTGTGGCTTGAGCCTAACGCGTACGCGTACGTACACACATCTGGTGGTTGTCATCATACATACATAGATCCACAGTATCTAGGTATTGATAAATAGAGCTTTCTTATGCAACAGCTGCACTTGTGGTGTGCAGTGTGCTACTTGTGAGCTCAATCAGAGTTTTATCGATACCTGTCCATGGTATGTAAAGCAAGAACTCAGAGAATGGTAATGCAGAATGTAGATGGACCTCTGGCTCCGTTCGTCATATCATAGGTTTTTTTTTGTCATATGCCATGTGATCAGCATACGAGCAAGTGGGTCACCTGATGGTAAGTGATCTCCACCGCCCATGAACGCCCACAAAACCGAAAGAATTATGGGCGCGTTGCCGAACTTAAAGGAAAGGGATTAGGATGGGGAGGGGGATTTGGGCCTCCGGATATCTCACTCACCGTACGAAATGCAGTACGCCGCTGCTATTTTACATCGGTTTTCTGTGAGGCAGTGGTAACGACCCGGGCGGCCCGGCCCATTCAGATGATGATGCAGACAAAAGTGTCTACAGCGTGGCTCTGCCACTGTCCGGCCCTGCCTGTCACATCATCCGTATATGCGACACGGAGGCTGTCAAAACATATAAATAAGGCATTTCTGCTTATCCATGGGCCATGTAGTGTCGAAGCTCGGGGGCAGTGGCGGACAAAGCCCGTCGAGGACCCGGGGCGGCAAGTCTAAAAGGGGCCCCCGGTGAGCACCTTTTTGCACATTGTATGAGATTTTGAGATTAAGGGGCTCCCTAAGACCGGGAGCTCGGAGTGGAATTTATTGGGTGCAGAACCCTCTGTAGGTACGCCTGTCCAGCTCGCACTTGACCGTTCTTTTTATTTTAATTGTAGGTAACTTAGCACCTTCAATGCGCGTTTTTGTGATGGTAATGTAAAACCATGAAGGCATTAATAAGAATGTTACATGACGTGTCTGATAAAAAAAAACAAAAAATACACAACACTTTAACACCCAGCGCAACAATTTTATTATAATGCTCCGCGTTCTTGCGAATGAAACAGTTAATTCCTTACCGGATGAATAATTTACGGCCATTTTCAATAAACGATCTTAGTTTGAATATCAGGATAGATACTAGAATCAATAAAAACATATTAACTACAGTTTCCTACTATCCTATTATAAATGGGGATGTTTAGATGTTTATGAGTTTGTAAAGAATGTTTGTTAATTCCGTCACGCCGCGCCGTAACGGCTGTGTGGTTCTGGATGAAATTTGGCACACAGGTAGACCATGACCTGGATTAGGACATATGTTACTTTTTATCCCGGAACAGGCCGTTCACGCAGGCGGAGCTAGTAAATAATAATACCAATTATCTATATGTACTACGTAATTAGTACTCGTGACTTTCAAACTGTATTTTAATTGACTCATTTCAGCGATCTATCTGGGATAATAAAACTAAGATAGTTTATACTATATAGGTACCTGTTAATTATAAACTCGGCGCGGTGAGATTGGGTTATAGGAGAGCAAACACTGCAATACCTACTAGGGTTTTTAATTACCCGGGTATTTCGTATTCATTTGTTTAGTTTAGAAGCAACGCCACACAGAATTTTGAATTACAAAGCACTGCATGACACTGAACTGCGCTCGTCAGGCCGAGACATAAGGTGACAAGTCTTATAATGCCCAGTAATTTCACTGGCTTCAATGCCCTTCAAACCGGAACACAATAGTGCTTACACACTGTTGCTTGCTGGCAGCAATAGACAAAGCGGTGGGTACCAACCCAGACGGCCTCTCGATACGAGGGACCTATCACCTTCTATGTATGTTAGTTTGTAAGGTATTTATCTATGGACCATAGTTGCCTGATAATAAATGATTTTATTATTATTTAAAGGGAACGGAAATTAGGGGTTGGGAAGGGGAGGTGCATTTAGCCTCCGGACATTTCACTTACCATACGAAACACCAGCAAGTCGCTACTTTAGGTCGTTTTTCTGTGACATAGCAGTAACACTATTAACAACCCGGATGAATCGGCCTATTCATGAAAGAAGAAGAAAGAAAGACAATTTATTAGTCACAATAAATTTACAGTAAAACAAAACTAACTAAAAACCATCAATATGGTTTTGACAATTGCGCGTCGTGACTCGTGACTATGACAGGTAGGTGACCACTCAGCGTGTTGCACTCAGTGCAGTGCTGTGGCGAGGACCACAACACAGCGCTGATTTTCAGTGGTCACCTTAAATTAATTCATGCAGTACACTAAACTGTATTCAGCGTGGCTCTACCACTCTAATATTACAACAGTATATTTATCATTTTATCAACTTGCTTTACATAAAATTAAGATTAGTTTATAGAGGTTTACTTGATACTTATGATAATTATCGTATAAAAATCATGATAATATTTTGAGACATATTATTTATCTTCTTTAATTTCGAGCCCTAGGCGGGGAGTTACAAATAAAACATGCACTAGGGAGCAGTAACATTTTAATAGAGGAGTTCAAACAAGCGTCGGGCGTCAGGCGTCAGGTGTCAGGCGTCAGGCGTCAGGCGTCAGGCGTCAGGCCAGGGGTTTATCCGTCGCGCTGAGTTTTGATGACAATAGCGCGCTCGTGGTGTGTGTTGTGCACTCGTGGTGTTGATGTCGGACGCCACGCCGACACGTAGAGCGCAGTGCTCAGCACCGACCCACTCAGCGGGCCCACCCAGTACACCTGCACACACCAACATTATATTTTAAGAATTTTACTCGCCTGATCGAGACGAGCAAGTCGCTCACCTGACTGTAGTTGTAAGTTCCACGCGTGCTCATAAACAGTAACACCAACAAAAAAAACAGTGTCCTAAGGACGCTATAACATTTATGACGGGTTCGTATTTAGGTTACACTAGTATAGTAAGCACTAAGCGTACAAATTGAAACCGCTTTGCGCTCGATGTATAGGGCAATTACTAACTAGCCTTGGGTATTATTATTTTTTTGTTGAATGACAAGACGAGCAGGTCGCTCGCCTGATTGTAAGCGCCACGACTGCCCATAAACAGAAGCAACGCCACACAGAACTTTGAATTACAAAGCACTGTATGGACCTGATCTGCGCTTGTCACCTCGAGACATAAGTTATTAAGTCTCATAATGCCCAATTATTTAACTGGCTTCAATACCCTTCAAACAGGAACACAACAGTGCTTTCACACTGTTGCTTGGCGGCAGAAATAGACAAAGCGGTGATACTAACCCAGACGGCCCCCTCGCATACGAAGGACCGACCACCTTATTCTTTAAAAAGTCTACGTTTATGGACATAGCGCGCTGTAACAAAGAGCGATATCTCCGTAACGTCATCTCTTTCTGTCATCACTATACCCTGGCTATTTTCGTAGTATTATTATTATTGGGTAGATGGGCGTACGTGCATTCGGTCTGCCGCCAACATAAACAGTTCCTTCGAGCACTCTCCGCGGGACAGTCACAGACGATAGATAGACGAACACACAGAGTACGACAGTTTCAAAGTTGTCCGTGACAGGTCGTCGACGATTCGTAAGGAGTGAAGGATCTACTCGTAGCAATAGGGTATTTGACTTGATTTTTTTAAATATTTAAATCAATATTTTACGTTACCCAAATCCATCTAAAAATAATTACTTAAGTTAGAATCCAATAAAATCTGACGGTGGGAATGTTTATCAAATAGAAGACAATGCAAACCTTGACGTCACCGTGTAAAAAGGACACTACTCGCCCACCTTTGTTCGTCCCAATATTTAAAATCATAATTGCAAGTTCATCCAGTTTTTGATTGTGTTTTAACAAAGTTGTATTTTTTTTCTGTTGCGTATAAAATAATGTATAAAATTCAACAGAGGAACCTACCTACCTTATTATTTGGGGGTTGTAGCAGTAACAATACTCTTTATTTGTGCCTAATATAGAGCTAATCTGTGACGACATGAGTACCTTTTCGTTCTGTTTAGGATAATCAGCTTTCTGCTAGCCATTATGCTTTGTCCTTTAAATGACTACAAAAGTAACTGGACTATAGGACGTCAACGCTGACGTTCCTATTAAATAATCTAACTAAGTTCATTTCTCCGCATTCGAAGGGCTGTTCCAGAGACAAGTTGTAACCGTGTTTCTTCCACTGTACAATCTCCGCAGAACATGTGATGATCGGTGTATCGTGCATCACTAGTACATGTTTAATGATCATATCAGTGAACGCTTTCAATAGACATCACGTTATTGACATGCAAATTAAGAGTGTCTGATACAACGCTATACCTTTCGGAACAGCAGCAACAACGTTTGAACTGTCCGGGATGCTAGCGGTCCACTTGCAGAGACCTTCTGGGATTCGTAGTATAAGTAGTGGTACTTAATAATAATAATAAAATAATGTTAACCTTTTTTTCGTAAAATCTGTAACAACTCTAAATTTTAAGTTTTTTTTTGTTTAAGCTCAAGTTACGAGTAATTTGTGTCTCGAATGTCAATGTCAGTACACTTGGCCAGATTAGTATCACTGTCTCACAAAAAAAATATGTGAAGTGTCAGCTTGGTGTTGCATTTCGTAAAGTGAGCGAGATTTCCAGAATCCCAATCTCGTCTCCCCCTTTTTTTTGTTGTCGCGGTGAAAAGCGTATAACCCAGCCCTAGGGGTTGTGGCAGCCGGAACGGTTATATTAGGTTCACCGGTCTTACGACCTAACGTTAAGCCGCCCGGGAGAGATGGTAAACATCCGGGCGGCCGCTGGGCCGAGTCCCTAACACTATATACAGCCTACATACACCGGCATACCAACTAAAACCCCGCGGCAGCCTTCTTCGGCGCATGTGGAGCGGCCCCGGGATATCCTTAGATAAGCTAAGGATTGCTATCCGTCTCCATATATATGCCGTCCATCCCGGTGTCGCGCGTACAACAATGTTAAATACAAAGCGCGCTCCGACAGCCCTCCGCCACCTGCGCTTGCCGCTATTAGTCACCTCCAACGACAGGCAGCGGATACCGTGGTGGAATTATCCAAACGCCCCCAATCCACAGGGCGGGAAACGCCGGTCAGTCGTCACCCCGGCGTCTCCTGCGTCTCCTCTGGCGGCGGGAGGATCGGTTTGTTCACGATCCACCGCACGCCGGGACCTCCGACTGTCGACTGTCGACTGCAACGAGAGCGCTGCGCTCTTCGTCCCAGGCTGGTAAAGTCCAAATAATTCAAAAAGTTCCCTGAAATAATATAATCTGTGATGTACTGCAGGCTGTGACACGGCAAGATCTAGTGTGCGAAATACGTTTTATCTACGCTAAATGTGATTTGATTTGGATGATTCCTTTTTCATTCGAAAGATTAAAGCTCAACGTTGGTCCCATTTTAATTTTAAGAAGTAATTCTACCGCTAAGGGGGTGAAACGGGGTTCAAAAATTCAAACTTAGTCGCTTATGCACCGATTTCGATAATTGCTTCACTAAAAACTGTGAAATAATAACTTTTTAACAAATAATGTACTACTATTTACTACCTTTCTTCCCATACAGTGTAATAGCACCAACTCAAAATTGCTTATCTTTATTTTAAACTTTTTTCAACTTAAGCATCGCCATTGGAAGGTAATACAAAACTTTTTGAAATAAAAGAGTACTGTACATAATAATAATAAATGTTTATTGGAGACACGAGACCCATATGCACAATGCTTTATACGTAAATTAAAAAATAATGTAAGTCACAATTATTATGAGGTAGTAATAAAAGTTTCTGTGTAATGGAGTGTCTCCGCCAAATTCCTAATTGTAGAGTTTCTACAAATTCCAACTCTGGCCATAAATGACGCAATCCTGTTTATTTGAATGGCATTAAATGAATTAACAAATTAAATGAGTTTCCGTATTTAATTGATGTGGAACGTTGTCGCAGGCAGGCGCGCCGGATGCTGTCTTATTGTATTTTTTTTTTATTTTAGGATCACCTGCACGACATTCATTAATACAAGTACTCGTAACATTTAATATTCTAGATAAAAATTTTCCATAATTACAGGCTACCACGACATGCACTAATGAGAGGTCAAATGAAAAACTACATTCATAAAAAACTTAGAATGTCAAACAGTGCATCTAATACCTATTACATTTTCGTATAATAATGCAAATTTTAACTTAAAAGTGCAATACATTAGGACTATAATCGCGTTGCGTTAAGGTGTTAAGGATTTAATTCTTAGTGTTTGCAAAGATATCGATCTCTTAAGATTAATGAAAATAATTATATTGTTTAGCAATTTCCTTTGGTAAAGTTTAGTTTTGAAATTTTTCAAATAAATGGAGTGTATTTAGATTTTTGAGGGAGCTTAGCAGGGATATTCATTTAGATTTTCTCAGTCAAATGTGTACAGTCAAGTATGCCGCGCATCACTTTTCTAAAAAATAACATATCCAATAAAAATCTATGTTCATGCAAGGTTATGATATTGTAATATTTGAGACGATCTATGTAGTGTTTAAGTTTTTTGGAGTTATCGTTATTCTGATTCTGATTCTGTATATATTATAATATGGATTCCAAAGTATGCTTCCGTACTCCAAGCTACTTTTTACCAAGTAGTTCAAAAGTGTTTTTTTTTTTAGTTTTAATATATCGAGCTACGTTTAATTTTTTATTAAATATTTTACTTGAATCTCTGATTTATCCCATTTGCTTAAATGCTGTATTATTATAATTATATGTATTATTTAATTGAATAGCATTGATCTGTGTAAATGACAGTGTAAATGTCTATTGGTGTACTATCACTTATTACGGTACCTATAATAATAAGTTTGGTACCAGTCGATTTAGGCTTACGTAAACTAAACGTATATGGAATATACACAGTCGAATAATTAGTTTTTCATAACTTTTGCAATATTAGCCTATACTAATTATTGTTTAAACTAGCATCACCGCCCTTGGGTATAGAAACAATTAGTTATCGTTTGCCACAGAGTACTTTGTTATATAGGGTCCATAGTTAGATCTAATCTTCACATTTGTTGTCGAGTTTTGGGAATATGGTAGAAATGTAGCTGCAGGGGTCCACCGGAACCAGCTAAATATTGAAAGTGGTCTATGAGAAAAAAGTTTCGGACCCTTTGGTTGCCTCTGGTGTAAAAAGATGAAAAGGGTTGCAAGAATAGGGAAGTTATTTGTGGACCACTACAACCAGGCTGGCCGTTATATGTCAGTGTCGATAGATAAGTATCAGAGCTTTTCTTTTTGATTTTTAAAAAGGATAAATAATAATAAAAAAAGGATATTTGATTAAAATGGACACAAACTCATAACAACACTCGCACGTAGTCAATGTTTGAAAAATATATGTGGACTTTATACGTGAGAAACTGGCAAATATATAAACTTACGTGGGGCTTACGTGGTTCATATTCATCGTATTCTTCGGTGAGTTATCTGTGGAATTGTTGATCCGAGATCTAAACGTGGCAATAGAACTATTATGTTTTTGTGCTACTAGCCTATACAAAGTTGATACTCCCCATTTTACCCCCTTAAAATGTAAATTTATAAAAATCCGTTCTTAGCGGGCCTTCTTTTTTTGAGATATCGTGATTAATCAGTGAGCGGTATTTCAGCTTTTATATACATACATAGATACCTACCTATACATATAGATTAAGTCATAATGCAACGTGCATGCAAAGCGGTGTTAAGCACGAAATTAGAAGACAAATTTGTTTTTTCTATTCCGTGGCGCTAAGTAATGAGTAGTTATTTGTAATTCATTCAATTGAAATATTTATGGCGCGAGTGAATCACTGAGTGACCTGTGAGTGTGTCGAAGTGTTAATAAATAAAGTGGCCGCTGATGACTGATGTCACACACGCCACCAAAACAAATATAGTCGAAATCGGCAAAGACTTTAATACCATAGACAGGCTGTTCAGAAGTAAAATTGTGTTGCAAACGCGGCCGGCGAGGCGGGAATGAGATTTAAGGCGTGGGAGCGAGAGGAGTTCAGAGTAAGCGAGATGGCAATATTGAGACGGGTGTTTTGTTTGGTATTAATTAGTTTTCATTCACAATAAATTACTTTTTCGATCAAAACCAAGAAATAATATAGTTACTTCCGTAAAGTAACTTCATATTGAATGAACAATATAAGTATGCTCGTAAATAATGAAAAACTTTTATGGATCGTAATAAACAAGTTCGTGTTAGTTTATCGAATTTAACGTAAGCAGCAACAACAACTGCTCTTGTCGCTCTCTCGCGGACGACTAAATGAGTTGCGGTCAATTGACCGTAACTAAGTGCGCAATTTCTTTGTACCGCACAGCTTGTCTAGTAGTATACATTAAAGCCTTTGGAAATCGGCCGTAGTTTGTTACCGAGGTGCACCGAGAATGCCCATGAACAACCTACTTTACACAGAATGTAAAATTAAAAGCAAGCATTCTAAATGAAAACAATATGGATATACTTAATATCCTAACGTTTGATAACCCTCGACAACAATTACAAAACGATCTGTAATTTCTAAATAAATTTTCTTCAAACAGCTAACAAGCATCTCAATTGAATCGGTATTCAAATGAAAAAAATGGCATTCATTTTAGTTTAGATACTACGATACAAAAGAGAGATATATAGACAAAGGGGCCAAATTATAACATCCTTCGTTTTTGTCGGGAGTTCATGACAAAACTACATGTATCGCTTGTCGCCATGGCATGGGCAGCTGGCACGGATGGAGGGGTGTACATCGCCGAATTAGTAATCGCGGTGGTGTTCCGGTTTTAAAGGCATTGAAGCCAGTGAAATTGTTGAGACTAACATCTAAAAACCATCAGGCGTGATAGTGGCCAAACGCGAGCCTATTACGTATATAAAAAAAAAACTAATATCTCCATTAGGCGAGCGACCTGCTCGTCTAGTCATTGCGGGAAATAAAAAAATTAAATACGTCTGTGTCGTGTATTGGAACCTGGCGCGTATTGCGGTCGTACCTCCTGTTCTATGCCCGGGATGAATAATGTCTAGTAGCGAATTAGCATCAGTCAGTTACTTGTGATTTCGTACAGTAAAAACTTACCATTGTTTTGTCTATTAAGTACTTATGCTAGAGGTCACCGGTGGATTAGATGATGTTTTTTGAATGGCTAATCAGGAGTGGTTGTCTTTAGGGCCGTCTTAGGTGATGCAGGAGCCTTGGGCACCTAGAGTGTGGTAGGTATTCTTAACTGACGCAAACAATTGTATTTTCAATTCTATTTCTTTTAAACAACGATAGCTTAGAACATTTATAAAGTTTCATGTCTTTCATGCGACTTTTGGATCCTTCCATCAGGTCGGCGGCTCTGGACATACTCCACACTGACATGATAACGTGTAAAGTTGTTAATGATGGTGCTGAGTATTGAGTATTGAGTATTGAGTGGAGTACCCAGTGATGATCCCAGACGCCGCTCCAGAGCGCCGGCGCGAAGCTCCTGACGGGGTTGATGCTGGCTCCGGTGAGCTCCCCCGCCGCCAGCGACATGGCCGCCACCGCCGTGCCCACGCGCAGCGGCCACGAGTCCCGCAGCTGCGCGTTGCGCGCGTCCCACGACGCACAGTTCGCGAGCGCCAGGCACCCGCCCAGCACCGCCTCCAGCGCCACCGCCTACAACACACGCTCCAACATTGCCCCCCTACTACCATACTACCATACTACATACTATGCTCATAACTCATCAATATTAATTTAATATAGTACTCGATATTCAAATAAATAGTATCGATACTTATCCCACACATACATTTTGACGACCATGAATGTCACACTCCTTCTTTCACCTGCCCTTATCCCACTCGCAGTGGGGTCGGCGCAACATGCTTTTTAACACATGTTACAGAAAGATTCGGCTTGTAGTTTATACGACGGGCCACCTGCCTTACGTCACCCACTCTAGGGCACCCATAAATATCACTACTAATTAAAAATCCTTTACGTCTTAACAGCTGGGTAAACAAAGGATTTAAAAATGACTTGTATTGACTTTATTTAACAAATTAAACGACGCTAGCTAGCGCGAGAAGAACCACGGACGAAGTCTAGATATCCATCCATGTACACGATGCGGCGCCGCGTGTTACCAAAAGTACTACAATTTTAATAAGATTAGATCTAACTATGGACCCCCGTGTAGTCTCCCGTGAAACCCTGGAGGCCCACCTGGACCACTTTGGGAATTAATGGTTTAAACGGACATTGACATTGCGACAAGCCTTCATTTTTTATATAATAATAATGATTCGAACTATCGATACTTTAATATTTGGTCAATACCTACATTTCAAGTAGGTAGGTAATGAAATAGTAGTACGGAGTAGGTACTAGTTGATATTGATAGTTGTAAGTATTAGAAGGTACCTTATATACAGAGAAGCCGGGCGCAGGTCGTGTGACACACAGCGCCGGTGTGTTGTTATACTCGAGCAGATGAAGCGCGGCGCCGCCGAGCGTGGCGCCCGCCAGCTGCGACGCAAACATGGCGGCGCCGCGCCACCCGCCCACGCGACCCCACACCATCGCCGCCAACGTCACCGTCGGGTTCATCATGGCACCCGATATGTGGTCCAGGCACTGACAAGTCACAACACAGCACACAACACCGATCACACTCACACTCACATAACCATAGTCCATATAGCATGAGTAGCGTGCCAAACGAGCAAACAGCTCACCTGATGGTCAATGATCGCCACCGTTTATGAACATCCACAATGCAGTAGGCCAGCGTGGTGGACTAACGACTAACCTCACTCATTTAGCAGCGGGGCGTATACAATATGTAACATTTTAACGATGATATCAGAATTGATATTCAAACGTTATAAAAAAACTAGCATGCGCATAAAATCTATACTATAATAAAACTGAAGAGGCACTTTGTCTGTAACCTACATTAAATATTTTATCCAAATTTTGATTGGGTTATGCTATAATGATATAGAACGCAATTTTTTTTTTAATTATTATCTGAAGGCATCACGTCTAAAGTACTGAATTTATTCAAAAGAATCGGAGTTTTGGACATTTAGGTGGAACCATTGAGGAGCACGAGACAGAGTGATCACGTTAATTACCTGCACGAGCATGGCGACAACGAATCCTGAAGCTAGAGCGCTGTGCATCGGTTGTGCAGCAGGCGAGAGACACGCCGGCAGACATGACAACAACACCAGCAGCGCCGCACCCACCGCCTCCGCGAGACACACGCGCCACGTCTCCCCCGGGACGCGCGTCTCCTTCGCATCGCACCCGCACCCGCACCAACGCACTGCAACCGTCGCAACCAAAATATCACGAGTGTGCTTTTTATTTTTTTGCAAGTGATAGAGCCATGCTGTAGACACTTTTGTCTGCAGCATGAATGAAACGGCTCGACCCGGACAGTACGGAATACTACTGTCTCATAGAAAACCGACGTGAAGTGGCAATTTATTGTTGTGTATCATATGGCAAGTGAGATTTCCGGAGGCCCAAATCTCCTCCCCTCATCCTCTTCCCAATATTTGTCCCTTGCCTTGAAGGTCGGCAATGCATCTATAATTCTCTGCAATTGTAAGTGTTCACGGGCGGTGGAGGTCACTTACTATAAGGTGACTCCATTTGCTCGTCTATCAGCCTCTTCTATAGAAAAACAACAATATTATAATTATAGGAGAATCAGTTACCTAGGTTTCCTTATGATGTTTCATTAAAACAAGCTCAAAACTAAAAATTTTTATACACCCAACAGTCACACACATAGTCCTGACCCCACACAAGGTTAACCTGTATTGTGGGTATCAGGAACCCACGGCCTCTCACTTCACAGCCGGCTACTCGTCCACTGCACCACGAAGGCTGTGAAATGATGAGGTGCATGCTCTTGGGGCCGATTTCGAATCTGCGACTTTCGTCTCGGCAGTCGGTATCATTCCCCGCTAAGCTATAGCTATAGCTGCTTATAATTCTCATTATATTAATATGAGAACATTGAATATTGTCTACTCTATTTTCGTACTATTTATGTAATTTAACTTATTATAGATAGATTTGTTATAATAAAAATCTACTCACCAATAACTCAAGAGTGGTATCTTTTGAAATAATCTAGAAAAACATTGTTCTATGTGCGATGACCTTTAGAAGTTTAGATTCTATAATAATCATTCGAGACGATCATAGATTAAATAGCATCGATAATAATATGCGGGACCGTTTTATATCAAGGCAAATAGTATCTAAACACGACGCGTGACAAGGCGGGCCTTCGTCAGCTGAGCCACGGACGCAGCTGAGCTGACGACGGCGCAGCCTCCTCTCGTGTACACTACCTTTCCTATGCATGATGCATCACACTCTCACATCTCGAGCGATACCTCGAACACCAAAATTGTCTTTTTGATTTTTGCCTTACAATTTTCCCAGTACTAGACTCGGGTCTTCACAATTATTACATTATATATATATAAGACATTACAATAACAATGGTCGAACCGAAGCGACGTTTAATAAAATATTAATTGAAATACTGCAACTCTTGCAAATAAAAGTGAACAAGCTGTTCAATTAAAAAACATTTTAATGTAGACAATAATAAATGTCGTAAAACGCATTGCAGCCGAATTTGTTAAAACTGAAAACCCTAACGGTTAAGGCCTAACCGTTAAAAACCCGCGATGTTAATTTGAATAACTTGTGTAAATTTTAAACGGCTGAATAGATTTTCTTTAGACATGGTTAAGCACACAAAAACCGCATTCAAATCGGTCCGTTCGTTTATGCGCTACAATGTAGGTATAGTTAAATAAATGCTCATATCAAACTTTTTAGGAACGTTACTAGGAACGCGTCACGTATATGCTAGACGTAACAGAGTTTTAAGTCTGGCTACAAACTTATTGTAATAGGTACTTAGGTTATTTTACATTCGTCTAGTATATAGTATATAACCAAAAACTTTAATGTATATAAAGTCTTTGAGTATAACAATTAACATATTTAGAACGCGGTCATGTAAATTGTAATCATGTTACATGTACCTACTACTAAAGTTCTTGCCCACGATGGCCAGAGCGCCACGCCCTACAAAATGGACAAATCCCTTTACAACATTTGTTCGTATTTTTCACGCTTAAGTATATCTAATATTATAAAGCTTCATTGTAGAAATACGGATTATATTTCAATTTGTAAGATAACAGCAAGGTGTGTATATAACATCAAAAAATACTTTAGTTTACTTTAGACAGTCTAAAAGGTCAAAATGATTAGGGAATTATTGTCAGCTTATATATGATTACACGGACACTATCAAAATGAATCTGTATTTAGTGTCAGGCAAACAAGATTAAACAAGTATTATAGCCTTAAATTGTCCAACAATTAATTAATTACAGATGTTTTTCACAGATACGATAGTGAAGTCTACGGTGACCGTCGGCAAAGGTTTAATGACACCACTTTGTAATTGTTTATTCGATTGCAAGAAGCATTGGTTCATAAAACCTTTAATACGGATATTAGACTATACATACATACGCACTTACGCCTGCTATCCCCGAAGGGGTAGGTAGAGATGTAACCAGTATACCCACATTTCGCCGAGCGTATCGCCGTCCTACAATGTTATAGGGGCGAGCCTTTCGCCATACCGTATGATTGTATGAAAGTTAACGAAACAAAAATTAATAATGTACATAATAATGAAATGATTAGATGGGAAGCCTCGGCTGTCAATTACAGCTCCACAACGACGTGAAATTGATTCTATAAAAAAAACACGTTCCAGAGGATATTTCTTTGGGTTTCTACATACGCGACGAAATGTTTATTGATGTTAGTGATATGTTTATTCGACAATATTGTCTACAATGTACCATACATTCTTGATTGCGTTTTAATCTGCGCAGTTTGCAGACCACTCTAACACAGACATAATTAGTCTCATAGAAGTGCTTTAACACTACAAGTATCTGCTGTGTTTTGAATCATTGTCGTGTTGCAATATTCAAGTGATTGATAAATTATCATCAGATATGGAATCATTGTTTTTTATACTATAATATACTTTTATATTGGAACTGACCAACACCCCCTGAAACTTTCTCACGGGACCAACCCTGTATCCCGAAAAACAACTTCAACATTTCCGCCACATACTCAACTCTCTTTTTGTTATATTTGTTATTGAATGTTCTCGTTGATTGTGCGACCTACATACCACTCGCAATCGGAATTTATTATCTTAGTTTTAATTCAATTTAATCTTAGTATTAAAAGCAAGTTGCGGCGTCCACGTACATCAAGTGCGACGCCCCCGAGCTTCAGATGTAACAATATTGTTTAAATATGTTCAGTTTTCTAACCCTTCTTCACGACCTAAAAAGTGCCAACAGGGTTTTAGTTACATACTGTATAGAATTCAACACCCCCTTCGCAAGTGGAATATTACAAATATGTGTATCTGAGTGGTAGAATTGTGTGGACAACAAGTGGACAATTTTGTCTACAGCGTGAATGGGCCGGCTCGTCCAGGTCGTTATCACTGTCTCACAGAAATCCGGTGTAAAGTAGCAGCTTGCTGCTGCGTTTCGTACGGTGAGTGAGATATCCGGAGGCCCAAATTACCCTCCCCTTCCCAATCCCTTTCCTTTAAGGTCGGCTACGCGCCCATAATTATTTTAGTATTGTGTGCGTACATGGGCGGTGGAGATCACTTCCCATCAGGTGACCCACTTGCTCGTTTGCCGGCCTATACTATAAAAAAATATGTGAAATATGTGTCTCATTACATATTTTTTTAATAGGTACTTATACTTATTTTTAATAGGGTTTACTCAATTTCGAAGCCGTTTTTTGTTCCATAGAAAATTTAACACCCTACCCACCATACTACCCCGTTTAACCCCGTAAAATGTAAATTTTCAAAAACCATTTCTTAATGGGCCCCTACATTACACAAACTATCTTCTAACCATACACGATTCATAGCTTTAGTAGTTTTTTAAATATTTATCTCTGACATATACATATAGGTTACTGCTCCGCTACTATGGGTCGTAGCGTAATGATACATAGTTATAAACCATTGTTTCCACAAAACAAATGTACGGTGTGAATATGACTCCAATCGGTCAAGGTGTTCAAAAGTTAAAATAAACACATTCATACTAAGTTATACTTCCCTTTCCCCTTTTCGCAAATGGAATTTTCCCAAAATGTAAATTATGTACTTGTGTACAATTTTATTATTTTTTATAAGGAATATTTGTGCTTAATTTCATAGTCGTATTCCGTTCCATAAAAAAAACATACAAAGTTACACAATGCGGGTAAGTAGTTAACTTAACTTAGGCGTTGGTTTCAATAAGCTATATAGTTCGTGTAGTTATTGATATACGGCATATTTTCGGTTTCACAATATTTTAGTTTAGCGACCCCAAAGATTATTTTGTTTTTCACAATGTCTACGGACGTATTGTGACTTTCATCTTGACTACGGAATCTTTTACTGTGCGTGGTGCGACACGCACTTGGCCTGTTTATTTATTACGTATTGCTGTAGTGAAAAGTGAAACAACTAACGATAAATAGAGTTCTCGTCAAACTTCTTGGCCGCTCCGAAGTTAATCGTTTCACCCGCCCTAAACACCTCCTGTCACATTTTAATCTCTCAAAAACCCCAACTGACTTCAGAGCGGACTTAAAGATTGATTAGAACCATATCATACTAATATTATAAATGTGAATGTAAGTTTGTTTGTTACGCTTTCACGCGAAAACTACTTAACCGATCATCATGAAACTTTGTACACAATATATTGTTGGAGGTATAAGAAGTAACATAGGATACTTTTTATGAAAAAAATAATATCTATTTGTTTGCTACGCTTTCACGCCTAAATCACTGAACCGATTTTGATGAATTTTGTAGAGATAAATGGGACCCTGGAGACGGTTATAGGCTACGTTTTATTTCGGAAAAGTCTATTCACGCGGGCGGAGCCGCGAGCAAAAGCTAGTATTACATAAATTAATGTTACTTACACCTGTTATAACCCAAATGATTTGGTGCAATCCACGATTTTGATTTGACGATTTACCGGTACCAATGGACATGCATCACCTTTAACACAGACTTGCGAACAGAGTCCCGACCCAAAGTTGTGACAGCTATTGAGAGGTGTTAGGTAAACGACACTTACTGTTGGCGGAGTCCTGCGTGGAGCCCACTTCACTGGGCACGCCGCTGGAGCGCACGGACTCACTGACGTCACGAGCGTCACGACCGTCACGAGCGTCACGGACGGTGATGGCGGGCATCCTCACTCCACTCCACTCACTGCTCTCAGTTCTCACACAACACGAGACTGATGATAGATCAGCGGAGAGCGGAGACAATGAGACGCACGCGAGTGCTCGTACAAATCTGTGTCGCGGAACTGTTATCGTGTGAATTACGAGTCGGCACTGTTTGTTCAGGGGCTGCGGCGCCGCCTATAAAGTTCAATATTTACCAAATCTAACAATTCTATGACTAACGCCGCGTGCCGACTCGGAAACTCGCGCTCGTCTCTAGTCTCGGTCGGTACTAATTTTCGCACCCTCTACATTTGGTTCTGTCACCGCGCGAGTAGTCAAATCAACGTGCGCGACGCTGCCTGTCTGATTTGTAAATTTTCAGATTGTAGTATAGATATTTAAAACATAATCTGGTATCTAGATCGAGTACCTGTTCAATTTGATGGATGACCGTGTGGCGGGTGGCGGGCGGCGAGCGGCAGGGGGGGGGGGGGTTGGTCATTCATCGCGCATCAGCGGACCGACACGTGTGGCGTTGTAGCCACAGTTTACGTGCACTTGTTTGTCGAGGCGACGGTGAGCACTCGAGAGGGTTACAATTTATTACTCACACGTAATATTTACACGCGATAAAACGCACGAGATGTGAAGGGCAACAGGAAAGAAAACACGAAAAATGAATAGATACGATTTACTGTATAGGATATAAAGGAGATGTGCGCTATAGTCTCGCGAGATGCGACGCAGGAGTGAAGGAGTGCGGCGCAGGATGCAGGGCGAGGGCGAGGTCGAGGTCGCGGCGGCGCGCCTGCACCCGCGCGTGCAAGTACCGCGCCACGCCCTCCCCGGCCCACGACTGCGAGTAGAACCAGCCGCGCCGCTCCTCCTCCGGGTTGCCGCCGCCGCCGTTCATCGTCTGCGGACAGAAACAGAACGACACTAACACTCTCAGCGAAACCTGTTGACGCGACGAGACGAGCCGATATACCATTTAGCTTACAACACCTCACCTTCAAGTCCCGAGACTGACTGACGAGCCACTTCTGTATGAACTGCTGCGGGTCCTTGCTGAAGCTCAGGAAGAACTCACGGTTGGTCTTCAGCTGATTGATGGTGTCCACCTGAAATTACGTTCGGGATTGAGTCGGGGTGTGTCAGCGGAATAAGTCAGTTAGACTGAGCGCGTTAGTACAGACCGTTTCGTGTATCTTGGCGTCGAGCCCCTGTATCTCCTGCTGGTTGGCGGTGCTCAGCAGGAAGTTGTTCATCTGCGTCTTGAGCGTATCGTCGACCTCTACGTCGATGTCGTAGCATGCGGTCTGCTTGGCGTCGTGCGGCGGCTCGACCGCGATCACATGGTTGATGACGATGGGGTCTGGCGCGTGCAACAACGCTCCGAGTCGTCCCGGTACTTCGGCCAGCTTGACCCGCGGCGCGCCGAAGATCTGCTCGAGGTAGCGATCACACGCGATGTACTCGCGCTCGTGCGGGTCCTGCAGGCGGTGCGTCTTCACGTACTGCCACAGCGCGTTCACGATGACGGGCCGCGTCTGTGTGTGTACGCCGAGCAGGCGCGCCAGACGCTGGTCCAGTTTAAACTGCAGCGGTTGGTAGTCCAACAACAGCAGGATAGTGCATTGCACATTCTTGTACCCCGGCCGCTTCACCTGCACACGTACACCGGCTAACACATCACTATCGACGCTTACATGTGCGCCATTACTGATCTTAATGCAAAATGGGCACGTAGTCAGTATTCCAGAAGCTTGGATAGAAGAACATCTTATGACACGTCTTAACGATGTCGAGAATCACGTATCTATCTACGCTAAAAGTTTATTTGACATCTGATTTATGTTCGTTCCCTATATTCTGTCTGTCTCTAGTTTTGCTATACCGGCGATAGAAAATTGTATCTATTTTCCGTTTTACCGTCCCAATAAACTTACTAATGATAGGTAATCTTATTCTTCATTGCTGACTACTGATGAGAGGACTGATAGCTGACTACAGATATACAACACTATGAAAATGACAGTTCAAGCGTCCCAATATTTTTTATGTGCTATCTGTCGATAAAGTTATTTACTTTTTTCTTTATCGGTAGATTTTGACCGATAAACAGATATCCTCGGCTGTAAAAAAACGAAATAAATAACGCATTTTGAAGAAATAGCCATGAGTATACAAGGCTTACATGGCACTTGCACTGCAATACAAAAAACTAAATAAATTATGTAAAAATCTAAAAGAAAATATAAAAAAAATCTAAAATTCCCATAAATAAAAATAATGCACCGTTTTGATAATTAAATTAAGTGCAAGAGACATATAAATATTTGTTAATGCGAACAAAATAATTCCCCACTTCAGTAAAATCCCCCAAATTCGCTTGGGATTTTTGTTCAAAGGCAAGTCCTTTTCCTATTCAGAGCCGTAATGTATTGACAGTAAAACGTTTCGTTATTACATTGTGTTTTGCAACATAATAAGTATTTCTCGTTATTATTATTTAATTTACAGTGGTAAAAAATAAGAATTATAGATAAATGTTAAATTAAAACTTATATTTCTAATCTAAATCATATCTTCATATTTTCTAACACAAATTAAACAATAGTTCCTCTTTCTCAGCTTGTATGAACATAACGCACAAGAGGCCCCAGATAGACTGCCTATCTATTCCTATCATAGTATCCGACGTGCATTTCTAAAAAATAGGGACGATTCCAAGCAGTAGATAGAACAATACGGATGTTTCACGATAGCTATCTATCGTGAAAATGAAGATTAATATTGGGAACGGCCATTAATCGACGGTTGTATTATCGAGTTGTATTACAGGTCATTGATTAGAAATTGATGTGGACCAGTTGCCTGTGTAGGTATAAGACTTTTTTTTATAAATTAGATACACAGTACAAGAAAACAGTCACTATGATTTTTTCATATAATACGTACAACCTTAGAGTATTAACACGGTACAACCATTGAAATTAGTCAAATGGAAATGTCAATATAGGACATATTTCTTAGTATAATGATCACAATATTGTTTGGCGAATTAATTGGTCTTACCTGAAATCCATCGGTCTCCTGAGTGGTGAGCGTCCGGTGCCACTCAACCAGGTGTGTGTCGGGGCCGTACAGGTCCTTGTCTAATTCGATGACGAGCGACTTGAAGAAAGATGAGAATTTCCGCTTCACCTGCAGAGATTGGTCACGTGACAGGATCAGCGATGATGCCTGGTATTGAAATGTATAGAAACGGTTTTGTAAAACATACTTTGTTTGGATCATTCTTAGAATCGTCAAGCAGGCGGCCTTCAACGCGAAGCTCCCATGAAGGAACGGCTTTGTCACCTTGCCCTGACAATCACAAAAAACAGAAATTTAGTTCCGAACGTTTTAAGGCATTCAAATAACGTATCGTCATTGTATATATGAGCTCACCAGGGTAAAAAGTATTGGAGATAAATATACGTAGTTTGCGTTTCTGTTTCATTGGCCTCTTGAGGGCCTCCTGTATGTCGAGCCGCTTGCGCATGATGGTGGCGTCCAGCTTGCGTTCAAACGCTAACAGGTCCATGTAGGCCTGTGATTCGGGCACCAGATCGCGCACTTTCTGCGGCAGGATCTTGTCGGCGAGGCGTCGCTTGCGCTTGCCGGCGGGCGGCGCGTACGGCTCTCCGCCGTACAACGGCTTGTGCGGCGCCGCACCGCGAGCCTCAGCCGCGCGCTTGGGAGCGGGCGCGTGCGGTGTCGACGGTGGTGCGGAGGGTCGCGCGCCCGGTCCCCCCGCCCCCGCGCCGTACGCGCCCGCCCCCGCCCCCGCCCCGGGCCCCGCGCGCCCCGGCACTCCACCCGCCACGGGACCGCCCGCACTGCCAGCGCCTGCCGGTGGCGGCGTGAAGCCGCTGCGAGCCTGCCATACACAACAACACAACACAGGTCACGGCTGACCACCACTCACTGTTCAAGTGACACTTGGGGACTCTGTTATCTATCAACTTGAGGATTGGAGATTGATGAAACAACCTATAGCTTCACAAGTAGCAACGATAGCAAGTAGATTAGATTAGTTAATCTTAACAAAATCAAAATCAAAATATTTATTGCATCCATAAAATATACATTGTTTAGATTCCGTCAAAACTCTGCCGCCAGTTTAGAAAGTTGTTTCGCTAGAGAAGAATGGGCAAGAAACTCTAATGTTGCTCTTTTCCATACCAGTTTATAATTATTATTGAGAGCGTAATACGATAGTTTTGCCCCCTATCATGTAACAGGAAAATTAAATTGGTGAATTATGGTACTTTCTTGTTCCTTCTTATTCCTATCAGTGGGTAGAAACACAATATTTTTTGGTAGGAACCCTATTTTTTATAATATGATGCAATAGCAAGGACACAGAGGGATTTCTTTTACATTTATTGGAAAATTAAGCATTATTTTTTTTTTATTAACACAACCTATATTTAATGTATATTAGGTCTGCATATTACAAGGCCACCACTGCCAGTCATTGGAGTACATAGAGTGAGGAGCACAATATATATTTGACAACACATGAAGTAAAAAATTACAATGAACCCACGTCTACCTACATACTGACTGATGGCTCTTGTGCATATATAGTTTAAATCACTGCATGTTGTCAGTTTATCTTTGTTTGTATGCTTTCTTGTACTATCATGCAATTGTGTACCTAATTCCGAGTAAAACAACCTCTTAGAGATAGTGTATCATGTATGTATGCTAAAATCAGAATGTCATGTTTGCAGAAGACTTTTCATTATTCATTAATATTTCATCATAGTAACGATAATACGATTATATCCATGCTTGACCTAAAATTAGAATAAATTGAGTATATACCTATACCTACTCAAAATGGAATAAGTAATGATAAGTGATGAAAATTATATTGTAGGTAGTACTAAGAAAGTAGGATAATATCAAGATTAATTTGAGATTTGTCAGTGAACCCAAATGCTTTGGGGGGGGGGGGGCTTGAACCCTTTAGCCCCCCCCCCTGGATCCGCTAGTGCCGCTAAGGGCGTCACTGGAATCATACTAACCCTACGCCATCCATCGGTCTGATAGACTGTTTCTCATAGCATTATTAAAGACTATCTCTTTTAAACCGTAATAAGTAGATGGCTGAAATTTTCTCAGAATTATGGTGGCCATCGGAAGAAATTATGAAAATAAATTTAACAGGTAGGTAAGGTTCCCTTGGGTACAAGAATCTGACTCAAATTAACCAGTTTTTACATCATTGGTCTAGTGCCATAAGTTGCCAAATCATTAAGGTATTGATTCCCAGGTTGGTCTACTATAAAATTTAGGCTCTGCCTCCAGGTTGCGCCTCAACGCCTCTGCTATA
This sequence comes from Mimas tiliae, assembly GCA_905332985.1. Taxonomy (NCBI): domain Eukaryota; kingdom Metazoa; phylum Arthropoda; class Insecta; order Lepidoptera; family Sphingidae; genus Mimas; species Mimas tiliae. The sequence continues at coordinate 109,920 of HG995243.1, forward strand.
CATTTTTTTTTTTGCATTGGCCGGCAAATGAGGCTGTGGGTTACCTGATGGTAAGTGATCTCCACCAACCATTGTATTTATGGTGGGGACGTCTGCTAATAGCACAGACGGGTGATCAACTCATTATGTTGAACCATTTCACTCTTCCACCACCCATGTACGCCCACAATACTAGAAGAATCATAGGCGCGTTGCCGACCTTATAGGAAAGGGTTTGGGAAAGGGAGGGGATTTGGGTAAAATTGCTTTTAATACATTTTAGCAGATCTCACAAAGAATAGTATTTTGAAGTTTATGTGTTAACTACTAAACTATTATTCTTGTATTCATAAGCTTTTGCTTGTGATCAGCCCACGAGGGTATATTATATAAATCTGCCATACAGAAAATCACATCAAAATCTGTTTGTTATCCGTGGTTTAGGAGGAGTTAGTGGATAAACAGGTAGACAGAGAAAGCAACTCTGTCTTATACTTTGTATTGATATACACAACATAATATAATCCACCAGGGGCTAGGTAGAAATACAACTAATACACTGAACTTATTATTGTGATATCCATATATTGCACACAAAATTACAATTGCAGGCAACTCAAATTGGTTTTTTATACCAGAGGCTAGCAAACAAGCAAGTCAACTGATTGTATGTCTTCTTCAATGCCCATGAACACCCAAAATACCAGAGTCATTATGGATGCATTGCCAACTTTAAAGGAAGGTAAGGAGCAATTGGACCTCCGGATATCACACTCGCAACTCAAACCAAGGTCACTCCGAGAAGCCTGTGGAGACACCAGGAGGATCCTGCGCTTCTGGTCGGAGTTAGGCTGGCTAGATTTCTAGCTGGTACAAATTTCACGCACAATGGCCCGACATTCAACAGGCTAAGTGCGGAGAAAAGGAGCCTACAATCAAATCAAAATCACACTCGCTGGACAAAATGCAACAGCAAGCTACTATTTCATGCTGGTTTTCTGTGGTCTTAGTATTTCCAATCATAGCCATATTGCTTTCCATAAATAAAAAAATGCAAAGTTTAATCCTCTCCCCTCTTCCCATTAAAATGTAAATTTTCAAAAATACCTTCTTTTGCAGGCCTCTACATTCCACAAACTATCACCTGACCAAATTTGAGTGTGTGAATGAGTTGTATTTCACATTAAACACAATTAAATCCAAATATGTTATAACTCTACCAAATGGGGACCTTTTGGTTGTTTCTTTTTGTATTCTAATAGGCTCCGAGTGGTCCCATTTGTCAATGGTAGTGATGGTATCAATCATTATATTGCAATAGTATCAACTCAAAATTGTTATTTTTATTTTTAGCTATTTAGATTGTTGTCAGTTATTCATTATTTTTGTGGATTGTGGGGGTCAGTCGGCGGGGTGCCCCACATAATACCAAATACTGGCAAATATGTGGTACGAGAAAGGATCCTGGTTCTAGACCAGGATAATTCCAGGCAGAAAAGAAAGATTGACAGTTTTATTATTAGTTAAGTTTATATTTAAAAAAACTGCAAGTGTGAGTCAAATAAGTTTTGTTTGAGTTATAGAAGGAATATCAACAACAAAAAGTTTGAAATGGTTTATGTAATAAAATTGTATTACACACTACCATGCCGAAACGTTGCCCTTTTATTTTCAAAACTTCACTGACACATTGTGTGTTACTAGATAATATGTCAACATGTAGTAAGATTGAATCGAAAAAAAAACAGAAATACTAGGACGTAAAATACATCAACGTTTGTTCAGTATGGTTGTTAAAGTGTAGTGTTACCGGGAAGTTGGGACCGGGATACGGCCTCGGTGGCATAGGTGATCCTGGAGGTTGCTGCGGACCTGGGTAGCGCTGCTGTGGTTGCAACGCGCCTGGCGGTGGTGCCGGCGACGGCCCGCCAGATGGAAACCGCTGTGCCATGCTTTATTCACGCACAAATGTTGGCTCACAAACGTACACTGTGTTAGTTCTACTTAATTCATCAAACAATCATTATAATAAATAACATATCAAGCCAAATAAGCGCGACGACGCCACTTTAACCTTGTTTTATTTTCCTGTTCAGGGCTGCCAGTCGTGCATAGGTATTTTATACATAACTGGTAAAAATCGACACGAAACGACAGTAGATTTATAAAAATTTAAGTTTGCTTACATGTCCAATTGTACATGAGTACATGTACACCCAATACACATTAGCGATCATAATAGATAAAATAAAAAAAAACCAGGCATTTTTGGCGGGAATTCAGACAGACCTATTTTATTTAATACCTAAAATATGATTAAAGTTGTGTTTGATCAAATCAAAATAGTTTATTTTTTTGTTGTTTATAAGTTGTGTGGATTTGTGCAATAAACATTGAATGTGTTGAACAGTGTATGGAATCATTGAAATTGGTGAATTAAGGTAATTTTTGACCAAGTGTATTGGCCAATCTTGGTCGTTCGATCCACATGGAGAAAATAGTCTTTGAAAAATTGTGCTGCAAGGAATTGGCAACACAACTCCAACAAGACTTTAAAATCGGCCACACCGGTGTTGTTCTTCTTGTAAATACTTGAACATATATTAAAATACTTGTCATTGGCTATTGTAGAAATCCGAAGCCATAATAAAAAAAAGAAAGGAGAAACCATGATATAAAGAGTATACAATCGACAACCAGTTTATACAGTTTTTGTATCAAATGGTTTAATCTGACTGTTCTGGTAGCCCTGTACAGACTACAGATTATGTAACATTTGACCACAGATTATTCGAAAGAAATTAGAAATCCGTTGATAGTTTTTTTTTTTTTTTTTTTTTTTAATTTATTCATAGCCATGGAAACATATCCTTCAGCCGGACACTTATTTAATTACATAAACATCTTGCATGAATACATATTCTACCTATAACTGACTATAACATTAATCCAACTATTCTACACATTCTCCACTGGAAACAATGACTCAAAACAAACACATAAAATACAATACACAGACAAAATAATAATAAAGCTAGTTTTTAGACAAATATGTAGTATGTAAAAATAATATTTAATAAATTACAAAAAATTAAATTTTCTGTACAGTTGTGCATATAAATTTATATAATGACATATAACATTTTTTGTTCGATAACAAATCCTGAACACGGCGGGGAACACTTATTTCTACTTCACTGTTACTAAATTGTTCACAAATGTCACTAGCTAATAGCAACCGTTCCAATTTAAATGCAGGGCACTTTAAAATTATATGGTCCAAGTCTGCGTTTTCTTGTGAACAATAAGAACAGAAGGAATCTTTATTAATGTGAAGCCTTTTCAAATGAGTTGGTGTCAAACAGTGTCCTAATCGCATACGCGTAATGATAGTAATAAGTTTTCTTTCAGTGCACTTGTAACTGTAATACCAAGGCTTCGATGGCAAATCTTTCTGGATGGTTGCATACCACTTGCCTTTTGTTTCAGTAGTAAGATCCCAGTATGCTTTCCACAAGGATCTAATCTCTGTATTGAAGCTGTCGTAGTAGTCAGTGAATGGTAATTTTGCTGTCCCTGTATGGTCTTCATCGTGGCTTTCTCGAGCAGCAGTATCAGCCATTTCATTACCATAAATGCCACTGTGTGAGGGAACCCATAGGAACTCTACATTAATGTGAGTCATTTTTGATAACAAACTCTTTATGTTGTAAATGAAATAATTTACCTTAAATGACATTTTTACATGAGCTAATGCAGATAACACACTCATTGAATCTGATACAATTACAATCTTATTGACATTATGTACAGTACTACTTACATATTTCAATGCACAATATATAGCATAACTTTCTGCTGTAAAGATACTAGATTTCACATCTATTTTGATACATTTAGTTTGGCCAGTCTGTGGATCAAAATATGCTGCTGTTACATATTCATTAGTTTTAGATCCATCAGTATAAATAAAATAGTAATCTTTTTTCTTATCTTTAAATTCTAAAAATTCCTCCTTGCTATTTACATTGTTTAAGAAAATGGCTTTCAAAGAGCAAATAAGAGTTCTATATGGTTGCTTGTACATTGGCCATATAACATGTTTCTTTATATTTTGTGATTTATTTTTCACACATGTAAAAATGGTTGGAATTTCAGGTAGAGTTCTGTCAATGAGTGTAGAAACTGAGATAACTATTGAAGGAATTGTCTGAGAAATATTGGAATACACAGAAAGTTTGTCTAATAATGGGCTCTGATTCAAGGATAATATTTTCAGATAAAATCTCTCAGCTAATTGCAATCTACGTATAACTAATGGAGGTATACCTGTTTCAACTTCTAGTGAATTTATTGGTGTGGAGCGCATAGCACCACATATAAGCCTCAGACCAGAGTTTTGGATGACATCTAATTTTTTAAGAAGAGCACTGCTGGCATTCATGTAAGCTAAACTACTGTAATCGAAATGGCTTCTGACAATACCTTTGTATAACATAGTCATGGTTTTTGGATCAGATCCCCAAAATGTTCCAGCTAAATGTTTTAGGACATTAATGCCTTTCAAGGCATTCTTAATAATATGTTTCATATGCTCATCAAATTTTAATTTGTTATCAATGATAACGCCTAAGAATTTGTGTTGTGTTACTAAAGGTATCTCAATATTGTTATAAGTGATTTTAATATTAATTGTTGATGTTTTGCTAAATACTAAAACTGAACTTTTTTCTGGGCTAATATCTAATTTAAGTTTATCATTATAATAAAAGTTCAACTGACTGAGTGCTATATTTAAATTATTCATAACTGTGTGTATGTTTTGATCTACGCCATACAAAAGTAAGTCATCTGCAAATTGTAGGATTTTTATATTGCTGTTGTCAACATACTTAAGAATTTCAGATGTATAAAGACTATATAAAAGAGGTGATAATGTGGCACCTTGCATTGTACCTTTATTAACAAATGTAGGGCCATGTAGTTTATTATTGTATTTAACATACATTGTTCTATTACTCAGAAATTGATAGAGCCATCTTAATGTTTTACTTGGAATAGTAATATCATGTAATACTTGTATAAGTTCTTCTATATTGACATTGTCAAAAGCACCCTTTACATCCAAAAACACACAGATCATGTTAGAGTGACTTAGCTTAGCATTTTTGATATCTGCTATTAAAGTTACAAAACTCTCAGAGCAACTTTTGCCTTTTCTAAATCCATACTGTGTTAATGGGATGATGTTATTAGATTCAGCAAAATAATCTAAACGCATCTTCAACATATTTTCAAAAAGTTTACCTATACATGATGATAGTGAAATTGGTCTGTATGAGGTTGCATTGTTAACAGGTTTATTGGGTTTTAATATAGGAATGACACACTGAGTTTTCCAGGATATGGGTATAACTAATTCTTCCCACAATTTATTGAATATATTAAGTAAGACTATTTTTGCATTTATATGTAATTTCTTAATTAACATGTAAGGTATGTCATCCAAGCCTGGCGTAGTATCTTTTCTACTCTTTAAAGAAACATCCAATTCATCCATTACAAAATTATTATTAAGAAAAGCATTCTCCTCATTTTCTGTAGCAGTATTAAATAAACATGTCAACCTATCAAAATTAATTTGAGTATTATCAGTAAAATTATTTATAAAAATTGGGATCCACTCATCATTAAAAATTTTATTTTGGTGACTGCTTCCTATCCTTTTGAATTTTTTAATGTAACTCCATATTCTAGATACAGGCGTCAATCTGTTAAAGCTACTACATAAAATATGCCAAGAACTAATATTTTCTTCTTTAAGAGTTCTCTTTTTAATGGCATCGAGCTTTTTATAATTAATCCAATTGTCTATAGTAGGTACCAAATAATATTGTTTCAATGCATCTTTGGAATTCTGCACTGCATCGCTACATTTTTGATTCCACCAAGGTACTGGTTTTCTCATTATTAATCGAAAGTCATTTTTATGTTTAGGTATTGTTTTGTCTCTAATATTATTTAATATTGAAATAAACTTTTCATATAACATGACTGGATTATCATTTATTAAGTCTAATGTGGAGAAACAATTTTCTGATAGGCAGTAATATTCATTCCAATTTCCTTTATTATAAATATATTTGTCTTTAATATCGGAATCTACAGAATACAAGGATGGTTGGACATTTATCTCAAGCAGTGTTGGAAAATGATAACTACCTAAAGCATCATCATGTACAGACCACTCACATAAATTAGCAAGGGAAGAACTTACAAGCGTTATATCTATAGCAGAAGCTTGTCTATTAGGATATGGCACAGTAGTAGGTGAACCATTATTAATAATACACAAATCATATTCTTCTATAATATCAAACATACACTTTCCTCTATTATTGGTACTTGAACATCCAAAAGCTAAATGGTGTGCATTAAAGTCACCCATAATTATACATGGCTTTGGTATATTCTTGAAGATATTTTTTAGCTTTGTGGAATTAAATCTATTACCAGGAGGACAATAAACACAGAGTACTGCAACAGGTCCAGATTTAGTTTCTATTAAGATACATATGTTTTGAATAGATTCATGAAAAGTGGTATTGATAACATTATATTTTAAATTATGTTTCACCAATATACCTACACCGTTGTGAGTATTCACAGAATGTTTATACTCAAAATTATAATTTGGAAAATGTGGAACTATTGAATCAGTTTTAAGCCAAGTTTCATTAAGTAGACATATATCTATATCTTTTTCTAGCAATAAGTTTTGTAATAAGGCTTTTTTGCTCCATAGACTCTGTATATTGAATTGTAATATGTTAACAAAATTATCCATTAAAGTAAGTTATGTAAAAATATTTCTTTTATTTTCTTGGTAGTAAGGGGGCCATCTATTTTATTACCTAGCGTAACAAGAGATTTTACAATAGCATTAATTATAATATCATTGTTGACTATTTGCTTAGCATCAAATTCTTTATTGTTTTCAGGCTGCGGAGGCAACGAAGGATAATTCTTATTACTTATAATTGGGGGTGAACTCACCACAGTGGCATATGGTTGCTTGACATATTTATTTCGTTTTTCTTCCATCTTTTGTTTCTTAACAGGACAGTCTCTTGAAATAGCTAAATGATTGCCATTGCAGTTTATGCATAGTAAATCTTCTACATCACATTCTTTATATGAATGTTGTCCAGCACAAGACGAACATTTTTGTGAACCTCTGCACACCTTAGCAGAGTGGTTAAATTTCAGACATTTAAAGCATTGCAACAATGGTGGTATGTATGTATGAACTTGGTATCTAAATAATTTTATATATACATGTTGCGGTAAGCTGCTGCATGAAAATGTTACCGAGACGGTGTTCAGTGGTACAAGTTTTCCTTCTACCTTCCTCATAAATCGCCTTATAGATATAACTTCTGCATCACAAATAATATTTTTATAGATTTCCTCGTTACTTAGGTCAGCAGGTACAAATTTTAAGACTCCTATCTTCTCCGTCAAGTATGAGGGGATAAATGCTTTCATTTTATTTTTTAATAGGAATTCCTCCATCTTTAAGAAGTTATTGGCTGCGCCGGCTTTTTTAAAAGTGACACCTATTTTGTGTGCATTGATTCTGTGCACGCCAGCTATGCCTTTTACACTATCAGTTAGCATATTCGTCAACGATATTGGATTTTTGTTACCAATTTTTTCCTGTTCAGTAGACTCAACATATACTATATATTCATAACTGCTATTTTCAATGAAGAGACGTTTGTAGTTCTCTTTAACATAAGGTTTATACTTATCTTGACTATATGTGCCTCCTTTAGCCATTGCATATTTCCTTTTTTTGGAGCCGGATGGGTCCTCCCCATCACTATGCGGACTCATTTTAGTTTAGCCTAGGATTTTAAACCAAAATATAAGAGGTTTGAAGGGTTTTATATAATAATTTAAATAAATTAAATTTCCTGTGAAATTTAAAAGACCGCCTTCTTTGACTTCCCGCCAAAAAGTCATCCGTTGATAGATCATAATGAGTGTTGACAGATTTAATATAATATTAAAACCGGGGTTTTTTGGCGGGAATTCTGATAGTGCGGTGGCTTTCTTGTTTGAATTATTTCCTAAACTGGTTTAAAGTTGTGTTTGTTGTATAAAAGTGGTGTGTATTGCGTATGGTGGTGTATTTTGTGCAATAATCATTAACGCTGATGAATAGTGTATGGAAACATTGAAACAAGTGAATTTAGGTGATTTTTGACAAAGGGTATCGATCGACCTTGTGCGTTCGATCCGCTTGAAGAAAGTCGTCTAAGAAGCATTGAACTGAAAGAAATTAACACCAAAACTCCAACAAGACCTTGAAATCGGCCACACCCCCGTTTTATCGTGCTTGAAAATATAAGAAAAGAATATAACTAATGACTTGGCAGCATGGTCTCTAATTTTAGTCGGTTCCTTAAGGAACAAACTAGAAAAAAAAAAAACCGGCCAAGTGAAGGTGACAGTGAAGGGCACAGGCTACTATAGTCTATAGACGTAGTATCTCTAAGTAGTCTGTGTCTATAGAGATGCTACGTGAACGGTTCCGTAGTGTATCCGCTTATTCTCTTATTCTATTCAAGTTTCAACCTTTTTCTTGGAAGTTCGTTAGAAGATAATTATAAACTACCTAGTTTTCAGAAATTTCCATCTCTTAATTTATTTTAAAGTCGGTTTCTAAGTTTTGTTAACCGTTATTTTATTTTTCAATTATCAGTGAGAGTTACAGCAATAGCTTGTAAATTCCAATACATTAACACAATCGCAATGAGTGTACTGTTGTCCGTTTAGGAGTTTTATTTTTTTACTCCATACTCCGTCATCAGATCTTAACCAAATTTATATGGGATCACATGGCAGCTAAACTCTATCGAGTGATTTTTTTCCAACATAATACACCTTGTAATGCAATTAGAACGCTTACATCATATTGCAATGCAGCAAGTTAGAAATTCTGCCACAGATCGCACCCTTACTGTAAGACGTTAAGGAGTTCCATTGATCATCATATTCGACAATTACTTGACTATAACGACGTTACGGTAGGTGACTCAAATATCCGGATAGCCTATAAAAGATTCGGCCGATTATCGTTAATTTGCTCCTAAGAATTGAAGAGTTCCGTAACTTTGTCATGGATCCCATAATCAGAACCTAACCAAACTCTCATAGAAGTACCCTTGAAGTACATCTTTTCTAATAAAAAAGGAATTATCGAAATCGGTTGGCGTGATATTGAGTTATTCGTCCATTTGTCGCGTACATACATACGCACTCACGCCTGTAATCCTCGAAGGGGTACGCAGAGGTGTAACCAGTACACCCACATTTCGCCGAGCGTATCTCCGTCCCACGATGTGATAAGGGGCGAGCCTATCGCCATACCGGGCACAAATTCCAGACTCCAGGTTGATACTGAGCATTTCGTAATAGAAAATCCCAATACCACTTTACCCGACCCGGGGATCAAACTCAAGACCTCAGCGTTGGCCTCAATCGTAACGCGTACGCATTACAACTGCGCCACCGAGGCAGTCGTACATACTAATGAAAATTTAAGACTTATATGGTTTTCTCATGGATGCCATTGTCAGAACAGGACCAAATAAAATGGGACCACTCGTGAAGCACCAGCTTTCAAATAAAAAAAAAGAATCATCCAAATCGGTCCACTCAGTCCAAAGTTCTGAGGTAACAAACATAAAAAAAAATACAGGCGAATTGAGAACCTCCTCCTTTTTTTTGAAATCGTTTAAAAATAAATACCAACATACAATACCGCCCATGGATACCATCTGTCTCGACCAACATCTTGAGAGGCTCTCAATTGGTGGATGGGTCAGGAGTTGTTGCAGAAGGCAGTATCTATTATTGGACACGACATTGTGAGGAAATTTGAGTAGGTTCCTCACACTGGGGCCGTAACTGTGCTGTGCCGGTGGCTTGGGTGGCCTTGCCATTGGAGGGTGATGCTTTTTATATTTTGTTAAATGTTCTTTTTTGTGTAATGTAATATATAAAAATGTAAAAAAAAAAAAAACACCTTTTAAAATAAAGAGTACCGTATGTACATAAATAAATAATATAATTGATTTCCCTTTGTGTAGCGGTTCTTAGAATTGTAACGCCATCTAGCGCTATTGTTAGAAGTTGTAATTATGGTCCACCAAGGTTAATATTATTATTCATCAGGTATAATAATCTTAGATTAAATAATTACCTATTAGATATTTAAATCTAAGGCTATTAGGTTATATTCTAAATATCATCCATTTAAAATAAAATACAATGAATACGTAATTATAAGTAATATAGTCCAATATATATATGTATATATATATACAACGTGTTATAGAAAGGGGCGGGCAAATTTAAGCAATGTATAGTATAGCGTATAAGTATTTTATCTCCCATAATACCAAATCAGATTGCATTGCTAGTACAATAATTATAGAATTTTCTTTTTTATCGAATGAGTAACATGTCGATATCGACTTTGAACTTTGGACAACACTAAATGATAAACAATGATACTATAGACCACCTTTCATTTAATTATTTTATAATTAAAAAAACATTAAAGAGTTGTCAAATGTCAATATTTATTTGACGCCGTCAGTTCGGTAATTTTTGATTTTATGAAGTATGATTACGAGTTCAAAAAATATGTTGTATTTAACTAAAAATAAGTATTATGTATTGGTACTTTGTGTTGGTGTAAGTGATAACAGCTTTTAAGAGGATCGTCGAATGTATTAAGCCAAATTCATAGATGGAAGACACGAGAATGAAGTCTTTAACATGCTCCTAGAGGATGGTACCAATATCGTCACACAATCTCTTTCAGGTGTTATTTTGTGTTTGGATTACAAGTTACGTACGTATGCTCGTAGAATTACGTACAACTTATTCAAGTTTATTAAAAAGTGAGTGTCGTTCATAATAATTAATAGTGATGTCACCAATCTTATAGATCTTAATAAACGAGTGATCAAAATTAATGTGAAATTTTTGGATGTCTTGGTATTGAAAAGGTCCGGTACATAAGTACTAATTGTAAGGTGTATGTAATGACCCTAAAATATGACCACACCTTTCTGTAACACGTTGTATATATATATTTACTACAGCGGTGACTTGTGAGAATAGGTAGATATTTTTTTTCTATGGCAGAGGTCAGCAAATGATTAAATGGGTCATCTGATGGTCTCCCCTGCCCATGAACATCCACAATATGTGAAAAATCACTGACGCGTAAAATTGAGAAGGGGAAGGGGATTTGGGTCTCCGGATATCTCATTCACCGTACGAAACGCAACAGCAAGCTGCTACTTCCCGGCAGTTTTCTGTGAGACAGTGGTAACAACCATCATGCTGTAGACTATACTGTTTACAGCGTGGCTCTACCACTCTAATAAGTACATAACTTAGTATATGATTGAATATTTGATTTAGATCAAAAATCTGACGGTTGTAAGAAATGCGGAAAATGTAAAATTGGATTAAAGTCATCTTGATGAATAAAGCAAGTAGTTTTAGTTTATAATTATTAAACTAGATGTCGCTAATAGGTTAGCTTCAAGCTGGAAACTTCAAAACATAATGTTTGCTTATTTTTTACTTTAGCACAAAGCCCAGAAAATAACTTAAGTATATATTTTTATATAAAACAAAATGAATGGGTCTGCTACAATCATAACTGAATGCATTTAAAGCAACGACAAGTATCACAACATAAAATAGTGTAACACCTACCAACGATGCAACTGCAACAGTAATAATTTATTTAAATTAACAGACCAGTAAAACAAGAATTAAAATAACAATGAATTTACAATAATATGAAAAGAAATCTCAAGCCTATGCCTATTGAAGGTGTGTAGCACAGAGTACTTCGAGTTTTTCGAGATTCAATCTCGTGGGAAGTCAATTTCGTTTTTAAAAATATCGATCGTTATGTCGACTGTATTGACCAATATTACGAACGAGATTTCAAAACTGAACGCGCACAAATCGTTCTTGTATAAGGGTGCGGTGGTTTCCTAAATAAGTTCAAAACTTGCTGTTACTCGCGGGTCCGCCCGCGTAAATGTCGTTTTCGGGGATAAAAGTAGTCTATAATATGTTTCACTTCATGTCTTGGTCTACTTGTGTGCCAAGTTTTATTCAAAATTCAACATCCCCTCTCCCCCTTTCGCGAGTGTAATTTTACAAAAATGTGTAACCTCTGATTTTTTTATAAGTATTATTTGTATTTCGTTTCATACAAAGTTCAACCCCCCCCCCCACCGTTTTGCATTCCCTTGAAATTTTAATGTCGATCAATCCTTTTTTAGCATTCCCCTACATCACACAAATTTTCATCAGTTTTTGTAATTTTGTTGTTTAATCAGTCAGTGAATAAATCGCTTTGATACATACAGATTACTGCTCCGCTTCCGTGAGTCGTAGCGTGATGCTATACAGTTATGAACTATCGTCTCTACAAAACCAATATATGGTGTAAATATGATCTCAATCGGTCAAGCTGTTCAAAAGGTAAATAAATAGTTTCATGCAAAGTTTAACCCCCCTTTTGCAAGTGGAATTTTCTGTGTGGAAGTGGAAAAATGTGAAATAATGAAGTAGGTACGCTACTTCATTATTTTTGATAAGCAATGTGCTCAATATCACAGCCGTCTACCTTTCCATAAAAAAAGTTTCATACAACGTTCAACGTCCGATTTGTCAATCTCGACTCGAGATTGCATTCCATAAAGTGTACAGCTTTCACAATATATCATTAAAATTACATTATTAAAAGAATTGTAAGAAACAATCAGAAATTAACCTATCAAATTTAAATTTGTAAATAAGTACCTATTAACCTTTAAGGCTGGACACAGTCTTTAAGGTAGGTATACGCCAAGCCTAGTTTAAGAGACAGAGTTTACTAAATTGTAATCATGTTACATCAAACCTGTATCAATTTTTTCATAATAATGTATCTAAACACTAATGCAAAAGTAAAGGTATCTTTTTTGCGATAATAAAAATAAAAATAAACTGGTTTTACCTCAAACCGAAACACAACAGTGGTAAGACACTGCTCTTTGGCGATGGAAATTGATAAAACGGTGACACCAACCTAGACGGCTTCTCGCATACAAGGGATCTACCACCATGTAAACACATAAGTATGGGCGCCTTAAATTAATTATATGGTCAAACGTCGATGAACAAATTGAAAAACATTGCAAATTTAATGGTAATAGGTTTAGTTATAGTTGACTATTTAATGAAACTCGACCTTTTCATGTTAATAATAAAATCTAAGATTTGGTCACGACAGATACATTACAGTCCATACTAGCTCAAAGTAGTCTAGTCTAGTAATTGTAGTCCCTATGAATTATTAAAATGGTATAGGAGTTTGATATAAACTTTCAACTCCAACACAATCTTTGCAGTTGCCTCATTGGTCTAGTGGCAATGTACTAAGGCTGAGAACCGTGATATCCTAGCTTCAATTACCAGGTCAGGCAATCACTATTTGTGTTTGAATTTCAGATTCGAAAAATTACACTAATTGCCCAGCATTGGAATTTGTGCCCGGTATGGCGATAGTCTCGCCTCCTAAACGTGACGGGACGGAAATAAGCTCGGTGAAACTTGGGTGCTCTAGTTGCACCACTGCCTATCTATACCTTGGGGAATAAAGGCTTGAGATTATTTTATAATATGTTTAAAAACTTTGCAGACGCGTATACGGTGTAGGGTGTAGGCTACACCCTTTAAGAAATCTATCTGTGAAATTACTATGTGGCACTGGTAGTTCTCGATCAAGACAATATGAAACGCTATGGTGGGTTCACGAGACTTGTTGATTAGTCAGTGCGGTCAGTTATTATTACAATTAGTCAGTTAACGGTTATTAGGGCGTTTACAGCTTCACCGAACAAGTTGTTGAACGCAGAATGTGCTCTAGTCACTAATAAAATGTAGGTATTTTTTTTATACAAAAGATTCCGTAGAATATGTCAAGTTGACCATCTAATGCGTTATCTGGCGGATACAATTTAAATGTAAGTTATGAAATAGGCCTTAAGCATCATATTTCCCGGTAATTTCACTGGCTTCAATGTCCTTCAAACCGGAACACAACAGTACTTACACACTGTTGCTTGGCGGCAGAAATATACACAATAGTGGTACCTACCCAGACGGCCTCTGCCATCTATGGGACATCCCACGTTACACACGAGTATAGTTGCATCAGTCAGTTAATTATCTCTCTTTGTGAACCCAGACAAACATCAGACAAGTATTATAACAAGCAGAATATGTTTATGAATGGTTTAATCCACTCATATCTATCTATTATTTATCTATTCATTTATTCTGACACGGTAAAATGGACACTACATTGGATGTATAGCACAGTTCAGTCCAAGTTTATTTTTGACAAACGAGAGACACTGTAGGTATGTCTGTACACTCGCCAGAATTATACCGGCCTGTTTATTTGGATCCTCCACACTACCTACGAGCTGGGGGGCGAGCACGAACAACTTACGAATAAGTATTCGAATCGTGAACGCTAGCATTTGTATGAAGGTTCAAACAATTTTTTGACATTTCTATACGAATAAGTTCTCGCAAGTTATTCGTGCTAGCCCCTATGTACACACATAATATCAAACGCAGTAATAGATGCTCGGTATAACTTGCTCACTGCTGTAAGGCACCGCCTAAATGTACACTAATATTATAAAGAAGTGAAGGTTGTGGCTTTGTTTGCGTAAAAATTTATTCACCAATTATAGGAAGCTACATTATCCCTGAGTACTATAGCTTATTTTTTATTGTATTAAAAAACAGTCTAAAGTAAGAAAAAGATTTCCACGCGGGCGCCGCATGCGTGCCATATACACGAATTTAGATAGCAACCTCTACTGCTGGCTGTATGGAACGTGCAGCCTGTCTGTGGTGCGGATTCATTGACATGCTAAACAAACGAGGTGGGCGAAACTGTTCCTATTGGGGTCCGGTTTGGACGAACAGGTGTTGAGAACGACGCGAATGACACACATACGAATACACGGTACATACATACCATACACGGATAGCCCTGGAATAATAGAAATTAAGCAGATGGCATTATATTATCAGATGCCTTGGCAGGGTTTGTAATCTTAGCTAAATACATACATACATACATACGCACTCACGCCTGTAATCCCCAGAGGGGTAGGCAGTGGTGTAACCAGTACACCCACATTTCGCCGAGTGTATCTCCGTCCCACGATGTGATAGGGGGCGAGCCTATCGCCATTCCGGGCACAAATCGAACCCGAGACCTCAGCGTTAGCCTCAATCGTAACGCGTACGCATTACAACTGCGCCACCGAGGCAGTCTTAGCTAAAACCTTGTGATATAATCTGCAATAGACAGTAGCTTCGTATATTTAGATTTGTACTTGACTAGATAGCGATCAGTGTATTCACGTTGAATACTCGTCATATTGGTGCCAGGCTCAGCCGGTGTATAACTATGTATAACTGTATTAAATAATGTGTATGGTATACCAAGTTACTTCAGGGCTCAGGTCGGCATAAATATGACGACCCTCGAGAGATGCGACGGTTCTCAACGGTTGACATTATATTTGGATTACACTTACCATCAGTTACAGAATAGTCACTTTGTTGTGCCAAGACGAAAAAGTAAAGTAATAAACACACTCAACAATCACATAGTACACACATCTTAACGGTAGACAGCGGCCTGGCTGTGCTCTGGCATTGCTGAGGTCCATGTGCGGCGGTAACCACTTATTATTAGGTGGGCCGCCCGCTCGTCTGTCTATCTAGGGAAATAATAAAAAAGTACATTATACTCCTGACTCCACACTAGGTAGTTATAGTATGATAAAAAACTCTTGATCGTGTTATTAGAAGTTGTATAAATCAACCCAAAAAAATCTATTGTTGGGTATCAGTATAGTGCCTCTTTCAGGCCGTGGATCTGTGGAGAAGGGTTAGTAGATTTTTTATAACTTATTCAGCTTTCTCCTTAAAATTATACAAAATTCACTCAGACTACAGTCTTAAAAAATCTAAACTAAATATGATAACATACTTACTTACGTGTTCGATTATAAATGACATTCCACGATACAAAGATAATGTAATCAACAATACAGTTTTTTTTTTTTTATTATATTGAATGACGAGACGAGCAGGTTGCTCGCCTGATGGTAAGCGCCACGCCTGCTCATAAACAGAAACAACGCCACACAGAACTTTAAATAAAGCACTGCATGATACTGGACTGCGCTCGTCACCCCGAGACATAAGGTGTTAAGTCTCATAATGCCCAGTAATTACACTGGTTTCAAACAGTTAAACAGTTTTTATATCCCATTGTACAATATGGTGAAAAAGCAACGATATCTCAGCGGGGAGTGATACGGACTGCCCAGACGAAGGTCGCAGATTTAAATCAGCCCCAAGAGCATGCACCTCCGAATTGCTGATGATCGGAATTGTGCCCGATATGGTGATAAGCTCCTTTGCTATTACAGACTGGAACACCACGGGACCTATGGGTATATTGATACATTCACTGCACTTCTCCTACCCTTATGAGAAGAATGCGATGACGACATCGACGACATAATGTAGGCGTGACGACATGTTACGTTTTTACATTTTTACATGGTGATTTGGGATCGTCTAAGCGAGCACAAGAACCCTTAAAAATTATACCACTTGTATCAAAACTGCGGTAGTATAGCGGGGAGTAGAGCAGAGTATCTAGATGGATGTCGTGGGTTCGAAACCAACCCCAAGAGGGGGAACACATCTGACATTTTAAAGTTATATAAGTGATCATCGTGTTAGCCCTTTCCTGTTCACTGTTGATGTTGGCCTCCCCAAGTCTTGTAATTCAAAGTTATGCATGGTGTTGCTTTTGTTTATGGGCAGGCGTGGCGCTTACCACCAGGCGAGCGACCTCCTTGTGTCGTCATAAGGTTAATAAAAAGTCAAATTGAGTTTTGTAGCAGGATACGTTGTTTCACGTTGATTTCAGGTGCTAAAGGTCGAGTTTGGTTTCTAAGTTTCTATATCTCCGTGACGAAATGTTATTAATGTTCTCTCGGTTATTGTTAAACATTCATAAGTCAGGCTAAAGCACAGACAAAATTCACTGTTGCAACAACTCTGTTGTTTACTAGTACCTTTCATTATCGTGACAAGTTGACAACACATCAAGCTGTTAGAGGTACACAATGTTTGGAGTTCAAAATAAATTTCAATTCAATAATATGACTTGATATTATCAAGGCATGAGTTAGAGGGTTCGTGTCATCGTCGAGTGTCGAGGGTTGAGGCGAGGCGCGCAGGCGAGGCGAGGCAGGGTGGTGGTGCTGCCTGCTTGGCACGCTGGTGCAGGAGGCGCAGGAGGCGCAGGAGGCACAGGCGGTGCGGCGGGCGTGGGGCGTGCGGTGCGGCGGCGCCGCCTCTGCCGCACCCAGCGAGCGCGCTCCGCCGCGCCGCCCGGCCCAGTCCGCGACCGGCGCCCTCGCCGCGCGCACGTGTGCTCTGTGCCGTGCCATCTCCTCGCCCGTGCACGTTCTGCTCGCCTTTCGCCGTTCTCTCGGACATCTTCGCCACCATCAACGACCCGGAGTGGCGGTTCGCATCTTACCGGGCAGCATTAGAGTCCTATAGTAATTTCTAATACTGTCAGGTAAAGATGTCGTCCGCGCTCCACGATCCACGTTAGCAGCCCGACGACAGCCGCTTGAGAACCGGTCGAGCGTCGACGGCCCGCGCCTCTGCCGCGGCCGCCTTCGTCATCATTGAGGACAGCTGGGCTTCGCCCGCGCCAGGTAACATCGGAGTGCCGCCGCCGCCGAACTTGGAGGAGCTCCCTGGCCGCAGGCGTCGTGGTGCGGCGTGCGGTTACGTCACGTGTGTCCGAGCCCGACCGGTATTCGGTAGTTTCGTAACGTGGCAGCGGTGCTCGGACTGTGTGATTTGGCAGTTTCGGTTCTGATGCAACGTGTGGGTGATAACGTCGAGGACAATCGGTGACGGCGGCCGGAGCGCCGCACGCGGTCCGCGTGCGCCTGTGGATGTTGACAGTTCGAGTTGGCGCTGTTGGCCGACCATCGTGTTGCGATCGTATCGCACAGTTGAGTTATGACGGACGCGTACGGTTGGCGCCACGTTCTTGCTGGCAGGCGATGCCGCGTGGTGCGGCCGGCTCGGCGCGGTAGACGCGGGTGCGCTCGCGCTATTGCGCTTCCTCGTCGCTGCTCACGTAACCCACTTAACTAATTAAAATTCCTCGGTGTGGCAACGAGCACGCGTTTTCGACTCATTAACTCCGCGCGGCGCCCCCCTCGCCCCCCCGTACACTAGCCACTTGTATCACCCGCTCCCGCGCCCGCGCACGCACCCGTTTGAACCACATCTCTGTTGCCGTGTATAGTTTTTGCTGTTGATGTTCATAATTTCCTTGTACCTATGTGTCTAGTAATTAGTAACTGTCTATGTATGCCCTGTATGAAACTAACCTGTCGTATGATGTGATACGCTTCGATGGCTAGGAATGGTCACGTTGAAAAGTCTATATTTCGCTGCCGTCTTCAGTATTCATAACGAGCATCAGCCAGGTAAATTTTTTCAAAGGCATCGGCCGCTCTCCATTGAGCCACAACTGGTCGACATGCACATGATGGGCCTTGGACCCTAGTCCCTGGCGACAGTCTCGTTGTCACCGTGACTGTCGTGTTGACGTGTTTAATTCACCAGAGCGGCTGATTACTCGCCGAGATGGTGTGCATTATTCATTAGTGGGTGGAAAGTTTTGGATATTGGAATATAAAAATGCGGGTCAAGGCCCGAGCCAGTCGTAAAGTCTTCTCACGGCTTGTTTTCTGGTAGCTGTTTGAAATGCAACCTCCTTTCTGTTTTTAATTGTCATTATGGTTTCCGCCTGTGTAACCGTCGGCCTCGTTCTGAACTAGTTCGGCGGGTACAGTGCACACGGTCACCTGCTTCTTGTATTGTCGGTGGTCGCTGTTAGCTGATTGAGTAATAGGTATATTTGTTTCGCGCTAAACAGACTGTCAAGCCGGCTAATGCTCGTTGCTCCCGTAGTTAGTAAACAAACAGTGTAAGCGAGTGTGGTGCGGTCAGCGGTGAGCGGTGTGCCTAGTGGCGCCGCACCGCGCCGTGCTGCGGAGTCGCGGTGAACGCACGCCGCGCCGCACCGCTGCGGTCTCCTGAGCGCTCGCCGGTCGCCGGCCGCTGCGGCCCGGTCGGTGAAAGCCGCCGCGAATTAATCGTTCAGGTGGATTCCGCTTTCGAATTGAATTTTTATCAGCGACGCGAGTGTCGCCGTGGTCGGGACCGGTTCTTAATTTCCTATAGGTGCGCGCGTCGTGGTGTGTGCATCTATTTCGGGAGTCGTTGACCGCGGGTTTGGCACTGCGGCGGGCCGGTTTTATTCTGTCAGTGTCGAGACACGGTGCCCGGCGCGGTGCCCGGCGCGGTCGGTTCCGGGAGCGACTCGGTTTCGTTGTGAAAGCCGTATTTCAGGACGTATTTCAGGAGATGACGCGAACAGGGAGCGCCGCTCCGTGAACCGTCGCGTTATTAATACGCCGGGGACGGGGGAGGACCACTCGCCCTCACCTACAACTATGTTAATGGGCGATCGCACGCTATCTCCACACAAATGTGTGGAAAACGCGTGGCTTGTTCGGGTGACGCGCGATGCACGCCGCATTGTTGCCGGTCGCTATTTATACACACCGCGTGCCGCGTCTAAACCGAGCGCGGGATTGGTGCTGTAGTCTCGTGTCGCGACTGTCATAGTATCATCACAAACAGAAATTAAGAACCGTAGTCATCGACCCTGTATACATCCGTATGGTCCGAGGCGCCTGTATAATTACCGTGCTGCACTCTGCCCGGACCTGCACACACGTGACACGATACAATATGTTGCGAGAGTGTACGGGCGTGTAAAAATCTCAATAACATGTCATTTCGTAAATTATGCAATACACACTTTCTCATAATAATACTAGCCCTATACTTGTATTATACACGCCCTACTGTTGGGCACGGGCCTCCTCTACTGAATGTGAGGGCTTAGGCCGTATTCCGTCACGGTGTCCCGAATGCGGTTTGGCAGACTTCACATACATTCAAAATTCTTATAGAGAACTTTCTTCACGATGTTTCCTTCATTATTAAAGCAAGCGATAATTAACAATTAATATCCACGTAATTTAGAAAAGTCAGAGGTGCATGCACTTGGGGCTGGTTTCGAACCTGCGATTTTCGTCTCCACAGTCCGTACCACTCCCCGCTGAGCTATTGCTGCTTTCCATTATCATTATACATAGATGATATAAAAAAATATAAAAAATGAAATGCGCGGGCGTACAAAGGGATATGTTAGGTACAGAGGGGCTAGCCCCTCAGGCTCGGATAGAGAATTTTCAGGGCAATTTTAGTTCAATTTCACCCATTTCGGTTAAATTTCCCGGGGCGAGGGGATTTGTTTTATAATATTTTCGGTTTACTTGGCTCAGAGGGAATTGCTCCTATTACACTCCTCTGCCGATACTACATTTATTTAGTTATTAATCAATTCTTTCTTACGTCAAATACTTTGAGAGTCCATGAGTCGAAATTGGTGATTAGGTTAATTCACAATGTACACAGGTAAGTTCCTTAATTGTATGCCCGTGGGCCATGGCGGATATACCGACGGTGGATATAATAGACCTGGTGTCTGTCTGCATACCAGCATGCCAGGTACCTTACATGCCATGTCGAAATGACACCTAACATGTCGGCTTCAAACAATTGAATATTATTATACGTTCATTCCGATTTTCTTAGAGCTTAAGCCCCAATTATATGGAGAGATTTTTTCCTACGACAAGCGAGAATATTACAAAGAACTGTAATTTACGAGGACGCATCATAAGATTCCTATTTACAAATTACACGATGCGGCCTTGTGAATGACAGTTTTCTGGTTCAATACTTGCGTCGGTAGTGCAATAAGCTCTTCATTTAAATGTGGCTGCATCTTTGCAAATGCATTGTAAATATTAGCACGCGGATAGCTAGCAGAACACGATAGCTAGCAGAACACGATAGCTAGCAGAACACGATATAACACGATAGTATACTTTAATGAAGTTTAGTGCGAGCTACAAGGATGTGTAACTCTCTAGTACATGGCGCGGCGTTGTATAACGCACATAATTATATCACTTTTTTATAATTATTTTATCTCTTATAAATTTAAAAAAATATTTGGCCGAGATTGTAATACATTTTTCAGGTGTATATATGTACTGTTTGATCCGTATCTACCTTATGTTAATCTTTATCGGTATAATCAGCTCACAATTGTGTTGATATGGAATTTGCTACATAGTAAGTACAGTACTAGGATTAAAATTATAAGCTTCGGAAATCTTCGGGTATTTCGGTAATACGAACCGTGACGATGAAATATTATTATAAATAAATAAATATTGACAGCCTCCGTGGCGCAGCGGGCGAGTAGCCGGTTGCGAAGCGTGAGGCCCTGGGTTCGATTCCCGCACCTTGACAAATGTATGTCTGATCCACAAATATTTGTCTCGGGTCTGGGTGTTGTGGGACCGCAAGTCCCTCGTAGTTCTTGATACCCACGATACAGGTTTAACCTAGTGTGGGGTCAGGACTATGTGTGTGACTGTTGGGTGTATTTATTATTTATTATATAGACCTGCTGGCAAAAGGCAAAGGCTTAATTTTGGCAACCCTATACGACACTATTGTAAGTTATTCCCATTGCCATGTTACGGTGCAGCTACACTAGTAGTTGGTGAAATATTATAAATATACGTCGTTCGCTATACGTTACGACATGAAACATAATAATTATGGTAATTTTCAATAGAACTTGCAGGAAGTGTAAACAAACATTTTACCTAATATTTATCATTATCAATAATAATTTAGATTCTTACGGATTATTATTATTTTTATTGAACCCCACATTATTGTTAAAATGTACACATATCATACATAAAATATTTCTGGACTGGGTGTTGTAAGACCCTCGTAGTTTCTGATACACACAATTTAGGTTAACCTAGTGGGAGTTCAGGGTAATTATACATCCAACAGTCACACACACATAGTCCTAATTTACACATAGTCCTGCTTATGCTCGCGATTCCGGCCGTGTGAAAGCTTTTTCCGGGAGAATTGTGTAACTACGTCTCATTATTTAAGCAATATTTGTACTCAATTTCACAACCGCATTCCGTTTCATAAAAAAGTTTTATGTGAAGTTGAACATGCCCCTTTCACCCCTTTAAATGTAAA
The DNA here is from genome assembly GCA_905332985.1 of Mimas tiliae. Taxonomy (NCBI): domain Eukaryota; kingdom Metazoa; phylum Arthropoda; class Insecta; order Lepidoptera; family Sphingidae; genus Mimas; species Mimas tiliae. The sequence continues at coordinate 132,351 of HG995243.1, forward strand.
TGTCCAAATATTCTTTCTTAGCGGGCCCCTACATTACACAAACAATCATTTGACGAAAACTCATGATCCTAGTAGTTTTTGATATTGCGTGATTAGTCAGTCAGTCAGTGAGTAAGTGGTATTTCGCTTTCATAATATATATTAGATATATAATACACTAAGTTATATAATTTATATATTATAGATTATTTTAATTCATACAAATATGATATCAGTTTGATAACAATGTGTGTAACAGGCAACAGCATCACATCATATTATCCTTGATTTGCCCGTGATTTGCCTGTGGTTTGTCAGCCATATTATTTTGAATACAAAACCTGAATAACTTTGTAATTATTTAATCGCCATTAACACGGAGAGAGTTTATCGCACTACAAAAACCATATCAGAACACTGTAATGTAATCTGCATCATAAAAACATAAAATAAGCATAAATGCAAGTGGCTCATCTGATAATATTTAAACCTTATTTACGTTACTACCAATAATAAATAAAGAGTATAAATGGATGCAAGATCTTCATCACTATGATGGTCTAGTGATTAACTAAGGGTGAGCACAAATACGAAATCGATCTAAATAGATTTTAATGACAATATGTTAATTAGCAGCCATTTTGGTTATTACAACATAATAACTTAATGATGTACAAATAATCGGTATTTATTATTATAATATGCACGTTTGCAGAAATTTTTTTACTGTACTTACCTAAACAATATGCAAGAGGGTTTCGGCAATTCCAATGCATCAGCTTTTTCTGGATATTAATTGTTAAATCTATCATAGTGTGTATCGCCTATTGATGTTGTGGGCGGTGTCGCGCGGTTTATTTGAAGTGAATTTCAGCCGCTTAAGGGAGTAAATGCTTAATCTGCAGCTGGATTATTCTAGTTAATTAATTGCACATGTCAAGTAAACCCTCCGTCCCTCCCCCTCACGTCGTGAGTTCGCCGCCGTCGCCTCGTCTGTGGCACGGCGTGGTGTCTGCCTGCAAAAGACATCAACGGTCACATGGTTGTGTCATAGACGTTCGGAGCCTGCACTCTGCTCATATTATACCTAACTAGATACTCGTTAGCTTTGCAAGGCGGAAAAATAAAGTATGTTTGATTTTTTTGTCAAATTGTATGATGCCGCAACAAGAATTTTCTGTTATATTTTCTCCTGTGTTATGCGATAAACTCTTTCTATCTAATCGGGCCTAACTATCCAACTGCACGTAGGAGAACCTTGGCCTTGGTCATAATAATAGTAACGTAAGATATTTTTTCGTCTGTGGCATCTTTTAGCGCAAAAGGGTTTAATCATAATTTAATAATTAACTTTGATTTTCAATTAGTTCGTTTTTCGTGCATTAGTATCCACCATATTGTTTTATGTGACGTCAATACCTTCACACATACAACTGAGGTGAATATAAAGATACCTCGAGTAAATCAACCAAGCGTTTGAGAATACAAGCTGCACCAATAGAATATACTCACAAAGTTATCTGAGTACATAATTAACTTGACCAAAATCATAAATCTTCAAATAACAATAGATGACTGATTTGTCGCGATAATGATGAAGTTCATTACAGAGACGCCTAAACCAAGGTGAAATTGACAGCATTGGTGGCGCCGAATGTTGAACGGAACAATTTACTCAACTTATTGATACCAATCGGCATGGAATTGTTGAGCTCAGGCGCCGTCCGTTTGCACAGTTGTGCGTTGAAGGTCGACACAAATATGCGTCAGTAATGAGGCGAGTTCACTGGAGTCATACATACTCAGCAAGCCCGAGGTATAAGGTGTCCAAACAACTTCTTTTAGAACCCTGGACAGACTCACTTGATATACAATATTTGAAGAATCATGGATCCATCGCTGATGTCTAAGGATGCGTGAGGATGACCCTGAGATCTCACTCACTAATCGAAATGCCATAGCGTCAGGTTTTAAACCCTTTCAATATAGGGGTGCTATAAATTTGACCTCTTTGTCTGCTTATCTGTATGTCTGACTGTCTGTGTGTGTATCCGTTATGTGGGTATTGTAAATAAATGGACTAATTTGATGCCTTTTTTGAGGAGTCGCTAATTTGATGCCTTTTTTTGGGTATGAGTACTGGGTTTGTTTCAGTAAAAATTGGTCCAATCAATTAAAAAGAACAGATCTTTTTGATGAAAATGAATCTCAGGTATTTTTAACGGTTAGGTTAAATGTGAGATGTTAGTGCAGTTACAGTGAGTATGTTGGCCGATGGTCGTCGAAATAAGATAACCGATGGTGCACCGTGGTCTGTGCAGCATACGAGTTACACGAGGCGAGCGCGGCGTCTTATCGCTTATAAGTGGCGACACGCGAGGAACGCGCGCGGTGCGACGCTTCGCTGACCAGATTATTGTATTATTTTTAGTGATCATTGTGCGCGGCCGGTGGCGGTGCCGGCGCTATTAATATCGCGTCACTCTCTGTCGCCCGCCGTGGACCGCTGTAGACCGCTGTAAACCGCCGTGGCTCGCCGCTGTCGCTCGTAGACCTTGTCAAGGGTCCATGTCATTTTTGTGATGAATAATTCCAGATACATCATACATAGTTATCTAATCACTATCCCATGTGGAAGAACGGTTGGAGTATGTTTGCATCTTGTACAAACGATGTAGATCATAGCGGAACATACAGGGAACCGAGCACGGCGGGCGGCTGCGGCTGCTTCTATTCCTGACGCCCGCCAGGAGCCTGACATGATATGATTTGGTCGCAGTTTACTACGATTACAACCTGTACGTGTACCGTCTACACAAAGAATTACCGTTACATTACATGCTCGTAAACTTCAGGCCTCGGGCGGCAATTTTAAGGGGCGCCAAAATCATAATGTAATATGATTCAAAATAAAAAACTTGCTCCACAAAGCGCCTATACGGAAGCCTGGTTGGCTCACCGTCGACTTGTAAGAAAAAGGCGCCAAACAGGCTCTTTGTGCATCATTCTTTGTTTTTCTTTTAGTTTTTTTAAGTAAAATATTTCAAACGGTGGAGAGAGGGGCGCCACTATCGAGTTTCTGTCCCGGTTCAAAAAAGTCGTAGCTCCGGGTCTGGTAAACTTATATGATCTAATACGTTAATTGCGTCTGGCTCCGGATTAACAATCAGCACATTCGTATAAATTCGTATAAACCCACCACACAATTTTCAGTCCCTAATGTTAGTACTAAAATGCTTGTTTGTGTATACTGATATTCGCAGATGAGCAAGTGAGTGGTGACACAATCGGGTGATGATATGTGTGGAGGCATCATTAAGACCTGTTCAAATACATACGCACTCACGCCTGTAATCCCCGAAGGGGTAGGCAGAGGTGTAACCTGTACACCCACATTTCGCCGAGCGTTACTCCGTGCCACGATGTGATAGGGGGCGAGCCTATCGCCATACCGGGCACAAATTCCAGTCTCCGGGCTGATACTGAGCATTTCGTAATAGAAAAACCCAATACCACTTTACCCGACCCGGGGATCGAACCCGAGACCTCAGCGTTAGCCTCAATCGTAACGCGTATTACAACTGCGCCACCGAGGCACCTGTTCAAATGTAACAGAAAATCTTATATAGTAATCCGGTGGGCATTACTTATCTCAAACAGCTTCGCTGTCTTACTGCTGGGTACTTGAAGACTTCAGTCTGCACTTTAGTGCGATGGTTTCGTCCTGTCTCAGTACTGGGGAAGTCCTTCTCCGGGTTTAATAGGGTTTTGGACCTTGACACTACGGCATTGCCAGGTCTGTTCATAGGCAGGCTGTCTGACGAGCTAGTTAAGCTGGCTTGGGTTCTAATGGACATTGGCTGGAATCCCTTTACTGGGAATCTTTTTCCACCTGTCCTTGTCCCACTTGCAGTGGGATCGGCTCAACATGGTTTTAACATATATTACAGAAAGATTTGTCTTTAATTTTTACGACAGGCCACCTGCCTGATGTGAACACCTCTGGAAACAAAACACCCAGACCGGGAACAAATATTTGTAGATCTCACAAACATTTGACTCGGTGCGGGAATCTAACCCGCGGCCTCTCGCTTCACAGCTGGCTACACGCCCATTACGCCACGAAGGCTATCGTTGACAGGGAAAAGTGTAACATTTTCGATAACTACAGCAGCATCGAATCTCACGCCTACCTGCAGACCGGCATAATTCATTGCACTGTACTTACTACTAGGTGCAGTGTAGTCACTTTTCCGTGCCAGGATTAAAATCTATGTGACAGTGTATCGATATAATGTGGCGCTACTACATAATAGGATGACTAGGTCCAGAGTAGGCAGTATATCCGTAGTGCAAGTATCAATGAATACGCGCGGGCGCAGCGAGAAAGTACCTGTTGTAGCCTTTAGGTCGGAAACGCACGGTGGCACATTCATGTGTGAACCCCCTGAAAGGCAAATATAACTGCGGGCGCGAGCACATGTGCTGTATAAAATACAGTTTTATTAACGGTCGTACTTGCTTGGAGGACTTGTAACGGACGGTGAAGGCTATGTGTTGGAGGGGGTGAGGCGCGGTTGCTGGGGGAAGGTGAAGGCGGTGGAGGCAGGTTTCCCGCGGTAAAGGTCAGCCGATCGCACCTGCGGCACATGCGCTTGGCGCGGGAACGTTTATCACAGGCGCAAGCTACGCATCTAGTTATCTCCAGTGTCACAGTGTCACCGGCATTTTGTTGAAAACATTACATATAGGTATATGGACAATATACTTACTGGATACTTTTTCAAGTTTTTCTAAGACAATAATGCCAGTAAACTAGCAAAGTTAATAACACTGGCTGTCATTTATACATAACTAGAGACAGTCGAGTTTGCTAGCTTGCTAAAGCTAGCTTATTATGCTAGTTTGAAAAAACTGACCAACCTCCACCGAGGATTCCGCACTTACCAACATACCCTTAAATATGTACTTTTGTTTATATTTACTAGGGGATTTGTACATGTTTTTCCACTAGACATAAAAAAAAAAACTTAAAGTCTGACGAATATGAGACATATCTTACTTTCTTCCCCACATTATTCTGCATCGATTGGTATTGGTCTCGAACCCATTCCCCCAGCGGTTTCGGAGGAGATAGCGTGACAAGCTTATGGCAGCGGCGACGGCGCCAGTTACTTTTTTTTAGAACAGAGAGATTATTTGTTGGGAGATTCGCTATAAAACATATTCTGTAAGAATTTCAGCCAGTATTACAGTACAGAATATAGTCTTTTATAGATAGACCAGACGGACAGATATTCGGCGCGGCGTAGGCTTAGTATTGGGGTTCTGTTGGCACTCTTTGGGACCGGCAACATAATTAACCTTGTGTATCTTGGACATTCTAGCTAAACGATTTAACAATTTTACAGTATCAAGCTGTTATATAAAGTTTTAGTTTGGCTCGCAAGGTCAGTGTTGCAAACGTGTATTAGGTAATAATTTAAAGAACCGATGTATTTTCCGATCATTAAGTTTCTGGCTCACATGATGACTCAATTTCAGTTGGTTTCAGACTTGATGCTGAAATTACAAGTGTTGCCGCTGACCCCTGTACGTACTTGTGATCGTGTGTTTCTTGCAGAGGTCGCAGCCGGCAGGCACTTGGGCCGGATCGGTGTAGCCTGGGTTTCAAATTCAGTGTCATATCGACGCACTCTACTTGCATTGCCAGTTATCACAGCCACTGATTCCGTGTTAATTGACACACGTATGTGTGCGTGCGGGTGACAAGTGTGGGCGAGTGTGTGTCGGCGAGGGTCCCGCACATGACAACAGCTCTTGCGTCCATTTGGTGGCTGGGCGGTCGGCGACCCCGCCGGCCGGCCGTGGGCGCTCGCGATAAACTTTATATATTCATACGCGCATGTAACGCTCGTCTCGGCTCGGCGCGGCGTGGCTCAGGCGCATGTGTGAGTGTGTGTGTGTGTGTGTGTTTGTGAGTGTACATTGCTATACACGGTCCATAAGCTCGACTATCGGCTGCGGACGGTTATGTCCGATACCGTTAGTTTTCTTGCTTTCAGATCTCGTTCGGTTCTTAATTCTCGTTTTTAAAACGGCAGCGGGTCCGCTCTCACCGCCGTACACAGGGTTGCCAACTATTTGTACAACCAAAACAAGTAGGAGGAATAAAATAAGTGTGTTATAAGGAAAAATAACAATACTCTATTGTTATATGCTTAAAGTAGACATTTTGATATCGCATGATTTATTTATGTATCATTTGCGGAAACTTGATAAGCCCCGCTACATTAGAAATAGGTTTTATGGTTCTGGATACCAGTAATTTAAGGACCGTTGGGTACATGATAAAAATCATGGTATTATATGTAAGGTAAAACAGTATAGTTGGCAGCCCTATAACAGCATACCGCACGCACGGCGCACCACACCGCACCGCACATGCATATTGTGCTCGCACAATACGCCACCGATTCTAATATTTGTACATCACTGTTGACATCACATTGGTAATATTAGTAGCGTAAGTCTATTTATGTACCGTGTCTAACACAACATTTAACTATTTTGGTTATGCTAAAGCTTGTCTTAGCGACGCGACGTATTCATAATGTTTTTGTTTTACTGTTGCACACATCATCAGCGTAAAACCAAGTACCTATCTAACTTAGCCTCCGTGGCGCAGTAGGCAAGGAGTCGGTTGTGAAACGAGAGACTGCGGGTTCGATTCCTACACTAAGACAAATGTTTGTTTCGGATCTGGGTGTTGTGTGACCGCAAGTCCCTTATAGTCCATGATACCTACGATCAGGTTAACTTAGTGAAGGGTCAGGACTATGTGTTTGATTGTTGGGTGTATTTATTTATTTAACTGTAAATTATTTATGTAAATATTCATACTCATACACACTACGCCTGTAATCCCCGGAGGGGTAGGCACAGATGTAACCAGTACACCCACATTTCGCCGAGCGTATCTCCTTCCCATGATGTGATGGGGGGCGAGTCTATCGCCATATCGGGCACAATTCCAGACTTCAGGCTGATACTGAGCATTTCATAATAGAAAAATCCAATATCACTTGTACCCGACCCGGGGATCGAACCCGAGACCTCAGCGTTGGCCTCAATCGTAACGCGTACACATTACAACTGCGCCACCGAGGCAGTCAGTGATTACATCATTCCAGACTGAAAGTGAGGCGCGAGACTGACTTAATCCCTCATGTTGTATTGGAGGTGGAATACAACATACAACAGCAACAGTGCGACGCTATGAGGCGAGGTGCCGAGGTAGTGAGGGTGCCGTCTCACACATGTCGAGGACACTCGCTCCCACATTCTAAACGTATTCATAATTGGAAGTTTAAAAATGTGGTAGAGTATTGGGATGCGGCGCACGTCGCGCTGTGATTCAGCACCGGTGAGCGACCGCGACCGCGAAGTAGGGAGCAGTGTTCACATCGCTGGGCTCGTAACACAAATACTTAATAGATACTAGGTGTTAGGTCTCTCGTTTCCTGTGTTTCATCTTAGGCCACACCATCGCTTACCATCTGGCGTGATAGAAGCCAAACGCGAGCCTATTAAGTATTAAAAAGCCGTGTACGTTTGCGTACCATCGCTTTGTCTATTTCTCTCACCAGAGTGCCAATGTATATGTACTACTAGTTACCAGTTAGTGGTACTAGTTTTTCCTCTCGGTCGGTTCAGCCGCTTCAGAAATTAGCTAGGACAAACAGACGAACATTTTCCAAAAGCCTCCGTGGCGCAGTGGGCGAGTAGCCAGCTGCGAAGCGAGAGGCCGTGGGTTCGATTCCCAAACCGAGACAAATGTTTGAGTGATCCACAAAAAATTGTTTCGGGTCTGGGTGTTGTGGGACCGCAATCCCCTCGTAGTTCCTTATACCCACGATACAGGTTAACCTAGTGTGGGATCAGGACTATGTGTGTGGCTTGGGTGTATTTATTATTATTATTAAAAGCGTGTTTGGGTTTTTATTTCAAAATCCTAAACGACAAAATCCAAATTTATTTATGTTTGTTGTGTTACCTTATAAAAGCTTGGTTGGCTAAGTTCTGGTAAGAACTCTACAATATTGCAAAAATTGCACAATCATCGTGAGGATAGACGGCGGGCGTCGCGCCGCCGCTCCGCGCGGATATTAGGTAAAGCCTCCATCGCACTGCCACGATTTATTCCTACGATCTGTCCAGCGTCCACCAATCATGGGCCATCATACCCGTCAGTCGTCTTAAGTAGGGTTGCTAACATTTTTTCTGCTGTTACAGTATTTAATAACTTAGATTTAGATACAAATACATATGTAGTATTTTATGGTAAGAAAAGACAAATATACAACGTGTTATAGAAAGGGGCGGCCAAATTTAGAAAGAAAAGAAAAGAAAAGAAAAGAAAGAAAGAAAAAGTTTATTGTCATCATATTAAGACATGCAACATACATAAAATTCAACTGACTTAAAATTAATATTATAACTAAGTATACAGTTGTATGCCTTCACGGTGACAACAGGAGACCAGCTCAGTATAATGCTGTGGTTATGGGGCGAGCCACAACACAGCGCTGGTTTTCAGTGGCCTCCTAGCAATTTAAGCAATGTATAGTATAGCGTAAAAGTATTCTATCTCCCATAGTACTAAATCGGATTGCATTGCTAGTACAATAATTATAGAATGAGTAACATGTCGATATCGACGTTCAACTTTGGACAACACTAAATGATAAACAATGATACTATAGACCTCCTTTCATTTAATTATTTTATAATAAAAAAAAAACATTAAAAAGTTGTCAAATGTCAATATTTATTTGACGCAACTTCAGTTCGGCAATTTCTGATTGTATGAAGTATGATTACGAGTTTAAAAAATATGTTGTATTTGACTAAAAACAAGTATTGTTACTTTGTGTTGGTGTAAATGATAACAGCTTTTAACAGGATCGTCGACTGTATTAAGCCAAATTCATAGATGGAAGACGCGAGAATAAAGTCTTTAAAATGCTTCTAGAGGAGGATGGTACCAATATCCTCTTCAGCACAGAATATCTTTCAGGTGTTCATTTGTGTTTAAATTACAAGTTACGTACGTATGTTCGTAGAATTACGTACAACTTATTAAAGTCAACTTAAAAAGTGAGTGTCGTACATATTATTTAATAGTGATGTCACCAATCTTAACGATGTTAATAAACGAGTGATTGATATTAACGTGTAATTTTTGGATGTCTTGGTATTGAAAAGATCCGGTACATAAGTACGCATTTTAAGCTATATGTAATGACCCTAAAATATGACCACACCTTTCTGTAACACGTTGTATATTTGTTAGTGATTTGCTTTTGTTAAGTATGTAATTATAACTAATAAGGTGTTAGGTTCCGCGTATGTAAAAGGCCGTCTGGGTTGGTACTACCGCTTTGTCTATTTATGCCGCCAAGTAACAGAGTTAACGCACTGTTGTGTTCCGGTTTGAAGGACATTAAAGCCAGTGAAATTACTGGGAATTATGAGACTTAACTTATATCTCGGGATGACAACTGCAGTCCAGTCCATGCAATGCTTTGTAATTCAAAGTTCTGTGTGGCGTTGCTTCTGTTTATGGGTAGGCATGGCGCTTACCATCAAGCGAGTGACCAGCTTTACTCGTCATTCAAGCTAATAAAAAAAAGATAAAATGAGCATAGAATCAAACCACCAACATATTATACAGTTTTTGTATCCAATTATACAATCTGAGAGATCAGACGGAACTTTAGCAAATAAATACATAATATACACAACAGTCTACACATAGTTTAGGCCCCCACAATAAGATATGAGATTTATGTTGTGGATCAGGAATTACGAGAGACTTTACGGTCTAACAACACCCAGATCAAATATTTGTGAGTCACACTAACATCTTCTCGGTGCGGGAATTGAACCCGTGATTCCTTTCACAACCGGCTACACGCTTGCTGCGTCACGGATCAATGATCAGTTCGATCGAATGCGTGCCTCTACACAAAATAATACATACATACGCACTCACGCCCGTATTTCCCGAAGGGGTAGGCAGAAGTGTAACCAGTACACCCAGATTTCGCCGAGCGTATCTCCGTCCCATGATGTGATAGGGGGCGAGCCTATCGCCATATCGGGCACAGAATAATATTAACAATTTTTAACGATTTTTATCCACTCTGGGCACAGAGTTCAGACCGATCATATTGAATCGCTGCTGTTGCTCCGGTCTTCGTATACCATTAGGCCTTGAGGCCATAACATCCTCGGTACAGATAAATAAAATAAATACACCCAACAGTCACACACATAGTCCTGACCCCACACTAAGTTAAACTGTATCGTCGGTATCAGGAACTACGAGGGACTTGTGGTCCCACAACACCCAGACCCGAAACAAATATTGTGGATCACACAAACATTTGTCTTGATGTGGGAATTGAACCCACGGCCTCTCGTTTCGCAACCGGAATCGCAGTCAGATTTTTATCAGGCGAGGTAAAAGTAAAACTAATCATGTATGGTAGTATCTACAGAGCCGCGACATTCGCGATACAACGTTTTCGATATTTTTGTATCTATTATTTAGCGAAGTGTGATGTCGTCGCATTTGAATGTATTACATGTGTGTGTGTATAATGAAATCATTAGTGTTCGTCTAGAACGCTCCGTCAGTATAGAGGAGCGCCGAACATCGAGCGCCGCGTGTGGTGCGCTATAAACGTGTTCCTATTTAATATCGCAGGGGTCGATCATGGAACTAGCGACTCGTCTTTAATGCACCGTCGCATTGTGTAAATAGAGAAACATGTTACATCTTTCTCTCCTGACCCAGTCCAGAGCAAACATGATATATAAAACAGACGCAAATCTTCAATTCTCGCAAATATCTCAACCATGTATTTATACGTACATCGTAAGAGAATCTCTTCGACTTCCTCCTTCGACTTTGATTTAATAATTTAGCCTATGTAGCTTAAGCAGTATGATTACCTATTTCATCATGAGAAGGTTTACCTTGACCTGCCTTTTGGTCTCCACATGTAGATGTGTATTATTTGTAGTAGTATTACTTGCGAAATAGACAGTATTATCTATTTCGCAAGTAATACTGCATACGAGTATGTAAAGAGCAGAAATCAAGTCATTGAAGCTACACGCGGCATTGTATATACGTTGTTGTATAACTTGTATGTTTTTACTCAATAAAGCACTCACTTGGCACAAAGTATTATCAAAGTATTACTATGACTATTTAATAGTATGCGACAGAATCCGATGTCGTCGTTGGAGACATATGTCGAACAGCGAAGTCTAAGTGTCGGCAATAGGTGGTCGTGACTCTTGGCCGCTACTTAATTATTATTCGTGTATATGTTAAATGAACGAAACGTTTCAAAGTTCTTCGGATTATATTACACACATTTTTTTGTATTTTGTCGTATAGCGTCGAATTCTATTCGTGTCCAAATGATAATATGACCGTTATGTTCAAAAATTTAGTTATGTAGAATAATAATATTTGTTGTAGTTATAAAAGGTTATTATACATTCAATTTAGTTATGTAGAATAATAATATTTGTTGTAGTTATAAAAGGTTATTATACATTCAATTTAGTTATGTAGAATAATAATATTTGTTGTAGTTATAAAAGGTTATTATACATTCAATTTAGTTATGTAGAATAATAATATTTGTTGTAGTTATAAAAGGTTATTATACATTCAATTTAGTTATGTAGAATAATAATATTTGTTGTAGTTATAAAAGGTTATTATACATTCAATTTAGTTATGTAGAATAATAATATTTGTTGTAGTTATAAAAGGTTATTATACATTCAATTTAGTTATGTAGAATAATAATATTTGTTGTAGTTATAAAAGGTTATTATACATTCAGTATTTTTTTAAACTATATTACGTAATTTGGTAAAGGAATTCTTAGAGGAAATACAGTCAAGTACTAGTCGAACTCGTGTGGAAATATTTCTATATTATTGATAAATAAATCAGTCTTTTAGGACATGTAGCTTTGTATGTATAGTTAGGGGTAATCATGTTGTAAATAAACAAACAAACTGATGATTTGAAAGGCGTGTACCGTATATATAGATGCCCTTTTTGGTCTCATCCAGTATCTTTATTAGGTCTTCTAACGTGTTAGTAAATAGCTTCAGAACTAGAAGTAGTGTCGCCCTGCCGGTGATGGTTACGTCATCAGTTAGTTCATGCATGCAAACCTGCATTAATGTATTACGGTATAGCTTTTTCTATTACGAAATGATCAGTATCAGCCCGGAGTCTGAAATTTGTTCCCGGTATGGTCATAGGCTCGCGCTCTATCACATCGTGGGACAGACATACGCTCGGAGAAATGTAGGTGTACAGGCTACACCTCTGCCTACACCTTCGGGGATTACATGCATGAGTGCGTATGTATGTATAGATCCCGGAGTATGTCCACATACTGCTTATCAATACTGCAGCGGTGCAGAGGCTCGTACTCGTCAAAGGTACGAGATAGTCGGTTGCACAATAATTTGGCGAACAATTTATATACTTGGGATATAAAGGCTGATTGGTCTATCATTTTCTAGTTTAGATTTGACTCTCTTTTTATGTAATACTAGCTTTTGTCCGCGGCTCTGGCCACGTAGCTGCCTTGGTTAAACGGAAAACATTATTTTATGTACCATGCATTCCCCTAGAAATTTATATGCGAGTACGTTATCGATTTTGAAGTCATTCAACTATAAAACAGAAAAAAATAAAATGGCGCCCACTTCTTCTAATTCTAACATCAGCGTTTAGCGTTTGTTACTGTGGAGTGTCCCAGATATCGAATTTGAATCGAATCGGCCTTAAAACAAAGACAAACAAAATTGCGGCCGCTTTTTTCGATTTTAACATCAGCATATTCACCTGCAACTACGTGGCATTCCAGATATCGATTTAGAAGTAATCGGTGTTAAAAGAAAGTAAAACAAAATGGCGGCCACTTATTTCAATTCTAACATTGAGTCTATCAGACTCACTTTCGCTTAATAATATTAGTACGGAAGTGTGGATTAGATAAAAATAATTAATAATAAATAATAAATACACCCAACAGTCACACACATAGTCCTGACCCCACACTAGGTAAACCTGTATCGTGGGTATCAGGAACTACGAGGGACTTGCGGTCCCACAACACCCAGACCCGAAACAAATATTTGTGGATCACACAAACATTTGTCTTGGTGCGGGAATCGAACCGACCGCCTCTCGCTTTGCAGCGAGCTACTCGCCCGCTGCGCCACGGAGGCTGTCAATGTCAATTAATTATCCATAGCATAGTTTTTATAGCGATCGACACAAAATCGATATCTGGGGGAGACTTTGGTCACAAATTATAATTTAACATAATCTATATTACTTATGGATTCTAAGCTTTCTATTCGTACTCTACAACTTACAGAAATCAAAATCCATTTTAAATGTGTTAATTATAAGCAGGCCGATTAAGTACATTTATGATTTGACAGAGTATCGCCGCCTTCCATTTTGCGGCTATTTACAGGAAACAAAGCGGGAGAGGCGGCGATGTTGGTGTCGCGCGGGAATCGAACCGGCGCGTAGTGGCGACGCGACGGCCTGGCGGCGATAGACTGCGCTATTAATAGACGTACCGGTGTGGTGTGCGAGTGTGCGTGTCGCAGGTGCAGTCAGCCTTGAGCAAGTGTCGCGGTCGCCGTACCGCGCCGCACATGCGAGTAATATGTGATGGTCGGAGAGGCAGCGGCGGCGGCGTGGCGGCGTGGCGGCGGCACCTTTACCAGCATTATATCATAACATATATATGGTAGAGCCGAGCCGTGCCCCGTTTTGTGTGGCAGCTTTTGTATTGGATTTAAAACAGTAGTACCTAATCTGCATGATCCACAATCCATGGCTATCAATAGCCATCGGTAATCTTATTGGCTTTGTGTGGCGCAACGGTCCACTCGGTCTAACCGCCCCATTCATGCTGTAGACAAAACTGGTCACACCACTTATTAATTACTTGTGATGGAAGTATTGTTGACAAGGGTTGAGGATGGGGACGGGACACCGGGGTGGTGGGGACAGGGTACCAGTGTACTTGGGCATGTCGCCGGACATGAGTCGCGGTCCGCGTACAGCGGCAGCTCACTATCTACTAAGATTCGAAATATAGATACTCGATATCGATAATTAATTCGTATCACACGGTATCGATACTCCGATACCACCTAAATAATTATACCATACACTTAATTCCTTTGCTTGGGCTGTGATTTGCGCTAAAAGTATCGAATATTTTTCATTTGTGTCGAGTATGCACGACCAAATGTTTGTAGGTATCAACACCATAGTTCGAATTGTACTATCGTTTATCGAACATATTATAGTTTTCTATACATACAGGTTGTATACACGGTGCGTGGCTGGTGGAACACGCTCGCGACACGGCGCGGCGCGGCGGAGCGCAGCTGCCATTAACATTCAAATTTATGTCGCCATTAACGTGCCGTAAACACAAGTATGTACATCGAATCAGTGTCTACGAGGCTATTTTATAACGTTATCAAATACACATAGATTGCTCCCCCTTCCACCCTCTTACATTCCTTCATCAGCACACCATTACTTATAAACTACTTATACGAGTACGTAACTACTTTCGCCGTCGACGGATATGTCGTGGAGGACATCAGGCTGTGAAACCGATGAGATCCATGGTTCGATTCCCAGGGCGGGGAATCCAAGTGTTGTTGAGTTTTCACTTAATAAAAACATACATGAGTTACCTGTGATTACCATTTGTCCCCAGTATAGCGATAGATGGATCCCTTCCATCATGATGCGGAGCGCTGCAAACCATGGGTGCACTACTTCTACCTCTGCACATGGCCGTAGCCATTGTGGGAGTATGGAAGGGGGTGCCAGCTTGCGCTTGTTGTATCGCTGATAACATTGTTTCTGCTCCATAAATGGCTAATCTTTTAATTTACTTCTCCTCCTGGCTTTGCTCCTTTGGATGTAAACTTCGCCTCACTCTGAAATAAACCCTGACTACGCTCTTGTCTCTGCCTGCCTATCTAGCTGAGAATACGGGCGTGTACTCATAATATCTTATACGTGGCATGTATGTGTAGTGGAGCCGCAGAGTGCATTTCAGAACCCTCAAGCGTTAAATTTGCATCTTAAAACTATTGCACACAAGCCAGCTGTAAGGGTTCTGGATTAATGCCGCACGGCTTCGGCTTGTTGGCTTGTTTGTACAAAACCGCGGCACGGCCTGGAGATCGTGGCGCCGGCATAGTATGTAAAGAAATAAGAAAGAAAAATTGCTATAACGTAATAAGCGTTGTAGCGGTGGTTTTCAGATGGCAACCCTAGATGAGGTCACGGTCAGTACTAGATCTCAATATAATATTAATATAATAAATT
Source organism: Mimas tiliae (assembly GCA_905332985.1). NCBI lineage: Eukaryota > Metazoa > Arthropoda > Insecta > Lepidoptera > Sphingidae > Mimas > Mimas tiliae. The sequence continues at coordinate 147,817 of HG995243.1, forward strand.
TTAATAGAATAAAGTTCATGGTATATATAAGATACTTGAATTATGAATAAAACTTTGTGTGAAATAATATGAGAAGATAATAAAAGAGTTGAACAATTATATTTTGGCAGTTAGGCTATGTGCTGCCCACCGTGAAGAAATATATGCTGTGATAGTAACATATGCATTACGTAATGAGATTAAAGTAACAACTACACAAACATAAAATTGCATTGGATTGATTGAAAAAACTACATAAGAACATAAATAAAACGTCCAAGTCATATAATTGAAAGACAATATTGGACAATGTAATATATGTACATGCCATTACACATACCGCAGAGTTCGCGAACAAGTTCTTCTGGTAATGTTATCGTATGTTTATTTTCACTATGCCCCGTTTTGACAACTGAGGATGCAAGTGTATGACACACAGCACATTGCTTCGAGGAACCTATGCGAGTGTTGCCAATTTTCACCAACGTTTCCGACCACTTTACGCAGCACATTTTTTATGTGTGTCGCACTTTAAGAGTAAAGTAAAATCTATTGATTTAATTATATGTACTTTTAAGGTATTAACTAATAGAAGTCATATGTCATATATGTATGTAGTCGAATAGTGTATTTCTTTTTTAAAATGAATGTGACTCATGCCGTAACCCATATGTATTTATTAATGTATTAATTAACCTTAACTTTAAAGTTCAAGTTATTGTAACAAGCAATGGTTCATGTTATTTAAAGGTTATACCATTTCTTTCCAGTACTACCAAAGTTCAAAATCTGTAGATGTCGTAACATTGCTTGTTCGACACTAAATAATACCAGATCTAAAAAACGATTTGTATTTTGAGAAGGTACTGTCCTCGAAAACTGCTGAATCGCTTGAAGTTTGATAATTGATTTTTCATCAAATTATAAAGTCATACCTCAGCAATCCTGTGTCACACATTGCTGAGTGATTACTTTCCGTTTTCATTCACACTCATTCCTCGTATTTCATACTGCATTTATCAATTAATTTGTAACATATCGTGCCTATTTTATAATAATAATTGTAGAATCGAAATTATTTTATGAATAAATGATTTCATACTATATTCGAAGTATTTTGTTTTTAACTCCATCTTTATGCATGTGTCAAAAGCATGTCGACGTGTTTTTTTGTAATACAGGAAGTTGCCTTGAATCTAGTCGTAACATGGAAATGCGAAAATGATGCGTTTTGAAACATATATATTTGCTTTGGTTCGTTTTGGCCATGCCTTCGGTGGCCGTACTATGAGAATTTTTATAGCTATCACGTCATCCATATTTACCAATATATGTATGCAAATCTCTACAATGCCAGTAGCGAATTGTACTGGAAAAGTATTAACTCATGGAAACATGTAAACTAGAAGCAACACCACATAGATCTTTGAATTACAAAATAAAGCATGGTACTGGACTGGACGATCGCCAACCCGAGACATAAGATAATAAGACTCACAATGTCTGATAATTTTACTGATTTCAATGTCTTTCAAACTGTAATACAATAATGCTTAGAAATGCTTAGAAACAGAAGAGCGGTGGCATACGAGGGGCCTACTACATAGTAGTATCTTTTTTATGGCATAGGCCAGCGAACGAGCAAGTGGGTCACCTGATGGTAAGTGATATCCACCGCCCATGTATACCCACAATACCAAAAGAATCATGGGTGCGTTGCCGACCTTAAAGGAAAGGGATAATTATGGGATTGGGAAGGTTAGGGAGAATCGGATCTCCGGATATCTCACTCATCGTACGAAACGCAGCAGCAAGCTGCTACTTTACGTCCGTTTTCTGTGAGACAGTGGTAATGACCCGGACGAGCCGGCCCATACACGCTGTAGATAAAAGTGCCTACAGCGTGGTTCTACCACTCATAAAAATCTTGTACTAGGATAAGTATTTTGCAGCAATCCCTTCATTAAACCGTTTCCTCTAAGGTCAGCAAGGCGCCCATGATTCTCCTGGTATTGTGAGCTTACATGGGCGGTGGAGATCACTTCCACCATCAGGTGACCCACGTGCTAGTCTGCTAGTTTGCAATCGATGTAAAACAAAAAACACTTTTTTTATACTTTTGTCTACAACATGAATGAGTCGACTCGACCGGGTACAGCCACTACCGGTGTTACTACCATGTCTTAAATCAAATCAACGTGAAGTGGCAGCTTACTGTTGGGTTTCCTACAGTGAGTGAGATTTCCGGAGGCCCAAATATGGTTCTCTGTGAGATAATCTTACCACCCCGGTTGAGCCGGCCTATTGATGCCGAAGACAAAACAGTCTACAGCGTATCCTCTTTTACATTCATAAATTATGATGATTTATAATTGATTAATGTGAATTGTTGATGTGTATTGTTCAATAATAAACGTCTTTTATTTCTTTCTTTCTTAACACACAGAAATTATAGAATAGAATGAAGAAATAGATAGAATATATAGGCGGTTATTTAGGCTGTGTGCGTTGTGAGTGGTGTGTAACGTCTAACATTAGACATCAACGCGCGGGAGTAGAGCCGCGGCGCCGCGTCGCGTCCGCATCAGTGCCACCTGTTGCTATCATGCTAATGTAACAGGTTCCGATCTCCAATGTAATGCTCTTACTTTGCACTCGTCGCCGCTCGCCGCCATTTGTAACACATAACGTAATAGAGTTACGACGTTCTTGGCTATTAGATGCACTTTGTGAGCAATAACGTTTTTTTTTATCTTTATAGCAAATGCAATCCGACAAGCACTGACAGCTTAGTGGGTACAGACTGTTGAGAAGGAAAACGCAGGTTCAAAACCAGCTACAAAGTCACGCACTGAACTGAAGCCCTTTTATTAGTAGAGGGGGGCCCGTGCCCAGCAGTGGGACAGTACATAATACAGAACTGATATGATTTAGTGTTCAGTACTCTTTATTTTAATAGGATTTTTTACATACATACGCACTCACGCCTGTAATCCCCGAAGGGGTAGGCAGAGGTGTAACTAGTACACCCACATTTCGCCAAGCGTATCTCCGTCCCACGATGTAATAGGGGGCGAGCCTATCGCCATAACGGGCACAAAGTTCAGACTCCGGGCTGATACTGAGAATTTCGTAGTAGTAAAACCCAATACTACTTTACCCGACCCGGGGATCGAACCCGAGACCTCAGCGTTAGCCTCAATTGTAACGTGTACGCATTACAACTGCGCCACCGAGGCAGTCTATTTATATCTAATTTTTTTTACATTTTGAAATATATAATTTCTAAAAAATAAATAAACATTTAAAAATATAAAAGTGTCACCCTCCAATGGCGAGGCCTAGGACCCAAGCCATCGGTGGTTAGGACCTCAGAGTGAGGAACCTCCTCACAATGCGTGCCGTGTCTAATAACACTGCTTTTTGAATCTAGCTCTTGACCCAACGATCAATCGAGAGCCTTTGGAGGTGTTGGTCGAGGCTCTTTGGTATCAGTCTATTAGCAGAAATGACTAGGTACTCTGAGTTTAGTTCGTACTGATTCAGTCATACAATTTATACTGAAAGCAATAAGTATTGATTGTATCTGTTAATTTAACCTGTTATTTAAGAACTAAAGAGTTCAATACACGTTCGTTGATATTTGGAATGGGCACTCGGCATTCAACGTTCGGTACTCAGTAGTCAGGAGTCATGCATCGTGAAAAGAAACGAGTGCAAGCGGTACCGTAAGCAATTTTGCGCTAATTTGGATCAGGTTTGTGTCCGTGGTGTAAGTGGGAGCGTGTAGCGGGGACGATCTGACACTCACAACATACCCACCACAGATTACTTATAATACACCAGATATGACATTTAAGTTGATTCGCATAGAAACCAAGCGTACCAATGTTTACTATGTGCACTGAATCTATCCGCGATGTCGGTGGTCACGTTCTCTGCAGACCGTTTTACAGATTAAAAGCCTGCAAGGTTGCACTGTCTCCCTTATGTTGAAGATGTCAGAGTGTGAATATGCATGCAGCATATGTCACAAGTTGGGATTCCATCCACACCATCTGGATGGCTGGCGTTCCTCAACGGTGCGATTTACGCGAAGTTTTCATTGCCGTGCGGCATCCTTATGAAATCAGTTATCACCTGCGGTATTTCCAGACCGATACGACTTAGGAACCTTCAAGAAAAGAGCTTACTCTTTCCTCAAAGGCTGGCAACGCACCGACAAATCCCCTGGTATTGACGGTGTCCATGGGCGGTGGTGATCACTCACCATCAGGTGACCCGCTTGCTCCGTTGCCCCCTCTTTCATAAAAAAAGCCACAGACGTCGCAGAAGTCAGTCCTTGTACAAATCCCTGTTGCGTACAGAATAAGGACGCGAATGAGGGAGTCATTGCACTTGCCCAGTTAAGCTCACTTAACATTTATATTAGCACAATTGCCTTACATAATTATTATCTAAGGTGTGTTAAATATTTATGGGCCATAAAAGATTTTTTCATAGATGATGCCTGCAAACGAGCAAGTGGCTCGCCTAGTGGTAAGTGATCTACACCGCCCATGAATATGCACAATACCTGAGGAATACTGGACACGTTGCCGATCTAAAAGGAAAGGGATGATTAAGGGATTGGAGATTTGGGCCTCCGGATATCTCACTCACCGTACGAAATGTAACTGCTAGCTGTTAGTTATCGCAACATCACCTGTCACTAGGCAACAAGCTTAATAACTGCTAGGGCCTCTACACTCATCGTCTTTCTCTTTATTATTTACATACATACGCACTCACACCTGTAATCCCGGAAGGGTTAGGCAAGGTGTAACCAGTACACCCACATTTTCCCGAGCTAATTTCCGCTCCATGATTTGATAGGGGGCGACCCTCTCGTCATAACACAATTCCAGACTCCGGGCTGATACTAAGCATATTGTAAAAGAAAAACCCAATATCATTTTTACCTGACCCGGGGATGGTACCTGAAACCTCAGCACAGTAGTAGTACCGCATACGCTTTACATCTGCGCCACCGTCATGCGCAACCATCTTTATTATTTAGATACGTATACTTTGTACATATAGTACAAAACCTGACTCCAATACTATATCAAGCATGTGGTCGGTGTCAGTGGTATCGTTTGTTTTTAAAACGGTTCAGTCGCGCAGTGAGTCCACCGATCATAATAAATCCAGGCGGGTATCATAGTGACGATCGGCGGTGTCGCCTCTCGAGGACACTCGCTGACGCCGCCATCACACCTGAAAGAGCCAAACCAGACTTGCCTCCGTGGCGCAGCGGGCGAGTAGCCGGCTGCGAAGCGAGAGGCCGTGGGTTCGATTTCCGCACCGAGACAAATGTTTGTGTGATCCACAAATATTTGTTTCGGGTCTGGGTGTTGTGGGACCGCAAGTCCCTCGTAGTTCCTGATACCCACGATACAGGTTAACCTAGTGTGGGGTCAGGACTATGTGTGTGGCTGATGGGTGTATTTATTTAACATCGGCGATTATCGATTTAGTTTTTTTTATTGTCTTGAATGACGAGACGAGCAAGTCCCTCGCCTGATGGTAAGCGCCACACCCGCTCATAAACAGAAGCAACGCCACACAGAACTTTAAATAACAAAGCACTGCATGACACTGGACTGCGCTTGTCACCCCAAGACAGAGTTTCTTTTAGGAAGCACGATTGCACTCTAGAATACTTCTTTCCACAGCTATGAAATCGCTTTTGGATACTCAATGTAGCGAAGGAATGTTAAAACAGTTGATTTTGACACCAAGCTCTAACACATGAATGCAATGCAACATCGCAGCAATCGCTTAAACGGGCGTATTTATTACAGTAAACAAACGCAGTAAAATTCTCGCGCTTCAGCCGGAAAATCGCCGATTGCTAATACAAAAAGTATCGAGTATGCTACAGTCCTAAGTCACGCCGTAGCCAATTGTGGATACAGCATGAATGGGGCCGCTGAACTAGTTAATACTACAACTGTCACAGAAAATTAACGTGAACTGACAAATAGCTATTGCGTCACATAAGGTCAGTGAGATTATGGTTAATGACCAGTAAAGCACTGCTATATCGTATCGTTGCCTCACCGAATCACTCGTGGCAAATTGATGATATACAAAAAAGTATCTCCACCAAATATAAATATATATAAATATATATTTTAAAGCATAGACCGGCAAACGAGCAAATGTGTCACCTGATGGTAAGTGATCTCCACCGCCCATGTACGCCCACAATACTAAAAGAATTATGGGCGCGTTGCCGACCTTAAAGTAAAGGGATAATTAAGGAATCGGGAATGGGAGGGGATTTGGGACTCCGGATATCTCACTCACAAAACACAGCAGAAAGCTGCTGCTTTACGCCGGTTTTTTGTGAGACAATGTTAACGACCCGGACGAGCCGGCCCATTCATGCTATAGACAAAAATGTCTACAACGTGGCTCTACCACTCTAAATATGTACTATTTGGAGGCGTGTGGACTGGTTGTGAAATAACGTCACTGAATGGAACAATCGTACTGATACCACCTTGCTGTTGGAATATCCGGCGCTCCAGAATATTATGTTATCGCATGCATTAGGATCTATTTATTGATTTGATTGAATAAATATTGCTGAATATTATTCAAATAGCTGTAGTGAGCTATAACACTATGTATAACTAATATATTATCGCTATGAATTAGGCAAACCTCCTTTCCATAGTAAATGATTGAGGTATTTTCAATATTTTTATCAATAAATTACGTTACTCGTTTGCTGGTCTTTTGCTAGGTTTACAAAAAACATAAACTGAATGAGTTTATATGTAACAGAAACTGTTGGTCAGTTATAGGTTTATCTAGTTACTTTCTTCTTGTAATAGATGCTGTGGTGTCTGGATGAATAGGTAACGTGCTAGGTGGTCAGTTTTAATCGTATGTATAGAATGTACTTGCCAGAACAACGCTATGACAAAAACTCTTTGCTAGTGAAGTAGTAAGGAAACCGCGCGTTGGTATCTAATTAAACTGTAATCTCTTGCGTAATAATTAATCGGTTTACCTGTTCAGTAATAACGTTTTTTAACTCCATCAGTCGTACATACATACCGTATTTTACGTAGATAACATCTCATTTTATAATACTAGGTATGTATACGATATTGATAAAGCATTCGATTAGGCAGTATGGCAACGGGTATTGTAGACATCGGGAACCATGCATGCCATGAATATGTGTGTATATCTCCATTAGTGCGGTTTCAACTTGCAAGTTGCCTCTTCCTCGTGTGCCGCCACGACACACACCCGGTTTTTGAAAGGCTGATCAAATCAATATTCAACTAACAGAACTTTGATTTTGACACGGCTGTCAAATCAATTCGAGTAGCTGAAACGTTATTTAGTGAAAAAAATAATAATATTTGATTATGTTAATACATGTGTGTCAAATCAAGGCGTTGACCATGCTTTTAGCAACTCAATTTGGACTTGACTTAAGATTTAATTATGTTAAGTTAATTTTACATTGATCAGCGTTTCAGAAATCGGGCGTAAGTGTTTTACGTTAGTACGTACGATTCTATTTGTGTACAACTCGTGTAGCTTGGTTTATAATAAAGTGAGCCCGGCAGCAAGTTCTTACTGCCACAAGTAGTGTCAAGGTAGCGACTAGTGGCAGTAGTATGTGCCGTGCGATGCGGCTGCGCGGTGCGGCTGCGCGGTGCGGCGCGGCGGTATCAGAACGTTGCAGATAAGATAGTTGCAGCTGATTGCGATAATCACTCCTAATTTATGACACCACTATCACAATCGGTGTATTAATTATTATGTTCGACAACTAACACAGTCTAGAATGGTGGCCACGAGTACGCAATTTGATGGCTTGTATTTTATGACTTAAATCGGGTACAAACATTGATAATAACTGAGAGTAATATTATTCGTATTATACAGATAATGACGTTTCTTGCCGTGCCGGGTTAAGCAATTCAAGATCTATACTTCCAATTATGTTATTAGGTAAGGAATTTTCGGATAAATAACTGATGTGTTCCGCAAAATGCATACTTATATTAAGAAAATACGATTGCCTGGCGATCGAAATGGCGCGCGTCACATCGTTATGACGTACGACGTAGTGCATACAAGATGTATGGTGAGTACACTTGCGCTCGAAGTAAGTCTTGCAGTTTAGTGGTTAATGTGGGTGCGGCTTTATAGTGTTTCCTTTCCATTATATTGTGATCGATCCGACTATAGTAATTTTTGGCGGAACTGAACTCATTCGGCATTCTCCAACGATAATTTGGACTCTAAATTGGCCACTAATTGAAATGGTCTACAAAATAACAATAATTCATAATTAGTTGAACAGCCGAAGTATGTTCCTCAGGGAGAGAGGCGCGCTGTCACGATACGTGGGGACACGTTGCGTCATCGCCGTCGAAAAAGTTGCCAAAATTTACATGTACTTGTATAGGTAATGGGCTCAGCCGGTCAGCGGTGAGGAGTGGCCGGTGGGGTGGCGCGGGGTGGTGCGGCGCGCGGGCGGCGGGGGTGTCATTTCACTAATTAACTCGTTGGGCGCGCCGCCACTCCATTACCGCCTGTTTATTGTGACAATTATTCCACCTGAATACGTCCCCCGCACGCACACCCGCACCCCCGAACACCTTCATCATTCACGAAACCTGGCGCACCCTGAGCGCTGAAAATTCACGTCGCGGCGCGGTGGTGTGTGGAGGGGGGGAGGGGGCTTGAGTTGGTGAAGGCGAGGACCGATACAGCGCTACACACCGGCGCAGTGGCGCGGTGCCACAATACACACGTAATTTTGTATTATACCGAACAAAAAGTAGTTAAGTAATGACAGCTCAGTTTTAGTGAAATTAGTTTTAAGTTTATCATCACTATTGTTATATAAATATTTTATATTTTATAAACATTATTTGTATGTATTTAGGTGACCGTCATGTACGTTTGTGGGCCAACCTCCGCAGGCGGAACGTCATCTAGTACAGAAATACATGGACAATCTTAAACGTTCTTAATGTCAAAAGATGTTTGATTGGACGAAAGACGACTTTCTTTCTTTCCACCTGCCCTTATCCCACTAGCAGTGGGGTCGGCGCAACATGCTTTTTAACATACGACCGGTCGCCTGTCTGACGTCAACCCCTCAGGGGGCAAAACACCCAGACCTGAAACAAATATTTGTGGATCACACAAACATTTTATCTCGTTGCGGGAATCGAACCCGCGGCCTCTCGCTTCATAGCCGGCTACTCGCCTACTGCGTCACAGAGGCTGTCGAAAGACGAAAGACGACTTAAGTAAGATTATTATCGTGCGAATGTGAATGTGAGGGTCAGAACTGTCAGAACAGGGCCTTCGAGGAGAATATATGTCGATCAAATGTACTAAAATGATCTTCTTCGAAAAGGGCACGTCACGAGTACGCTCAATTAGTGCAAAAGCATGAGAAAATGTATGAATGTGCAAGGGCGGAAAGAAGTGTGTCAGAAACGTAGCTTATGCACAGCATTCAATTGTCTCTGCTTATCCCATGGGATATAGGCGTGAGTCTTTACGTAGATTTAAAATAATATGCATCTATGTTTGATTCATTGAGTCTAAGTCTAATCTTAAGCTTAGGTTTGGATTTTTGTCTATGGTATTGGCAGCCTCTGTGGGTACAATAGGTGAATATCCAACCCCTACTTCCTATTCCTATGATTACAGTGCAGTTGCAGTGCAGTCGGTACCGCATAGCTACGATTCTTCTGGTGTTGTACGCGTACATGGGTGATTACTTATCAGCAGATGACCTATCACTTCCGTATCCTCATTTACTTTAAAAAACGGCCAAGTGCGGGTCAGACGCGTGCACAGAGCGTTCCTAAAAAATAATAAATTAAGGAGTATGGTACCTCCTTAATTTATTATTTTAACTTGATTTTTAATTATTCAGTTGATGGATATTCCTCATAACACACATTTTTTATAGCATAGGCCAGCACACGAGCAAGTGGGTCACTTGATAGTAAGTGGTCTCCACCGTCCATGTACGCCCACAATACTAGAAGAATCATGGGTGCATTGACGACCTTAATGGAAAGGGATACCCAACGGCAACGCAGCGGCCAACCGCTACTTTACGTCGGTTTTCCGTGAGACAGTAGTAACTACCCGGTCGAGCCGGCTCATTCGCGCTGTAGACAAAACTGTCTACAGGTGACTCTACGCCCTCGTAAAAAAAAACACATTCTATAAAATTGACCGCTGGCTTCCTATCACAAGTCAAATGATAAAGCCCCTTAAAAGTACAACAGGTATAAGGCGGGGTGTGGTCCGGCTTTGTAAATAGTGTTCCGTTGAATATGGTGCTCTATAAATCTTTTTAGTGTTTCTTATGAGATGAAAGATATTTGGATGGAGTGTATGGACAGTTATCACAATGTGTAGCTCGTAAAGTTAGTACTCGGCAGTCGGCACACGCAGTAGCCGAACGTTGAACCCGCGAACGTTTGCGCTCACAATTATCGACAATTCGATCACTGACCATTTCAATACAATTCCGTTTTGGAAATAGACATAGAATCGAAAGTTGGAATTTTAAGCTGATTGATTTTCTAGGAACTGTTTTTTATCTTGCGTGGCACGGCAAAGTGACATCAAGTATAATGTTGACCATCGAGAGACATTGCGCCCCTCGACTGGTGGACCACGGAGTACGACTCGCCTGAAAGAGCCACTATGGCGGTTTTTTATCACGTGTACGGTGGTTGCTATCCAGTCTGGTACAAAAATGATCAGTACCTTCCCACCAGCAAATGTTTCGGGTCTTTTTTTATTGCATAGGCCGGCAAACGAACCCCTGGGTCACCTGCTGGTAAGTGATCTCCACCGCCCATGTACGCCCACAATACTAGAAGAATCATGGGCGCGTTACCGACCATATAGGAAAGGGATTAAGGGATTGGGAAGGGACGTGGGATTTGGGTCTCCGGATATCTCACTCAACGTACGAAACGCAGCAGCAAGCTGCTACTTTACGGCAGTTTTCTGTGAGACAGTGATAACGACCCGGACGCGCCGGCCCATTCATCTTGTAGACAAAACTGTCTACAGCTTGGCTCTACCACTCATTAACATCTAAGGACTTTTATTGCATGTAAAAAATAGGAAGCACACTTTCAAGAAAAAATATTGTATGTAGCGGTGGCCATCGGCTTGGACGTAAATGTCTTAGGGCTTCCTGTGTTGTAATCGAGGCTTAATACCAGGGTCCGCTGTCTCGGCTCATAGATTAGACGGTATTTAGTACTATATCTGACCCCCACAACCCGCAACGGGAACCAAGTTTCGCCATTGCCTCGTACGTTAATCAGCAGAGTGTACCACGTGCAGGTGAGGTTGGCTTTGGACCTAACATAAAAAGAAAAAGCCTACCTTTAAAAGGTAAGCATCGATTTGTTACTTATTTGATTTTTATATTATGTTAGTAGTGTGTATTACCGAATGGTATTATTAAATAAATAAATAAACATGTTGGTGGTACACCCCAAATGTCGCTAACCAAACTAAACTGAAAATGCCTATTTATTCTGTAAACAAAACTAGCTACGGAATGAATCTATTAACTGGACTGATAAGGTATTTTAAATAGTAAAATTTCAACCAGTTGGTTCTTAATGATAAGTCGTCAAACATATCCGTAAACTAAAGCTTGATAGATTGATAGACACGTCTTATGGCCGTTCCCTATATTCTGTCTGTCTCTAGTTTTGCTATACCGGCGATAGAGAATTTTATCTATTTTCCGTTTTACCGTCCCAATAAACTTACTAATGATAGGTAATCCTATTCTTCATTGCTGTCTACTGATGAGAGAACTGATAGCCGACTACAGATATACAACACTATGAAAATGACAGTTCAAGCGTCCCAATATTTTTTGTGTGCTATCTGTCGATAAAGTTATTTAGTTTTTTCTTTATCGGTAGATTTTGACCGATAAACAGATATTCTCGGCTGTAAAAAAACGAAATAAATAACGCATTTTGAAGAAATAGCCATGAGTATACAAGGCTTACATGGCACTTGCACTGCAATACAAAAAACTAAATAAATTATGTAAAAATCTAAAACAAAATATAAAAAAATTCTAAAATTCCCATAAATAAAAATAATGCATCGTTTGATAATTAAATTAAGTGTAAGAGACATATAAATATTTGTTAATGCGAACAAAATAATTCCCCACTTCAGTAAAATCCCCCAAATTCGCTTGGGATTTTTGTTCAAAGGACTTGTATTCAGAGCCGTAATGTATTGACAGTGAAACGTTTCGTTAATACATTGTGTTTTGCAACATCATAAGTATTTCTCGTTATTATTATTTCATTTACAGTGGTAAAAAATAAGGATTATAGATAAATGTTAAATTAAAACTTATATTTCTAATCTAAATCATATCTTCATATTTTCTAACATAAATTAAACAATAGTTCCTCTTTCTCAGCTTGTATGAACATAACGCACAAGAGGGCCCAGATAGACTGCCTATCTATTGCTATCATAGTATCCGACGTGCATATCTAAAAAATAGGGACGATTCCAAGCAGTAAATAGAACAATACGGATGTTTGACGATAGCTATCTATCGTGAAATTGAAGATTAATATTGGGAACGGCCATTAGAAGAATGGAATGGGCAGCGGACAATAGTACCTTTGGTTTGTGAGATGTGAATGCAACTACATGACACACATGGGGTGCGCGTCACTCGCGAGTAGCGTCTAATGATGCGGTTAAACGCCTTGTATGTGGCTCGGCTCGCGATAGCGTGTGTCTTTTAGCTGGACTATAATTGACAAAGATGTGTACTGGATTCCAGGCACGTGAAGCCGTGCAGGGGACCGTGTGACGCGGGTCTAACTAAGCCCATCTCGAACCCAGAGGTCGACTATCAGTCACTGCAGCATGTCGTTGATTTATCACCTATACCCAGCGCCAAATAGTACGTGAGACAATTACTTCAGTGTCACCTCCAACCCGCAGACACTGCGCACCAAAGATAATGAACCGCATCTCGGCTGGTAACAATAAACAGTTTCTTGCTCTAATTACATGTGGCGACATACGCGGCCCATTTCTGTGTCGCGTACATATCTACATATTCAAGTGTTCGATATGTCGGGCATGCGGCGAGTGTGTGCGTGCGTGCCTGTATGTGTGTGTATGCCCGGGTGATAAGAGGTCGCGCGATAACCCGGACGCTGAAGACTTGGAAACAAAGCGACAAACGATCGATTTGGAGTCATAACGTTCGCGCGGCAGGGGCGAGAGTCGTGGCGCGGCGTGTGATGTCACCCGCGCCGGCGCACCCGCCCGCTTTCCCCGCTGCCCGCTGGTATTTTTAACTCGCCCCTTGCTGATAGCGGTGTCGCCGGACACATCCACAGGCGCTAATGAGTGTTCGCACTCCGCAGCGACGCGTTCCCTCCACATGTGGCTGCGACGCGCCACGTGGCCGCTATTTCAACTACACGAGAACTTGTTATCGGTGTGCAAATATTTCTATAAATAATGTCCAGGATACAACATAATATTTTATGAATGAACATGGTCGCCCGGAGCGCTGGACCGCGCTACTGTTCGCACGGTCCGCTAACTGTTTTAGTTCATTTGCGGTTAATGTCGATAGGGAACGGCTAGATTAGCCCCGCGGGCCACAAGCTGCGACCAACAGCTATCAGAGGGGCTAGCACGGAAACTTGCGAAAAGTTATTCGAGCTGTCATCGACAACAATTTCTATGAGATTTTAGTATAGCGCCTCTATCGTACGTAAAAGAAACTAATATATATGGAATATAGACCAATGATATTTAAGGAATTATCTATCGAGCCCTCGATACCTTTACATTACGATTTCGATAGTTTTCCGTGCTAGCCCCTCTGATGCGATCGCCCGACAGTTTTGAAGGGAGAAGTGGGCAAACAAGCAAAGTGGTCAGTTGATGGTAAATTATTATCACGGTGGTTCATAAAATTTTAAGGAACTCGTGAGTTCCTTTGAGGAAAAGAAAAGGAGATTGAGGCGGAGTTCTTATGTCACACGTGTTTTTACTAATAGGCACTTGCCAGCATAATTCTGATTACTGTCGAAGGTTATTTCTAAACTGCACTATAATAGGTATGTACCACCAGGCCCAGTGTAGTCACTTTGTCAGGATAAAAAAATACTTTAATCTAATGCTATGAACACTCAGTAGTTTTGTGCATATTCGACAGCGAGCTATGGTTAGCGGCCCCGGCGCATCGAATAATGCCACTATCAGGAGCCTAAATAATTCACCGATAATAATTATCATGCACAGGGTATGACGTCAAACAGCCGAGAGCTCATGAATAACGCACTCGCCGCTTAACACTCTATCCTTTAAAACGGTTGTTTGTAATGTTGAATTAATTAAGAATTATGTTAAGATTGAAAATAATCTTCTTTAATTTAATCTAAGTTGATTTCGTGGGTTCTTATAATATTTAATTTTAAAGTAGCTAAAGTTTTTATGGATATACATACGCACTCACGCCTGTAATCCCCGAAGGCGTAGGCAGAGGTGTAATCAGTACACCCACATTTCGCAGAGCGTATCTCCGTTCCATAATGTGATAGGGGGCGAGCCTATCGCCATAGCGGGCACAAATTCCAGACTCCGGGCTGATACTGAGCATTTCGTAATAGAAAAACCCAATACCACTTTACCCGACCCGGGGATCGAAACCAGAGACCTCAGCGTTGGCCTCAATCGTAACGCGGACGCATTACAACTGCGCCACCGAGGCACTGCCTCGGTGGCGCAGTGACATTAGTGAGCATGACTGCATGGATATGTACTTTAAAATGGCATTAGCTGACGCAGTCAATCTATACCTATCAGCTGGTAGATCTATGCGAGAGTCTGTCTGGATATCGAGTTGTCTATTTTGGTGTAAGCATTGTTGTGTTTGGGTAATGTCTTCCACATTGAATCCAAGTGGAAAATTTGTTGTCTCTGCCTACCCCTATGGGAAACAGACATGAGTATACATCGATTCATTTTTCGACTCGACTTATTTATTAGAAAAATCCATTAGGTAATGCACAATACTTAACACAATATTATAAAAATCACATATTAAATTAGGTGCTTACCTTTTAAAGGTATTTACAGCTTACAAAGTATTTTTAATGTATATGTATGCATGTATTGAATCCAATAAAGTTACTGAACACATGAAACATAATATCTGAGGGCTCATTATGACAAGCATAATGCATTCTGCAGTACATTTGGCACCTTTCTGTTGGCATTGCAAGTGTTTATGGGCAGGCGTGGCGCTTATCTTTACAGGAATAACCAGCTCGTTTCATGATCCTGACACATAGTAATAGCATAGAGGATGTGGTGGGTCCCACGCGGCCTACGCGCTGACTATCATCAATGCGCCCACTGCACCCGGTCTCACTACTACTATCATACAGAAACCCGGTGTGAAGTGACAGCTTGTGGTTGCGTTTCGTATGAATAAGATTTCCGGAGGCCCAAATCCCCATCCCCTTCTGTAATCTTCATTCCATTCCTTAAGGTTGATAATGCATTCATTAATATTCTGATATAGTGAGTGTTCATATGCGGTGGAGAGAGGTTTCCCATCATCCCTGAACGGCTCGTAGCACAGGTGAGTCAACCGTTCTGCCTCGCCAGGGTGGGGTGGGGAACAAAAAAGTTCCTAATACCACGACACAAGACTCGTATTTAGTGTGGGTTCTGGACTATGTGCGTGAGTGTTGAAGAGTATTTATAAAAGAAAATGTGGCGCCTCACAAACAACATATTTAGTATGCAATTCATTGATTTATGAAGTCATATTTGACTATAAGTCTAAAACTACTATCCCTCTTTCACACCCGGCACTGTTACTCCTGTAAACCAGGATAGACAATGGCACGCATTTTGTGGACACCGAGCAGTGAAGCTCGACGAGTTACTATAGGTCTAGAAGAATATTTGTTATTTCATTTATTATGGATTATCTGACAGCCATTGGCCGGCTCCGGAGTGGCTGCACGGCGCTGTACACGTCACAGTCGTTGTCATAGAATATTGTGTTGAGCATTTATTATATTGGAACAAGATTGTCGTGTCGCGCCACACGCGTCGCCCACGTGCGCCAAGCATCGTGTGACTCGCCGAACCACTGCCAATGTTTTACTTCCATCGACATAGTTTTAGTTTTATGCTATTAGAAAGTTTTGGCTCTGTTTGTTGTAATTTTATGCATATACCTTTATCGTGTGGAAATTTATAAGTGGATATTATAGATGTATAGGAAATTACATCACCTCATTGGTCTAGTTCTGATACTTGTTCTGGCTCGGTCAATCGCAATCTGTGTTTGTGTTTCGATCGGTGATACATGTCGGTAGTAGCCTACTACTACTACTAGTGCTAGAAGTTACGTGAGCCGACTATTATTTATTAACACCAAACGACAATAATCACTTCAACTCAGTTTATTGGTTACATTTACAATATTACTGGTTTACAGTCCACAACCCCATGTCAGAATTCTCTATACACCGTTCTCTAATTACAAACTACCACAACCAGAACTGAATAGTAAACCAGCATAGCTTCCGCGTAATGAAATCTTGGACTATCGACTGACCACTGATCTTAGTGAACTGACTGACCGCGGGCAAAAGACCTCCAGTTATGGCGACAACCTCTTTTATACCATTTAACTACCCTTCACAACTATATCGCACCGTTATTATTTGAGTGTACCCAACGTTGCTTTCTCAGACACCCTCAATATACACATATTAAGAGAATTCGCTAACACTAGTAGGTCCCTCTTATGCGAGAGGCTGTCCATGATTCTTCAGGTATTGTAGGTATTCATGGGCAGTGGAGATCACTTACCAGCTGTTGACGTACTTGCGCGTTTGCCAGCTTGTGCTATAAAAAATACAATACGAAGTGTATTACAATTTACAACAGTGTTTGTCAATCCAAAAACAATATGATAAGTAGCGAGGGCGCGGTGTGACCGGGACACCCACCCCCCCCCCCCCGCGTCACCACTTGTCCCCACTCCGCCGCATTACTCATTATATGCAAATATGTATAGGCTAGCATGAGGTGTTGTCAGAGCCGGGAACTAGTGATGCGCTTCCACACTGTTCTACACGCATCGACACGAGTCAGTCTGACTGCTAAACTGACATTTTGCATGTCAGGGGTTTTGCTATGGGACCAAGTCTCCTCCTTAACCATTATCGCTTTACTCAAGGTCCAGTAACACAACGACGATTCTTCTTGTTTTTTTTTTTTATAGAAGGCATTGGCAATTAGGTAAGTCGTTTCCTCCACCCATGAAGACTCACAATACCAGAAAAATATGTCAATAGTTAAACAAAACAAAAACCGAACCGGTTAGGTTAAAAAATAACACTGAAAAGTCGAAAATAATAATTTATATAAAGTCTCTTTGTAGTCAGTGCAGTTTGTCTGTGCGGCAGTGGCACAGAAGACACAGGCATTTTTCAGTGTTAGGTACAGCTATGGTATGTAAATTCCAACATTATTGTGTTGGAATGTACATAAACACGACGAGTGAGCAGTTACGTTGAGGAATTTCATTTTTTACTCCGTACTCCATTGCGTACATTGCAGATAAACTCTATTGAATATTTTTTTTCCAAAATAATCGGTCTTCTCTTGGTGGAGAAATTGATGATTAATTGATGATACATAAAAAAGCAAAATACAAATTAAATGCGCTAAATTGAGAACCTCCTCTTTTTTTGAAGTCGGTTAACGGGAACCTCCTTTCTTTTTTGAAGTGGGTAAAAATATATTTCGAGATTGGGACGAGGAGAGGGGTTTTCGGACTCCAGAACCTCTTCTAGACGTTGTGTGCACGGGTGGCGAGAGGCGTGACTGCATACCGTAATTACTTAAACCTTCTCGTTCCATTTCGCCCATCTACTGTAAAACGCAATGAGGTAAAACGTAACAGCAGCACATGTGAGTTGTGACATAACATAATGATCAAGCTCCTTATGTTGCACGTAGTTAACATTTAACACAAGTCATCGCGACGCAAACACGATAATGTCATGCTTCCGTTGCGAGTTTGTAATGAGGAAAATAATTGTTATCGATTTACTTACTATCACTATTTTATTGTTACAAATAGTTGATTATATTTAACCCCCGATGAATTTTCGGGGAATGGAATTTGTTCGCGCAACCTATCACATTATGGGACATAGAAAAGTTCAGTGAACCGACGCGTGGGTGCACTAGTTTTTGCCTAGGCTCTCATTTTATCAAGTATTAACCAGTTCATAACCCATATACCTAATATAATAAAATTAAACCAAGCAATATTATAAACAACACTGTTCTTCATTTCATAATAATTATAACGAAACACCTTCGTGAGCCCTTCAAAGTGGCAGCTTTGTGTAAAATATCTTCTATTACAAGCACATTTAGAAAAAGGAATGGTATAATACTAAATAAAATGCGAACGGCCCATAAAGAATCATTATGATAAAGATTAAAGGGCGCAGTTGAAGCTCGAGCGTTTTTTCACGTGTAAACATAAGGGGCGAGGCAGGGCTGGTGTGAGCGTGGCTCGTTTGTTACGAGGCGGCGCGCCCTTGCCTCGTAGCTCGTGCCTTGCGCCTCGCCTGCTAACGTAATGACCGCACATCGATCCAAACACGTCATAGCTCATAGTTCCTGCTCCATAATTCAATTAATACAATTACCATCTAAACTTTTGACTTGCTAATTTCCTACGTTGGAGAAATAAAATTTCACTAATAATTAAATTAACAGAGAATAGGGATCTTATATATATCATCATGCATAAATGCATGCTCTTGGAGCTGGTTTCGGATCATAACTGCGACTTAAGTTTCGGCTATCCGTACCACTTCTGCTGAGCTATTGCTATTTGCTGCTAACATTTCACTTACAAATACACTGTGAACTTAAATTACGATTTACGTCAAACATCCAGTACTATCAAATTGTTTTATGTATATTAGTATACCCACATTAATTATTTACTGCTACACTCAGAGACATCAATTAACTTTAATTATCAATTGGTTATTTCTTTGAACTTGATTTTTATCACATCGAGAGGCAGTTTATGCTTTCTTCATTCCTGAATGCAGAAAATACTTTATGCTATGTTGCTGAGTACAGAAATCATCATAATTGACATCTCGGAGTCCGGTAGTTATTGAACTAATATAAAGAGAGCGATGATTCTTAGTTAACTAAGAAGGTGCGAGAATTTAATGTGGTTAAATTAAACAATAAGATATTAAAGATTTTTTTTACAGAAACGAGCAAGCTGGTCAATAAATATAAATAATGCTAAATTGCCCATGAACTTACAAAAACGCATAGGAAACGTGTGTTGTAAAATATTTATGTGTGTTTTGAAATAATGGTAAATATAGTATTTTGGACTGTCGGCAAACTTGCTGACAGTACGACACACAAAATCTAAATTGATGCTTTAGGTTGGTTTTCTTTGTGCTGTAATCCAGTTGAGCGAACCCTTTCATGCTGTAGACTTGATATGTTTTTGTCAAACAGTGAACAGTGAGGGATTGCCGACGTTCATCAATTTTCGATAGTTTGCCTGGATCTCAAATTAACTTCATCAGACTGTCACCTATCCACTGCAGAAATTGAATCTCTTTGGAGCGATACATTTTCAAATGTGGCTGGGCCCTGTATTCGCCGCGGGTCTGAAACCTAGACAGGGTTGATTGACGCTCGTGTCACGCAGATTAACATCACACGCTGAGATGTTTCACGGTAGTTTAGTGTTAATGATGTACGACTATTACCCGTCAACACATTTTATGATAAATCTTTGAACTCTATACACGTCGCATAGCCCTTTGCCTAAATTATTTGAACTCTACCGAGTGGTAGAGCCACGCTGTAGACACTTTTGTCTACAGCATGTATGGGCTGGCTCGTCCGGGTCATTATCCACAAAATAATGACCCGAATGGGTCTGTTGTCTCACAGAAAACCGGCGTAAAGTAGCAGCTTGCTGCTGCGTTTCCTACGGTGAGTGAGACATCCGGAGTCCCAAATTCCCCATCCAGGGGCATGTTTAAATTAGATTACCCAAAAATGTAAATAATTAAACAAAAGCGTTAACAGAGTATGACGATGATGTCTTATAGTTGCCTAAAATTTGTGATTAGCGATATATTCTGTAATGTGCCACAGTATTATAAAAAAAAGAGCTAATCTTAATTACTCTTGAAGTGAAACATGTAGTAGCGCGTGATCGAGTCGCTTTGTTGCGATGTTCCAGTGTCGCGGTGTCGCGGTGTCGCGGTGTCGCGGTGTCGCGGTCGGAGTATTCGCATTATCGATATTATCACACAGCGACAGACAGAGGTCAGCCCTATCAGTTCTGAGAAAGGCGGCCATTAGGGGATTTTAAAGAACATTTCTGAATCCGTTTGCGATATGGAAGTTTGGGCAGAACTTTGATTATATAGTCCAGTTCAGTTAGTTCTCTAATTTCTTATCATTAAAAGTCGAATAAACTGGCACTTTGGTTTGACATCTTACTAGTTTACTAATTAATCAGTGCTCAGTAGTAAGTGTCCTTTATGGATACTCGTATTTTAGATAACACCTAACAATTGAGGCGCCAAGTTACGTTCAAGTGTCGTACATTACAGTTTTGCGTCCGGGTCCGGGTTTGCGTCCGTTATGCTGTGTGCAAATTGGGCTAGAGGTTTCACTTAAGAAATTGATAGATACCATTGCACAGTTGGCGGGTAGCCGGTTGTGACACGAGCAACTGCAAGTTCGATTCCCACACCGAGACAAATATTTGTGTAATCTACCCTTTTTTCTGTGCTGTCTCTGGAAGTTTCTGATACCCACGACATAAGACAATCGTATCTTACTGTGGGATCTGGGATGTATCTAACTGTTGAGTGTTATATAATAAATACAGAAAACTTCATGCGCGAAATCGCTAGCCATTGATAGTTAGCGGCTATATTTTGCTCCACATTTTGTCCTCGTCTATTAAGATATGTGTATAATGAAAGGCACAGAGCAGCTGAGTGAGGGTGTGCACGCCACAGGTCCCGCGCCGCGCGCCACAGGTGGGGCGTGAGGAAGCGGTGGGAGGAAGGAAGGGTGGAAGGTGGTGGCGGAGCCGCGCCCTACCATGGGAGTCGGGACGTCACGAGCCCGGGGACGCTCACTTTATTGTCACTTGTTATGAGTCGCGTGAGTGATGGCCCACACCTCTATACCGTGTGGACACCAACACGAAATTTAAATTATTAATATTAAATATTATAACCGATAGCTTCTGTGGCGTAATACGCGAGTGCCCGGCTGTGAAGTGAGAGGCCGTGGGTGCGATTCCCGCACCGATACAAAATGTTAGGTGATTCACAAATATTTGTTTCGGGTCTTGGTGTTTTCTGCCCAGAAAGGCAGGTGGCCGGTTGTCAATACTAAAAGTCGAATCTTTCTGTAACATGTGTTGTAAAGCATGTTGCGTAACCCACTGCGAGTTGCATAAGGGCAGGTAGAAGAAGAATATATTGAATATTGCAACATTCTATATAATAAATAAGATATTTCCCTTTTTAACAAAAATAAAAGCCATTCACAAATAAAACCCATTCAAAAATAATAAATAAAAAGGTGTATTATAAGTAAGTAGTTTAGAGTAATTGATCCTATTGCAATTTAATGCTTAATAAAAGGTAGAAAGCACCGACTCAAAATTGGTTTTTTTTATCTTTTTTTTTTTGAGGTAACACAAGGATTTGTCGCAGTGCGGGTATCGAACCCCCGGTCTCTTGTGTCACAGTCAGCACCACACCTAACACCACGGAGGTTGTTTAATGCGACCTTATTAACAAAGGAAACTGATAAGTTTTGACTAATCTGATATCCATGACACATTGTATCATGAGGGTCGACGGATTTGAATAATCTTTTCCCACAAGAGCGTGGGCAGAGTAGCTCCTTGAGCGTTATAGCGCATTATAAAGTGATCACAGCGATACTGCTGCAACAGACTGTGGGAACTGCATGACTTTGAAATAGAGTTTATTTTTATAAGTATCACCCAACAGTCACACACTAGCCCTGACCCCACAGTAAGATACGAGTCTTGTGTCTCAGGTATCAGGAACTACGAGAGACTTTCGGTATTACAACACCCAGACCCGAAACGAATATTTGTCTCGGTGCGGGGATCAAACCCGCGGCTTCACGCTGCAAAGTCGGCTGCTCGCCCACTAGGCCACGGAGGTGGTCATTTAGTACACCTGAGTCCTGATTACATATTCATATTCGACTAAATACCGACCACCGTATACATGGTGGAAAACCCATTAGCTATAGCAGGTCGTTCCAGCGAGTCTCGCCCTGTGGTCAGTGTGTATATTTAGTAACTTCAGGCTTGCGTAATCCTTGACCATCGAGGTACATAACGTCCTTTGTCGGTAGACATTATTTTTGAACTTACTATCAGGTCCATTGCCTTGACAGGATCTAAAAAAACACTCAACAAATTTAATACGAACCACGATATTGTGGTAGAGCTGTACCATAGTCAGTTTTATCTACATCATGAATGGAACCGCTGAGTCGAGTTCCACGGTCTTGTATGAATCTGATGTGACACATTACTGTCTTGTATGTTGCCAGTCAGTGAGATTATTGGGAGGATTATTAAATAAAATTAGATTATTATTAAATAACTAGCAAAAACCCTTCGACAATGTTTATATAAGTAAAGCTTAAAATACTGTAAAGTGTTAAACAATTGTAAACATTGTATCAATAAATGATTATTATTAGAATATTATCTCCCCCAACGCCCCTTTCCTTTATTCTAAAAACGGTATCTCAACCACTACGTCTGTATTATTGTAACTGTTCATGGCCAGTGATTGCTTATCATTGATACATAATATGTTCGTTTGCCCCTTAGCTACGAATGTTTTTTGCAAATTCACCTGTTGGTAAGTGATCTTTACCGCTAATGAACATACACAATACCAGAAGAGTTACGGATTAGGAAGGAATGACATGGGAATTAGGAATGGGATGGGATATTTGGGACTCCAAAAATCTCAGAAAGATAGAAAACTGCCATTTGACTTGAAAACTATAAATGTAAAAACAACCATGTTAGAAATGAATGAAAATAGCCACTGCCTCCAAAGACCTAGATATCTTTAGCAATAGCATGTCACAAATCAACTATCTAATGCTGGTTAACTTTTGACCTTTCTTTATGCCATAGGCCGACCAACGAGCAAGTGGGTCACCTGATGTTAAGTGATCTCCACCGCCCCCATGTACGCCCATAATACCAAATGAATTATGGACGCGTTGCCGGCCTTAAAGGAAAGGGATAATTAAGGGATTGGGAAGGGGAGGGAGATTTGGGCCTCCAGATATCTTACTCACCGTATGAAACGCAGCAGCGAGCTTTACGTCGGGTTTCTGTGAGACAGTGGTAATGACCCGGGCGAGCCGGCCCATTCATGCTGTAGACGAAAGTATCTACAGCGTGGCTCTACCACTCTAAAAAAACCCGTATACTGTTATTTTTGTTGTTGTCTGTGCTAAATGTAACAAGAAACACAATTATTATATATTATTACTAGCTGTTGCCCGCGGCTCCGCCCGCGTGAATGCCTATTTCCAGGATTAAAGGCGAGTCCCGGTGAGAAACGCGCTTGACAAAAATACTAATGTCGCTATTATAAATAGGGGTTGATCGTAGAGGGTTAAATTTTTTGGGTTGTATGTATTTTTTAATGTATCATAAAAAATAAGAACAAAATTTTTTGTCCAAAAAATAAAATTTAGGGGTGGACCACCCTTAACATTTATGGGGATGAAAAATAGATGTTAGCCGATTCTTAGACCTACCCAATATGCACACAAAATTTCATACAAATCGGTCCAGTCGTTTCGGAGGAGTATAGGAACGAACATTGTGACACGAGAATTTTATATATAAGATTTATTCAATTAATTATAAGTTGTCAGCTTCTAAATAATAATAATAATAAGAATTTAATTTATATTAAGTAATAATTTAATTTAGTAATAATAAGCTGATTATATTTGCATGCAGTAGTTTACTGTAATTAGGGAAACACTATTGTCTAATACTGCCATATTGTAATATATAAATGTAATAGGTGTATTCTCTGTTGTAAACTCCAAATAAATAAAGCGAAAGGTTCCGAAAAACGTATAGACGTTGCATCGTATGTTTATCTAATTAAACGCAACCTTTATAACAAACATGGAGGTGTTTTACGAGTAACGTGGTGGGCTGGGGTGGTCGCCGATGCAATGTACACACGACAAGGGGAGCTTGCTCTATGTTTTGTATTCACTAGATCGATACATTTCACATATGCTGTTTTGTTTTTGGTCACGAATAGGAATTCCCAATCCCTAATAATATTAAGCAGAAGGCAGATATGCATATAGTACACCGAAAGTATTTCCATCTCATAATGGTAAACGTGGCGAATTTATCGCCATATCAGGACCAAAGTCCAACCCGAGACGACTTGTGTAATTTTTCGAAGAATCATAGATGCGTTGCTGACTGTGGGAAAGGAAGTCGGGCGGGGTCGGTTTGACTTCCAGAAATCCTCCTCCAAAAGCAAGTTGCAACTTTACGTCGGTTTTCTGTAAGACAGTGATACTCGGTCGAGCCAACACATTCACGCTCTAAACACAACTGTCTACAGCCTAGAGTCCGCACGTCTGCCTACCCATTCGGAGATACAGGACGGACAGGACAGGAGCATGAGCTTGTGTGTATAACTAAATAACCAAAGTGTATTATGAAGCGGTATTCACTTACAAAAGTGCAAGTGAATATCCCCCCACCCCCCTCCCAACGTATCACCAAGAATGTGCTTACTATTCTAAACTCACCTAGTGCGACACTAGCACAGCGTCGTGTTTGTGAACACATTAGCTAATTACGAGTACTTAGCTAGCGGTAATTACAATTATATGTGAAGCATTTGTGAAGGGGCCACGTGGCGCGCACTAATGACGTGACGTCACACACACACACACACACACATACACTCGACGGTCGCGAGAGTGCAACACGGATCACTGGCCACGGAGGAGACCCCAATTATAATAACCACGTGGTCGGAAGATACGACAAAAATATATCACTACGTTGATATGAGCTTAATGTGTAAGCCATATGTTACAGTCAATGATGTTGCGCAACATGTAGCTCAACATGTAGCTTTTTTTATCCTGGCACCGCAAATGATAGGTACTGGGTAGTTGATTAATATCGACCAACGCAGGGTGAGTATGATTTGCGATGAATCGGAACGTTTTATGACTACGTGATCCATCCATACGGGTTCAAAATACAAACAACATGACGCGCGTCATTCTGCGCATCATCTATTGTCTACTGAATACAAGGCTTTATTGTTGTACTAAGTAATAATGCACGGGAAGAAACTCTCGAAGCGTACTCAAGTGCTGCTTCAATCAGCAATGTTTGCATTGTGTTCTCTCTCTCATTGCAAGTTGCTCTGATAATAGTTTACTTAGAGATATTTAAGTCCCTGCCATGCTACCACATAAAAGACTTAGAAGAAGAAGAAGAAAGGTTGAGTTTCTTAGTGCGTCTTCTCAGTGTAGTTGGCATTTCCGAAGCACTGCACTGGTACAATTTTAACGGGACGTGTAAAAGAGTCTCGGTGGCGGAGTACGCGTTACGACTGAGGCTGAGGTATGGCGATAGGCTCGCCCCCTATCACATCATGGGACGGAGATACGCTCGGCGAAATGAGGGTGTACTGGTTACACCTCTGTCTACTCCTTTGGGGATTACAGGTGTGAGTGCGTATGTATGTATGTGTAAAAGAGCTCTTAGTGGCCTACGTAGTTACTAAATAAACGATTTGAATAATTAGGTCAATAAATTCGGATGTCTAATTAGGGAGTTGGAAGTAAAATTGGACGTCTATTACTGGTCTTATTGTTCATTATTATTCTCAATGGTCAATGAATTAGTGACAGTTGCTACAAATCGGATCAGCGTATGAGAATCAATCACTGAAACCACTAAGCTATTACGTCTCTCTCACGCAGCTTGTTTGTGTGAAGGTGTTAAATATCTCGTATTGAGTTTCAATATCCCCAACTACAAACACAACTGACAATAATTGATGTTAGTCATCCATCGCTTCACAAAGTCTTATACATTGAAGCTGATTATCCTCTAACAGCGTAATGAAGAGCGTTGTGCAGTTTAAATACAACCAATCATCACACATGCCAACACAATCGTCTTGTAAATGACACTTAATAAAGTGATAGTTATTTTGTTACAATAAAAGCGAATGTTATTTCTCAGCATTTAGTTTGTGGTCAGGTAAATAAATGTCTTATATTGTAAACTGGACTTAAATAAGTATTTATTTAATGTGTCTGTTAAACAGATTATAGCATGGGTCCGAGGTTTGTCTGACGCAGATGGCGTCTTATATTTTTTTTATAGCAGAGGCCGGCAAACGTGCAAGTGGGTCACCTGATGGTAAGTGTCTCTAAGTTTCAACACTAGTAAACCAGAGTGATTACAGATGCGTTGCTGATTCTGGGCTCTCTTAGTTGGTAGTGGAGATATATTACAATATTTCAGGTACTCTAAACATCTTGTCATGTTAAGATTTAGTGGACATATACTCATTAAATGTGGTTATTGTCACCAGGAATTTAAGTGGCGTGGGCCGAGTGCTATCACTGGATAGTGAAGATGTCTTGGATAGTCCCAATGTGTTTGGGAATATCCTATTGAGAGATGTTGTATCTTATGATGTACGAGTATCGTTCATTGGAAGCGGCACGATGGCGATGGCTCGCTGGCCGGTTTCTCCACTATGCGCCTGCGTTATACAAACCAACATACTAGCACGTATACAATTTAAATACTGCTCCGCCCCGAACTGATGATCATCCTCCGCGCCGCGCCACTCCACGCTGGGTCCGAATTTCGACTCCACAATGTATTCAATAGTTCCTTATCTGTGACCAACACACTTAGCCGCCGCACCGCCGAACAATTCATAATGTCCAACTCCGTGCCTTACTTCACACTATCAGTCGCTCTCACGCTCTCTTACCAACACTTGCCCTATCAGATACTCGGAGTTGTTCGCCAATTACTCGTCAAGTCGGTTGCCGGACGAGTAACACCGGTTTGAGTCCACAGTCCACGCTCTGCCTTGTGCATATTGATTTCTCCATTATTATTACGCCAAATTTAAGAGAAAGCTACCCGTGTTTGGCTCTGATATAAGCGATACATTGAAACTTTGAAACGATTGGATGAATAATATAATTTATAATCTTACATGCACTCACTCACTCACTCACGCCTGTAATCCCCGAAGGGGTAGGCAGAGGTGTAACCAGTACACCCACATTTCGCGGAGTGTATTTCCGTCCCACGATGTGATAGGGGGCGAGCCTATCGCCATACCGGGCGCAAATTCCAGACTCCGGGCTGATACTGAGCATTTTGTAATAGAAAAACCCAATACCACTTTACCCGACCCGGGGATCGAACCTGAGACCTCAGCGTTAGCCTCATTCGTAACGCGTACGCATTACAACTGAGCCACCGAGGCAGTATAATCTTACATAATGTTAATTTAAGTTATTGTGTTGTCAGGTGGTATTGTCAGGCCAAGCTGACAGTGTGCGGTAGGTGGGACGAGGCGACTCGACGGCTCGCCTAGCAACACGAGCCAAGGTTTCTGAATAATATACGAACACGGAGTTAATGTGTTGTTTGAATCACAGTTTTTATAGAATATTATGGACTAACATTGAACCTGAAACGGGGAGCGAAGCATTTGTAATTCAAGTGTAGCACTGGTGTTGCCAGATGTCCCTGTTTTAGCGGGAAGTCCCGTTTTTGGCCAGAACGTGTCGCACCAGAGCACTGTGTGGGACGCCCTTCATCTGTATTTATCCTAGTAGGTAATGTTGGTACGGTAGTAAAAAGATCTACCAAAGAAGAAAAGGTTGGTGCGACAGGCCGATGCGACAGTACGACGCGTGGGGGCAAGGAGTTCTCTATGTTACGTTTAGTATCGTTTTATTTCATTAATATCTCGATATTTAGTAAATCATATCTGTCAACACCAGTAGGCGCCATCGCTACACAATGTCTCGCGACGTTTTGATCATATTTATGAATGGCTTCCAAATCGAATAAGAGGTATAAAAGCCACGTGTCACGCGCCGCCCGCCACCGGCATGCTATTCAATGTACTTAAGCTGTACAAAAAATGTTTGTGGTTTTGATTCTATTGTCGTGCGTTTTTTCGGTGCATTAGACAAGGTTGAGTTCAGACGCGTTTTAAATGCCAATAATGTAACAATACAATGTTTAGTTGGTGATCGAGGTAGGAGCTATTAAACGGCGCACCGTCTAAACCGAAGGTTTCACGGTGAGTGGTGCTGATCGGCTGGCGAGCCAAACAGTCTGAGTTTGTATAACGATTGTCAAATCACAACACAAGCTCGTCGATATTTGTCGTATTGGGAACGAAGTTAAGCGACGAGTTCTAAAACGATGACACCGCGTTTGTCGGTGGATCACGGCCTCAAGTGACCTATTCATCAGCTCTCGGTCTTGCGTATTAATATATGAGGGTTAGAGCCAGTCTACAGATACTAATGTCTACATGGGCCGGCTTTGTCTCACAGAAAACGCAAGGGAAATGGAAGCTTGCTGTTCTGTTTCCTACAGTGAATGAGATTTCCGGAGGCGTAAACCTCAGTCTCCATCCCTTTCCTTTAAGATCGGCAACGCACACATTATTGTTCTGGTATATGGGTGTTCATGGACGGAGGAGATCACTTACCATCAGGTGATCTATTTTCTCGTTTGACAGATTCTGTTATGAAAACGAGGATGGGGGTAATTTTAAGTCCATTTATCGGGGGGAATTTTTACAGCCTCCGTGGCGTAGTGGACGAGTTGGCGGGCGAGAGGCTTCGAGTTCGATTACCGCACCGAGACAAAATGTTTGTGTGATCCACAAATATTTGTTTCGGGTCTGGGTCTTTTTTCTCCAGAGGGGTTGGCGTGTGGTAGGCAGCCGGTCGTAAAAAATACAAACCAAATCTTTCTGTAACATGTGTTAAAAAGCATTTTGCGCCGACCCCACTGCGAGTGGGATAAGGTTAGAAGAATAGGATCGGCGGAAATTTTAACAATGTTTTAAAGTAAAATACTTTGATTTTGCCCATTGACACAAAAAAGGATAGCGATTATACGTTTACTTGGAGAGCCATACGTCCAACAATGGATGTGATATGATGATGGGGGAAATAACGATCGTAGCTCTCTCCTGGACCTGTGTCTAACGTCATCCACCCGCAAGCGGAGCCACAGTACATTACTATCTCAAATTAAATAATCCTTCAACTTACAGAACAATGGATCACACGCGCTCGATTCACGCGTCTCTTTATTACATAATGCGAGTGTTAATACGGACTTTAAATAATTTATTCACACAAAAACTAACCAAGTGTCATAACTAAATAGCCTTATGTGTAATTATGTGTGCATGAACATGTGTGTGTGTGTGTGTGTGTGTGCGGAAGCAAGCGCGCGCCACCACGCGCTGTTAACTTTTTGGATAGTCAGCGCTTAGTTATTATAATAGTGCCGTTATTATAATTTTATTGAAACTAAGTAGTTAGTTTCAAGTAGTTTGCTTGCTTTATTTGTGACTTCATCCGCAATTTTTTTTCCAATAATTAATAATTTTCCCATTCTAACTTTTCAAGCCACTTTCTCCCATTAGGATGGGTAAAATTTAGAGAAAAAACCCTTCTTAAACGACACCTACAATAAATACGCACTCACGCCTGTAATCCCCGAAGGGGTAGGCAGAGGTGTGTAACCAGTACACCCACATTTCGCCGAGCGTATCTACGTCCCATGATGAGATAAGGGGCGAGCCTATCGCCATACCGGGTACAAATTTCAGACTCCAGGCTGATACTGAGCTTTTCGAAATAGAAAAACCCAATATCACTTTTAACCGACCCGGGAATCGAACCCGAGACCTCAGTCGTAACGCGTACGTTTTACAACTGCGTCATCGAGGCAGTCGACAGACACCTACAATATGAAATCAAAACCCTTAAACTATTTCAGCGAACGACCTCCGTGGCGCAGTGGATCAGTAGCCGGCTGTAGCGAGATGCTGCGGGTTCGATTCCCGCACAGAGGAAAAATGTTTGTGTGATCCACAAATACTGTTTCGGTTCTGGATGTTTGTTCCCCAGAGGGGTTGACGTCAGGTATGTGGAAGAAGAAGAGGAGAAATAATTATATAAATAAGCCAGTGGTGCTACCGTGGTTCAGCTGGCCCATTCGAGCTGTAGACAAAACTATCCACAGCGCGGCTCTACCACTTACAAAATCCATACATCAAATTGTTGCAAGTCACAATAGGGTAGTTTCCTATATTGAATATCATACATTTTATAAGCAACAGAAAACCACACGTAAAAGAAACCCTTTTATTAAAACACAATCAAAATTGGTTCAGAAATGTGCCCGCACTTAAGACTTTAAATGTTGGTATGAGGAAAAGTGGGTACGTAGTAAGGATATCTCACTATCTCGCTTGCACGCGTGCACCATAATGAACATTTTACACAGTGACGTCAAAGTTTGCATCATCTGTCATTTGACAACTACCCCTTCTACAAGATTTGGATGGCTTCTATCTTATTTATTTTTGGTGCGATTTATAAAATTCTTTCTGCAATATATTTTGAGTAACGTAACTTATTGATTTAAATAATAAAAAAAATCTAGTCCACTAACCTATTGTATGTGTGTGTGACGTGTGTAATAAAGCGCGAGTACGGAGGGTGTCGCGGGCGTGTTGTTTGAGCGCAAACTGTTCTGACCGCGATCTACTTACTGCCTCGCTCGCAGTGTTTGGTCAAGTGCACGGCACACCAGTCACCACCACACACCCTGATCCCCCACCCCTCCCCCTCCGCACTTACACACACCTTTACCCAAGTAGTTTGTCTTTACGACAAGATACAACTAGACAATTAAAATGCTTTAGATCTTGGTGGCATATTTTATGAGTATAAAGCGCACGTGGTGCCTGTTCTAAACGCCATTCCATTCGTGTGTATATTTTGTAGCTTGAGTATTGCTACTCAAGAGCGAGCTAGTGAGTCATCCGATTGTATCTCTGTTTTTTTATGGCATACGCCGGCAAACCAGCAAGTGGGTCACCTGATGGTAAGTGATCGCCACCGCCTATGTACACCCACAATACCAAAAGATTCATGGGTGCGTTTTCGACCTCCAAGGAAAGGGATTGGGAAGGGGAGGGAGTTTGGGCGTCAGGATATCTCACTCACCGTACGAAACGCAGCAGCAAGCTGCTACTTTACGCCGGTTTTCTGTGAAGCAGTGGTAATGACCCGGACGAGCCGGCCCATACATGCTGTAAACAAGTGTCTACAGCGTGGCTCTACCACTCTAACTGTTGTCTATCATACCCATAATATCAGAAGAATCATTGCCGTTCTTAAAAGAAAAATAAATAAATTTATGGACTGAGTCTCGTTAGCGTATGCAGCATCATTGGTCTTTTTCTTTTCACTTAGAATATAAAAATGCAAAGATTTTGTTATATTTTTCTCTTGAATCTCTAAGCAATCCCTCTGACCACAGAAAATGCAACTCTTCGCAACAGCAAAGGTGTTATTTGACATTGATGAGACTGGGATACTAGTTGAGCCAGTTCATTCATGATGTAGAAAAACGGCGCGGTGCGGTGCGGTGACACAATCTAAGTAGTCATAGTGCAACGCGTTGACTTATTAAAGTGTTTCAATCAATAGGTACGTCATTGGCCAACACGTGTACTAATAGCATTGACCATTACGATCGACTGTGTATAATTGCAGAGGGGAGCGGTACATTATTTGGCACACATTTTCGAAGCTGACTGATACTACTACTCAGTGTTTTGATATCACACCGATCACAGATTACTTCGACATTGTTATCAATCAAAGTAAAGTGATCATGTAACTCTTATTTTGTTAATTGCCAAATTTGCTAATTTAAGTGGTAAATGTACGCTGTAGACAGTTTTGTCTACAGCGTGTAACCTCATGTAGGTTTGTAGACTTTAATAATAATAATAATAATACCACCTGTATTATATACGTACGTAATATACCTGTATTATATACGTCCCACTGCTGGGCACGGGCCTCCTCTACTGAATGAGAGGGGTTCGGCCTTAGTCTACCACACTGGCCTAATGTGGGTTGGCAGACTTCACATACCTTCGAAATTCTTATGAAGAACTTCTCAGGTATGCAGGTTTCCTCACGATGTTTTTCCTTCACCGTTAAAGCAAGTGATAATTAACAATTAATATACACATAACTTAGAAAAGTCAGAGGTGTATGCACTTGGGGCTGGTTTCGAACCTGCGACTTTCGTCTCGACAGTCCATACCACTCCCCGCTGAGCTATCACTGCTATATTATAGACTTATAAGATTACTATATTGTAGACTTTACATACCTTAATTTTTTTTTAATTTTGAAGTTTGCAAGTTTCCTCATAATATTTTCCTTAATCGTTTACTCCTTCGTATATTCGAAGTGCCTATTAAAACACCAATTCGAAATGGGATGCAGTGCGGCGCGGCGTCGCGTCGTGACGTGTAATGTGCTGGGCTTCATCCGTGACTTGGCTCGCGTTAGCACGCGTCCTTCAACTGCAGCATTAGGTGGAGTTGAACGGCGCGTGCTAACACGAGCCAAGCCTTGAATAAGGCATAACCTACTCGTGTAAACTTCGCGCCGCAAGCTGATTATTGTTAGTGATTTGATATAACTAGTAGGCTCGTACTGATACGCGTCGTTTAACTGCACCATTACATTGCATACGTGAATGATTGTACTTGCATTTTTTTCCTTATTCACTACATATTATAATTTAGTAGTACTTACGTAGGTACATAGTATTGTAATACACAGCAATAGGAACAACACGCAAGCGGAATGGCATTTGGAATTTGAGAAATGCACTAAATAATAAGTAAGGTTGACTGGTAGAGAATGCCTCTGGCATTAAGTCAGCCTTTATACGTTTGTATATAAAGTTAAATAAATAAAATATAACAAATGATTATAAATGAACTATCTGGACCACCATGGCTAACCCCCATTAGGTCAGCGTGGTGGACGAATACCTAACCCCTCTCATTCAGTAGAGGAGGTCCGTGCCCAGCAGTGGGACATATTATTATTATCATCTGGGCCACTACATTTCTTAATATTATTTCACAATTCACTCTTTAGGTATCAAAAATTTGTGTCATTATGTTGTAAATATTCTATGCGATCGTTAATGATAAAACCAATTTGACCTACAAACCAATGTCTGTAGATAAAATACCAATGTTAGCGGGGGCTGTTTGCATAACTTAAATGTTAACGAAACTATCAAAAGTTGTGATTATCTTTTAATATTCATTATAAAAAGAAAGGAATGAAACTTATATCATCTGAAACATACTGTGCCTTAGTTATGAACAAAAAGACATGTGTTTATTTTGCCGTTAAGGTCAGCACTAGCCCGCGAAATTCAAATTAATTTTGGTTTATTGATAATTGCAGCTCGAACCTTCAATTAAATAAGAATAAAAAAATGCGCACAATGGATATACAGAATAATAACAATAAAAACTATAAATATTGCTTCCACAGTTATTTATGTCCAACATAACTAATCTGAGTTTTTCAACATTAAAATGAGGATGATGAGCGCCGAGCAGTGCCATGCAGGCTGCAGCACATTGTGATTGACAGTTCTGAGAAGTGTCGCTACTGACTATAAATAACTGTGGCGCTTATAATCTGGCAAGAGGTGTCATATTTAAGCAACTTTAACTTTATCACCCGGTTTCTGAAAGGCCGATCAAAGTAAAATCAAATCATCTAATCAAATGTCAAATCTCATGTCAAGTCGAAATTGGGTTGCTAGAAGCCTGGTCAACACCTTTGATTTGACACACATGTTAGTTAACATATCTTTCAAATTAATATGAAAAATCGTATGTCAAACGGTACTAAAGAGACATCAAATATGATTAATTTTATTACTAATCAACGTTTCAGCAACTCGAGTTGATTTGACAGCGATGTCAAATCAAAGTTATGTTAGCTGAATGTTGATTTGATCAGCCTTTCAGAAACCGGGCGTAAGACTACCAGATCTGGATATTTATTTAAGGTCCTTACAGTGCAAAATATGTACGTTGTCTCTATATCAATGATACGATACTTAATACATATGTTGTGATTTCTTAGGTTTACGCGAATATTACACATTGAAATAAACCGCGATAAAATCCGTATAAACTAGTTTTATTTTAATAGTTTTATGTTATAAGGAAAATGGTCTAATATTAGTTGTTCCTAATAACTATAATTATAAATAAGTCGATCAATGGTCATTTGTATTGTCACGTAAAACCCAATGAATAATTTATAAAAATACTGTAGTTTTCCTTCTGCATTGTAAACATACTGATAATAAGACATATATTACTCATGTATAAAGTCCGTGTCAGTGGTGATGGGGACGTGACCTTGCGAGGTGCGGGTTACATTTTATATCGGAATAATTGTTTCGTCATTCTAGTATTATAGGATTTAAGGCTTCAGAAGGCCAATTCACGTATTTAATTGACACTGCGAATTAATTTCGAACCAAACTGAAATTAGATTTTGATTTGATAAAAAAATGGTCTGCTCCTCATTTAAGTTTAGTCCGGTGTCAACATAATCTCATCTCGATGTCATTGCAATCTCAATTCAGTCACAATTTTAACGTTCTTCTTTCTTTCTTTCATTTAAAAATGTTAGCAGAATACCGTTTTGGCTTCAGTCAACTTTATTTCTACTTTCGATCTCATTATGTTCACATTTGACGTTGATTATTGGTTAATGAGAATACCATTTGCAACTTTCTTGACATTGGACTAGATCGGAATGATATTGAGAACATTAACAAATAACTGTTGAGTATTATTAGTATTATTTATTATAATAGTTGGTGTTCTCGGATGGTGCGATCAGTTTTTATCAGATGCCAGTACTTAATACGGTTTATAACCGGAAAAAGGAGTAGGAATGGGGATTGGAAAGCGGCGGTAGATATAAGTCTTCGGTAATCTCAGGCATCAGACCGATATGCAATAGCGAGCTGCCACATCACGTTTGGTTTTGGTGAGACAGTGGTAATAATCCGGTTGAGTCCGCCTATTGATGCCGTAGACAAAAAGGGTCTGTAGCGCGGCACTACCACTTTTAACTATATCTTTATGCCTTTCTAGACATCGGCCTAGCACAATGAGCCAATATGGCGGGGTTACTCACTATATGTACGGTGGTCCCCTCAACTAACATAGTTTCTTAAAATGAAGTTAAATAAACCTGATACAGGTTTCGAAAATAATGTTTTTAAGTGCCATAACAAGGTCAGAGCTGGACCGTAATACTCGGTACAGTTGCATCGATCATTCCGTCCTAAATATGTCCTGCTGCCGCGTGCTGCCGGCGCCGGTGGTAACTGGTAGGGTTACTATACATCATAGTTTCTACGGATATATCATATTCCAGCAGCCTCCGTGGCGTAGCGGGCGAGTAGCCGGCTGCGAAGCGAGAGGCCGTGGGTTCGATTCCCGCACCGAGATATATGTTTTTATGATCCACAACTATTTGTTTCGGGTCTGGGTGTTGTGGGTTGGCAAGTCCCTCGTAGTTCCCGATACCCACGATACAGGTTAACCTATTGTGGGGCCAGGACTATGTGTGTGACTGTTGGGTGTATTTATTTATTTATATTCGTAACGCAGAAGAGGACTTTAAACAAGATCATCCTTGAAAAGTTGACTTTAATTGAAAACACATAATACAAACGCACGCCTGTGTCTCGGAAGCGGTAGGCAGAGTTCAATTTATTAAAGTCCGATTATCCAATAGTCTCTGAAGTATTTTTACACGTGTATTAAATCAGAATATGTCGAAAAATGTATTCCATTCAAATATGCAGATTTTGAGGTTTTTATCCGTCATCAGCAACGTTGATGGTGGACCTACAGAGCGCAAGCACTGCTTGTCAGTACCGCGAGCCGGACCACAAGCTACTTTCTGACTGTTCTGAGAATCTCACGGCGCCGGAATTCCAATTAAAATCCAAACGGAACACCATAAAAAGACAAACAAGTATATTGATAGGAAATATTATAATATACACGGCTTGTGGACACGCGGACACGCGGAGCAATAAACAGGTGATCCCGATAATGATCTTCACGACCAGTGTAACTAGATATTTGTAGGTGTAACTTTGACATACACATCTAGATGCTCCCCAGTGCTAAGCCGAAAATTTAAGGGTTTGGAGGGCTTGTATATGTGATTGCATTTTTTTTTATTAGCTTGACGAGACGAACCGGTCCATCGCCTGATGGTAAGCGCCACGCCTGCTCATAAACAGAACCAACGCTACACAGAACTTCAAATAACAAAGCACTGCATTACACTGGACTGCACTCGTCACCCCGAGACATAAGATGTTAAGTTTCATAATGCCCAGTAATTACACTGGCTTCAATGTCCTTCAAACTGGAACACAACAGTGCTTACACACTGTTGCTTGGCGGCAGAAAGAACATCTTATATGAATACTGGTGTAACACGTGCATCCCTGGCAACCTTGGTATCTTCGACATCGCGGATAACCTCCAGGAATGGAGGAGTACGTCTATCGCAACTGCCTGTGCCAACGATTTAGAGGAAGATATGAGAGCACGTGGAAGTTTAAGACCGAGCGAAGTAGCCAACCATTTAAGTAGAAAGGCAGGCCAGGTTCGCATTCCACATGACACTAAGCCGGGGTAAAGCCAGGTAGAAATAAACAAAGAAACGAAGAAACTACTTACTATAACAGTTATTGGCCATATTTTGCTCCACTTTCGACGCGACTATCCATCTAGACATGTAAATTATTAAAGCCAGATATCCGTAGAAGTAAAAAAATAAAATAAAAAAATAAATAATAAGTAACGAAGCAATGTCGCTTGTATGAAGCCCGAGAGATATACATCAATAAGCTCATAAGCTCAAGCATGGCAATAAGCTCAACGCATGATCTTTTATCCTCGGAGGAGCCCTGCCATTCATGTGTGGTTTTGCGAAACGAAACTTCAAACCCAAATTTTGATTGCCCAGTCTGGGCATTGAAGCCAGGAACTCACGCTTCTGAGCCTTATTACGTTGCTATTAGACCAATGAGGCGACACTGAGAGATACACAGGTATCGATGTTATAAATTTATTGGTTGAATCAGCAGATAGGGAAGTGGAAAAATATGATCAGAAACTAATATAAACTTTTTAAACGAATTCACAAACAAAGAAGGTTCTTAATTCGACTTAATTATAGACAGCAAATGAGCTAATAAATAAGTGGTAAATGATTTCCACCCCGTATAATCCACAAAAATAAATTATAAATGCGTTAACTTTTAAAGATGTGGCGATATCACAAAAGTGACAGTTTTTGTTCGGCTTTTGGTAATCGAGTAATTTGGTAATGCGAGTGGTAGACACTTTTGTCTACAGCATGAATGGGCCGGCTCGTCTGGGTTGTTACCACTGTCTCACACAAAACTGACGTAAAGTAGCAGCTTGCTGCTGCGTTTCGTGCGGTGAGTGAGATATCTGGAGGCCTAAATCCCCCTCCCCTTCCTAATCCCTTTTCTTTAGGTCGGCAACGTGCCCATGATTCTTTTGGTATTGTGGGCGTACATGGGCGGTGGAGATTGTTTACCATCAGGTGACCAACTTGCTCGTTTCCGACCAATGAGATAAAAAAATGATCAATTTAAAATCATTCTTTTAAAAATTGCCAGCGCACGAGTATGGGTCACATACAGAGGTATGTGCTAAATAACTGTTTTTCTTTATTTATTTCTCACATTTAAAACATAAATTGAATTCACCTTGCTTTTTTGTGTCAAAATGGCCTAAAAGGGTCGGTGTTTGAACTTCACAAATTACAATCTATGTTATACGCTTACATCACAAGATAGGGAACTGATTGTGTAGTAGAAAGATTTCAACGCAAGACAAAACTAGTTCTAGTTCCCAATTTGGTAGTTGACATGTGTTGTAATGCAGTAGGTATATGATGCGAGTTGCGACAGATTGGAGGAGAGTCGCGACGACCCCGGCCACCGATAGGACGTTCTTGAGATATACTCGTACCGTTTCCAGAACGCGCTCGGTTCAGGGGCCAGCTCTTATCATTTCTACTCCTTGCACGAACTGATTCAAACTTTAAGACTATAAATATAAAGTATATTCCAGTCTGTCACAGTGCAGACAGCGAGAGGTCGAGAGTTATCGGAAGCATTCGTTATTTTCCGATTACAATGATTATGTATAAATATTGGATGCTCTATTTCTGTTCGCGGTGACAGATAACGAGGCGATGTATGTTTTTAAGGGAGCTTCGATAAGCTTCGTTATCGCGACTTGTTTGTGGAGACGCGCTACGTTCCGTAGACTACTCAAAAACTTAAAGGACTCTTTCCAAGTGGTAGAGCCACACTGTACACAATTTCTCTACAGCATAAATGGGCCGGCTCGTCTGGGTCGTTACCACTGTCTCACAGAAAACCGGCATAAAGTAGCAGCTTGCTGCTGCGTTTCGTACGGTGAGTGACATATCCGGAGGCCCAAATTCCGCTCCCCTTCCCAATCCCTAACTTATCCCTTTCCTTTAAGGTAGGCAACGCATCCATGATTATTTTAGTATTGTGGGCGTAAAAATTAGCCTTGTATTATACAGTTCCACTGCTGGGCACGATTCTCCTTTACTGATAAATAAGGGATAGGCCTTAATCCACCACGCTGGCCTATTGCGGGTTGGCAGTCATCACATACGCTACAAGGTGGGAGGGTTCTCGTATGCGAGAAGCAGTCTGGGTTGATACCACCGCTTTGTTAATTTCTGTTGCCAAGCAACTGTGTGTAAGCACTGTTATTTTCCGGTTTTTAAAGACATTGAAGCTAGCGAAATTGATGGGCATTATGGGCATGTATGAGACTTAAAGTCTCATGTCTCGGGGTAACGAGCACAGTCCAGTGCTATGCAGTGCTTTGTAATTCAAAGTTCTGTATGCCATTGCTTCTGTTTACGGGCTGGCGTGGCGCTTAACACCACGCGAACGACTTACTCGTCTCGTTATCCAAGCTAATAAAATAAGTGTGTGTGTACTAGTGTATACACGTAAGAAGTGAAACTTCTTTATGTTTATATTTAAATTATTATTGTTTTTTTTATTTTATTATTACAATTAATTGATGTTTACTAGATTAACAGCCGTATTAATTAATAATTGCTAGTTTTAATAAAATTATTTACACTCACTGATATTTACAATCAAAAACTAAGGTTAACCTGAAATAACCTTGAAAAAAATAAATACCGTAATCACCACGTGTTGAATGTATTAGAAAAAAGGTTTAATTACTTACTTCGGTTAGAAATCCACTTAGAATAGATATCTTTTATTCTTTTTGCCAATAACTTTATAATTTTTTTTTCGCTAATCTCTTAATTGCAATATTATTTTTCACGTCACTACTGAGTTTCAGAAAAACTTTCAAAAAATTCAAAAAAACGTGAAAAACGTGATTTAACATAAATAATTTAAGGTGTGTTCCACTGAGCGCTCAAAACGCTCACGCTACGTGTATTTTATTTATTTAGATTGGATTTTGCTCATTGTGAGCGCACCTTTAGAAATCAAGATGGCGCGTAACGCAAAAATGTTACCCAGAAACCAAGATGGCGCGTAACAGAAAAACGTTACACTTTTTTTTTTACCTCCGATAAAATTTCTCCCATACGCCGATAAAGAAGTTTCACTTCAAAAAACCTTTGAAATTCTTATGTCGAACTTCTCAGGTATGTAGGCTTCTTCACCGTTATAGCAAGCTATAGCAAGTAACAATGAATACACAGGTATGTATTTGAAATAAACTAAGTTTTATCAGCTTTTGTCTTAACATCATTTGGATTCTACTCACACTTACGAAACATACCATTATAAACGGGTTTGAATAAATTTGATTTTGAATTTCATCTGCTAATTTCTTAACGTTGTCTGTGATGTTACATTCCTTTTGTGG
Source organism: Mimas tiliae (assembly GCA_905332985.1). Classification (NCBI taxonomy): domain Eukaryota; kingdom Metazoa; phylum Arthropoda; class Insecta; order Lepidoptera; family Sphingidae; genus Mimas; species Mimas tiliae. The sequence goes on from HG995243.1 coordinate 188,253, forward strand.
TTTGATTAAGTCAATATAAAACATAAATATCGTATACTTTCTATTTGACTTTAAATCTTGTTCATGAATCAAACTTATAGAATCTATGTAAAGAAATACTTTTTAATTTAAACATATTTGTTTTTATAAATGCACACTAGGTTAAACTGTATCGTGGGTATCAGGAACTATGAGGGACTTGCGGTCCCACAACACCCAGACCCGAAACATATATTTGTGGATTACACAAACATTTGTCACGGTGCGGGAATCGAACCCACGGCCTCTTGGTTCGCAGCCGTCTACTCAACCGCTGCGCCACGGAGGCGTCATTAAACCTCAGCTTATTTTAAATTATACCATTGTAAAACTGTACCTGATGTTTGCATATTTATTTTATTTTGAGAAGCGTATGATTAGACTTTAAACTGGTGTATATTTTATAAATGAGAGGGTACAATCCCTTAGGGAACCATTAAACCTAATCACGCAAGTGGAGCTGTGGGCAAAAGCTATTGCATCTATATTATGCATACATAATAATATTATGTAAAACCCAAATATTAACCATAAAATATCAATAAACATGTTACTTTCTTTACAAACAATCTTTAAATCAAAATATATAGAAAGCTGAACTTGCTCAAGCGTGTAATTTTCCTATGAATTAATTCCAGTAGCAGAATACCATGGCTATAATCATCTGCGTATCTACTAAACCATGGATACTTGTTTGGCGAGCAGGTCGCGCGGATCGGCGGGAATTGCACCAAGAACCAGTATGTGATATTCAACTTTATGAGAGGTTTTTTCTATCGTCGCGTAAACTTTGGCGTGTCAACAAACCGATAAATTATACGAGCATCGCCCCCCCCCCCCGTCCTTCCCCTACTCTCCCCCTTGTTCCACAGTCCACACACACGCCGCGCCACGCGCCCCCTCTCCGCCACACAATGACAAGATCGCAAACACGAACGGAATGTTTGCTCTACCGTCATTCATCATTAGTTTGATGAATTAATTGATACTTTACGCTGACGACTGTTTTGTTGTTTTAACATATTTCTGCTAACTCGTTTATTAATGCCAATGGAGTGATAAGAATGTTACATACGTAGTTGTTCTAAATGAATTAAATCTTGGCTCTATTCGCTTGAGTTTAAGTTTTCTTATCTATTTTACATTTTGGAGTAACTGTTGTTATCGCCTTCTTGGGTTAGTGATAGCATAATTGTGGCTAAGATGTTCTTGATTCGATTCACAGGTCGGGTATACTTTGTGTGGGTTTTTCTAAAAAGATTTAGAATGAATTACATGCTCCATGGGAGTTAGCGTCAGGCAGAATATTTATAATCATTAAACAATGAGAAACTCTTTCTACAGCACGACAGTAGAAATTGTCGCTAAGCAGCAGTGTGTAAGCAATGTTGTGTTCCGGTTCAAAAACATTGAAGCCAGTAAAATTACTGGGCATTATGAGACTTAACACCTTATGTCTCGGGGTGACAGCGCAGTCCAATGCCATGCAGTGCTTTGTAATTCAAAGCTCTGTGTGGTGTTGCTTCTGTTTATGGGCAGGCGTGACGCTTACCACCAGGCGAGTGACATGCTCATTTCGTCACTTAAACAAATAAAAAAAATACTTTGCTAAACAAACCATATATTATACGGCGAGGACAGGACTAATAATGAGTCCTGAGTAAACTATCGGATACAAAAAGAATCATCAAAATCTAAATGAAAACCTTCCTGGAAGTATGTAGTTAGTGAAACAACCGTCAAAATTATGAGAAAATTACATAAAAATATTTTTTTTTATAGATTTTTTAAAGTCAGTTAAAAATCTTCATTTAGATATCTTGAAGGCATTTTAAAAGGCTCTTATTATACAATCAAACATAGCAGGGTTGACTGGTAGAGAGTGCCTGAGGCACTAAGTTCGCCACTACATACTGAGTGTAAGAAGCTTAAATAAACATAATATACAAAGTTGAGTTACTAATAAGACTAAGGACCGATTTTATGTTACGTAAACGTTATTTATCAGATATAATATAAGACGGGAACAGAATAAAATTATCACCATGTATCAAATTGATACTTCTTAAATTGTCTGTTTAATGTGTTATTTGGTGTATAACGTTCATTGGGAAATTAAAAAATTGGCCCAATAATAAAATAAAGTTTATTTAAATTTAGTTTTTTTATTTTCTTTGAAATGCATAAATGTATACAAATTACCTATTTTTGCAATATGATAGCTTGTTTCTGTTATCGCTTGTTTCTTATTATTGCTTTGTACTTATTTACTACAATATTACTTCACTGTACTTGCGATTTCCTGAAATTGTAAGAGTGCATCTGCTTGATCTTGCATCTATTATACTTTGTTTGTCTATTAATGTTTTGTGTACTTTATCTATCACTGCAGATACTAATTTAAAATCAATAATTACCGATACGGGAACTTTGAAATAACAACTATGGGCTTCCAGGCAAGGACGACGAGAACAATAGGAATGGGAGTTATTGAAAGGTCCGAACAGAATGACGGGGATCGTGGTCTCGGATAAAGGAAGAGATAGGGAGATAGATGGCAATCAGCAGAAGGGTAGAAATGGAAGAAATCTGGACGGAAATAAATTAATAATTATATTTAATACTTATGAAATGGTGTAGCATACGTTTAACTCGGCTAATATTCTTAATCGTTTGATAAATTAATCGCAATATTTGAATAAGCGGAGTGGTTGGCAACAGCGTGCAGCGTGCAGATGTCAAGTGTTTGGTGTTGTTACGGATCATTACATCGCGTACACATGTAGTGTGTGACGCATACGAGTCGCGCGACACAGCGGCGTGTCAGAGGCGGCGCGACACGGCGCGGCGGCGAGGCGGCGACGAGGCGGCGACGAGGCGGTGACGAGGCGGTGGCGAGGCGGCTTGCAGTGCTTAACGCGCTGTTTATTTATAGAGCGATGGTCAATGTGTCACGTCGTTATTCCTGTGTCACATGCCGACGGGATGACGAGCGGGCTCGCCTCGCCGCGACGCGACGTACTGTATACATCCACCAAACACATGCAGACATTGTCCAAACTTAAACGACACGCGCTGCTATTTAATTTTGAATCGTATTGCACACAAAACAGTGTAGTATGAGATGGGATGGAGGGCGTCATTCAAGATTAGAAGAGCTGTAACACTATTTGTTGTTCCATGCGCCTATAATTACCCGCCGCGCCGTGCCGGAGACTGACAGACGTTGATATTGTTTGCACATTGTGGGGACGTACAAGCTCGCTTTGTGGCCGGAACTGTGTATGCTATCGAATTAATGTGAATTGTGTAATATACATTTCGAGAAGTTTTATACAAGTGTCCTGCGGCTCTTGAATTTTATCATTGACCGGTCCGGTTGCTAGGTGTACAGGGGCGGTTTCGCCGTACTTTGGCGGGGGTCAGAGATACTATTGCTACTTTCTCTTTACTTAAATAATGAGTTATGTAAAGGTAAATGTTTAGGATTATAGGATTCTTAAGTTGGGGTGCTGATTTTTGGGGTCCTGGGGTTTGATTAAGGAATACAAGTTGATTAAGATGCGATTTTAGATATTAATATGAAACAGACGAAACTTCTTAAGTAATACGATCAATGAAAATAACACAGTTGTGCGATTTGAATGCACTTCGATAATTTTCATTATCTATTGTCAACCGGTCCCGCGAAGTTTAAGAGAAAAATATATATTATACTATAAAGCACCTTATTTAAATATAAGTACTGTATGTAGAATTAAATTTTGTACTGGTTGGGAATTTAAAACCGGCCAAGTGTGTGTCGGACCACGCACAGTGAAGGGTTCCGTAGTCATAAAATATCCCATATCTCAAAAACTATAGAAACTAGCTTATTGAAACTAGATTTCTTTGGAATTTTTTAAGTTATACTAGCTTTATTTCAGTATTTTTCATCTTATAGTTTAAAAGTTAGAGGGGGGAGATTTTTCACGACTTTGGACACGTACGAGATATCTCACGAACTAATGACTTATATATAAAATAAATTGGGCATATATTATACCTATCCAATGATACCACCATCGAAATAAGATGATACCACACATGCAATTGAAATAAATCATACGTCAGTCACATGTACGGAGAGACATAGCAATATTTAACGTAACGTATTCATAGCATACGAACAGACGGACAAAGGGTCAGACGAACAGGCGGACATGACGAAATAATAACGGTTCCGTTTTTGCCATTTGGTTATGGAACTCTAAAAACAGATGTGTATCATAATTATGATTCATTTGTGCTTACGTATAATACTTGATATATTCATAAATATCACGCATCATCAAGTCTCTATATTCATAAATATTGAGTACTTGAGTGGTTGACGCTGTTGACAGTTTTGTGTACAGCATCAATGGGCCGGTTCGACCGGGTCGTTACCATTATTTCACAGAAAACCTATCTGTTTGCGGTATAGTCAGCCACTACTTAAAGTATTGGCTTGCTACTGTCAGCTACTACTTTACGTCCAAAATAGCGGTTTGCTATTTTATTGCTGCGTTTCGTACGGTAAGTGAGATACTTGGAGACCAAAATCTCCTTCCTCTACACAATCCCTTAGTTACCCCTATTCTTTAAGGTCGACAACGCGTCCATGATTCTTCTAGTATTGTGAGCGAACTTGGGCGGTGACGATCACTCACCATCAGGTGACCCACTTGTTCGTTTGCCGGCCTAGGCTATAAAAATATACTCTCATTATTATGTAGCATGACTGCCCCAGTGGCGATATTGTAATGCGTACGCAGTACGACTGCTGTGCTGAGGTTTCACGTCCGATCCCCGGGTCGGGTAATAGTGATATTGTTTTTTCTATTACGAAGTGCTCAGTATCAGCCGGTATCGGAGTCTGTAAATATGCCTGATATGGCGTTAGGCTCGCCTTCTATCGCATAATGGGACGGAAATAAGGACGGCAAAATGTTGATGTACTGGTTAACTTCTGCTTACCCCTTCGGGGATTAGAGGCGTGAGTGCGAACACGTATGCGTATTATGTAGTCAGATGGTCTGCGAAACGAGATGCGACGTGTGAAGAATTTTAATAACATTGGTATTAAAAAGATAAAACTTGTGTTGTGCTTTCTTGAACTTAAAATATGTTTATATATTTACATATGCTTTATACCCGAAAATGCATAACTATGAGATCGCCTCATTGTTTTCAGCATATTTAAATCCGAGAAACCGGAGAATTTCTCGGGTTTAAATCCGTGGTAGGGCAAAAATCATGATTTTATTTAATAAACATTATTATACTTTTTCCGTGTTTGAGCTTATGCGATTGATACATATAATCATACATGAGTTGCCCGGAATTGGATTTTATGGACCATAAAAAATAAAAGGTTTCGCATCTATCACATGAGACGAAAATAAACTCAACGAACTATGTTTATATTAGTTGCACCTCTGCTTACCCCTTATTAAATTTTATATACGATAATAATTGCGAAAACTGAGTCATAAAATCAATATTTAGGCCGTCTTTTAACACATAATTGTAAACTCGTCAGTCATTGTTTAATGACACAAAAACACAATGTTATTTATCTTTCTGCCAAAATATAATAGACGTGTGTAATTTAGGCCAACATGTTTAGTAATTAATGTCCCATATAATTTAATAGTTCATTATTGTCCCATGTGCGTTTGCGAGTGCGTGCCTGTAACTAGGTAGTTTAAATTAAAATATTTGGTCGGAGGAGAGCCGGCGGCCGGGTCAGGGCCGCGCGAGCTTTGCCTCGACGCCTCGCGCCTCGCGCCTCGCGCCTGTGCCTTGTGTTGTGTGCTGCATGCGACACATGACCCCCTCCCCTCCCCTCCATCCTCCGTCTCGCCTCGCCTCGCCTTACGCCACACAAACCCGTTATCAATGAATTAATGGATCTACAAATAGTCTTTTCGACATCTAGAATACGATTATCGCTCCTCACTGACATCTGTTCATTGGATGCTAGTACTGTGAAAATTGGTTTACTTTCTACCGCCGTGCTTGACCTTGAGTATTTGCAAAGTTTTCCTGGTGTAATGTTGATGAACTCATTAGTCAAGTGGCAACGTAGGCTGTGAAACAGGCGTAGTTGGGTTCGGTTAATCTAAATTTGTGGGTTATCCAAAACACATGTTTGTTGCACATGCTCACGTTCCATCACACCATTGGATCTCTGCCTGCCCCTTGGTGGATATAAGCGTGAATTATGTTATTGAATTATTGATTCGCTTCAAGTAACCGCCAAGTATTCCGCGTGGATAACCGTAGAACAAGATTACTTTAGGCGACCGTTAGCCGACGCGACGCGCACCTGCATACAAGTTGTCTCGTCCCATGGGAACGAGTCGCTACTAGCTAGTCGCTTAATGTGCGCTTGATACGCCGTGTTTACAATGTTGCGTGTATAAAAATCAATTTCCAAGTGGCACAATTTATTCTATCGCTCTAAATAGCGGCGATGGTCCAGGGTAGAGTGGTATGGATTGACGAGACGGAAGTCGCAGGCTCAAACCAGCTGCAGGGCTCACATTTCTTACTTTTTGAAGTTATGTTTGTACCTATTCATTGTTAATTATCGCTCGATTTAGCGGTGAAGGAAAACATAGTAAGGGAACCTGCATACCTGAGAATTCACAATAAGATTTTCGTAGTTGTGTGCCCTCTGCTAAGTCAGCGTAGCGAACGAGAGGCTCGACCGTTCCCATTACTGGTGAAGTCCCAGGGCAGTATTTGTTTCAAGGCTGATAGACCACCATATGAGTGGTAGAGCCACGCTGTAGACACTTTTGTCTACAGCATGAATGGGCCAGCTCGTCCGGGTCGTTACCACTGTCTCACAGAAAACCCACGTAAAGTTGCTGTTGCGTTTCGTACGGTGAGTAAGATATCCGGAGGCCCAAACCCTTCCCCTCCCCAATTCCTTAATTATCCCTTTCCTTTAAGGTCGGCAACGCACCCATAATTCTTTTGGTATTGTGGGCGTACATGGGCGGTGGAGATCGTTTACCATCAGGTGACCCACTTGCTCGTTTGCCGGCTTATGCTATAAAAAAAAGCTTACAGCAAGCTTAGGCATAGCACCGACAATCTACGGTGTGAATTGGAAAAAACTCCATAGAAGCGTGCCTGCACGTGTCTGTAGATATATGAATAGTAGATAATTAAAACAATGCATTGAAATTGTTCAGGAACGTCGTAGGTTAAGAGGGGATGTACTGCACCAGACTGAATAATGATATCAGCGCTGCATTTTACTATTCCATTGCTGGGCATGGGCCTTAATTACGAAACAGTGTGGTTAGGACTTAGTTTAACCCGCTGGCTTAATGCTTGTTGGTAGACTTCACACACCTTCAAAAGAAACGTCAGAGGCTCTCGGAGCTAGTTTCGAACCTGAACTTTTGTCTCGACATGCCATATCATTCCCTGCTGAGCTGTTTCTGCTTCGTCTGATACAACTCTATTATAAGTAGCATGTCTAGTGTATAGTTGCCGCCTGCTAATAGTCTAGAGCGCGCGTAATTAACAAAAGTTTATGTTTTTTTATCGAGTCAACGGTTTATTCCAAACTATGGAACATTCGAGATTGTTTGCATCACATCGGAGATTGGATGGATGTCAATAAGTCAACGGTCAATTGTTCAGCTTGTAGATATGGATATGTCAGTACACATGTATTTGATGTGGCATCAATGTATTTTAAAATAGTATTTTTGCTACTTACTTACTTAATGAGCGGGATAGCGCAGCGGGGAGTGGTACGGATTACCGAAACAAAAGTCGCAGGTTTAAAACCAGCGAGCCAGCATGCTAGACCAACTACGAGTGGTAGAGCCACGCTGTAGACAATTTTGTCTACAACATGGATGGGCCGGCTCGTCCGGGTCGTTACCTCTGTCTCACAGAAAACCGGCGTAAAGTAGCAGCTTGCTGCTGCGTTTCGTACGATGAGTGAGATATCCGGAGGCCCAAAACCCCCTCCCCTTCCCAATCCCTTATTATCCCTTTCCTTTAAGGTTGGCAACGCGCCCATAATTCTTTTGTATTGTGGGCGTACATGGGCGGTGGAGATCGCTTACCATCAGGTGACCCACTTGCTGGTTTGCCGGCCTATACTATAAAAAAAATGCTATGTTATGTGTGTTTTTATCATTAACCATCACTTGCTTTAATGATGCTTGCTTTTAAGGATAGGTGTGTGAAGTCTGCCAACCCGCATCAGGTCAGCGTGGTGGATTAAGGCCTAACCAATCATTGGTAGAGGAGGCCCATGCCCTGCAGTGCCACAATAATATAAGCACATATTATTATTATTTCCAACTTCGCATACATTTGTCTATTTAATTTCTATTAAACAATGTGTTACATAAAGGTGTGGTCATATTTAAGGGTCGTTACATACACCTGCCATTATTTTATGGTTTATGTACCAGATCTTATGATGATGAAATCTTGTTGCACTGTGCAGGCGGTCACGTAATACTGTGATGATTGGTGGATGGTGACCGACTCTAGTAATTAGGTTCGTTAATTGTAAACATTACTTGCAGATAGAAAACGCGCCCGGAGACTGGCATTATTTATCATCAACTAATCTAGACCAATTATTACTCTACATTATATTCATTAAGAGAAGATAATATTTGAGCCAATTATCGATTCGATGACCATATATTATTATGGGTAGAGACTGTTTCTCTAGACTTAAATCTCTCTAATTAGTGTAACTGTAACACCGATCATTTTTAATTTTTACATAATCAACCTAATATTAACTATCTAATTTTAATTTTATATTTTATATTATTAATAATATTGTAATAACGCAGACATGAATGTTGTATGCACCTGTGAGGATTGTTCATTTTGTCTTAAGATATTATTTAAGATATGTTGCCTATTGTAATATTTATTTCGGTATTTATTCGCGCAACTTACAAAACATACAATCATAAGAGTATTTCGAACAATAGGTAAGGTGTAACAGCGACATTCATATGATAAATACTAGAAATAAGAATAAACTGATATTGCCCATGACCAGACTTCAAAAAATTAGTAACTCTTTCAAGTGTCAAAGTATACGTTTCTACAACAAAATTCCAAGCCATATTCAACTATTAAGCCTTAATAAATTTAAATTATGTATTAAACTTAGGCTTTGCCAAAAAGGTTATTATAGTGTGAAAGATTACTTGGAAGACAAAACAGCTTGGAATTGAGCCGCTCACTCCTTACAAAATTGGGTGTACCTAGGTCTCTTCTTTTATATAATATATTGTTTAATATTGACTGCTCTATTGGCGCAATATTAATATTAATACTGACATGTTGATTTTTTTAATTTTTATAACATATATTAAATATTTTGTTTTTTTTTTTTGTGAGTGCGAGTGCCAAGTATGTCTGGTATACTCTTGGCCATTTCTTCAAAAGGCCAATCCAGGAATTTCTTTACATTACACTCGCATAATTCTGTAAAACAATGTCTGGACATTAAAAGAGGCCGTAACCCATGAGTTTGTTTCGGCATTTCTTCTCATGGCTAGCCCCGAAATGCTGTCTTAAATATAATGTAGCATAAAAAATGATTGACATGTAAAAGTGATATTTATGATCCAATTTACAGAATAAATGATTTGAATTTGAATATGAATTTGTGTCTTATGCAAAATTTTGTCATAATTGCAAGTTGCCACGGCATGCTAAAGTGGACAAAAAGAATACTTAAAAAAATAAAAGAAAAAAGAGTTCAGGATGTAAGTAATGATCATACAGATACGAGCGTGAAAATGTGAAAACCATCGATTGTTTTTAAATGAAACAATCGATGGTGTATCTAATAAATAAATAATAAATCAGGAGTAGCAAGACTAGCAAGGATTCATATTATTTATTTTATTATTGATTCAGTTGTTTTCAGATCTAAAGTATGTAAAAATCAGTAAATTGCGTGAATCATTGTTTTTTTACGAAAGCTGTTATATTTAAAGAGAGTAGAAACAACGCATCCATATTGTGGATTATGTTTCGTAAAATGAGATCCACAGACCTTTATTTCTTTTTACCTGGCGATATCCTGGCTTAGTGCCAGATTCTGCCTTCGTACCTGTCTATAAATCTATATTATTATAAAAAAAATAAATGACTATTTTATCCATCACGGCTTTTTATACGTTAAAGAAATATAAATAGAAATAGAGTTAACAGTCACTTTGCTGAAGATACTTTGACTGAATTTATTACCTTAAATCTTAAGGTTTAAGAGGACGCTACGAGCGCAGTCTTCTTATAAAAATATTATCTTCGAAAATAAAAGGGTTCATGGCGTAATTTCTTTATTGATCTCTGATAGAGCACAAAGTTGGTGTAAGTGTACCCGATACATATTTATACCCGACTCGATAGCGGCAGACATATTTTTTAATGCCTTTTAGGCAGACGAGCTAGCGTCCCGCCTGATAGTAAGCGATCACCACTGCTCATGGACATCGGCAATGTCTCGGCACAGCGAAGCCGCTGTCTACCGTTGAAGAAATTCTCTTTTTAAGCCTTGTTTCAAGAAGGACAGGTCATAGCGCTCGGGGAACACCGAGGCAGGGAGTTCATTCCAGAGTTTGCACGTGCGTGATATAAAAGAACGCTGGAAACGTATCGTGCTAGACGGGATTGACATTGATGAAAAATGCATCATAGTATCATTCAGAAGAGTCACGTTTAAGGTCAGTCAGTGGAGGTATATCAAGCAACGTCAGGCCGGCATAATACCGGCAGTACCATCGCATCTAGAGACACAATGTCTCTTGACGGTTAACATTATATTTAGATTGCGCTATACACATCAGAAGGCCAATTCTCGTATTTAATTGACACTGCGAATTAATTTTAACCAAACTGAGATTAGATTTTGATTTCATAAAAAAATGGTCTGCTCCGCTTCAAGTTTATTCCGGTGTCAACATAATCTCATCTCGATGTCATTGCAATCTCAATTCAGTCACAATTTTGACGTTTATATAAGGCCATGTGTCATTTAATGAGATACGGCGAAATGTGGGTGTACTGGTTACACCTCTGCCTACCCCTTCGGGGATTACAGGCGTGAGTGCGTATGTATGTATGTGCCATTTAAAAATGTTAGCAGAATACCGTTTTGGCTTCAGTCAACTTTTATTCTATTTTCGATCTCATTACGAGAGAGGGACCAAACGGGCAAGAGGTTCACCTGATGGTAAGTGATCACCGCCGCCCATAGACACTCTCAATACCAGAGGAATCATCGGTCCCTTACGGCCTATGAAGAAAGAATAGGATCTTATCTTGAATGTTAAAATTTGTCGTGGCAGGACAAAAGAGACTTATTCCGTTTTCACCAATGACTATTTACTTGTAAAATCGGAGCTCGTAATCAAGTTTGTTAACCAACCTCTACCTTGTTATTCAACACAACAAGTGGCGATACCTGTTGCTAACTCAGACCCATTATGAATCATTAAGCCTTAAGTGTTCGGCCCTTCCACCCTATGCTGACCTAGTAACTACTGCGTTACACTTATGTATATTTGTAACATTATACTCGTAATGTGTGACATTCACACGAAAGCAGTTTCTAAATTAATTGAATATAAGTATAGGATCAAAGATAGATAACATAACTTAAGCTTATTAAAATATTAGAATTATTAAAATAAAACAACTCTGTTAAAAGTTATGCGTGGATAACCACGCATATATATATAAGTACAAAAAAAAACAAATATACGCGTCCAATTGAGAACCTCCTTAACTTTTTTCGTCGGTTAAAATCAAATGCTATGTAACGTCTGTCTTTAAGCGTAAATTTCGGAAGGTATGAAAAGGATCTTACTGCGATTTGCATCAATGGTTTTTGACGAAGATTTGTAGGCACCTATAATTTTAACACATCATTTTCATTCAGTAGGAAAAATATCAAGTCGGTTGAAAATAATGTGAAATTGTTACCTTCGCTGGTTTAAATTACTTAATTGTTATACTTACAAGTGAAAGCAATACACGGCGAAATAAGTGTTATTAAGTCTTTCTTTATTTCTGCCTGGCGTTATTCCAGCTTAATGCCAGGATCTGTTTACTAGTACCATATATTAGGCGGTAGGTATTTGGTATTATATAGGGCGATCCACTATTTAACCCCCACAACTCGCAATGGGAACCATGTTTCTGTTAAAGTAAAAGGTTCATAAAGCAACTTATAACTAAGCACCCGTTCCTAGCCAGGCGGGTCAGCTTGATATTTATAATTCCCTAATCCAACCATCATCTCTCGGAACGCAATTTAACCTCAATGGAACGTGGAATACCCGGTCAACCATCAGCCAAGATAATGATGATCAAATCATTTACCTACATGATAAATAACCAGAAACATTATTAGTGGTAAAGCCACGCTATAGACACTTTGTTCTTCGCATGAATGGGCCGGCTCGACCGGGTTATTACTGCTGTCTCACAGAAAACCGGCGTAAAACCAAAGACTTTAATGTATACTACTAGACGGGCTGTTTAGAACTAAAATTGCGTCACATAACGTGAGAGTTTGACAGCTCGCAAATTGAGAGCGCGATAGGGGTTCGAGTTGAGAGTAAGCGAGATGGTAATATTAAGTTACGGACAACTGACCGCAACTTAGTGGTACAATTTCTATGTACCGTGCAGCTTGTCTAGTATTATACATTAAAGTCTTTGCGTAAAATAACAGCTTACTGTTCTGTTTTATATGGTGGGTGAGATATCCGGAGGCACAAAGCTCCTTTTCCTAATCTCTAATTATCGCTTTCCTTTAAGATTAGCTATGCGTTTATGGAGCCATCATGTCACCCACTTACTTATTTATAGCCATCTGCAGTAAAAAACAATTGAGTCTTTCTGTTAGAAATTTTGGACCAGCTTATAACTTATTCTGACAGTTAACTGCCAAAAGCATTAACCTCTTCACTCATTTGTCAATATTTTAAGACAACTCTGTCTGGGTTACGAGTAGGTGTAGTCAAATTACCGGAACATGACAGAAATGTAGAGTTAAATTTTCATACTTAAAAGTGGAATATTTTGTGGATTATGGAAACCGGCCAAAATACCAAAGTATTTGAGTGTTAAAAACAAATGCGTTGTGAACAAATAGTAAAACGGCAGACAGTTGTGTCGAAGGACGGCGCTTCTGACACGTGTTGATTGACAAACGCTGGCTAAACAAGTGGCATTAAAAACGGCGCTAGTGTCGCAACGTGCCGGCACCCAGCGGCCAGCACCTCGCCACTGAATACTCATCGAGAGGCGAAGATAATATACTGTCGACACTCGACACTCGGAGCTCGGCGGATAACGGGCGATAACCGCGGCCTGCGCCCCTTGAACTGTGACACGGCGACTGATAGCACCCCTGCCGCCCGCTCCGCAACACCCTGCCACACCCCGCCACACCCCGCACCGCTCAGCGCTATCGCTCCGACTAGGTGCGATATATTATACAACAATTAGCGATTACATCAAATGGGAACTTTGTTTACCGATTTATGGCCGTTCCCAATATTCTGTCTATTGACAAATTTGCTTACGGGCAGTAAAACTTTGACACATTTTGTATGGAAGAGCTGTCAAAACATTATTGACAGTAAGCAAACCTATCGATAGACAAAATATAGGCAACGGCCATCAGTAGAACATTCAGACAATGTAAACAAACATTATACTCTTTAATTAGCCTCGTTGGTCTGGTGGCAGCGTAGTTAGGCTGAGAAACCGGTGAGGTTCTGGGTTCAAATCCCAGGTTAGGTCATCATAATTTTAGCTAGCCAGCTTTAGTTACCAAGAATAGGAACTTATGCCCGATATGGCGATAGACTACCTATCATTACAAAAACTCGGCGAACCGTGGGCGTCCCAGTTGCACCTCTACGTACCCCCTCGGGAATGCAGGCAAAAGTTTTTTTTATTAGCTTAAATGAAGAAACGAGCAGGTCGCTCGCCTGATGGTAAGCGCCACGCCTACCCATAAACAGGTACAGCGTCGCACAGAACTTTGAATTATAAAGCACTGCATGGCAATAGACTGCGTTCGTCACTCCGAGACATAACTTGTTATCTCATAATGCCCAGTAATTTCACTGGATACAATGTCCTTCAAACCGAAATACAACACTGCTGCTTGGTGGTAGCAATAGACAAAGCGGTGGTACCAACTCAGACGAACTCTCGCACAGGAGATGCCTACAAACTTGTACTGATACATTACATTATGTATGTTACTCTATATTTCTCTAGAGCCAATACTTGAATATTAGTTGTAATCATATGGATTTAATATTATATATATTCTAACACTTATTTAAAAACTAGCTTTTACTCGCGGCTCGACCCGCGTGAATGTCATTGTCCGGGGTAAAAAAGTACCTAAGTCTTAGTTACTCCTTATTACATCAGCTATCTGCCAGTGAAAGTATCGTCAAAATCGGTCCAGCCGTTCCAGAGATTAGCCGGAACAAACAGACACAAAAATTGATAAAAATGTTATTTTGGTTTAAGTACCGTATACGTTCATATGTAAGTAGTAAAAAGCGGTTATTTTAATATTACAAACAGTCACTTCATTTTTATTTAATTGTATAGATGTATACAACAATAAGTTTATTAGCACTGTCTGCAAGTTATATTGAAAGATACTCTTTACAATGATGACACGTAACCACTCACATGCTCACACGCCGATGCACACGCGCATGCGCACTGATAACGAACAGTTTTTGTGAAAAAATACGCTAATTAGAATAATCATAATATGATTACTCAAATTCACACCGATGGTTACGATAGTGTGATAGTTTACTACTAGTATTGAATACTACTACTATTGAAGAGTCAATTGTAGAAAACCAATTAATTATTCTAAAAATAAAAGTACATAATGTTCATACCAGATAAAAATAAATTCTTTGTTTTATGTGCACATACTGCCATCTATGTATTGTATATAGAAATAATTCTTAGTAAGGCTCTACCAAAGCGGCTCTCATGCTCTAACCAAATCAGTTCGTCGAATAGTTACAATATATATTACTAGATGGCGCTAAACGCAATTTAGTTTATGTGTTTTAAAAATAATTTCAACCACTATTATATAGTTTTAATAATGCTCTAAACGTGTTTCTTTACTTTTTTTTTTTTATTCGCATTATTGACGAGACAAGCAAGCCGCTCTGTATGTCGGTAACTGGTAAGAATTAAGACTACAGAGTACTTTGAATTGCAAAGTATTGCATGGACTGTGCTGTGCTGTGACTGTGCTCGTCAATCTGTGTGCTGTGCTGTGAAATGAAATGAAATGAAATGAAATGAAATGAAATAAAACTATTTCATTTCATTTCATTTCGTTTCGTTTCGTTTCGTTTCGTTTCGTTTCGTTTCGTTTCGTTTCGTTTCGTTTCGTTTCGTTTCGTTTCGTTTCGTTTCGTTTCGTTTCGTTTCGTTTCGTTTCGTTTCGTTTCGTTTCGTTTCGTTTCGTTTCGTTTCGTTTCGTTTCGTTTCGTTTCGTTTCGTGTGTGTGTCTTTCAAAATGTACCGCAGCAGTGCTTACACACTGTTGCTGGACGGCAGAAATAAACAGGGCAGTTTGTGATGGTACCTACTCAGACGACTTCTTACATCCCAGGGATCTAGTAGGATTAATGGCAGCATACATTTAATTAAAATCTTATATATAAAATTCTCGTGTCACAATGTTCGTTCACATACTCCTCTGAAACGGCTGGACCGATGATTTGTATGAAATATTTTATTTTTTTATTTTTTAGACAAAATTTTTTTTTTAATGATACAACATTAAAAAATACATACAACCCTAAATTTTCAACCCTCTACGATCAACCCCTATTTTTTAATAGCGACATTAGTATTTTTGTCAAGCGCGTTTCTCACCGGGGGCGCCCACTAGGCTACTTTAATCCTGGAATTAGGCATTCACGCGGGCGGTGCCGCGGGCAACAGCTAGTATTTTATAATAAGATAGGGCAAAAGCAAAAATGGTCGTAGTTAAAGAGTTAACCCTATCCTTTCCTAGAAAATCCTATGATCAAAAGACCTAAGTTTCTTGATGCTTCTTCTTAGACCATTTGGAATTTCTGAGGCACCGGTAGACGCGTTTTAATACTATTTTATTATTCACGTGTAAAACTGCCCTTTGGTACCTACTTGCAATATAAACTTTTTAATTTTGATTCCGTCCTAAAGTTGACTAAATAGTATAAAGAAAGTGGGTGTTCATACCCAGCGGTGATCTTAACATCAGGTGACCCACTTGTTCGCTACCATATACTTAAGTTGCTGCATAGACTGCCTCAGAGGCGCAGTTGTAATGCGTACGCGATACGACTGAGGCTGACGCTGAGGTCTCGAACTCGATCCTCGGGTCGGGTAAAACTGATATTGGCTTTTTCCATTACGAAATGCTCAGTAGCAGCCCGGAGTTTAGAATTGTGCCCAATATAGCGATAGGTTCGTCCCCAATCACATCATGGGACCGAGATACGCTCGGCGAAATGTGTGTGTACTGGTCACACCTCTGCCTACCCCTTCAGGGATTACGGGCGTGAGTGCGTATGTACGTATACTTAAGTTTCGGGTAAATATTTTACGATAATCTTTTTTGTTAGACACACGCGTGATTTATTTAGTAAAAGTAGATTATTTACGCGCGAGACGTCTGTGACAGATGTGGCGCCGGGACACCTCGCCTCTACAGCCGACACCTTTACGTCGATAGCAGACGACCGCTTTTTAAGTATCTGTGAACAATTGGTAGTAAACAATCGACTAACGCCCGATTTCTGAAAAGCTGATCAAATTAACATTCAACTAACAGAACTCTGATTTGACATCGCTGTCAAGTCAATTCGACTTGCTGAAACGTTGATTAGTGATAAAATTCATACCAAATATTTGATGTCTCATTAGTACCGTTTGACATACGATTTTTCATATTAATTTAAAAGTTATGTTAGCTAACATGCGTGTCAAATCAAAGGTGCTGACCACGCTTCTAGCAACCCAATTTCGACTAGACATGAGAGTTGACATTTGATTAGTTAATTTTACTTTGATCAGCCATTCAGAAACCGGGCGTTTATGTCTCATTTTTATGCTGTACCGTAAAAAAAAAAATTATAGCAGGGGTCAGTAAGTGATCGCCACCACCCATGAATACACACAATACTAGAAGCATCATGGACGACATCCTCGACCTTAAAGAAAATACATAATTATGGAATTGAAAAGGAGAGGCCGCTTTGGGTCTTCAGATATTTCAGTTGCCTTACGAAACGCAGCACCAAGCCGAAAGTAAGACAAAGACGAAAGTAGACACCAATCGTCGAGTCTCTCATTTTCTCACGTACACCTTAATCAGATTTCAAATTTTTATGGGACCACTATCGGGAATACATATGGAACATCAAATATCGGTCCACATATATTGCGTAACATGTTCCACCTACTTTTTTTAATCCGTTGAAAATTTATAATTAAATAATTTTTACATAGGTATATACGCACTCATGCCTGTAATCCCCGAAGGGGTAGGCAAAGGTGTAACCAGTACATCCACATTTCGCCGAGCGTATCTCCGTACCGCGATGTGATAGGGGGCGAGCCTATCGCCAAACCGGGACAAATTCCAGACTCCGGGCTGATACTGAGCATTTCGTAATAGAAAAACCCAATACCACTTTACCCGACCCGGGGATCGAACCCGAGATCTCAGCGTTGGCTTTAATCGTAACGCTTTTTTTTTTTTTTTTTCCTTTATTGATTTTAGGAGAGTTTTAGCACTAAGTGATAATGCCACCCTCATAATCGTAACGCTTACGCATTACAACTGCGCCACAGAGGCAGTTAAGTTTTTTTTTTTTTTTTTCATAAATTATTTGACTTATGATGAGAAAACAGTTAGGGGCATATTATTATGTTCAACTTTAGCCATTACAGTATGATCGATATTTACGACCGCCTGCGTTCCTCCTTAGCCTCTTAAAGGAACAGGCGCAAACACTTCTCCAAATTGACATTGGTTGATGTTCCTCACAGCTAACTCAGTTATTACTTACAAACACTTCACCTTACAAGGTTAACAACTTTAACAACCAGTAAATACATTTTATATTATCCTTCACGAGTTATTTATTTGTTATTCATATTATTATTTACCGACGAAAAAACGGAGTAGGTTTTCATTTCGACGCGTATATTTGTTGTTTTAATCTTTAAATGCGCATAACTTTATTTGTTATAAGTAGAAGACACTAGGTGGTGGGCCTTTGCTAGGTGGTAGGTGCCTCGTATACGAGGTCTGAGCTAGTACCACTGCTTTTTTTGCCGCCAAATAGCAGTGTGTAAGCACTGTTGCACCTGGAAGCCAGTGATATTACTGGGTATTTTGAGATTTAACTTAATTATGTCTCCGGATGTCGAGCGCAGTCCAGTGCCATGCAGTACACCAACTTGTATTAATGAGTATACGTGACGCTTACTATTAGACGAGCGGCTCGTTTCACCATTAATCAATATATGGAACCACTGTCTGAGTAAATCCTAGTGAACATAAAAAATCATCAAACATTTAAATTAAATAAATAAATACACCCAACAATCGCACACAAAGTCCCGACCCCACACTAGGTAAACCTGTATTGTTGGTAGAGGAACTATGAAGGGTTTGCGGTCCCACAACACCCAGACCCGAAACAAACTTATGTGGATCACACATTTGTCTCGGTGCGGGAATCGAACCCACGCCCTCTCGCTTCGTAGCCGGCTACTCGCTCACTGCGCCACGGAGGCTGTCAATTTGGCGGATTCATGCGTGTCAATAATGTAATGTATGTAGACACATTGAGAATCTCCTCAGAAGAATTTTTAAAGTCGATTAAAAATAAGATACAAATAGACGACGATTTATATAAAAGGGTGTTCAAGTGGAAACAGCGCTTTTGTTCCTACAAACTTTAGAAATTGATTAAATATCTTATGTTTTTGTTCTTATAATTAAATCTGGAGTTCTCTGATTACAATTTTGTCGGAGACGTGTTGACAAACAACAAGTCTTGGAGGCACAGTTTACGAGTCGGGTGGTGAGGGGGGGGGGGTCTGGAGCACCAGAGAGGGTAGCCATCCGAGTAATTAATTTATCGAGTGTCAAACATCGATTTGTAAGACGATATTCGGCTCGAGTGTCTTTATTTATCAAAATAATTGTGTATTGATTAAAATAAGATAGGAGATAGTTGTGGTATTTATGACTTAAGTTTCATTTACAAGAAGAGAGTTTAATGCACGACAGACGCAAGACTATAACAGAAAAATCATATTTACGAGGAGGATCATGCAAATTAAAATAAATGGTTTAAATGGTTGAAAAGCGAGAATTGTATGATGCAGCTTCGATGCATTCTCGCCTATGATGTACCAAAACGTGTTAATGAGGCTTAAAGTTCTGGGTACCAATTCTCGTATTTAACTGACACTGCGAATTAATTTTAACCAAACTGAGATTAGATTTTGATTGACTAAAAATTATGTTCTGCTCCTCTTTAAGTTCAGTAGGCCTAGTACAAGTTTTCTAAGGTTTCGAAAACGATGAAAGTTTTCGTTTTCTCTCCATACGTCGAGTATTATTAGCCACTAGTGGGAACTATAATGAATTAAAATTAATAATATGGTTAATTTTATTTCATATTAGTCGAATATTAAATTAGTTTTTATGCGATTCTTTCCTTTATTACCGTTTGAATTACTAGTTTGACACTTCGACGGTAATAATTTTATACTAATTCGAAAATTGTGAACGTATTTGTAACTCGTACTAGGCCGTTGACAATATAATCTCATCTCGATGTCATTGCAATCTCAATTCGTCACAATTTTGACATCTATTTATGGACATGTGTTATTTATAAATGTTAGCAGAATGCCATTTAGCTTCAGTCAACTTTTATCGTAATTCTACTTTCGATCTCATTACGATCTATGTTCACATTTGACGTTGATTATTGGTTTAAGAGAATAGCATTTGCAACTTTCTTGACACTAAGACTAGATCGGAATGATATTTTGAACATTTAAAATCACGAGAGCCTCCTGATCTAGCATTGCAACAAGTGAAACCGTTTTGACGCTCGTCCGTATAACTCGTTCATCAGTCACAGTCATATCGCGGTTTTATATACTGAGAAGCTCGTGGCTCGCCATTAGTTATTACTGTTTAGCTCGCCAATTGATCTGCAACAACCATTGTGAGTAAAACAATTATGTACCATTCATATAAAGAGAGTGTATCGCATGACATAGGCGAGGATATAACAGAAAAATCTTGTTTACGAGGCGCGTCATAAGTAATAATAATAGCCCAGTATTATTCATGTCCCACGCCACGGGTGTCATTAGTAAATGAGGCTAACTCCTCTCAATCAGTAGATTAGGCCTTAAGTCTACCACGCTGGCCTAATGCGGGTTGGCAGACTTCACATACCTTCGAATTTTTTTCTAAGAATTCTTTGGTGTGCAGGGTTCCTCACGATGTTTCCTACACCGTCAAAGCAAGCGATAATTAACAACTAATACACACATCACTTAGAAAGGTCAGACGTATATGCTCTTGGGACTGGTTTCGAACCCACGAACTATCGCTGCGTCATACTTATGCGCTGAGCGTTATGAGACATAACATCTTCTCGGGGTGACGAGCGCAGTCCAATGCCGTGCAGGGCTTTGTAATTTAAAAGTTCTATATAGTGTTGCTTCTGTTTATGGGTAGGCGTGGCGCTTACCATCAGGCGAGCGACATGCTCGTTTCGTCACTCGATCTAATAAAAAAAATCAGTTAAAAAAATAATCGTTTGACGCGAGCATTTTCTTTTATATTCTCGCATAACATCAAACCAGAAACTCACTTCATATAAATAAGGCTTAAGTATTTTTCCGCAATGTAATGTTCCCATTCTAATCATCTCCATACCGTGATTTGATATCCTAGTTCGAGCAATCATAATTGGTGTTAGCTCGGGACTGGAATTCGTGCGCATTATGTCAGTAGGCTCGCTCCCCATCACATCGCTTAGGCTTAACCGTGAGTGCAGCACTAGTTGTACTCCTGCCTAACCTTTCGAGGATTCAAACGTGTGCTTATGTACGTATTCAAGTTAAATACGAGTCACATTTTATAGACGTACGTATTGTGTGTGATTTCATATTGCATTTGGAATAGAATATAAAATAAATTAAGGACGTGTGCAGAAGGCGTCGAGTGGAATATTTTTCATAAACAACATAAAAAGGATATAAAAACGTTATGAATATATTATCTAAATAACATACAAATTACATATAAAAAGCACATAATACGTGGAATTTGTTCCATGGTTTATTGCCGTAGTATTGCTGGCATCCATTTTATGTATACATCGTTGCAAAATTTAAATATTCGTTGTTTGTTTATGGTTCATTAGCTTTTGCTCGCGGCTCCGTCCGCGTGAATACCCTATTCCGGAAAACACTAGCCTATCCAGATCATGGTCTACCTGTGTGCTAAATTTCATCCAAATCTATTCAGCCATTACGGTGAGTGATTAACAAACATCCACACTATCATATCCAAACAAAATGTACTCGTATATACGAGTACATTTATAATAATAAGTAGGTACTGTCATCCTCTGATGGGTTTCACAGCTGCTTTAAAGCATGTAGGTATACTCGTATAGCTCTATTATATTGAGAAATTAATTAATTTCATATTTAATGTTTAATGAACTTAGGCCTAACCCCTCTCATTCAGTAGAGGAGGCCCGTGTCCAGCAGTGGGACGTGTATAATACAGGGATAGAAAAAATGTTTTAATTAATAAAATATACCTTAGGAGCTTAGTGGACAGTGTGCGAGCCGAAGCGCTTAGCTGGTTGTGAAGCCAGAGGCTGCGGTTCGATTCCCGCAGCGAGACAAATGTTTGTGGCATCCACAAAATATTGTATCAGGACTGGGTGTTTTCTTGACGTCAGCCAGGCGGCTGGTAGTAAATCATCATCATCATCATCAGCCACAAGACGTCCACTGCTGAACATAGGCCTCCCCTAATGCCTTCCAGGCTGACCTGTTGGAAGCGGCCTGCATCCATCGGCTTCCTTCCTTCCTTCCTACGGGCAAGCGCAACAGTGGACGTCCACCTACAAGATGGACCGACGACGTGACAAGGGTTACAAATCTTTCTGTAACATGCGTAAAATGTTGCGCCGACTCCATTGCGAGTGGGATGAGGGCAGGTAGAATAGAAGAGAGAGCTTAGTTAATAGTATCGGCTAAATCATCACATTACTGCTACACATAGACACTCACACACTCATAGCACATACTCACTTCACTCACACATATACACTCTCATACATTCGCACACTCGTCCTCACACATTCGTATAATCAACCAAGCCTTTGTACTTACTTTACCTCTTATTAATTCTTTGCCAAAATGTTGTTATAACATGTGTCAACATATGTTACGTTATTTGTCAAATGTGAACATAGATCGTAATGAGATTGAATGTAGAATAAAAGTTGACTGAAGATAAAACGGTATAATGCTACTGACGTTGATTATTGGTTTAAGAGAATGCCATTTGCAACTTTCTTGACGCTGAGACTAGATTGGAATGATATTTTGAACATTTAAAATTACGAGAATTGGCCTTCTGAATGCAGTCCTTTTATTGTGCTTCAAGTTGATTGCGCCGGGAGCGCGGGAGCGCGGGCGACACACAGCGACTCTCTTCTTTACATAATAATTAGGTATTCTGAAT
Organism: Mimas tiliae; assembly: GCA_905332985.1. Lineage (NCBI taxonomy): Eukaryota > Metazoa > Arthropoda > Insecta > Lepidoptera > Sphingidae > Mimas > Mimas tiliae. Next base: position 211,180 of record HG995243.1, read on the forward strand.
TTTTCATATCAAACTACATAATTACTTTGCGTTTGAAACTCATTTCAATGCATTTTAATTGGATTACTGATGCAGGTATTTTGTTCATATTATTTATTATAATTAATTCTTGTCATCCGATAATTTCATTGGAATAGTGGCAGCACGTCTGACTTGTAAAACCCAGGACGGTTAGATGTCCAAGTGACGTATATTGATTCGCAGGTGATGCTGCACATGGTAAAGCATATTTTGTATAAGCTGTGTGTATGTGATCACGGTGTTTGTGGTCGTACTCCTCCGAAACGGTTCGACCGATTTTTATGAATATTTTTATGTATATTTGGTAGGTATGAGAATAGATCGTAAAGTATATTTCATACTGCTAGGTGATAAGGGTGTCCCTATCCAGTTTTTAATTTTTTTGGAAAAAAAAATGTTTTTTTATTTAGCTAAAAAAATACATATAATCCCAAATTATCACTCGCTGATTTTGTATGAACATAAATACTAAATGAAATTCAAGGGCGTTTCTCACACCGATGACGGGACTCGCTTGATGCGATCACCCCCGCGCCGTGCCGCAACCACCGCTGTCGCCCATTGTTTCTATATAAGAAAATTCCACATAGACTACTGTTAACATGGAAAAAGGCGTTCACGTGTGCGGAGCCGCCGGCAAAAGCTAGTAAGTTATATTATTTCATTTCTATCATGTATTCTATGCTAGCAACTTTTTTGGATATGTGACACATATTTTTATTACAATATCGGATTTGTGTGATCAGAAACAAAGAAAATATTTGAACTGTCTGATTAAACCGCCGCATAGCGTTTATGTCACAGGTTCTCAACATTTATACACCAGCTATTTTAGACTATAACCTCAAAAGTGATCGAGTGACAGTCAAAGAGTATTATAATCATTACTATATAAGGAAAGTGACAGTACATATAGGTTTTCTCTAGTTGGTATTTTTAAAAGTGTATTTTTTTATTAAAGTGAAAACTTCTTTAGCGTCGTTGTGACTTGAAAGTCGATGAAACGAAAAAATGACAGTAAAAAAAAACAGACACATAAATTCATAAGATTTAACGTGGGAGAAAATGAGATAGGAAGCATTATACAGTTGTACGCGCTTGCGTAGTACAAATCTTGAGAAAAGGCATCACAACAACCATGGTGTTTTGTATACGTGTACGTGTTATACGTATGGAATTCTCTATTATATTATATTATTATAGATATCCTTTTATCTAATGGAAGGGTATATATTTGAACTCGAATGGATATCGATCGTACACACGGTGAGAATCCGACCATAGTAGTTCGTTCCGGTTGTCATGATCCATTATCAGTCGTTGTATATATCAGAAGCCGGCAAAAAATTATGTGACAATATTTTGAAGTGCGCGTTGGGCACTTTTTGTGTGAACAAAAATCATGGAACTCGCGTCATCGTCACCGAACGCTTTCCATGAGCTATATGTATACTGTGTATATATGTACATAGATATACCTCCGTGCGTTATTAGTATACATTATATATATCATCATCATCATCATCATCAGCCACAAGACGTCCACTGCTGAACATAGGCCTCCCCTAATGGCTTCCAGGCCGACCTGCAGTTTGGAAGCGGCCTGCATCCGTCAGCTTCCTGCAACCCTTGTCATTATATATATACAAAGAGTTTAAGCAAATAATTTCGACGATACAATTCATAAGTTACTTAGTTTTCACTTCTATCGGCAGTACCCAAAGACTGCCCCGCATGTTTTTTTTTTGTGAGCAACGCTCTCGTGGTTGAGAACCCGTGTGTTATATAATATATTTAGTACAAACAGCGGGCTCTCACTCGTGAGTCGTGTTATAACAATGTTTGTACTGCACCTCACGCCAGTCTAGTTGAGGTCGCTGACACACACGACCGCGACTCGTGCGTAAGTTATACTTGTTTAGGGCGGGTTCTAACCCGGTAACATAGGTATATCTATATACGCACTCACGCCTGTAATCCCCGAAGGGGTAGGCAGAGGTGTACCCAGTATACCCACATTTTGCCGAGCGTATCTCCGTCTCACGATGTGATAGGCGGTATGGCGAGCCTATCGCCATACCGGGCACAATTCCAGACTCTGGGCTGATACTGAGCATTTCGTAATAGAAAAACCCAATATCACTTTTACCTTACCCGGGGATCGAACCCGAGACCTCAGCGTCAGCCTCAGTCGTAACGCGTACGCATTACAACTGCGCCACCGAGGCAGTCAAAACATGTGGTAAAAAACATGGGAACAATATATATATATATATATATATATTTTAATTCAAATTCAAATTATTTATTGAATCCGTAAAATGTCATCATTTAGATTCAGTCAAATTTTAACTCTACCGCTAGTTCGGAATGCTGTTTCGCTAAAGAAGAACAGACAAGAAACTCTAACGTTACTCCTTTCAAAACTGATTTACAATATTGATACTACATTAATACAATTTATTTGGATTAAAGCAGCTCAGTTTATGCCAAGAGGCACATTATTACAAAATAATTACCTATTGACCATGAGTCCCATGACCACGATGAATAAATTAGGACCACAAAGTAAAAAAACTACAACAATAAATAACAGTTTGAGCAGACCAGTCCAGTTTTATAGTATAGGCCGGCAAACGAGCAAGTGGGTCATCTTATGTTTAGTGGAAGTGATCTCCACCGCCCATGTACGCCCACAATACCAAAATGATCATGGGCGCGTTGCCGATCTTAAAAGGAAAGGGATAATTAAGGGAAGATTGGGAAGGGGAGGGGGATTTGGACCTCCGGATATCTCACTCACCGTACGAAACACAGCAGCGAGCTGCTACTTTACGCTGTTTTTCTGTGAGACAGTGGTAACGACCCGGACGAGTCGGCCCATTCATGCTGTAGACAAAACTGTCTACAGCGTGGCTCTACCACTCACAAAACTCACTCACTCATATTGTGCAAAACACTTTAAAACAGTGTAGCCGTTGAAACAAAGATCCAGTACAATATAAAAAGTCTGACACATTGTCTACAGCTCTACGTTAGCCGCAAGCCCCAACTATATTTTTGTACAGATGCAAGTACATTACTTATGTAACGTACTTGCGACAACTCTACCTAGACAACGATATCGCGCTCGGGGACATTTCCGGGGTCGCCAGTGTTTTTGAATTAGCCACGTTTGTACCAGCTGTTTGTTTTACATTTATATTATCTTTCTTTATTTTTAAAAGTGACTCTACAAAAAAAATTAGTATTCACAGTCACAATCAGTTGTGTTCTTAATTATATCATATAACTATTAGTACTTAGTGCGATTAAAATTAAGTGCTTCGGCAATCTTAAGATGTTTAGACTTTTTATAACATTATCCTATGGCCTTTTTTTGAGTAACAGAAAGGATGGCTGATTAATTGCATATTTCATATAAATTCTTAAAAACCGAATATTACCGAAGAATTTTTTAATAATGATTTTTTAGGTTTACGCAAATATTACGTATTGACATAAAACGTCAGGACCAAAATAAGATTCAACCGCGATAAAATCCGTATAAATTTATATTTTATTTTAATTTACTTTATGTGAAACAACTTTCATTATATGTTCTGTATTTGAAAAAATCATGAACAAGCTTGGACACATACGTACGTGTCCAAAAAGGGGTCCCAATAGGTCGTTAGTGTCGTGGCGCTATTTCTCTTATGATTCGCGTGATCAATTCAGTTACCCAAAAATTATTGTTTTCTCTTTACCATAACATATCCTATAACGAAATCTCTGTTTATGTGGATTTCATCTTGTGACCACGAATAAAAAACGAGGCTGAAAATGCCTAACTTATTGTTCGTTTTGCTGTTATTATTAATAAATATTCATTGTGCCCAAAACTAAACAAAGTTATTATATTCAACTACATTCATAGCTATAGCTACTTCAAACAAAGTAGTCTACTCATTTGAGTTTCATATGAGTGTATTTCGACGCAAGATTATTATTAGCTGAGATAAATAATTCGCACTGTATACACTCATTCATTCACTGATTAATCACGAAATCTCAAAAACTACTATGATGAAATTGGGTATTTGGAAAATGCCTTCGAAGAAAGAATTTTTGGAAATTATATATCAAGGGCGAAATGGGTGTTTAAACTTTGTATTGACGTATGAAACGAAATACGGCTGTGAAGTGAACATGCACAAAAATGGCTTATTGAAAAAATCAAAATAGTGACACGGATTTCTCATTTTTATGCCACTTTTTATACCAGAAAAAGATATCCAAGAGGACGAAGTCGCAAGCAAAAGCTAGTTTAAGAATATATTCTAGGCGCGTCTTTTATTTGTGTGGCGGGTTATAGTTACGAATATAAATTGGATTTAGTGACTCAATTATACTTTTATAATATTTAAATATTAACATGTTCTTAGGTTTAGTGGCAGTGTATTTAGTCTAAGAAACTGTAATGTCGCACTGTTTTTTTACTCAAAAAAATGATATTTTCATTTGTGCCTGCTTTTAAGTAAGCAATCGCTTGTGCATAGATTTTTTATAATAATTTATTTAACTATGTATATCAAATATCAATGTCACAAAAACTTTCCAACTATATTTTGTAAAAACTGAGTTGAATTGGAGTACTACTCCTCATTTTGGAATAAACAACTTATTAGATTTGATTATTAAAATAACTGTCATTATTTGGTCAAAAAAAACATGGTGCGTCGTGGGTCTGGTAATCACAATTTGTCATTGAATTTTCTATTTCAAAAATCATCCTTCGTGGCTCAACGAGCGAGTAGCCAGTTGCGAAACGAGAGGCCGTGGGTTCAATTCCCACACCAAGACAAATGTTTGTGTAATACACAAATATTTGTTTCGGGTCTGGGTGTTGTGGGATCGCAAGTCCCTCGTAGTTCCTAATCTAATACCCACGATACACGTTAATCTAGTGTGGGGTCAGAACTATGTGTGTGACTGTTGGGTGTATTTATTATTATTATTATTTATAATTTATTATTTATTACAACTTCATAATAATAACTCAAATTTACGCTTTAAATACAACGTGAGCAGCGAGCTTATGGCCCGACCTATTAAACAGTTCATAATATACAGACACGCAGTAAAACAATAGAAAAAAATCTAATAACAATATCGTAATTTAAAAATAAGTGCTGGAGTGAATCCTGTTGTTATTGCGGATTAGTTATCAATTCCAGACATCGGTTTCAGGCTCAAATTATACACTTCAGTGCATATTAAGGGGTGGCTTATATTGTTATGTCTGTAGTAGTACTTAAAAAACACGTTATTTTGTACCTACTTTGTGTTCTATGTGACGTATCTAAACAATTATTATGATTTATCTATTTTAAAAATACTAATATAAAATGACTTCATAGTTCTTGTTTGTTGCATTTATAATGCCTAGAAGGCGGTATGTTATAAATAATAAGCCATAATCTAACCGTTAAAATCAGAAGTTAAATTAATTAGAAAATAAATAACACTGAAAAGTCAATAATTTCTATAAATCATTTTAATACAATAACAAAATTGTAAGGAGTGTGCTATTATCCTTTGAACAGTTTATTTATAAAAGTGATGTTGGGGTTTTTCTATTACGAACTTCTCAGTATCGACCCGGAGTCTAGATTTGTGCTCGGATAGGCTAGTCCCCTATCACAACATGGGCTGGAGATATGTTCGGCAAAATGTGGGTGTACTGTTTACACCTCTGCCTAGCCCATCGTAGATTACAGGCGTGAGTGCGTACATACACACGACATATATAATATTTACATAGTTATATAATTTTAATAGAGGTATTATGTAAATATTGAATATATTGATGGTACATATGGTTGCCTTTACAGTAACATTAAAATACTTTAGTTTCCTAAAATAACATAGCGAAATTTGTAAAAACTAATTTACTTGTGCTCTTAAAGATACCTCTTTATATAGTATAAACAAATGCATTTGATTAAATAGGTGCCACTTAACTTAAAGTAATCACTCGTTGTATAATAGAAGTTGTGTTAAAAACACTCTAAGCGCAAACTAAATTCTAAAACTAACGTAAAATGTTGATTTTTCTTAACTAACTGGCCAAGTTCGAGCCATATAGCTGGCAAAATAACATCGTAATTTTGATGAGACTGTTTGCTCCACTGGAACTTGCAAAAATTATATAATAGTAGTCAGCGTCCTGGACTTGAGTGTGTGGAGTGTAGAATATATAGTAAAGTTCTAACGACGTCAACATACATACGCACTCACGCCTGTAATCCCCGAAGGTGTAGGCAGAGGTGTAACCGGTACACTCACATTTCGCCGACCGTATCTCCGTCCCATGAAGTGATAGGGGGCGAACCTATCGCCATACCGGGCACAAATTCCAGACTCCGAGCAGATACTGAGCTTTTTGTAATAGAAAAACCCAATATCACTTTTACCCGACCCGGGGTTTGAAACCGAGACCTCAGCGTCAGCCTCAGTCATAATGCGTACGCATTACAACTGCGCCACCGAGGCAGTCGATGTCAATAGAGTAGCAGAAACTTTGATCTGCGAGTGTATCGGGCGGTGGCGTGGCTATGGCGGTCGCGGTGGGACGCGACAACGCACTAGACTCTGATTGCGTTAATAATATTGTTACTGGGAGTGCACATTGCACGGCACATCATCTCAGCGACGCGTGGTATAGCATCAGTGATGTACAGAAGGTTTAAATTAACTTATTTGGCATATCATTGCGCCGACAATACACGTAGCATGCGTCCACACGCAGGTCCTCGAGTGTCAAGTGAACAACCAACCCAATATTAGTGAATTTTTCGAGCAAGGTTTTAATGTGTAAAATAATAATGTATAACGCATAAAAAGCCGTGGGCAATAGAATGTAAATAAATATTTAATTATGTCTTTTTAGTATAATGAAGTAACTAACAGTCAGACAACGGACGAAAATAATAATATCTTATTTTTATTGTCCCTGAGAGATTTCAATATTTTTAATATAATATCTATACCAGACGTTATGGTATTAACTTTATTGCATCTTGTAGATGGAAGTGCATGAAAACTCTTGTAAAGAGAAAATAACATGTCCTGGATCAATGCATCAACAATAAGTTTCTCAAGTTATAGGTTGTTGATATGTAGTAGTTAAAATTTTGGATTTTCCTTGAATGTGTATATGCAATAAGGAAACAAATACTTCCTTTATCTTCGTTAAACTTGTAGCATTATGTTGATAAACCAAACCCGATGCTGCTAAGTCAAGAAGTTGTACTTTATCGATAGTTTTTAGTGTCGATAGTTGTTTATAATGTTCCCTAACTTTGTAAATATATATTTACAAATATACGGAACATTCAGCACTGCTGCCGTTTAAATCACACGTCTATGGTTGTTGCTTTTAATGAATCAGAGTCGGACAGTATAAAGGCATGTTTTGAGGTACGCGACCGAGACATAAGACCGCGACACAGGACGACAGTGACGTATCTGTTTTGTATGCGATTAGGTACGTTTTGACGTATGTGAGTTAGATAGGATACGATGTGATGCCCCATACAATGTCATACAAAGCGGACTTCGCTATCTCATTTTTCGATCGCATACCTCTAAAGATGTGTTTAATATTTGACCTCAATATTTTTCTAGTGGTAGCTTACTGTTGCATAAGTGCGTTTTATATGGTGAGTGAGATTGTTCTCAGAGGTGGATGATGGGCCTAAAAGGTTGACAACGCAAGTTTCTCTATTATACTCGTAGGTGTTAATGGGTGGCGGAGAATCATTTAACATCAGCTGACCCACATGCTCGTTTTCCGGCCTCTGTTATACAAATAACCTAACCGTTTAAATCCCCGACGTCAATCAGAAAAATGTACCTAACTTTTAATCGGCTGAACCGATTTTCTCAAACATAATAGCTAACCATTTCGAATAAAATACCTTTAATAAAATCGCATTCAAATGGGAGATTCGTTTACACATAATTTTTTGTCAGGGTATAAAAAACAACTAAGATTCACACTTACTTATTGAATGGTGATGAGATCACTTACTATCTGGAGGCCAATTCTCGTAATTTTAAATGTTCAAAATATCACAAGGTGGTAGGTCCCTCGTTTGCGAGGGACCGGCTGGGTTGGTACCACCGCTTTGTCTATCTGCCGCCAAGCAACAGTGTGTAAGCACTGTTGTGTTCCAGTGTGAAGGACATTGAAGCCAGTGTAATTACTGAGCATTATGAGACTTAACACCTTATGTCTCGGGGTGACGAGCGCAGTCTAGTGTCATGCAGTGCTTTATTTAAAGTTCTGTGTGGCGTTGCTTCTGTTTATGAGCAGGCGTGGCGCTTACCATCAGACGAGCGACCTGCTCGTCTCGTCATACAATCTAATAAAAAAAAAAAACATTTCGATCTAGTCTCAGCGTCAAGAAAGTTGCAAATGGCATTCTCTTAAACCAATAATCAACGTCAAAAGTGAACATAGATCGTAATGAGATTGAATGTAGAATAAAAGTTGACTAAAGCCAAAATGGTATAATGCTACTGCTAATGCTACATGCATTTGATGTTGATTATTGGTTTAAAAGAATGCTATTTGCAACTTTCTTGACGCTGAGACTAGATCGGAATGATATTTTGAACATTTAAAATTACGAGAATTACCCTTCAGATGTCTAACACACTCGTTCCCTTAATTATGCTGCAATGATTTATTTATATTTATTCTATATTCTTTAGTTTGTTATATTGTGTGGAGGTCTGTAGCCGTCCGTCTCCTTGTAGAGTTAACTAACTTCGTGTTTAGAATGCCGACGCGTCCCCCGCACCCCCGCGCCCCCCGCACCCCCCGCGCCATCCTGTCCTTCACCCTCACCTGTTTATTATGTATAGGCTTTGCTTGAGTTAGTCTTGGTCTGTGCTGGAATTAATACTCGCCACCTTATACCCACATAAATATATGTGGGAGTAAGAAAAGTGTGTTACCATAAATAAAATAATAAATCGGGTCAGTTATGTTTGTATGAGGGGAAGTTTATTCATTTATTTAAACATCATACATACATACGCACTCACGCCTGTAATCTCCAAAGGGGTAGGCAGAGGTGTAACCAGTACACCCACATTTTGCCGAACATATCTCCGTCCCACGATGTGACAGGGGGCGAGTCTATCGCCATACCGGGCACAAATTCCAGACTCCGGGCTGATACTGAGCATTTCGTAATAGAAAAACCCAATACCACTTTACCCGACCCTCAGCGTTAGCCTCAATCGTAACGCGTACGCATTACAACTGCGCCACCGAGGCAGGCAGTTATACATTATGTAATGGTTTATTAAGCTCATAGTAATTTAAAGTCTGTTTTGAGGTACGCGACCGAGACTGGAGACCGCGACGCGTGACGTTAGTCAGCCGATAGCGGCACATTCGTATGTATGTAATGTATGACATTGTGAGGACACAACATAGAGTGTCAATACGCAATTGAATCACCTACGTGAGTGACTTTCAGCATCCATAAACACTCATAATACCATAAGAATCTTGGGTGCGTTACTGGTCTTTCTTAGGCCCATTTGTCATCAGACCGACTGCCTTCGAAAGCCCATGAAAAAAAATACTGTAGTCAAGTACAAACAGCATGTGTTTCTATAAACAGAAGGATCCATATAAGATATGTATGAGCGAATTTATTCACAAGCGTAGTGCCAGCTGGACAGGCGGAGTTGCTGGCTCGCGACCAACTCTAGTATTCTTCTCATTAACTAAGTGATAACTCCTCCTAATTGCGTTTTTGCCAGTATTTATGTCGGCCATTTAAATAGCATGTGCTTTGGTAAAATAACTTATTGTTTAGAACTTCGCATCTGGGTAGAGTTATTGTGTCTGTAGCGTTCACCAGCTTTTAATCGGTTTGAAGAAAAATGGTGTTTATTTGAAAGCTGGGTACATTTGGGACACTATGGTGCAAGTTAAAATAACTGGCCCCTCTAAATTATCGCCTTAATGGTTACACGATTTGTTTATTTTTGGCTCGTTTTGTTGATATATTCAATTATACTGCCCAGAGTCTGGAAACTCAAGCTGTGAAATCCATTGGTTTCGATGCGAGTTTCACGAATCGAATTGGTGATAGGCTTCTTCTGACCGTATTAAGGGTCGAATATATAAGCTTAGCGAACTTTGGCAACATTTGCACATATGCATATCTGTACGGGTATTTACTATAATTACTGTATTAGTAAATAAGTAATACACTGTAAAGTTTTGTTTCTTTCAAGCTGAAAAGAGGTACACCACTTCTTTCTTGAATGTGTGTTTGTTGGTGTCTCCTTTCACGCAGAAACGAACCAGCAGTAGAGAGTGATATAGTTTACTTTTTATTCCAAAAAATATGATGGTGAAACTTTTACGTGGGGGGAGTAAGTCAAATGATAAATGATAATCGTTTAATTATAATAAAAAAACAGTGATAGCTTAGTGGAGAGTGGTACGGACTACCAAGAGGAATGATGCAGTTTCGAAACCAGCCGCAAGAGCATGCACCACTGACTTTTATAAGTTATTTATTTATTTATTGTAAATTATCGTTCACTATAACGGTGAAGGAAATATCGTGAGTAATCCTGCACACCTGTGAAGTTCTCCATAAGAATTTCGCAGGTTTGTGTGACCTCCCAACCCGCATTAGGCCAGTGTAACCTTCCTCATTCGTAGAGTAGTGCTCAACAGTAGGACGTATATAATAAAGCGCTGGTATTATTAAATTATTATTACTTATAATTTTAAGTGCGTTAAATGGGGAGGAGGACATTGAGCGGGGGTGTAGGGGAGGGGGTGCTTTTATTCTGCACTATCTTCAAATAGAAATGTTAATCAATGCGAAGTTAATCCACCTTTTGCATTATGTTAACTAACTACAAACGATAAACGTTACGCCAATGATATGGTCACGAGCGGAGCGAATTCTTTCTTTCTTTTATCACATCATACTTCATACTAATATTATAAATGGGAATGTAAGTTTTTTTGTTACGCTTTCACGCGAAAACTACTTAACCGATCATCATGAAACTTTATACACATATTTTTGGAGGTATAAGAAGTAATATAGGATACTTTTTATGAAAAAAATCTATTTGTTTATTACGCTTTCACGCCTAAATCACTGAACCGATTTTGATGAATTTTGATGTAGAGATAGATGGACCCTGGAGACGGTTATAGGCTACGTTTTATTTCGGAAGTCTATTCACGCGGGTGGAGCCGCGGGCAATAGCTAGTTTTAAATAAAAGTCAAGTTCGACAGGTGTCCTGCGCAAGTACATAGCGCGGGGTTCGATCTCAGTCAAGGGTGTTAATAGGAACTGGAAATATTTGATTCAGTACTTGGCACCTTGGGCACGAAAGGACCTGGTAGTTCCTGATACAAGATAATATTGTAGGTGTTTTAATATTTGGACAGGAGTCAGGACTAAAGATATATATTAAACGATACGATGCATAAATTATGCCTTAATCATGTTGGTAGAAAGTGCAAATAGTATAACATAAATAGGAATGGTTTACATAGTGATTTCTTATGTTTACGCAAATATTACACAGCTTTTTCAGTCTCACCCGTGACCACGAAGGCTGAAAAGCTTCGAAACGTCGGGGCTAAAATAAAAATTAAACCGCGATAAAATCCGTATAAAATAGTTTTATTTCAATAAATATGAATACCAAAGATTTATTCATTTATGATAGGCAGTGGTTATTATAATAATAATATGAAAAGAGCAACGTTAGAGTTTATTGTCCGTTCTTCTCTAGCGAAACAGCATGAACTGGCGGTAGAGTTAAAATTTGACTGAATCTAAATGATGTATTTTTTTTTTTTTTTTTATTAGATTGAATGAAAAGACGAGCAGGTCGCTCGCCTGATGGTAAGCGCCACGCCTGCCTATAAACAGAAGCAACGCCACACAGAACTTGGATGGATGTTTTATGGATTCAATATTTGTGTCCTCTACCTTACCCTATTCAGGTACCTATAACTAGAATAAACTCAACACAGCGATATTACTTGGCTCTTTTATACGAGAGTCCGAGGTAACAACCATTTACTTAATTCCATTACAGTTAAGTCAGTAGGGAGGTAGATGACCACATCTACGACGTAGACATTGCTACGGATTGCCAAACGTAGAAAAGTGCTACAGTGTACGTGCTACATCATTTCTTTCAAATATTTTTTGGGTAAAAATTCTGTGATAATTTTTATAATGCTGATTGGCTACAATATCTTACTTTCGTGCAACACAATGCGGACCTCCCTATTACTTTGGGGAAGGCGAAATCTATCGCAGCTTATCGTACATGCAGTTGATTTACAAATTAGATCCTCTGTGAATTGCCGGACCCGGGGATCGATTCCGAGACCTCAGCGTTGACCTCAATCGTAACGCGTACATTACAACTGCGCCACCGAGGCAGGCAGTAGAGTTATATTATGATTAAATTACTTGTTTTATGCATTAATTAATTAAATATTACTTCGTCTCTGCGGGTACATAATATTCAAGGAGTCTCCGAATGTTGCCAACCTCGCCCGCTATGAATGTTTATGTACTATTTCACGAGTTAATTAACATAATGCACAGTTTCTTGGCACTGCTACACTCCTCCAAATACAACCTTAATTTATTTGCAGAGTGTTACCTATTTTAAATAGCTGTTTAAGGCTACGTTCAGTTGACAAATATGTAACGCGCCTTTTTTAATCACGTGTCTAGAAATCTAATTTTTATCTTTAATTTCCACGCAGTTGACTTTATTGATTGAATGGAAAGGATAAACTGTTATCTATAAATTAAAAATGAATCGCTGAATGTGTTGCTAAGCGCAAATCTCGAGAGCAGCTGAACCGATTTCACTAATTCTTTTTTAGAATATTCCTTGAAGTACGAGGATGGTTCTTACGTAGAGAAACATTTAAAAAATTGCGTGAAACAGTCTAAAAACAACACTTGTCTATACTCCCATACAATCGTTTCGTAATAATAATTAAAAGTCAATTTGAACTTTAATACCATACCATAAAGTTTAAGTGTTAGTGGAGTGGTTCCGGGAAGGCAAAACAAATGAGCGACGTAATATGGTATAAATATTAATGTCAATATTTGTCAATATTTATACGATGGTAACATTACTCAAACCAATTTGAATGATTTTTTTGTATGCGTTTGGGTGGTACCCTGGATTGCCCTGGATGGTTTAAATTTACAATTGGACCCGGTAGGTAGCGCTGCTGTAGTTGCGGGTGAAACCGCGCGGGACAGCTAGTATAAATATAATTAAGCGATATTTCGTGTTTTGACTAGCCATGTTTCTTTATAGAGCTATAGCGTGTATTTATCAAACTACAGAAGCATAGACACCGCGTCGATAACATCTGACGGGCACCGATAGAAATAATGACTAAACTAGCGATCACACTCTAGCAGTTCCAATTAAAAATAACGCACAGAGGTATATCTATGTACATATATACACAGTATACATATAGCTCATGGAAAGCGTTCGGTGACGATGACGCGAGTTCCATGATTTTTGTTCACACAAAAAGTGCCCAACGCGCCTAAACTTGTTTTCACTTCAAATATTGAGCAATTCTAATAACTTTATAACCAGAAATAAAACTGACATAAAAAACTAAATCCTACTTTTTTTTTATTATGGCATAGGTCGGAAACAAGCAAGTGGGTCACCTGATGGTGAGTGTTCTCCACCGCCCATATACGCCCACAATACAAAAAGAATCATGGGCGCTTTGACGACCTTAAAGGAAAGAGATAATTAAGGGATAACTAAGGGAAGGGAAAGGGGATTTGGGCCTCCGGATAGCAAGCTGCTACTTTACGACGGTTTTCTGTGAGACAGTGGTCAAATCCGATACTATATACAATCAAATTACTATTGAGTTAAATAAGTAGTTATCGTAGGATGATGGTGTTTAGACGTTGCAGTTGTAAGAGCTAGGTGACCACACTGAGCATTCTGCTGAGCTGTGGCACGTACTTTTTTTTTATTAGATTGGGTGACGAAACGAGCAGGTCGCTCTCATGATGGTAAGCGCCACGTCTGCCCATAAACAGAAGCAACACCACACAGAACTTTGAATTACAAAGCACTACATGGCATTGGACTGCGCTCGTCACCCCTGACACATAACATGTTAGGTCTCATAATGCCCAGTAATTTCGCTGGCTTCAATGCCCTTCAAACTGGAACAGAACAATTAGACACTGCTGCCACAATTTGTGCCCGGTATGGCGATAGGCTCGCCCCCTATCACATAAGGGACGGAAATACGCTCGGCGAAATGTGGGTGTACTGGTTACACCTCTGCCTACCCCTTCGGGGATTACAGGCGTGAGTGCAGTATGTATTATATCATTATTTCATTAATTTACCATTCACTCTCAGTTCACTCATCACTGAATCATAAAATACCTTTTTATGGCAGAGGACGGCAAACATGCAAGTGGGTCACCTGATGGCAAGTGATCATCGCCGCCCCATGGACCCAGAATACCTAAGAATCGTGAACGCGTTGACAACCTTAAAGTAAAGGGATGTAAACGGGGAAAGGGGAGGGGCATTTAGACCTTCGGATATATCTCTCACCGGATGAAACGCAACAGTTAACTGCTACCTACTTAATTTTGACAAACAGTGATAACAACCAAGTTGAGCCGGCCCATTCATGCTGTAGACAAAACTGTCTATATCGTGGCTCTACCATTTTTTCACACTACTTCAAATCGGTCAAGTCGTATAGACGCTATGATCCCACAGACACATAGAGAGACAAGGGGGTCAAAGTTGATATATAACAACCTTCTTTTTGTCGGCGGTTAAAAAAGGAACAGCCTCCGTGGCGCAGTGGGCGAGTAGCCAGCTGCGAAGCGTGAGGCCGTGGGTTCGATTCCCACACCGTGACAAATGTTTGTCTAATCCACAAATATTTGTTTCGGGTCTGAGTGTTGTGGGACCGCAAGTCCCTCGTAGTTCCTGATACCCTCGATACAGGTTAACCTAGTGTGGGGTCGGGACTATGTGTGTGACTGTTGGGTGTATTTATTTATTATTATTATTGCCGAAGCCAAGATCATGGGTGTAATCGTTGCGCTAAATAATACAGTCGGATATATTTGTATGTAGTTAATTCCCACTCACGCGATGTATTATACTTGCTACGTTTCGTGCACTAGCACGATTCAGAGTGTTACCTCATCTAATTGTATAAAGGTTTTACCATAATGTCTGTTGGGTAATTTGAGCTAATGCACTGCCCTCTACCACCGATGTTACTAAGTGCTAAAATAATTAAGACATCTTAAATGCTTAACAAATGTCACAAAATTGTTTGTAGAACAATCCGACAAAGAAGAAAGGTGTTGTCAGTTTGATTCCATTGTCACTCTCTTTCTCTCTATCGTTCTCTCTTTCTCTCTCCCTGTATGTGTCTATGTGTAACTGCTTAACAAATGTCAGAACAAACAAACCAAACAAAACAACCAAACAAAGAAGAAAGGTGTTGTCAGTTTGACTCCATTGTCACTCTGTCTCTATTGTTCTCTCTTTCTCTCTCCCTGTATGTGTCTATGTATGTGTAGGTATAGTGTACTATATAATTATTTCACCAACCTTATTACCGATCCGATCGCATTGCTAAGATCTAAATAAAGTATTTCCTTTCTTATCGAATGAGTAGCAAGTCGTTATTCGACTTGTAATCCGGGCACAAATTCCAGACTCCGGGCTGATACTGAGCATTTCGTAATAGAAAAACCCAATACCACTGTGCCCGACCCGGGGATCGAACCCGAGACCTCAGCGTCTGCCTCAATCGTAACGCGTACGCATTACAACTGCGTCACCGAGGCAGTCAAGTCCGCCTTTATACGTTTGTATATAATAAATAAATAAAAATAAGTAATCGAACAAATTTATAGAGTATTGAATGCATTATTTATGAATAATAAATGTTATTTTATTTATTTTTCTGCGACACGTGGAATACTTTGAATAATTTTAATATTGTGAGAGGATTTGAATGAGCGTGTTTACATAATTAATCATACTACTATTATAAATGTTAAAGTTTGTATGTTTGTGAGTTTAGATAGTTGTTAGTCAGTCATACATCATCAGCCCACACTTGTTCACTGCTGGACATAGGCCTCCCAATGTACACCATTGAGCTCGATTGGCTCTTTGCATCCAATTATTGCCTGCTGCTCTCCGTAGGTCGTCGCTTCACCTGGCCGCAATCATACCTAAATATCTAAATCGTTTTGGATGAAATTTATCGTACAGGTAGACCATGATGACCTGGATTAGAACATAGGCCATTTTTATTCTAGAAATTACCGTTCATGCGGGCGGGGCCGCGAGCGAAAACTGGTATTATAATAACTGTTTTCTCTCCAAATTCATATTTGTATAGTATTAAAGTTTAACATTTGTATATTTGTCAACTAATCTCGATGTTATTAATGCCCTAGTTTCAGTTATATTTGAGCGATATTACACACATATATGTTTTAGAGTATTTATACACGAGGTTATTCCCTAAGCCCAAACAATGAAAATTGCTTATTATTAACGATCTCCGTGGCTTAAGGAGTGAGGAGCCGAATCTGAAACGAGAAGATGCGGGTTCAATCCTCGCATATTTGTTTCAGGTCTGAGTGTTGTGGGACCGCAAGTCCCTCGAAGTTCCTGATACCTACGATACAGGTTAACCTAGTGTGGCGTTTTATAAGGCATAGATCGGAAACGAGCAAGTGGGCCACCTGATGGTAAGTGATCTCCACCGCCCATGTACGCTCACAACACCAAAAGAATCATGGACGCGTTAGCGACCTTAAATAAAGGGATAATTAAGGGATTGGTAGGGGAGGGATATTTGGGCCTCCGGATATTTTTCCTCACCCATTGTACGCAACGCAGCAGCAAACTGTTACTTTACGTCGGTTTACTGTGATACAGTGGTAACGACCCGGATGGGCCGGCCCATTCATGCTATAGAAAAAGTGTCTACAGCGTGGCTCTACCACTCAAGTGTTACTTAAGTGGTAGCGACTTGGGATTCGCGCAAGTCTGACTCTACGGCGTCCTTCCAGCGGTATCTAGGCCGGCCGACGGGTCGGCGGCCAGTCGGGGTTCCAAGATACGCCTTCTTGACACCACGATCTTCTCCCATCCTCTCCAGGTGGCCCATCCAGGGGAGTCTCTGGGCTTTGGCTTCTCCTATAATCTTAGGTTAGGTTAGGTAAAAAATGAAGAATGTTACGAAACCGATAACTGTAAACTGCGAATGTATAAAAGAATGTGAACATTGCAGTCTTCCAATACGGCGCGTCCAATATATGATCATTTGAAACGTTGCACAAAACTTTATACAAGTGAATTACAATAGAGACGAACTGATCGATCAATCTGGTACTGTCGCGACTTATTGTATTACACCAATATACGCACACTAGAGCCCCTGTCCACGAAATATGCAACTTAGTAAAAATATAGCAATGCCAAAACTTGTATTTTTTTATTCCCTGTGTGACGAGATCATCAGGCCGGTCGAATATATTTTTACATACATACATACGCACTCACGCCTGCAAATAGGCGGAGGTGTAACCAGTACACCCACATTTCGCCAAGCGTATCTCCGTCCCATGATGTGATAGGGGGCGAGTCTATCGCCATAGCAGGCACTGATTCTAAACTCCGGGCTGATGCTGAGCATTTCGTAATAGAAAATCCCAATACCGCTTTTACCAATATCGCAATACGCCCGAAGGGGTAGGCAGAGGTGTAACCAGTACACCCACATTTCGCTGAGCGTATCTCCGTCCCTTATGTGATAGGGGGCGAGCCTACCATACCGGGCACAAATTCCAGACTCCGGGCTGATACTGAGCATTTCGTAATAGAAAATCCCAATACCACTGTACCCGACCCGGGGATCGAACCCGAGACCTCAGCATCAGCCTCAGTCGTAACGCGTACGCATTACAACTGCGCCACCGAGGCAGTATTTTGTTACACCTGCATAAGCAGTAGCAATACCATTAACAACTTTGTATTATAAAGTACTGCATGCACTTCACTACACATGCGCTCTTCATCCCGCGAGATAAGATAAGTCTTATAATGAGCAGTAATTTCACTGGCTTCAATGTCGGAACACAATGTTACTTGCACTCTCTTACTGCAGAAATAGACAAAGCGGTTCTAACCTAGCTTGATGGCCTCACGTGTACGAGTGACGTACCACCTAGTAAGATAGAAATATATTTAGATACGTGGGTCAGGACGGTCACTTGATGGGCGCCGGAAGATGATATCTGGCAAAGGAATGAAACCCGAAAGAGGTGGTGCGACGATTTTGACAACTTGGACGGTGCCTTGGACCATCAAAAATGGAAGGGGTTGATGGGAACCTTTGGCCAGAAGCGGGAAAATGCATTGAAATAAAAGAACTTTACACGGATTTTACCGCGATAAAATCCGTATAAACTAGTTTTATTTCAATGTGTAATATTCGCGTAAACATAATAAATCACTTTGGGAAAATGCATGCTAGAAATAAAGATTGGAATTTATAAGTGTTGCGAATTATTTCAAAATTATTCAATTAACTTAAAATACTTATCTTTTCTTCCTCTGATTGCTTTCCAATTGAACAGTAATCACAAAATGAGTGGATTACTTGGTCGAGTGCTAACACAATTGATCGAGCGAAACAATATAAGATGGATTTCGGTCTAGACTCTAGACTCAAAAGAATTTTAAGTTGCAATTTAGATAAACGCAGAATTGAAGACGGTTCAGTGATATCTGTTTAAGGTTAAGTAAATACTTTAAGTTTAGAACTCGTTTCAAATAATTTGTTTGGTTGTATTTGTTTTAATTTGTAAAAGTCCATTTTGAGATGCTCGACTGAGCCAAGGCCGAGTTTTGGGGTACGCGACCGATACAAGGAGACCGCGATATGCGACGCGAGTCAGGCGATTGCGACAGGTCTGTTTTATGAAACTGTATGGAATCAGTCGCGCTACGCAATCACTTTTCTGCCTCGGTCGCATACCTCAAAACGTATTTATACAATTGCATACAAAGCGACCGTGTCACTATTGTCTCGCGTCAGGGTGTCCTCTCTTGGTCGTTTATCTCAAAACGTGTTATTGAAGTGAAAACTTCTTTAGCCGCGTTGGGCACTTTTTGGTAGGGGAAAATTTTATGGGTTCGCGGCACCGACATGCTCACGAGGCGCAGAGGCCGTGTGCTGTGCGCGTTAGACACTTTGTTGGATGGGTAAAATCTCGTGCGTTCGCGTCACCGACATGCTTATAGCAGTATATCTGTATCTATACAGCTGACGTTTTGTGCAACATTAGTGCTGTGTATACGAGTATCTTATAAGTGAAATTGAATGGATTCAGTGAAAAGTTAAATGTGTACTTATATACTATGCATTGTTGAAATAGTATTTTTGTTTGATTATTGTTCGAATCGTTTAATTGTATAATCATTGCGCAGCACAATAGTGAGTACTAAAAAAGCATATAAACATGCATATAATTGTTGCTAGAAGTGTCAATAGATGTGAAAACCAGATTGATGTTGATAATTTTAATTCATACATTATGAAATTTACGCACTCACGCCTGTAATCCCCGAAGGGGTAGGCAGAGGTGTAACCAGTACACTCACATTTCGCCGAGCATATCTCTGTCCCACGATGTGATAGGGGGCGAGCCTATCGCCATACCGGGCACAAATTCCAGACTCCGGGCTGATACTGAGCATTTCGTAATAGAAAAACCCAATACCACTTTACCCGACCCGGGGATCGAACCCGAGACCTCAGCGTTAGCCTCAATCGTAACGCGTACGCATTACAACTGCGCCACCGAGGCAGTCAAATGAAATTTCAAATTTTAATACTAAACGTTCTAAGTTTTCATTTCTATCGGCAGTCTCTACAACTGCCATTTTAATACAAAGAGGACATGCGCTATATTCGCGTACACACATGCGTACAATATAGAAGCAGCCCAGTGCTTTATATTGACATCCGTACAAAAAAAAATGTATCTGTGGAAACTATATTCGTCTAGGTACTGAGAGTTCTGTATACCCACGCATCTTCGTTATGTATTTTGATTAGTTCCGTGAAACATGTGGGAAGCACCTAACTCTAGGCACTTACTAAACAGGAGCCACGAAAACTTCAATACTGAACTAGGGTAAAAATAATATAGCATAAATAAAGTAGGTATAAGTCTATACTATGATTATTTTATATACCTATTTAAAATAATAATAGTAATAATAACCCACAATATCCATAAAACAATAATAGAAAAAATTAATAAGTACACAGAGCTTAGGGAGGAAGTCGCAAGAATTTGGAGGCAACAAAATGTTTTTGTGGTACCCATTGTCCTTTCGACAACAGGTGTTATTTCAAAGCATCTGCATACGGGCTTAGATATATTGAATTTAAACAATTCGATATATATAACCCTCCAAAAAGCGGCCATCCTCAATACCTGCAGAATTGTGAGAAAATTCTTGCAGGTTAGCGACAGTGGGATGGTCTAGCGTTCCAGCGTTTGTCCTGGCATACATAAGTATGTATGCGAGGATGTTGGAGTGCTGTACTGTTTGACTCTCGGTTAGTTAACAGAGAGTCGAACAGTACAGCATTCCATTATTAGTTAATAACCTACCTCGTTAACTTCAAAAGCTGCATTTACTTGGCTGTGGCCCGTAAATGCAGTTAAAATAACCAGCGTAAAAGCTGAGAAAACGTACAGAGATTCGATAATAATAATAATTCATATATTTCGGACAACACAGATCCATATAGTGGTTAGTAACAATTTATAAATAAGTACTTAAAAATATAAAAATCAATTGCTATTCGTTAGTCTCGCTGAAACTTAAAAACGGTTGGACCGATTTTGATGAAAATTTTTGTGGGTGTTTGAGTAGGTCCCTGGATGGTTTATATTTACAATTGGACCCGGTAGGTGGCGCTGCAAGCGGTAGATGTTGCGGATGAAATCGCGCGGTACAACTAGTTACCTATATATTTTATAGATATTTTTAGAAAGTTTTCTTCATACCTTTATTAGAACAACCAAGAGTTGTAAAAATTACACGAGAATGTACAGATATATTTTCTTTTTCAAAGATAATAATAAATATTTTTTGGCTACAGGTATATTTCAATTGGCAAATAAAATGTCACATAGTTTTTCAATAAACGTAGATATAATTAAAAGCTGTCTCTTAGCAACGTACCAACCAATAAAACCTAAATTGAATTTACTATTTCGTGTCAAATTATTTCGGGAAATTGAAAACCGTCGAATTTAAGCACCAGATCGTGGGTGTATTTCGTGGAAGGTCTGTTTTAGTAATGAGATGTCTGACGCACCACTGTCCTTCAATTAAGAACCATCGGCGATTGATTTCGCCCCCCCCCCTCCTTCTCCGCCCTTGCAGACAGATGACACGATCAACATAACGCAAAGCTAGGAAAATATTATTTCTGAAGGAATGTATGTTATGTTTCTATTTGAACAATATGTTTTTCCAAGGCAATAGTTGTAATATTGAAGTTTGTTAATTTTGTTTTTAAACACACACTGTTTGCGAAAACAAGGCTTCATTTTAATTTCATGTCATTATTGATAAATCGACGTACAGTGAAGCCAATGACATTACTGCGCATTATGACACCCATTGTAGATAATCAAGTATCAACTATGGGTGACGAGTGCAGTCCAGTATCACGCAGTACTTTGTAATTCAAGGTTCTGTGTGGTGTTGCTTCTGTTTATGGGGCGTGGCACAGGCGAGCGACCTGCTCGGTTTGTCATTCAGGCCAATAAAAAAGTTAAAAACAAAAAAAAAGTTGATGAAGAAATTAATTGTAACGTTAATTGTTGAAATTCCTCACAAGTTGTTGATTATTTTAATTCGCTGTGAACAAAATTATAAACAAAGTTGGTGACTTTCGAAGTTGCAGACAGTTGCAAACACAGAAATTGACAACTTTTTGTTGAAGAGGCACCTTTAAAAATGCTGTATTTGAGTTTGGAATTTATTCCATGACAATGCCGATCAATTTTGTCATCCAACAACTTTTCAAATGGGAATAGGCGATAGATCACTGTGAGCTTAACGCAAGTGCTGTGAGGAACTTCCATCTACGTTTTTCACGAGGAAGTGAAAACAGCCTCCGTGGCGCATTGGGCGAGTAGCCGGCTGCGAAACGTGAGGCCGTGGGTACGATTCCCACACCGAGACCAATGTTTGTCTAATCCACAAATATTTGTTTCGGGTCTGGGTGTTGTGGGACCGCAAGTCCCTCGTAGTTCCCGATACCCACGATACAGGCTAACCTAGTGTGGGGAATATGTGTGTGACTGTTGGGTGTATTTAAAAAAAAGTGTGTCGCACATTTCATGAAGAGAGACAAGCGGTTAGCAAATAAACGAAACACGTATGTATGGGGTGATATTTTTTAAAGAGCGCCGCGTGCGTGCTGACGAGATCGCGCGCGGGATTAGCGTGCTACGTGACAAGAGGGCGATGTGACGTGTTACGTCAACGCGTGTTTGTCACGAATCACGACCGACGCGCCGTGCCTCGCTATGACGTTTTACTTCCAGTGACAATATTTTGAGCTATATTCAGTAAATAAAAGGCAGTTATAAGTCTTTATAGCATTTGATTTGTATGGTTTTAAAGGTTTAGAACGGTAAAATAATCCAAATGATATTGATTTGTGTATTTTATGGCGCCAAGGAAATTAAGAGTCAGCTTTAACATATGAGTATTGGTTCATGTCGATATCCCTTAACTAACAAACGCAAGCCTATAATTATATAACCGACTTTAAAATAATAACACTGACGGAGAAATCGATGTACATACATTTAAAAATAAACGCGCCCAATTTAGAAAACGGTTAATAAATAAGGAAAGTTGGTTTTAAACCGATTGCAATTGATAGTACCCTAAAAAGATAAATGGAAACTTATTTGAGTCGCTTTTTGCTGTATGTCTAGTTGTTAACCAAATCGCTTCACAAAGCCGCACAGTACGAGTAACTGTATATTGTTGCGTTTGGGTCGTTCTCCAATACAACATTCTCAGCCTACATAACATTTTATTTCTTGATGATTTGATGAAATTTATCCTACAAACTGAAAATAGGCAGAAATACAAAATGGATTGTCACATAAATTACATGGAAGTTTTTTAGGCTATTTATAAATTAAAATAAATAATAAATACACCCAACAGTCACACACATAGTCCTGACCCACATTAGGTAAACCTGTATCGTGAGTATCAAGAACTACGAGGGACTTGCGGTCCCACAACACCCAGACCCAAGACAAATATTTGTGTATCGGACAAACATTTGTCAAGGTGCGGGAATCGAACCCACGGCTTCACGCTTCGCAACCGGCTACTCGCCCGCTGCGCCACGGAGGCTGTCGATCCATATTTATGTTTAAAAATATGGATCTACGATGATTACTTTGTACTCGAAAGATACACGTCTAATTGGATTGACTTATTATTCAAAATAATTGTTAATATATCAGATATTACTTAGCAATTTATATTATAAGCATACGGTGAGTGAGATATCCGGAGGCCCATAATCCCGCACCCCTTCCCAACCCCTTAATTACTCCTTTCTTTTAAGGTCGGCAACGCACCCATGATTCTTCTGGTATTTTTAGCGGTGGGTATCACTATCAGGTAACCTACTTGTACGTTGGCAGGTCTATGCTATATAAAAAAAAAGTACTCACGAAATCTCGCTTTCCGTACGAAGTACAACAATAATCTACGGCTACTTCAAGATGACTTTCTGTGAAACTGGTACTACCCCGGTCGAGCGGAACCACTCACGCTATAGGCTAAACTGTTTATAGCATGGTTATACCACTTATGCTTCTAATGCAATAGATTATGAATATAAATAATTTACGCCTGTAATCTCCAAAGGCAAGGAATCAATACACCCACATTTCGCCGAGCGTATCTCCGTCCCACTATGTGATAAGGGGCGAGCCTATCACCATACCGGACACAAATTCCAGACTCGGGGCTGATACTGAGCATTTCGTAATAGAAAAACCCAATATCAATTGTACCAGACCCGGGGATCGAACCCGAGACCTCAGCGTCAGCCTCAATCGTAACGCGTACCTACGCATTACAACTGCGCCACCAAGACAGTCTAAATAAATAAATACACCCATCAGTCACACAAATAGTCCTTTTTTTAACGTTGGTAAACCCTTTATGGGTACCGCCCCACCGCGTGGTCAGTTGGGGCGGTTATGTCCGACTTCCACGGACTAAAACCCAACGGTGTTCCTCCGGGTGCGCTAGTTCGGTCGGGGCTGCGGGGACGCTATTGTACTTTTCCGCGGCCCCGACGGCGCCGGCCCTTGTAAAGGGCCTCTCCAGTCGGTGGGACACACATAGTCCTGACCCCACACTACTCTTAGGTAAATCTGTATCGTAGGTATCAGGCACTACGAGGGACTTGCGATCCTACAACACCTAGACCCGAGACAACTATTTGTGGATCAGAAAAACATTTGTCTAGGTGCGGGAATCGAACCCACGGCCTCACGCTTCGCAACCGGCTACTTGCCTACTGCGCCACGGAGGCTGTAAAATGTCAAAAGAGTAGATTATATGGGAGGAGGGATGGAGGCCCATAAAGTTGCCCACAAGGAAAACCACATTGAAATCGGTCTATTGATTTAGATGCTACGATGCCCCATATAGAAACACACACCCCTGTAAACACAGACAAAACAGACAAAGGGGTTAAATTAATACTTACCTTATTTTTCTTATTTGTCGGGGGTTAATAATATGTGGGAAGGAAATAATGTTATACAAATCGATCAGAGGGGCTAGCACGGAAATTTGCGAAGTTATTCGAGCTGTCATCGACAACAATTTCTATGAGATTTTGGTACAGCGCCTCTATCGTACGTAAAAGAAACTAATATATATGGAATACCAATGATATTTAAGGAATTATCTATCGAGCCCTCGATACCTTTACATTACGATTTCGATAGTTTTCCGTGCTAGCCCTTCAGATCATATTATTATGCGTGCCCTATTTAAAATCAACTTATAATCAGAATTCACTGAAGAATAACAACGTTGAACTTATTTCTGTGTACGCCTGTGTATTCTACCGTGAACCCACGGCCACGACATCCGATATGATTATGAATTCCTTTGTTGCCATTACCAGAGGTCCTGCAGCGGTGGATCATTTTTTAAGTTTAGCTAAGATCAGTCTGATGTGACTGTTTGTTTCTTGAAGTGTTAAATTGGATCTGTGATGAATCTGTTAACTGAAATCACGTTGGTTAAAACAGACTTTTGTATCAATTATATTTTGTTGCAGTATTAATTGTATATAAGCAGTCATAGCTCAGCGCTGAGTGATATGGGCTGTCGAGACGAAAGTCGCAGGTGCAAAACCAGCTCCAAGTGCATACACCTCTGACTTTTGTAAGTTATGTATGTATTAATTGTTAATTATCACTTGCTTTAACGGTGAAGGAAATCTGTATACCTGAGAAGTTCTTCATAAGAATTTCGAAGGTATGTGAATTTTGTCAACCCGCATTAGGCCAGCGTGGTGGGCTAAGGCCTAACCCCTCTTATTCAGTAGAGGAGGACCGTGCCCAGCAATGGGACGTGTATAATACAGGGCTAGTATTATTATTTATTTATTTATTTATTTATTTATTTATTTATATTTATATTAAAATGCAAGTTATATTATATTAATTCTTTATATTACATTGTTAACATACATTTTTATGAAAAAATAGCGTATGTTTTAATGTCTGCCAGGATCTCACTGATGTCACAACCTATACACTGCTACTTTATCAATGAGACGATTTTGTTGCTATTAAATACTTACACACATTCCGGTATTATTAAAACATAAATAAATATATTTAGTTATTTAGCCTAGTGTATTTTGATGATGCTATGCATGTTATGTATACATTAGTTGATATGATTTCTGTACATAAGTTTCTTTTATTTTTGTACTGACTATTCATAAGAGCTATTTTAAATGCCTACATGATTAATAATCTAATTAATTTCTTCAAGATACAATTACTTAATTAACGAAAAAACCTATAAAAGTGTATACCGTAGAACCCACGTAATAATTTGTACAACAATGCGAGTACAAAACCTTTTCAATTACGTAGTCTATTGTGATGGAAACAATTGGCTTCTTTCACCGTAATGTTCATGGTGTATTTTATTTTCCCACATTATTGCTGGGGTTGGTGGAATTTATTACCATCCTATAATGTTTAACGATAAATGTTTGTATTTTATTTACTTGTTTATCATTTTTTATGGAAAACAATATTACTGGCTATTGGTGATTTTTTATAATAGGGCTTTATTGTGGAAAAAATGGCGTAATGTAAAAGGCCTGTTTTGGAGAACGCGACTGAGACAGCGAGACCGCGACGCGCGTCGCGAGTCAAACGATAGTGAAAAGATTCATGTGCGGCTGCTGTGGGGGTGTGCAGCCTTTGTTGGTGTGGTGGAGGTAACATGATGGTTACCATCGTCACCTTCCGGTTCCGAAGCAATGTCTAAAATAGATTATTTTTTATTTTTTTAGGTACTGCAAATGTATATTGTGTTGTGTGCAATAAATGTTTTTATTATTATTATTTTATTATAAAAGTCCGCTTTGAATAAATTTGTATGAAAACGGTCGTACGTCGCGGTGCCCTGTCTCAGTCGTATACCTCTGATTGTATCTATAGAATTGTATATTAAATCCACTAGACATCCGCCCTGGGCGGCAGTTTCCTTGTTTACCGAAACTGAACATTCAATTATTTTCAAATAATGCATATTTGCATGGCAATCCGTATCTATAATAAATTACCTGATGACTTTAAGATTCTTAAATTCAATATTTTCAAATGTAAATTATTTCTCTTTCTTCTACACAAATGTTATTACTTGATGAATGACTTTTTAAATGAAAAATTTGACTGGGCATTTGATTTAGATTTGTATCTCATAAAAGGTAATATAAGTTAAGCCTACACAAATTTAATGGTAAAAAAAATGTTACTAAATTGATTTACTGATCCTAATTTAAATTACGCATTAAACAATATTTGTACGCTAGAAACAGCAAAATACTATGAACTATTCGATATTAATTATTATTATACTGGTAATTGGATAAATCACGACAAAACGCCTCGACAAAAAATTCTCGAAGCGCAAATGTTCGAGGCGCATGTATCTTACAAGGTCTACTACCTTGCATGCGACAGGCCGTCTGGGTTGGTACCACCGATTTGTCT
Source organism: Mimas tiliae (assembly GCA_905332985.1). Taxonomy (NCBI): domain Eukaryota; kingdom Metazoa; phylum Arthropoda; class Insecta; order Lepidoptera; family Sphingidae; genus Mimas; species Mimas tiliae. Next base: position 238,723 of record HG995243.1, read on the forward strand.
ATTTCTGCCGCCAAACAGCAGTGTGTAAGCACTGTTGTGTTCCGGTTTGAAGGACATTGAAGACAGTAAAATTATTGAGCATTATGAGACTTGACATTTTTTGTCTCGGGGTGACGAGCACAGTCCAATGCCATGCAATGCATTGCAGTGCTTCTGTTTATGGGCAGGTGTGACGCTCACCACCAGGCGGGCGACCTGCTCGTTTCGCCTCTAAAGCTAATAGAAAATAAATATCTCGAGCCCGGATACGAACCCGCGGACGGCCCAAAAAGCGTTGACATGACGTATTAGAGCGAGACTTCAGGTCAATGGTATCACTACGGATAATGCTAAAAATCGCGCAAAGTGGAAGAGATTTAAGTAGAATGGCTGATACTATGCCGGAATAATGCCAGACAGCAAGAAAGACTCTCTGAGTGTTAGACACTGTAGACACTTTTGTCTACAGCATGTATGGACCGGCTCGTCCGGGTCGTTACCACTGTCTCACAGAAAACTGACGTAAAATAGCAGCTTGCTGCTGCGTTTCGTACGGTGAGTGGGATATCCGGAGGCCCAAATCCCCTCCCCTTCCCAATCCCTTAATTATCCCTTTCCTTTAACGTCGGCAACGCGCCCATGACTCTTTTGGTATTGTGGGCGTACATGGACGGTGGTGATCACTTACCATCAGGTGACCCAATTGCTCGTTTGTCGGCAATAAAAAAAACATACCTTATGGTTTTGATGGATCCAACTATGCGATAAACACTAGCTTGTGTACATTTAAGACATACGAGTCGACACTAATGGCTCGTCATAAGTGGCCAGACGTATTGATTCGAGATCTGAAACACTTTGAGGGGTTATTAACAAATCAAATACAATTAAACAGTGAAAGTGAAATCTAATAGTGTTGCGTAACAGGCTCGTAACCAGGGGAAGTTGATTTGGGTGACCACCTTTTACTTTTATTTAGACGAAGATCGAAAATAATGTTTATATAAGAATCTTCTTCTTGCATCTGCCATTATCCCACTTGTAATGGGGTCGGCCAAGATACTTTTTAAGACATATTACAAAAAGATTTGGCTTGTAGCTTTTACTTTATTTGTATTATTGTATATTATAGTGTGACCACCTCCGTGGTGCAGTGGGCGAGTAGCGGGAGGGGGAGAAGTCGTGGGTTTGTATCCCGCACCGAAACAAAAATGTTTGTGCAACCCACAGATATTTTTTTCGGATCTGGGTGTTTTCTCCCCAATGAGGTTGACGTTAGGAAGGCGGCCGGTGGTAAAAACTGCAAGCCAAATATTTTTTATTTATTTAAACATTGCGATTGCCTGACCTGGGATTTGAACTCAGGACCTTATGTTTTCCAAACGTAAGTAAGCTGCTACTAGATTAACGAGATGAACCTATAATTTTCTATGGATCAAAACAAATCTATGATTGAAATAAAACTAGTTTATACGGATTTTATCGCGAAAAATTTTTTTTTTAGTCCCGACGTTTAAAAACCGCCATAAAATCCGTATAAACTAGTTTTATTTTAATGTGTAATATTCGCGTAAACCTAAGAAATTACTAAATCTATGATTATTCACTTAGCTATAGTTTATGAAGTGAAAAGTGTGGTGGGTTACATTGGTAAAAATATTTTGACGATTTTCTTGTACCTAAATTCATAATGTAACTGTTTGCTATTCATACATTATTAAAAATTCACTCATTGAAAATGAGTTTATATTTATAACAGAGGCCAGTAAAGGAGCAAGTCGGTCACTTGATGATAAGTGACAGTCAGTACGGCCGATGGACACTCAGGATACCATGAGGATAGAGGGTGCGTTGCCGATCTTCCAAGTAAGGGAATATAATTCACGAGAGCCGGGAGGGATAATTTTCGGGACCTCCGGCAATCTACGAGACACAACAGCAAAACTGCAGGTTACATTGGTCAAACAGCGATATGAACCCGGTCGAGCTGGCTCATTCATGCTGTAAACAAAGCTGGCTACGACGCGATGTCTGTTCTATATATTTTGTAGCCGAGGTGAGCTCTTCAGAAATAACACATAATATATTGATGCAATATGTAATGATGTATTCAATGAAACGTTAAACATTGACAAACACAAGTTCAGAAGGCCAATTCTCGTAATTTTAAATGTTCAAAATATCATGATGATTATTGGTATCAGAGAATGCCATTTGCAACTTTCTTGACGTTGAGACTAGATCGGAATGATATTTTGAACATTTAAAATTACGAGAATTGGCTTCCAGGTGTAAGCTCTATAAAGTCTTATGAGATATTCACTATACTTTACGCAGATCCAGAAGAGAGGATACAATGGGATACTGCGCAATTCCTATCCCGAACACAAATCAAAAGTATCACCGACCTTATGTAGAGTCACTGCAACGAAACCATATAGCGATGTAATTCTACGCTGGCTCCATCTATTGGCCATAAAGGTAAACTTTGTTATAACTTTCAATTGAAATTAATTTCACCTACTAGCTCTCCCTGTTACCCCCCGAGCACGCATCCTGGGTACAGGCCTGTTGCACAAACAGCGGGTGAGACTAGTGTTGATACATCGCCATAGCTCTCGTCCTGCCAAGCGCAGAAACGTAATGTTACAAGACTATTCTTATGTATGAACCAGATAATAGCTGTTTGTCTAATTCATTACTTAGGGTGGATTGCATCAAAGCTTTTTTCGATAAAGTTGTGGTAAGAAAGAAGCATACACTTTATTAGCAAAGTTCACAACGCGCATATACCACAATTAAACATACTATTTACATTTTTTTATTAGATTGAGTGATGAAACGATCAGGTCGCTCGCCTGTCGGTAAGCGCCACGCCTGCCCATAAACTGAAACAACACCACACAGACCTTTGTGTTACACAGCACTGCATGGCACTGGACTGCGCTCGTCACCCCGAGACATAAGATGCTCAGTCTTATAATTCCCAGTAATTTCACTGGCATCGATGTCCTTCAAACCAGAACACAACAGAGCTTACACAGTGCTGCTTGGCGGTATAAATAGACAAATCAGTGGTACCAACCCTGACGCCCTCTCGCGTACGAGGGACCTACCACCTTGTAAATTACTATTGAGATTAAGAACTACGATGATAGCATTTACGCATATACTGCTGAGCTGTGGCACGTACCTATACCAAAACACAGCGCTGGCTTTCAGTGGTCACCTTATGTGACGTCAGGAGCCTTAACCTACTTAATAAATGATTTAAAATATAATTAAACTCATCGAAATCAGATATTTAAAAAACCTGCTGGGCAGTCTTTGGAGGCTGCCGATAGACGTGAAAACTAAATAACTTGTGAATTGTATCGTCGAGCTATTAGATTATTTTAATGAATTATTTTTTGTTTGTAAAGAAGTGTTAATGAGCAATTTAATATATATGTAGAGAGATATACTCTTTGTATATATTTTATAATGTATACTAATAATGCACGGTGGTATATCTAGGTACATATATACACAGTATACATATAGCTCATGGGAAGTGTGTGGTGACGATGACGCGAGTTTCACGCTTTTTGTTCGCCCAAAAAGTGCTCAACGCGCCTAAAGAAGTTTTCACTTCAAAAATCGTCAACTCATCCATGATTCCTCTAGCATGGTGGATGTTCATGGGCGGTGATGATTACTTACCAGGTGACCCACTTGCTCATTTCATTGGTTTACACAAAACTTGCATCCGAGTCTGCAAAGAAGTTGTTTGTTAAAAATTCTATCGCCCCATATGATGCAACTATAGAGATCCTTTGGAATAACATGAACTGCCACTGCATTTCGAATCTTACTATACACAAAATTGAGTAGTGTATGGATTGATGAAGCGCGTCTTGCAGATTACACAAGCAATAACAACAATGTTATTAGGATTGTTGGCCAAGTAACATTCATTGCACTTCTGCTTTTTCGGCGTTACACAGAATACGTATAAAGTCTGACAATGTTACGGGAAGTGTACTAAGTCACGTATATACGAGTTCTAATAACATCCGCCGTGTCAACAATTTGTTTAAAAAGTTAGGGATTATACAAACTTTGCTTATAGTTATCTCGATAAGCTGCGGTTGCTTATATAACTACTGTTAAACTGTGATACATGTCTAGATGGACGGTCACGGAACATACAGATGTACCAAGCTAAGTGTGAAATGGCAGAAATTGGAAATATAGACATTGTTCACAACTTGGTGAAATTTTGCCTAGATTTGGTGGGTTGGACCCGCCGCTAGAGTGTAAGTTTTGCTATCCAGTGGCTAGTGGATGTAATAGTGGGTTGGTTAACTACTTAATCAGTGGAAAGGAGTGTCTTCATCCACTAAACAAACAAATTAACATGTCTAGATTTTCGCATCATGAGTATACAATTTCAATTGTTCATAGATATCCAGACGTTTGTTTTTATATATGTAAATGACGATGCTGACGTTGAAGGTATATTTTATTTGGTATCCTGAAAGTCACTTTTATAATTTCTCGAATTAAGCTGAAAATAAATGAATTACTTACATACATATGCACTCACGCCTGTACTCTCGAAGGGGTAGGCAGAGATGTAACTAGTACACCTACATTTCGCCCAGCTTATTTACTTCACATGATGTGACAAGGGGTGAGCCTATCGCCATATTGGGCACAATTCCAGACTCCGGGTTGATACTAAGCATTTTATGATAGAAAAACCCAATATCACTTTACCCGATCTGGAGATCGAACCTGAGACCTCAACACAGCAGTCGTACGCATTACAACTGCGCCACCGAGGCAGTCAATTTACCCGATTACTTAATGTGAAATATGTGTGTCATAAGACCTGAAATATCCCTCATAATGAATGATTATTCGTAAAATGACAATACTAAGAGTGACGGCAGCGACGCTCTTCAGTTCACAGTTAGCTTGGTACATCTATAAGGGCAACATAGTCGCTGACAGCTAGCATTGTAATTTCTGACTTAGTAAAACGTATTTCCTGATAGGTACACCTTTTTTTGTGGAGTAACCCTATGCTACAATTTCCACCCACTAAACAGCCTGTATGTGTGTGACGATATGTAGTCACATCGGAAAATCGAATATTTTTTACATACATACATACTCACTCACGCCTGTAATCCCCGAAGGGGTAGGCAGAGATGTAATCAGTACACCCACATTTCGCCGAGCGCATCTCCGTCCCATAATGTGATAGGGGGCGAGCCTATCGCCATACCGGGCACAAATTTCAGACTCCGGGCTGATACTGGGGTATTTCGTAATAGAAAACCCCAATACCACTACCCGACCCGGGGATCGAACCCGAGACCTCAGCGTTGGCCTCAATCGTAACGCGTACACATTACAACTGCGCCACCGAGGCAGTCCGAATAATTTTTGACAAGGGAATTGTAATTCCATCAACGAGCGCGACAATTTAAAGCTCTTTGTGCTCAGTTTTAACATGTATTATTCATTTAACAGTGCTTGCGATGGTTTAAAAACAAAAAAGTATCACGTACGTACGTGTCAACCCACAATACAATGGTATACTGTCTCTGCTATGAAATGATAAGAGTGCATTGCAGACGATCGTGTTTATCGGCGGGCAACAGGCATGCATCCCGCGCGTTACATACGACTCATCCACCCACTCGTAATAAGTACAAAGGGTGCGGTCGCACTAGTCAAAGCGGACGTCTGTAATGCGGCACAAGCGCTATTGCATCGACGGACTAACGTATGAAAACCTCGTTTACGGCTATATTGCCGGCCTATGCCCATAGCCCACTGAGTTTGTTTCGCCGGGTCTTCTCAGGCTGGGTCGTTTTGGATCTGGTGGTAGTTTTAAAACACGTGCCTTCTGGTAATGCCTATGGTCCATATCGACCCATAAAAAAGGAGAAAAAATAAAATAATAATAATACTTAACGATTCTGGACTATTCCTTAATAAAAATATTGTAAATTGACAAGTCATTATTGTTGAGATTATAGAAATTGGACCAAAAACAAGCCCACTGAGTTTGTTTCGCCGGGTCTTCTCAAACAGGGTCGCGTTTGGATCCGGCGGCAGTTTTAAAACAACAATTTAGAGGTACACATGGTCCGTATCAATCCCCTTAAAATAAAAATAGGACTTTTTATTTCCCTAATTTATTTTGGTATGATAAACCGGACCAAAACATGCCCACTGAGTTTGACTAGCTGGATCTTCTCAGGACTGGGTCGCGCCGCGTAAAATCCAGTGGTAAAGTAAGCCCACTGAGTTTGTTTCGCCGGGTCTTCTCAGGCTGGGTCGTTTTGGATCCGGTGGTAGTTTTAAACCACGTGCCTATGGTCACGGTAATGCCTATGGTCCATATTGACCTTTAAAACAGAGAAAAAAATAACAATAATAATAATACTTAAAAATTCTGGACTAATATAAAAATATTGAAAATTTATAGTTGCCCAGTGTATTTTGATGATGCTATGTATGTTATGTATACATTAGTTGATATGATTTCTATACTGTATACGTTTCTTTATTTTGTACTGACTTGTCATAAGCGCTCTTTTAATTGCCTACATGATTAATAACAATATGTCATTTAATTTCATTAATAAAACTATTTCATTTCATTTCATTTTGAAGTACCTACACGTGTTTTGCGGCAAAGCATGTACTTGACGAGGCTGAAGGTTCTGGGTGATTTTGTTGCGGAGCAGCGATACTACTCCCCATTGACAAGGGTTCATAGTCGCTGCTATTTTCTGTATCCATCTTCGTATTCATATAATAAATAAATACTTACTTCTAATTATTTACAGTTCCTTTTATTTTTTATTCCAAAGCAGGAAAAGTATTACCGCACGCTTATTGGCGGAACATTTCAGACCGCTGATTGATCTATAGAAAATTAACTCAATTTAAAATACTATTTTTAAGTTTTTCCTTTGAATGCGCAACGTACCTAATATCCGTATTAATTAAAATAATAAAAGAAATCTATAATGGTGCCATCTATTGCAAACTTTTTTGAACTACAAATTGAAGGAACCGACGTTGACGCCATTTAAAATTATAGGAAGAGATAATAATAATAATAATAATACACCCAACAGTCACACACATAGTCCTGACCCCACACTAGGTAAACCTGTGTCGTGGGTATCAGGAACTACGACGGACTTGCGGTCCCACAACACCCAGACCCGAGACCAATATTTGTGGTTCACACAAACATTTGTCTCGGTGTGGGAATCGAACCCACGGCCTCTCGCTTCGCAGCCGACTACTCGCCCGCTGCGCCACGGAGAGGAACATTTATTATTTAAGTTTAAGTAATAAAATAATTTGTAAATCAATATCGTATATTGGAAGTAATCAATTAATAAAAATAAGTGACGGTAGTGTAGTGATCATTTATCATCAGATGACCCACTTGCTTGTTTGACGGAGTATGGTATAAACATTTAAGAATACTTGGTGTGGACGTTTAGTTAAAAATAATATTATGCGATTACCCAAGGCGAACTGTAAGCCGCGAACGGTTTGTGCAGTGCGGCCGCTCCCAACTCATTCACCTCGCATGTTAGCAGAAAGCTATAGAATGCAGCGAATGCAGTTTATTGAGTTGAGAACAAATGTTTTGTAAATTATGTCCTGTCATTTTAAAAGTTTACAAGTGCACTAGGTAAATATTAATAAAATACATTGAACAGTCAAAAATGGCAGCTATTGCTCAGCGGGGATTGGTACGGACTGTCGAAAGTTACAGGGTCAAAATCAGCCCCAAAAGCATGCACCTCTGACCTTTCTAAAGTATGTATGTATTGTTAAGTATTAACGCTTGACTAAGACTGCCTCGGTGACGCAGTTGTGATGCGTACGCTTTGAGATTAAGCTAACGCTGAGGTCTCGGGTTCAATCCCCGGGTCGGGTAAATACCAATACCGCATTGGGTTTTTCTATTACGAAATGCTCAGTATTAGCCCGGAGTCTGGAATTTGTGCCCGGTGTGGCGATAGGCTCGCCCCCTATCACATCAAGGGACGGAGATACGCTCGGTGAAATGTGGGTGTACTGGTTACAGCTCTGCCTACCCCATCGGGGATTACAGGCGTGAGTGCGTATATATATGTTGTATTTATTTGAAGTACTTAAAGTTTAAGTTCAAACGCGGAACCTAACAAATACTCTATAACAAACTGATATTGATTTCTGTAAGTTATAACAATTCGAATAGAATTAGTTATTGGAACAACTTGAGTGTCAAACGAGTGTCGAATTGTTTTCGACAGCTGTCACTAGAGCCTCGGGGTTCCTCGGGTAATTGTACGCGTGTGCTAGAATGTTTTGGATACAAAAATATTAATCTAACATTTCCACGTTCGTTGTCGAGTACATACGCCGTTGTATTGCGACCAATTTGTAGGTGTCGTATTTTATAGCAAAAAAGCCCGGTAAACAAGCAAGAAGGTCACCTGTAGGCCAATTCTCGTAGTTTTAAATGTTCAAAATATCATTCCGATCTAGTCTCAGCGTCAAGAAAGTTGCAAATGGCATACTCATAAACCAATACATACATACATAACCACTCACGCCTGTAATCCCCGAAGGGGTAGGCAGAGGTGTAACCAGTACACCCATATTTCGCCGAGCGTATTTCCGTCCCTTATGTGATAGGGGGCGAGCCTATCGCCATATCAGGCACAAATTCCAGACTCCGGGCTGATACTGAGCATATCGTAATAGAAAATCCCAATACCACTTTACCCGACCCGGGGATCGAACCCGAGACCTCAGCGTTGACCTCAATCGTAACGCTTACGCATTACAACTGCGCCACCGAGGCAGTCAACCAATAATCAACGTCAAATCTGAACATAGATCGTAATGAGATTGAATGTAGAATAAAAGTTGACTGAAGCCAAAACGGTATAATGCTACTGCTAATGCTAGGTGCATTTGACGTTGATTATTGGTTTAAGAGAATGCCATTTGCAACTTTCTTGATGCTGAGACTAGATCGGAATGATATTTTGGACATTTAAAATTTCGAGAATTGGCCTCCTGATGTTAACTGATCTCCACCGTCCATGAATCCGCATAATACCATAAGAATAATGTATGCGTTGCAGATTTTGAAGTAAAGGAATGGGGATTGGGAAGGGGGTGGAATATTTAGACCTCCGGTAACTCCTGCTCCTGGCAATCATACTTCCCTCACGAAACGCAGAAATAAAGCTGGTACATTTTCATAATATTCCACTAAAGTTGTACCACGCCGTTGTACTGCAGACAAAATACATTTAGAGATTGTTCATAATTATTTTATTTAACATCTGAAAGGTTTTTAAGATAGCTTATTAAATTATGAAAGCACATGTGATAGATATTGCAATTATATGTGGTTGCTACTTTTAATAATATTTACTGTATGCCATTAAAATAAATTTAAATGATAATATTATATGAAGAGATAAATGTCGAGTGTCTATAATTATTAGTAGAGTTACCGCGGCTATTTCGCGTAGTTTATTTCCATCCGCATTTCGTATGTTATACTTATATATAATACATACGCACTCAAGCCTGCAATCCCCGAAGGGGTAGGCAGTGGTGTAACCAGTACACCCACATTTCGCCGAGCGCATCTCCGTCCCATGATGTGATAGGGGGCGAACCGATCGCCATACCGGGCACAAATTCCAGACTCCGGGTTGATACTGAGCTTTTTCGTAATAGAAAAACCCAATATCACTTATACCCGACCCGGAGATCGAACCCGAGACCTCAGCGTGAGTCTCAGTCGTAACGCATACGCATTACAACTGCGCCACCGAGGCAGTCTTATACATAATATTATATTATATATATTAATGAAACGTGAACAACTCTCTAGAGTGTTGTAGTGACGTTAATAGAGCATTCATATATTTCCTGGGGCCGTATATACGCCGGCCGTTTGAGACGGTTATCATTTTATGTCACACGTAGTTCGCGCATAACTGACACATTGACAAATAGACCCAGATAACATTTTTTTTATAGCTTACGCCAGTAAACAAGCCGGCTGCGAAGCGAGAGGCCGTGGATTCGATTCCCGCACTGAGTTAATGTTTGTGTGATCCACAAAAAAATGTTTCGGGTCTGGGTGTTGTGGGACCGCAAGTCCCTCCTAGTTCCTGATACCCACGATACAGGTTTACCTAGTGTGGGGTCAGTACTATGTGTGTGACTGTTAGGTTTATTTATTTATTTAAGGGGCTCTCATGATGGTAAGTGATCACCACCGCCAGTGAACGCTCTTGTGAGCGTGATATTGTTTACAAATGAATCATGGACCCATTGCCAATCTTAAAAGAACATTGATACTTAAGTGATAGCTTCACTGGCGTAGTGGCAGTGTACTAAGGCTAAGAACCGTCAGGTCCTGGGTTTTATTCTCAGGTTGGGCAATCACAATTTGTGGACTTACTGTACTATCTACTATTAATTGAGTTCATAAACTTAGTTTTGACTGCCTCGGTGGCGCAGTTGTAATGCGTACGCGTTACGATTTAGGCCAACGCTGACGTCTCGGGTTCGATCCCGGGTCGGGTAATAGTATTGGGTTTTCTAATACGAAATGCTGAGTCAGCCCGGAGTCTGGAATTTGTGCCCGGTATGGCGATAGGCTCTCCCCCTATCACATGAAGGGACGGAGATACGCTCGGCTAAATGTGTGTGTACTGGTTACACCTCTTCCTACCCCTTCGGGGATTACAGGCGTGAGTGCGTATGTAGACTTAGTTTTCTTCAGTATATACAGCTGCGGCACTCTAAGTAAAATAGAGATGTGTTAGGTCTCTCGTATGCGAGAGTATGTCTTGGAAGGTAATATCGCTTTGCATAATATTTCTACCGCCAAGCAGCGGCGTCTAAACATAGCTATATTTTCTTCGGGGTAACAGTGTCATGCAATACTTTATAATTCAAATTTAGTTTTTGAATTTGCTTCTGATTTGTGGGCAGGCGTCGCAGGAGGATGCGGGAGGCACTCCTACCCCCTGACAGAGGCCTGGGCGGCGGACTCGTGGAAGTCCGTCGTCCGACAGTTAAGGCCTCGAGGTGACGCGCGCGGCGTTCCCGCGCGAACCTCTCGAGCGGAGCAAAAAGGTGGGTGGATAACTCCGCCAAACACCCACCGACCGGAGAGGCCCTGTACAAGGGCCGGCGCCGTCGGGGCCGCGGAAGAGTACAATAGCGTTCCCGCAGCCCCGACCGAACAAGCGTACCCGGAGGAACACCGTTGAGTTTTAGTCCGTGAAAGTCGGACATAACCGCCCCGACTGACCACGCGGTGGGGCGGTACCCATAAAGGGTTTCCCAACGATAAAAAAAAAAGAAAAAAAAAAAAGGCGTAGCTCTTATTAACGAGCGACCAGATCATCTCGACATTCAGCTAAATAAAAGAAGTTCGGTGACGCATCTACAATTCCGTGGCGTTTTCTCGTTTGTATTCTTTAAAATATCACCTTCAAATTAATTAAAGAAACTACCTAATTATAATTAGGCCTCGTTTTCCTTGTCGGCTTTTACTTTAACAAACCGGATGTAGAAAGAAAATTAAAGTGAAATACGTTGATATCTCAGTAATTTACTTTTTAATTATTAGAAATTCAATTATCAAGTTTTTCCTCAATTTACCTTTCAAGATAATTCTTGTACTAATTTACTTGCGCTTGAGATTTTCTTTTAATTATTTCGCTTAAAGATAGCATTAAGGTTTGTAGCTCAAAAGGATAGGAAGGCTATATATATAAAGTAAAGAGTAAAAGCGAAATACTACCACTGACTCACTCACTCACTGATTTCTCAAAAACTACGAAAGGTAGGATCATGAAATTTAGTAAGATGATAGTTTGTGTAATGTAGACGTCAGCTAAGAACGGATTTTTGGAAATTCATATTTTAAAGGGGTAAAAGGGGGGTTGAACTTTGTTTGAAAGTTTTTTATTGATTTTTATTGATTGGAATACGACTGTGAAATTGAGCACAAATATTATTTATTAAAAATAATTAGACACGTATTTCACATTTTTGTAAAATTCCATTCGCGAAAGGGATTGTTTCATATTAAGTACCTCTTATTAATGCGAAAGTTTGTAGATCAATTGCGCCTTAACGGCTGAATAGATTTGGATAGAATTTAGCATACAGGTAGACCAAGATATGAATTAAAACATAGGCAACTTTTATCCCAGAATTAGACAATTTCGCGGGCGGAGCCGCGGGTAACCGCTAGTACTGTAATATTTCTATTTATTTCACATAAGACGAATATATGATCTATCATATAATAGACTGTACCTAGGCTCCAAAATCGGTGAGGCTCTGTATTAAAAATCCAATCATTTTATGTTTGGGTTCTCAAACCGAAAATACACATGAGTTGTCCAGGATTTAAGTGTTGACCGATATGGCGATAGGCACGCAACCTATCACATAATGGGACGATGATAATGCTACTACTCCGTATTATAAAAGTTTGGATGTTTGTGAGACTGCACAACGGTTTTGGTTAAAATTTGGCACACAGGTAGACTATGACCTGGATTAGGACATAGCCGCGAAGCAAAAGCTAGTGATAAAAAAATTACAACGCTGTTGATAGTTTCTTAGTCTACAGCATGGTTGGGACTGTCGGCTCGACCGGGTTATTACTACAGAAAACAGTGTTTTCTCACAGGAAACCGACGTGAAATAATAAATATACATGGCGAGTGTGAATGGTACAGTTGGGAGGGGAAAGCCTCGGCGAACTTTCATAGATCAAGTTGGAGATATTCTCGAGAAATGCCAGGTCAGGAGTACCCTAAACCGACGTGCATGTATGAAAAATTTTATGACAGTGAATGAGGCCAAAGAGGTATGCAAGGATCGTAGCAAGTGGTAATCCGTTGTCTCTGCCGACCCCTATGGGAAACAGGCGTGAGTCTATGTATGTATGTATGTAAACCGACGTGAACTATCTTGATGTTGTGTTTTTGTACGGTGAGTGAGCCCAAACGCGTACATGATTCTTCTAGTATCGTAGAAGGTCATGAGCGGTACAGAAGGCCAATTCTCGTAATTTTAAATGTTTAAAATATCATTCCGATCTAGTATCAGCAAATGTAAACATAGATCGTAATGAGATTGTATATAGAATAAAAGTTGACTGAAGCCAAAACGGTATAATGCTACTGCTAATGCTAGGTGCATTTGACGTTGATTATTGGTTTAAGAGAATGCAATTTGCAACTTTCTTGACGCTGAGATTAGATCGGAATGATATTTTGAACATTTAAAATTACGAGAATTGGCCTTCAGATCACTTACAATTAGGTGATCCACATGTTCATTTGTCGGTCTCTGCGAAAAAAGTAGAAAATGTCTAAAAATGAATCGAGAGCGTTCCGTCGCGTCGGTAAGCAAAGCAGCTGAGAATTCGAAAAATGTCTGTAATTCAATACGACAAACCTTTGATCTCACGCTACGCTGGTAAGAATTCCAATTTCTTTCATCAACTCTAATGGGAGCTAAGGAGAGCCACTCAAATCTAATGAAATTAGGCAAAATACTGGTTTTGTAACTGAATCGGATTTAAGATTCATTCAGAGCCACGGACGGATCGCCGCGTTTTTTCCATATTTTAATTTAATTTATAATATTCTATATTATGATATAGATGTCAACCAAATGCTCTATTGGCATCGTACTTATGCTGTGAAACCGTAAGGTTCCGCGTTCACATCCTAGATTGGACAATCACAATATGAGATTATTTATAACATAGGCTGGCAAATGAGCAAGTGGGCCACCTGATGGTAAGTGATCTCCACCGCCTATGTACGCCCACTATACCAGAATAATCATGGCCGCGTTGCCGACCTTAAAGGAAAGGGATAATTAAGGGATTGGGAAAGAGAAGGGCATTTGGGCCTCCGGATATCTCACTCACCGTACGCAACGCAGCAGCAAGCCGCTACTTTACGTCGGTTTTCTGTGAGACAGTGGTAACGACGAGCGGGCCCATTCGTGCTGTAGACAATACTGTCTACAGCGTGGCTCTACCACTTACAAATTTATTACACAAATAGATCTTCTGTTTTAATATATATTCTGACAAATGAGTTGTAAATGGTTTCCTATTTGATAGAGCGCTGTTTGTTTGTAAACGGATGTATAATTTCAGTAGATTTATTTTGTTTGTTTAGGTACTGAGGCAAAAGTTATTTACTTCCGCCACAGGCCGCCGGAGATGAGCAGACAAGGAGTATAAAAAGCCACAATGAAACTTTTTGTATAAGCTTCCTGTATATATACTCTTAATAAATTAATGTGCGAGCCAGATATTCTTTACATGAATAACTAGTCTATTTCATTGAGACATCTTAGATTTAATTATTTTATTAAACCAATTTATGCTTCAATAATATATTTATTTGGATGATAAGATTGCGTTCGATATACTGTTTTTTTAACTATCAACTAAATAATTATCTACTGTGTAATTACCCACAAAGAATCATTCAATAAACAACTAAAACATAAAAAAAACATGTGGGGCAGTCTTTGGGGACTGCCGATAGAAGTGAAACTTTTTGAAGTGAAACTTCTTTATCGGCGTATGGCAGAAATTTTATAGCAATGTAAAAAAAAAATTAACCTGTTTCTGCTACGCGCCATCTTTATTTCTGGGTAACATTTTTCCGTTACGCGCCGTATTTATTTCTAAAGGTGCGCTCACAATGAGCAAAATCCTATCTAAATACACGTGGCGTGAGCGTTTTGAGCGCTCAGTGGAGCACACCTTAAATTATTTTTCTAACACTATTTCTAATTCAAATTTATTAAATTAAAAATAATTTTCTATTTTAAAGTGAAACTTGAAACCCCTCCGATGGTTGATGTTCGGAACTTGTATATATACTAATCGTCGCGCAAACTTTGCTAGCGCGATTCAGGATCTGGTTAATGTTGCATTGTGCGGTGCGCGCTGCCGGTCAGGTACAACATCCGCCTGACTGAAGATCTCCCCTTCGCCGGAGGAACATTTAGCACCCGTTCCTCTACAATTTGTTTTTGTTAGTGTTTAATGTAATATTATTTCAATTTTTTTTAGTTAAATGTCTATAATGTGAAAAAAAGTTTCACTTCTATCGGCAGTCCCCAAAGACTGCCCCACATGTTTTTTTTTTACATTGCTATAAAATTTCTCCCATACGCCGATAAAGAAGTTTCACTTCAATAAAATTTTATAAAAATGAATAAATTAAAACGACATCAATTTTTCGTCGATGCTACTAGGCGTGCCTTTCAAGTTCTGTCGTTTCCATATTACCCGATAATTTTGAGTCTGGAACTGTTCTACATTCGAATGTGTTTTAATTTTGAATCTTAAAACAGTAGAAAGTATTAGGATTAATGCTATTGTTTAGTCACAGCGTCGATTGAAATCTGTCAGGTTAGTATACGAAAATTAATCTTTCTAAGGAAAATGTTCGTGCAATAATTTTATACAAGTTTAGAAGAGGCCTGACACGGCTTCAGTGTTTTGAAGAGCTAACATTTATTCATGAACATTACTGCTAACAGATATACATCCAAGCGCAATAAGTATAACATCAAGTTTAAACACAGTATAATTATTTATTTTAATCCTACCTACGGTAATTTGTGCCTAATTCAGCTGGTTATGCTGCTGGCAATGTTCAACGTCTCAAGATAACGCCCAGCTATTTTGGTGAACTGATGTTCGGAGCATAAGAATATGTCTAGATTAGAGTCAGATGCAAGGATTTCATTAATATAGCGCAGTGCTCGCGGTAGTGGTGCGAAGTGCGCCAAATTAGTGCGCGCGGTGGGCACTACCAGCAAGCGCTGATGGTTCATACGCACCCCACACGACCCACGCCGCGGTATATAGAAGTTTATTTGTGCTAGAAGTGTTGAGTTGTATGTAAGCCCACGTAAACGTACGTGTGTAAACGAACGTGACGTATCGAGAGATAGAGGCTCTATTAGGCATCTCAGGGACAACCATTCAGAAGATCTTGCATGAAGCGCTTGGTGTGAGAGAACTAGTTTGCCGTTGGATACCGCATCTGCTTTTTGACGATCACAAGGCGGACCGCGTCAGATGGTGTAAGAAAACTCTGCAAAGGTTCAACCGAGGAGAGTCAAATCACGTCTACGACATCATCAGTGGTGACGAATCTTGGATCTATACCTACGATCCTGATTTCAAAACAACAATCTACAATCTGGGTCTTTCAAGACTAGCCAAAGCCGACTAAAGTTTTTCGTTCTCGAAGCACTTCAAAGAAGATGGTGGCCACGTTCGTTGGAAAAACCGGCCATGTTGCTACTATTGCACTTGATCGTAGAACGGTTAACGCAGAGTGGTATACCACAGTTTGTTTACCACAAGTCATCGCCGAACTTCGAAAATCTAACTCAAAGCGACGCATCATCCTGCACCACAACAACGCAAGCTCACGCAGCGCTCGTCAAACGATTGAGTATTTGAAGCAGGAAAAAGTAGAAATTCTTGACCATCCTCCATAGAGTCCTGACCTAAGCCCTAACGATTTCTTTAAATTTCCTAAAATTAAGAAAAGTCTTCGTGGTTAAAGGTTCCAGTCCGGTGAAGAAGCAGTCGACGCTTTCAAGTCAGTCATTTTGAACACCCCCACGTTAGAGTGGAATAAATGTTATAATAACTGGTTTGAGCGAATGGAAAAGTGTATTAAGCTACGTGGTGAATACTTTGAAAAACAATAAAAAGTACTATAAGGTTCTAGTTGTGTTTTTTTCTTCGAACGACAGAACTTAAAAGGCATGCTTCGTATAATCGAATTGAAAACCGCCTCCGTTATTTTCCGTCAGTTAATGAGATAGTTAAGATGTGGTTATGCACCTAGCATATTACCTAATATCGTGGGTAGTCATGGGTGGCTTCTCTTATCATAAGGTGCAGTGCTTTGCCTCCTTGTATTTCCCCTTCGAACCACTTTACTGCTCTATCGAATAAGAAAATTCGACTGATAATGAAAGATAAGGATTTCTCACAGCCCTAACTTACGAATTGGCACGTGCCAAAGCTTATGATAACACTTATGCAATCGGCTTGCTGCAAATTGCTAATTATATCGCCATGGCTACAGATGCCGTAGGCGGTGCGCTACAGTCCCGCTACGAGCTACGAGATATTCAAGGTGTATGGACTACGGCGGGACAGAAAGCTACGTAGTAGAGTCAGTAAGCGCGCGGCGCTCGCACCGATAGCACGTGTGCACTTTGCAGGTGGCGCTCCGCAAACTTTACTCGACTAGCACGAGACATTCATGTGACGATATTTTTCTGTACTGTGGACATAATAGTAATGTGGTTTAAAGACACTTTTGCTTAAATTCATTTGTGTTTTCTGCAGTTTGGAGCTAATTGGCAGTATACAGTAAGTAATTTAAGTTATGGATAATTATATTTTGGCGTTGTAATATAAGGCAGGAGGCAGTTATCAACGTAGGGAGTGATAACACGTTATCTGTACATGTGTAATTAAAAAGTAACCGCGTGTTGGTTCTGTAACGTAATCAGAGTTTATTTTGGTTATCTATCCCTGCCCAGCGAGGCTCGAACTCAATGTGCCGGGACTTGAATTAACACTTTACTTATGATTCTGTGTAACGATAGCACGCATCTTATCGGACGCAAAAATCTCTGCAATAACATGTTATCATGGATTAACTCAAACTACAAAGGTTTTTTTAGGTTAGGTTTAATTAAAATACTCCACTGATAATATAAAGTTGTTAGTGTAAATTTTTACTGAAACTCTAAAACATACCATTGAAGCAAAAAAAATACTAGGCATTATGAGACATCTTATGTCTCACGGTGACGAGCGCAATCCAGTGGCGTGCAGTGCTTTGTAATACAAAGTTCTGTGTGGTGTTGCTTCTGTTTATGGGCAAGCGTTATGCTTACCATCAGATGAACGACCTGCTCTTTTTTGTAAATTGAGCTTATAAAAAAAACATGCGTATAACATGTTGAATTTATTTAGAACTATCCGAACCATACCTGATGCACTGAGTAGTTATTTTTCTAAATATTAAAAAACTAGGAAATTTTACTAGTAGGTCACTCTTATGCGAGAGGCCATATGGATAGTCATCACCACTTTGCTTTTTTCTGCCACCAAGCAGCAGTGAGTAATCATTGTTACGTTTCGGTTTGAATGACATTAACGACAAATATTGGGCATTATAAGACTTAACATCTTATCTATCGGAATTATGAAAGCAGTGCAGTGCCATGCAGGGCTTTGTAATTCGAAGTTCTGTGTGATGTTGTTACGAGTATATGGGCAGGCGAGAAATCTGCTCATTGCGTCGTTGGGTTGTATATAAAATATCCAAATTATAATATTGTAACCGTATGTTTGTTTGTTTGAGAATTACGCAGAAAGTACTACACCACCTAAATAAAATTAGGCACACAGAAAGACTAAGATATGGAATACAATATAGTGTATTTTTAATGACTGCCTCTGTGGCGCAGTTGTAATGCGTACGCGTTACGATTGAGGCTAACGCTGAGGTCTCGGGTTCGATTCCGTGTCGGGTAAAGTGGTATTGGGTTTTTCTATTACGAAATGCTCAGTATCAGCCCGGAGTCTGGAATTTGTGCCCGGTATGGCGATAAGCTCGCCCCCTATCACATTGAGGGACGGAGATACGCTCAGCGAAATGTGGGTGTACTGGTTACACCTCTGCCTACCCCTTCGCGGATTATAGGCGTGAGTGCGTATGTATGTATGTATTATTAATCTCGTTAATGGATCCATTCCCGTGCCGAGAAAATTATTTTTATAAAAGAACATCTTAGGATTACTTACTTATAATCTAGAGCTTAGTCCTCTAGGCCAGCGGTTCCTAAATTTTCAAGACCTTTGCATTTGAAACTTATTATTATGTAATTGTTCAATACTAAGTGCACTGCTTTATCAAATTCTGCCGCCAAGCAGTAGTGTCTAACCACTGTTGTGTTTCGGTTTGAAGGACATTAAAGCCAGTGAAATTACTAGGCATTATGAGACTTACTATCTCATGTCTCGGTATGACAAGCGCAGTTCAGTGCCATTTATGGACAGGTGTGACGCCTAACATCAGGCGAGCGATCTGCTCGTCTCTTCATTCAAGCAAATAATAAGAAAAAATCTGAATCAATCAGATTTGATGATCGGCATTATATTTACACTGCACTGTATTTGACATCAGGTCCAGTGTAGTCATTTTGCCGAGCCAAGATAAAAAAAACACTTGGGGTTCCGCGGAACCCATTTCAGGAATCGGTAGAGTACTGACACGAATCACATAAGCTGCGAGTAAAATCTAGTAGCTAATAAAAAATATTAACCTTCAGAAATCAACTATTAAATTATCTGCTGATGATGAAATGCACAAAACACAAAAATCAAAACAAAAGAGCTACGAGATTTTAACTTCAAACAAACGTTGTAAGTAAGGCCAGACACAGCGCAAGTCTAGACACATTTCCAGGAGAGGCTCGCCCCTCTAGCTTGCCACTTGTTAGCGTAACTTATACTTTCAGTATTTCGCGCACTATAATGTATTAAGTTCCCAGAATTCATGTTTTATGCTACCATTAATTTGAGGTTAAACAGAAGTGTGGATTTATGCTTGTTATGATAAGAAACTTTGAAGAAATTGTTATGAAGACCTTATTGGTTTAGGCTAAGAATCCGATGTGGTCCTCGATTTAAATCCCAGGTTGGGCATTCACAATTTTTAGTAGATTTTCGATTCGAAATACATACATATACGTTGTAAACTTGCCACTTATGAAACTGATTTTTACGGCTAGGTTATCTTTGTTATTAGTTATGCAAATAGTGTCCAATAAAAAGTTGGCTATCCATCTATCTATTTTTGATTATAATATGCAAATAATACAATCTATTACAATGTAAAGAATGCTTAAGGAGTGGAGGTAGTGACGCGAAGCCGAAGCTGACTATAGACTGCTAAAAGCGCAACCCTACTTTGGCTTAGTCATGATAATGATACGTGTGCAACCCCTACTTTGGCTTAGTCATGATAATGATACGTGTGCAACCCCTACTTTGGCTTAGTCATCGTCAGTTTATGATATACGACCATAATAATGTGGAATTAATATAGAATCCAACTGTGAAATCCTGTAAATTACTTGCAATATTAAAGGCCTTTGTCAAGGTGCGCTACCGAGACAAGAGACCGCGACATACGACACCACGATACACGCCCATACAATTTCATACACAGCGGACTTGTCGCTATTGCTTTACTCGCGACACGCGTCGTGGTCGTCCCCTCTGAATCGCGTACTTCAAAACAAACCTTAAGCAGACCTTGTAGAAGTAATATTAATGGCATAACAAAAGTGAAGTCTTACTCAAGGGGAATATTAATAACGATATTTTCCTTCAATACAATTTTATTTGTAGAGTTTTAATTTTATTCTTACGAAGATTTATTTGAAATGTTTAAAAGTGGTAGAGCCACGCTGCAGACACTTTTGTGTATAATACGAATGGGCTGGCTGGACCACGGTTTGTATCACTGAAAACTGACGTGCAGTATAGTGAGTGAGGTTGCCGCAGGTTCAAATCCTCGCCTCCCTTTCTTAATCTTCATTCGTTTTCATAAAGGCCAGCAATGCATCTTTGATTCTTCTGATATTGCGTATGTATAGGGTGGCTGAGATCATTTACCATCAGGTGATCCCACATGCTCGTTTACCAGTCTGTTAAAAAAACTTTTTTGTTTTATAGTATAGCCCGGCAAACGAGCAAGTGGGTCACGTGATGGTAAGTGATCATCACCGCCCAAATACGCCCACAATACTAAAATAATCATGGGCGCATTGCCGACCTTAAAGGAAAGGGATAAGTAAGGGATTAGGAAGGGGAGAGGAATTTGGGCTTCCGGATACCTCACTCACCGTACGAAACGCAGCAGCAAGCTGCTACTTTACGCCGGTTTTCTGTGAGACAGTGGTAGCGATCCAGACGGGCCGGCCATTCATGCTGTAGACAGAACTGAACTATGAATAAAATCTCCGTAATATAACTGACTGTGTCTGAGACATCCAATATTATGTAACTTCTACTCAGTAATCAATATATCCAATCCATTTAGATATAAAGTTCGCTAGCAAATCCAATCTGAATTGTAATCCATCATTGTTTCCAAACTTAATTACCCGCGCTCCGTACAGTTATTACACACGTAATAAAGTATTACACACGTAATACAGTATTACAAACGTAATACGAGTAACACCAATCATACAAATGAGCAACGTACGCCCTTTATAGAAATGAAACTTTTACTGGCTGTGCCCCGGGAATGTTAACCGATAAGACTAGATTACTGTCTCACGAGGTTATCATTTATGTACATTATAAGCATTACTTTGGAAATAGAAAAAATATGAGAAATATGATTTTATGAGTGGTAGAGCCACGCTGTAGACACTTGTCTACAGAATGTATGGGCCGGCTTGTCCGGGTCATCACCACTGTCTCACAGAAAACCGGCGTAAAGTAGCATCTTGCTGCTGCGTTTCGTACGGTGAGTGAGATATCCGGAGGCCCAAACCCATTCCCCTTCCCAATCCCTTAATTATCCCTTTCCTTAAAGGTCTGCAAGGCACCCATGATTCTTTTGGTATTGTGGGCGTACATGGGCGGTGGAGATCACTTACCATCAGGTGACCCACTTGCTCGTTTGTCGGCCTATACCATAAAAAAAACAAAAAAGAATCTAAATGTGCAAAAAACTGTGATTTCATACAATTCTGAACATCATAATAATTATTAAATTCAAATTCAAATATATTTTATTTTGTAAATTGGATCATAAATATCACTTTTACATGTCAATTATTATTTATGCTATATTACATTTACTTTTATAATTTAATAACTTCAAAAACTGACTTCATAAACGGAATCGCGGTGTATTTATTATTTCCTCTTGAGGAGTTTCCTATGTCCCTCTCACTCATTAGATCTTAATCAAATTTATTTGGAATCACCACGAAAAAAAATCTCTTAAATAAAAGAAGTATCATCCAAATCGTGCATATTTCTTAAAGTTACACACTTTAGCACTCCTAAAGAAGCAATCATAGAAGCAATAGAAAGTACAGGTAATAAAGTAAAAGGAGAAATAGTAACAGCTCGCAAACAGGGCACCAAAGAATCATTAAACACATTCTTTGTTAACATACTTCCTCATGAGAACAATAAGAAAGTCAAAGATATTCAATTTATATATCATCAGAAAGTTACTATTGAAGATCCTAAAAGAAAGATGACAATACCACAATGTAAGAGGTGCCAACAATACGGACACACAAAAACAATTGTATGCGACCACATAGATGCGTGAAATGCGCTGGCCCTCACAAAACCATGTTATGCACGATAGACGACAACACTCCAGCAGTTTGTACACTTTGCACCGGAAGTCATCCTGCTAGTTACAAAGGATGTAAAGTGTACCAAGAAATCCTTAACAGGAAACAAATTGGCAATAAACAATGGCAACAAAGATCGATAGCAAAGAAGACAACAGAAGCAGTAAGTCCTCCTACATCTGTGAAACAGAAGACTTCCAATAATCCAAATCCAACAAAACATACAGAAACAATACCAACAACTAGTATATCAGACCATCAAATACAAAATACACAGAGAAAACAGTATAATGAGGTAGTTGAAAATAAAAGTACATTAACAGTGCACAATGGAATAAATAATACTTACAAGATAAAAAACGTTGACTATACTGAGTCACAGAGAACAAATGCTGAGCATTACCCTCATGAACATGCCTACAAGCTGGAAGCCCTTTTGTTAAAACAAACCGAAAGAATAGATCTTTTGATCACACAAATGAGCACCATGATGAACCTCATCATGAAACTCATCAGTAAACTTGGACAATGACCTCACTAAGAATAGCCACCTGGAATATCAATGGCTTGTTGCCAAACAAACAAGAACTGGAAATATTACTTCAAATAAATAATATAGATATTGCTCTTATATCAGAAACTCATCTTAATAGTAGAAAAACATTCTAAATAAATAATTATTTTGTGTATAGCACCAATCATCCTGATGACACATCTCATGGAGGGTCTGCACTGATAGTCAAGAGTAATATTAAACATCATCTACACAGTGAATTTAAGGAAGACTGGCTACAAGCTACTACTGTTACTGTCGAGGAAAGCAATGGTCCCATTGACATAAGCTCTGTCTATTGTCCACCCAAACATAATGTCAAAGAAGATATGTTCTGCAGGTACTTTAACACACTAGGTCACAGGTGTATCTGCGGTGGAGATTGGAATAGTAAGCACATCCACTGGGGTTCCAGGCTCACAACTACAAGAGGAAGAGAGCTTAAAAAGTGTGTAGACAATCTCAAACTAACAGCACTATCTACATCTGAACCTACTTACTGGCCAACAGATCCTAAACGATTGCCAGATCTCCTGGATTTTTTCATAACAAAAGGACTCTCGAGAGTGTATCTAAACATAGAATCATTATTTGATACTGTATCTGATCACTCCCCAGTCTTAATGACTCTGAGTGTAACAGCTATACACAGAGAACATAGTCAAAAACTAAGTAATCATAAAACAGATTGGAATGCGTTTGCAGAATACCTTGAAGATGAAATAAATCTGAAAGTGAGACTTAAAACGGAAATAGAAGTAGATGATGCAGCATTCTACATCACGAACCTAATACAAACGGCGGCGTGGCTTGCTACACCGACGCTGAATACCCCAGTAAATAAAATGGACATCCCACTAGAAATACGACGTAAACTAGGGGAGAAACGCAAAATCAGGAGGCAATTGCATTTGACCAGATCAGAATATGATAAAGCAGAATTTAATAGAGCTTCAAGAGAATTGAAACATATTATCTATGAAAATAAGAATACCACTCTACAACAAAAACTGTCCACACTGTCAGCGCATAACAAAGACAATTATTCACTCTGGAAAATTACAAAAAGCTTTAAAAGACCACACCATTTTGTTCCACCATTAAAAAATGACAGAGGAGCGTGGGTTAGGCGACCAAATGAAAAAGCTGAACTATTCGCAGAACACTTGGGCAATATCTTCACTCCAAATCCATCAACTATGTCAAAATTTGAAGAAGAGGTGGAAGGTTTAATTAACTGTGACCAACAATTATCTTTGCAATTAAAACCAGTGACTCCAAAGGAGCTGAAACGCACAATCCAACATCTAAAAAATAAAAAAGCGCCAGGATTTGATTTAATAACTGGTGAGATACTCAAACACTTACCAAGAAAACCAGTAGTGTTTCTGACCATGCTGTGTAACGCAATTTTTAGAGTTCAATACCTCCCAAAAATCTGGAAAATCTCACAAATATGTATGACGCCAAAACCAGGTAAACCACCAACTGAACCCAGCTCATACAGACCCATTAGCCTTCTTCCGGTTCTTTCCAAGGTATTTGAAAAGCTTTTCTTACAAAGACTCAAACCAGTATTACAGGAGCGGAAGATTATCCCTGACCATCAATTTGGGTTCAGAGAAAACCATGCTACGACAGAACAAATACACAGAGTGGTTCACAAGATCAGACAGTCTCTAGAGAAAAAGGAATATTGTTCTGCAGTCTTCCTAGACATACAGCAAGCGTTCGACAAAGTGTGGCATAATGGGCTACTCTATAAACTCAAACTGACCTTGCCAAACTCCTTCTATATGATTGTTAGATCCTACCTGTACGACAGAAGCTTTCAAGTAAAATATGAGGAGGAGTACTCAAAATTATATGCTATTGCTGCATCAGTCCCACAAGGCTCAGTGCTGGGTCCAGTATTGTATACCATATACACAGCAGATCTACCGAGAACTGATGGTGTGACAACAGCAACATATGCTGATGATACCGCATGTCTTGCCAGTGACAAGGACCCGGATATTGCATCTCGGAAGCTACAAACTCAAATTAATGAAATTGACCAATGGCTAAATAAATGGAGGATAAAAGCTAGTGTAACTAAGTCCATACAAGTCACTTTTACTCTCAAAAAAGGAGAATGCTCACCTATATTTATGGGGGGAAAGCCATTACCTACTAGCAACTGTGTGAAATACCTGGGTCTACATTTAGACCGAAGGCTGACTTGGGCAAAACATATCAAAATGAAGAAAAAAGAGGCAACAATGTTATCTAGAAACATATCTTGGCTAACAGGACGTAAATCGCAATTATCTCTTAGTAATAAGCTACTGATCTACAAAGCTATTATCAAGCCAGTATGGGCCTATGGCATAGAGTTGTGGGGCTCTGCTAGTAACTCCAATATAGAGATTCTGCAAAGATTTCAGAATATTGCCCTCCGGTCAATATCTAGTGCAGCATGGTTTGTGAGAAATTCAGAAATACATGAGTACCTAGAGATGCCTACAGTCAAAGAGGAAGTTAACAAGAGTTGCAAACGTTACAAAGATAGACTACTTGAACATACAAATGAACTAGCTAAGGGTCTTCTGAACACACAAGAAAAAGTAAATAGACTAAAAAGAAGGCACATATTCGATCTCAGAGACTAAATAAATTAATGTGATGGTTATTCTCAATGGAGAATCATCAAAACGACACAACCCACCGAGACCGCATCTAATTATGGCTAAGGAAGCCGATTGTAGATAGAATATAAAAGGGGAAACAAAAAAAAAAAAAAAAAAATCTTAAAGTTATGCGTGAACATACGTTAAAAATAATATATACAAACTAATTGAGACCTCCCTGTTGAAGTCGGTTAAAGAGCAAAATATTTATTTCCAGACGCCCAAATCCTTTTCCTCTTCCCAATCATCATTTATTTTCTTTAAGGTCGGTTTGTGTTCATGGCGGTAGAGATCACTTAGCATTAGGTAACATAGTTTCTCGTTTACTAGCCTTTACTAGAAAAAAACAATATTGAAATTAATATAATATCATATTGATTGCCAATTTTTTACTTTACTGCCTACTTGAAAAGCAGTTTCCTCATGATAAGGCATGCGGAGGAAAAGCTCTTTTCAAAAGCATTTATTAAAGGGTACTTTAATTTGGCTTCTTATCCCGCTGGTATTAAAAATTTAAAATGGAAAATAAACATAAAATATTGTAATGTATTGCAAAATCGACTTATATAGGGTCTCATATCATCAACCACAGGTCTGTTAAAAATATGTAGAAAGCATTAAAATCTGCATTAAAAACAATTTCTTTGTTTGTACGAACATATTTGATATCACGCGCGTAGTCATAAAGTTCGCTTGCGTAGGGTTCCCACTTTATGTAAATTACAATCCTTCCAACCCTATGCACGGTTATTTACGAGGACAACTGTAGGGTTGTCAAGTTATGATAATTTTATGAAAATAAGCATGATGGTTTTCCTTTTCCAGAGGTATTTTCGGAATCACTGAAATACGACTTATTTAAAAAAAAATATGGAATTATTCAAACATTCTCATCATAAGTTGAAAACAACTTTAAAATATTTTTTTATTATTATTATAAAGTTAACTTGATACATTCTTAACTAACGTTATTAATTTATATTAAAACAAATAAGTTTCTATCTGTGGAAACTTTTAAATGGCCTTCTTATATTCATGTTAATGTAACAATGCATGTATCTAGCTGCTAGCTGTAAGTTTTCCGAATATATTAAAATAAAATAAATAAGTGATGCGACCCAGACCTGGAGGCCAATTCTCGTAATTTTAAATGTTAAAAATATCATTCCGATCTAGTCTCAGCGTTGCAAGAAAGTTGCAAAGGGCATTCTCTTAAACCAATAATCAACGTCAAATGTGAACATAGGTCGTATTAAGATTGAATGTAGAATAAAAGTTGACTGAAGCCAAAGCGGTATAAAGCTACTGCTAATGCTAGGTGCCTTTTACGTTGATTATTGGTTTAACAGAATGCCATTTGCAACTTTCTTGACGCTGAGATTAGATCGGAATGATATTTTTAACATTTAAAATTACGAGAATTGGCCTTCAGAGACGCGACGAGAGTCTGTAGGCACAAGGTCTAGTGAGTCGGGCGGTTGACGGAGAATTTCCAACCCCAGCTCTTGTTGCTTGGAGATCGTCTGTTGTGCAGTGTGGGGTTGCGCGTTGGCTGCATATGTGTGAGCTTCTCCGTCAGAACACAAATAACATATTTACGACACATTTTTGGCGGGAAAAAATCTATACCCGAGAGGCAGTACAAAATACCTTTGAAGTTGGCAACACATTCATGATTCTTCTGGTATTGTGGGGTACATGGGCGGTGGAGATCACTTACCATCGTAATCCACTTGCTCATTGGTAGTTTTTTAATTAATTAATTATTTATTAATTTAATTTATTTATTCATGAACGTTACTGCTAACAGATATACATCTAACCGCAATAAGTATAACATTGAGGTTTGAACGCAGTATAATTATTTATTTTAATTTTAATCCTACCTACTGCAATTTGTGCCTAATTCAGCTGGTTATGGTAGTTAAAAAGTTACACAGTAACACAGATGTATTAACGATATATGTATAAAGATGTAACACAATATATATTACGGTTCTAAATAAACCAATCAATACGCATGACAAGCCAGACTTACAACTTGTAGCCGCAAGTTTATAACTTCTCGTCGAGTTCGATACAGTTCGATGGAAATAACTAGTTAAGTTTAAACCCCATGAACTTAAGCTCTGGAATCGGACTAGCTTATGGTGATATTCTCCACATAACTTTTTAATCTTAAAGCTCTGATAAAGCCGACCGAGAGGCTCACCTATCTCATTATAGGATGGAAAACCATTAGAGAACTATAGTGTACTCTTTACTTTTCTGCCTGTCCTTGAAGTGGCGTTACAATCCCACTAAGCAATCCCTATAGTTTTATAAAAATGGAGATAAATAGACATTTTGGTCCTTACTTATAAACTAACTGACTGCCTCGGTGGCGCAGTTGTAATGCGTACGCGTTACGATTGGGGCTAACGCTGAGGTTTCGGGTTCGATCCCCGGGTCGGGTAAAGTTGTATTGGGTTTTTCTATTACGAAATGCTCAGTATCATTCCGGAGTCAGGAATTTGTGCCCGGTATGGCGATAGGCTCGCCTCCAATCACATTGTGGGACGGAGATACGTTCGGCGAAATGTGGGTGTACAAGTTACACCTCTGCCTACCCCTTCGGGGATTACAGGCGTGAGTGCGTATGTACTTATAAATAAACCATGTTACCATGTTTTCTTCTTATGGAAAGAGGTAGTCTCTTCATCAGTACTCGGTAGTGCAATGTGCGTAATCAGCAGATACTAGGCAAATATGAACCCAGACATATTGGAGGCTTGTCCGCACCAAATATACGACCTGCGTGGGACACAGCCGGCACCGCGCTTGAGGAAAATCTCTACAAATACCCGGGAATTACGTGTCCTTGCACTTTTCTGGGACACGAGATGGGAATTCAAGTAAATTCATAAAATTTTCTTTTGTGTAACAATGTCTTAAACATTATTAACATGTATATAATAGATTTTCATTGTAAATACATATGCACAATGTAAAGCTATTGTATACATGTGGGAGTAGTTCGATGTAGGCCAAATAAAACCAGGATTTTATCTTGAAACTTTGATTTTTAATTTCTCTCTTAATATCACCGTCTTCACGTCCTTTTTTCCCAGTCCCTCGCTCCCTATCCGACATTCATACATCCCAAGCATTCGTTTCCTATCTCTTTCACTCTCAGCAATATTCATACTACGTTCCTTTCACTCAATCACATTCCATATCCTATCATTCATCTTTACGTTCCATTCCACTCATCTGGCATACTCCGATCCTACATACATGTGTTGTAGAAAGGATTTTGTTGTATTTATGTTTGGACACTAAACCACTCTTTCAGAATTAAATCTCAGGCATAGTGTTAAAATCTCATACGAGTATACGGTGGTAATGCCAGAACCCAGAAGTAAAATAATATTCATCGTAATAGAAGAATAACTGTTAACAACCCCCGACATCAATTAGAAAAACATCTGTAATTTCGAAATGGCTCAACAAATTTTCTTCAAATCTGATAATAACTGTTACGATTAAATCAGCTTTCAAACGATCCCACAGACAGATAGATAAATACACACAAAGAAACAAACGATCAAACCATCGAAATAAGATAACTAGAACGATCATATAATCATCATCATCTCATATAAATCTACCAAAAGTACGGCTTCACTTACTTACACATGCAAAGGTATCACACGTAACACTCATTCATGCAACAAAAATTAATGAATGTTCAAAATCAACTTTATTTTATAAAAGTTAATGTCTAAATTTTATATTTCTAAATTGAGATACGACGCTCTGCACCGCGCAAAAAATTAGACTTATAACAAAAATAATATTCAAAGTAAAGCCCTTTTCCTTACAGCTTTCCAAATATTTGACAAAGTTTTAATAAAGAAACAAAATACATTCAAGTTATCGAAAGTCGTCGATACTTACGAAAAGAAGTTAAATATCCGCTAAAATTGAACGAATTTATTCCAAAATAACCGACTCCCAGCGATAACGAGAAAGTAAAACAAAATTCTAATCTAATTTCAACGCACAATTTTCCACCAAAATGTCTTTACAGATCGAGGTGTTGTGAACTTAACCATTACTGCCGAGTTGAAATTCTTTGTTGTTTACGTTTCGTCAAATTGGGTAAACTAATCTGGTCTCTACTGCTTACGGAATACGGTCCCAGAAGAGACCCTTAGTCGTCAACTTCCTTAATTTTCTGAGTAGACGTGCCTTCAACAGTGTTTTGGCACGTGCCTTTGTACTTTTACGCTTTGTGTTTGTTATCTGGGTATCTCTTCTTATTTTCATATGCATGTCTACATTCTATGTATAGACGTATTTGGATGGAGTGTGGTTTGATTATTAAGACCCACTTGCACGACAATCCTAAAATCAGGATTTACTACGAAACTTATTTACAAATTCAAATGTTTATACGATTCGACGTTTCTTAAATTGGTTTAGTGGATTAAGCTCGATTTAAGAGCATCGTATTATAGTGGCCTAAGTGGTAGAGCCAGGCTTTAAATGGTTTAAAGCCAATTTAAGCCAATTTTTTTTTACTGTTCTTTGTTATTGTGTTTATATCCGTAGATGGGCGCTGTTACCTACAACAGATTTACATTACTAAGTACTGCAGTTATCAACTTAAAAAAAAATTATCTGTTTAGTAACTTGTTTGTACTAATAAAGATTATTGTTATTATAATCTCATTGGTGGCTAAGTTATTATGCGTACGCGTTACGACTGAGGATGTCGTTGAGGTCTCGGGTTCGAACCCCGGGTCGAGTAAAAGTGATATTGTGTTTTTCTATTACGAAATGCTCAGTATCAGCCCAGAGTCTGGAATTGTGCAAGGTATGGTGATATGACCTTTGATTTAGTTATTTATTTGATTGATTTTTTTATTACTTTCTTTCTCCCTGAGGAGAAAATCCCCTTTCCTTTCCAAAATCTCATTAATTCCTAAAAGGTCGATCTCCGATTTTTTAGCTATGTGTTCATGGAGATCACTTAACAGTAACGATGACTCACATATGCGTTTGCCGGCCTCTGCTATAAAAAACGTTATTTGGACAAAAGTCTTTGGAGGTTTCAAGAGAGCAGTAAATAAAATCTAAGAGTTAAAGTGCCTTAAGGGTTGAGAGTGCCTTAAGGGTTAAGAGTGCCTAAAATACTCACCTGCAAGCCCGGTGACGCTGACTAAAGCCGACTCTCGATAGGCTATCAGAAAGCGACCACAATAGAAAGGAAATAATATATAAAACACCTAACAGTCACACACAGTTCTGCACCCACACTTCGATACGCCTTTGTATCATGGGATAAGAGACTTACGGTCCTCCAACACTCAGACACGAAACAATTTTTTGCGGATCGCATAACTTTTGTTTCAGTGTGGGGATAGAACTCACTTTTTAGAGATGGCTACTTGCTCGCATAATGGCAGCTGAGAGGCTGGAGGCAATCGTTACAACTACGACTTCTATTTTTCACTTTCATTTAGCTTTGAGCTGTTCTAAATATATATAGCATGATAAAAGGTGTCAAAAACTAATTAAAACAAAGTTTCATTAATTTGCAGTTATTTTTGTAGATCTTTGACGTACTTCTAATGAAAATTTAAAGGTTATTCTAAAAATAGATGAAATACGTCACTGTTTTAATATACTTTGTTGAACGAGGACCGCTCGTTTGAGGTGAGTAAACATCACTAGAAGCCAGTAGCTTCGAAATTATGACAGGATGCTTAAACGTCCTCTTAAAATTTATATATACGCTCAACATGGCTCAACAAGTTTAAATAATAAAGGCTGATATTTTGTGGGAGTCTGCCTCGGTGGCGCAGTTGTAATGCGTACGCGGTACGACTGCTGTGCTGAGGTCTCTGTTTCGATCCCTAGGTCTGGTAAAGTGATATTGGGATTTTGTTAAATAAATGATTTCTTTCTTTCTATCGGCCCAGAGTTTAGAATTGGTATGGCAATAGGCTCGTCCCCTATCACATCATGGGACGGAAATAAGCTTGAAAATGTGGGTGTACTAGTTACACCTTTGCCTACCACTTTGGGGAGTACAGGTGTGAGTACGCACTCTGATATAGTGAGTGTTTATGGGTACTGATACTGCCAGCCTTCAACAGTAAAGTTTTGCTAGAAAAGAAAGTTGATTAGCGCATTCATTTGCGGTAACCTCGTAATTCATAATGAATGGATCCAAACATATAGGTCAATCAAACAGTCTATGGACAGAATACACAGTGCGGCGGTTTTTTCCAACCACAGCGTGTTCTGTACACAGTGGTTGCGCCGTCGCGACGCCGCGGCCGCCCCGGCGCCGTCAATTACCGCACATTCGACACCCATTACATACCAACTGTCCACAGGTTATATTTGCATAGGAATGCTAAAGACCACATTGGGACGAATTTAAATGATAAGAAATTCACAAAAATCTAGATAACTACAGATTCTTAGGTATAAAGTTACAATGTGTGTTCGGTCCACAAATATTTGTTTCGGGTCGGGTTTTTTTTTTATTACATAGGCCGGCAAACCAAGCAAGTGGGTCACCTGATGGTAAGCGATCTCCACCGCCCATGTACGCCCTCAATACAAAAAAATATGGGTGCGTTGCCGACCTTAAAGGAAAGGGATAATAAGGGATTGGGAAGGGGAGGGGGATGTGGGCCTCCGGATATCTCACTCACCGTACGAAACGCAGCAGCAAGCTGCTACTTTACGCTGGTTTTCTGTGAGACAGTGGTAACGACCCGGTCGAGCCGGCCCATTCATGCTGTAGACAAAATTGTTTACAGCGTGGCTCTACCACTCGTGAATGATAAGAAATTCACAAAAAACTAGAAAACTAAAGATTCTAAGGTATAAAGTTACAATGTCTGTTCGGTCTTCAAAATTAGTTTCAGGTCTGGGTGTTGTCGTTGTGGGTCCAAAAGCCTTTTATAATACTTTGCACAAGACTACTTTACTTACTTACTTACATTACTTTACTTTGTACCTTACTTTAGGGTCCGTGTGTGACTGTTGAGTGTTATAATTTATTTATCAGACATCCATTTTAATGAAGCGAAACATTTTTTATAGAAGAGGAGTCAAACGATGCTCAACATTTAGCATGTTGCGAAACATCGCGAAACTTTCTTTCAGCAATGCATTGCCTGTCCATGCGTTATCACTAAACATAGTCGAGCAAACGTCTACACTGGCCAAACGATAATACGCGCGATGTGTTCCAAAATATCTAGCAATGTAGCATTCTGAGAAAGGTTTTATTACATTTGTTTGATTGACGAGACGTGATGTTAAACGTCACGCCTGTCCATATCAGAAGCAACATCACACAGAACTCTAGATTATAGAGCAATACACGGCACTCAACTGCGCTCATCATCCCGAGACATAAGATGGTAAGATTCATAATGCCCAGTAATTTCACTGGCTTCAATGTCCTTCAAACTGAAACATAATAGTGCTTACACAGTGCTGCTTGGCGGCAGAAATAGACAAAGCGTTGGTACCAACCCAGACGGCCCCTCGCATACGAGGGACCTATCACCTTGAAAAAATTTGCTACTATCTTATATACATACATAAGCTCACTTATTTCCATCAAATGATGTGAAATGCGAACGTATCGCCATAGCGGGCATAAATTAAACTCATGTATGGACAGCCTCCGCAGCGCAGTGAGCTAGTAGCCCGCTGTGACACGAGAGGCAGCGGCTTCGATCCTCGCACCGAGATAAATGTTTGCATACATACGCACTCACGCCTGTAATCCCCAAAGGGGTAGGCAGAGGTGTAACCAGTACACCCACATTTCGCCGAGCGTATCTCCGTACCGGGCACAAATTCCAGACTCCGGGCTGATACTGAGCATTTCGTAATAGAAAAACTCAATACCACTTTACCCGAACCGGGGATCGAACCCAGAGTTGACCTCAATCGTAACGCGTACGCATTACAACTGCGCCACCGAGGCAGTCTGTTTATGTGAATGTTAGCGTGATCTTCAAATGTGTATTCCAGGTCTAGGTGTTGTGGGACCACAAGTCCCTCGTAGTTCCTGATACCCACGATACAGGTTAAACCTAGTGTGGGGTCAGGACTATGTATGTGACGGATGGAAGACAGATTAGCATTCCCAGAGACTCGCCGAGCTTCATTGCTCGGTATCGAAATATGCGTGCCACTGTCCATCTTGGTTTATAGGAGTTACAGTAGCGGGTATATGGGCGAGATAGTCTCTGTGGAAAATTTTGAATCCTGGAATTTCAACCCAAGACTACACGGTTTCTGCGCCTATATATGCCGTCACTAGACCAAAGACCCGAAGCGTCTATGTTACCTGGCAAAAATGTGAAATTAATTCAGGAAAACCTAAGCTTGTTAAACATTTGCCGCAATCGTTAGTCAGAAGTATTTTAACTAGTTTTACATTTTTGAAGCCAATTAAAATGTTAGTTAGTTATTGTATATTATTCCAGTAGTTTATAACTAGAGGCGCTCGTAAACTATAGTTTCGACGTCATAACTATCAGTTTGGTGTAAATTGTGGTTGGAACGCTTCATGCGACAGGTTTCAACATTGCACTATTGATACGTCTATATTTTGATAAACTAATTGGCTTTTCAAATAATTAAGATATAGGTTTGCATGCCATTTTATTTCAGCGGGGATTCCGTATATCTCACTCACCGTACGAAATGCAACAGCAAGCTGCTACTTTACGTCGGTTTTCTGTGAGACAGTCGTAACGACCCGCACACGCCGGCCCATTTGAAGACCTAACTGTTTACGACGTTGCTCCTACCACTTAAAAAAATATAAATTCTCACGCGTATATCCACGAAGACGTAGGTAGAGGAGCATTTTTCATCCCACGATGTGATTTCGTGTCAGTCTATCGCCATACAAAGCACAAATCCGAATCTTAGGAACACAATTTTAGACTTTTAGGTGATATTTAAGCGATTATATAGTAATTAGTAACTTAATACCATTAAGCTTATATTATGAAATATTAACAGTAATGTATAAATAATTGAATGCCTCGGTGGCGTAGTTACAATGCGTACGCGGCTACTACTGTGCTGAGGTCTCAGGTTCGATCCCCGCGTCGAGTAAAGTGATGGGTATTTCTATCATAAAATGCTTAGTTATGAACCTTGGGTCTGGAATTATGCCCGGTATGGCGATAGGCTCGCCCCTTATCACATGATGGGACAGAAAAAGCTCAGTGAAATGTGGGTGTATTAATTACACCTCTGCCTACTCCTCCGGGAAGTACAAGCGTGACCTTATGTTATATTGACTATGATATATCTGCTTTTAGTTTAGGATTACTCACTTATACATATATCTAGTGATACTCAATAACACTTGACAAGACGATTTGCAACAATTACAAGTACTTACCAACACCTAGATTTTAGACACTAAGCACCCCGTTCACACGTGATTTGAGCCTCCTTAAAGGTAGAATTCTGATGATCGCATAAAGCGTTAAGGTTCATTTCGAGCAACCGAGACAGGGAAACCGCAACACGTGACATGAATCAGGCTATAGCGCATAGTTCATTTTGGGATTCTTTTATGTTTTGGGATGTGTATGTATTCACTATTCATTTCTATAATAATTGACAGCGCCCGTGGCGCCATGGACGAGTAATTGGTTGTGAAACATGAGGCCGCAGATCCGATCTGCGGTCCTGGTTTGAGTATTATAGGACCGTAAATCCCTCGTAGTTCCTGATGGCCACGATATAGGTTATCCTAATGAGGGGTCAGGACTATGTGCGTGCCTGTTGTTGTGTGTGTGTGTGTGTGTGTGTGTTTATTTATTGTTATAATCAGCCGGTACGGGCTGATACGAAAATCGCATGTTCAAAACCAACTCAAGAGTAAGCATCTCCGACTTTTTAGGCTACGTGTGTATTCATTTTAATTATCGCTTGCTTTGACGATGAAGGAAACATAGTGAGGAAATCTGCATAGCTGGGAATTCTCCCTTAGAATTTCGAAAGTGTGTGAAGTCTCCTAACTCGCAATAGGCCAGCGCTGTGGACTAATGCTTAACTCCTCTCATTTGAAGAGGAGGCCCGTGACCAGCAGTGGGGCTGTTTAATACAGGGCTGATATTATTATTTTATATTATAATCGACTGCCTTGGTGGCGCAGTTGTAATGCGTACGCGTTACGACTGAGGCTGAAGCTGAGGTCTCGGGTTCGATCCACGGGTCGGGTAAAAGTGATATTGAGGTTTTTTATTACGAAATGCTCAGTATCAGCCCGTTAGCTGGAATTTGTGCCCGGTATGCCCCTATCACATCATGGGACTAGCGAAATGTGGGTGTACTGGTTACACCTCTGCCTACACCCCTTCGGGGATTATAGGCGTGATTGCGTATGTATTATTATAATCTCACATTGTATGTTATGATCTGAACTACAAAATATTGATATTACGTTAAACAGTCAGCTCAGTTTCGTTATTAGATAACATGTATCTAGTTACTACTCGAGTGAGGTATTATAACAAGATAACTTCATGAACACTTAGAATTGTTTGCATGTTGAATATTTTGTAAACAAGTAGGGAACTATATTATATAACTAGCTGTTGCCCGCGGCTCCGCCCATTTCCAGGATTAAAGTAGTCTAGTCGCATCAAGCGAGTCCCGTCATCGCGATCGGTGTGAGAAACGCGCTTGACAAAAATACTAATATCGCTATTAAAACTTAGGGGTTGACCGTAGAGGGTTCAAAATGTAGGGTTGAATATATTTTTAATGCATGCTGTATTATAAAAAAATAAAAACAAGAAAAATTGTCTAAAAATAAAAAATAAACATTAGGGGTGGACCGGACCACCCTTAACATTTAGGGGGATGAAAATTGATAGTAGCCGATTCTCAGACCTACTGAATATGCATATAAAATTTCATTCCAATCGGTCGAGCCGTTTCGGAGGAGTATGGGAACGAAAATTGTGACACGAGAATTTTATATATTAGATATGTATAACATTTTTACTCATTTGTATATGATTTCAGTTCTTTCTCGCGGTTCCAACTGTGTGAAAGTCAAACAAAGTTCGACTGACTTCACTATTAGTTTTTAGCTGCTAGTTTTTTGATGCTGACACCGCGTTTTTTTGTGTCGTATATTATACAGATATAGTGGTCATAGCTCAGCGGGGAGTGGTATGGACTATCAAGACGAAAGTCGCAGGTTCGAAACCTGCCCCAAGTGCATACACCTCTGACTTTTCAAAGTTATGTGTGTATTAATTGTTAATTATCACTTGATTTAACGTTGAAGGTAACATCGTGAGGAAACCTGCATACCTGAGAAGTTCTTCATAAGAATTTCGAAGGTATGTGAAGTCTGCCAAGCCGCATTAGGCTAGCGTGGTGGACTAAGGCCTAACCCCTCTCATTCAGTAGAGGAGGCCCGTGCCCAGCAAAGGGACGTATAGGTATAATACAGGACTAGTATTATTTATTATTATTATTATATTTATTATCATTTGAGAACCTGCTTTTTTTGAAGTCGGTTAATAATGTTAATGACTCATGGCACGTACGCTATCGATAAAGATTATTATTATTTATGGAACAATCCTCAGAGTAATTCAAAATTGCTTTGTGTAGGTAAAAAATTCTGGCGGACTGATTTATTAAGTTACAAGAGTAAAGACGGATAAATTGTATCAATATAGAGAAGAAAAACCGGCCAAGTGCGTGTCGGACCACGCACCATAGGGCAAGCGAAAATATTCTATATCTCAAAAATTATACAACCTAGCTCATTGAAACCAATTTTTGTTAACAGTATAGTTTAAGTTATAGGTACCACCTTGGTTCTTTTTACGAGTTTGGACGCGCATATTTCACAAAATACCTAATGATTTAGATAAAAAAGTCGTTTAACCTCGTATATTGTTTTAAGACCTATATATAATACCACAGTATAACTATATGCAAAAAAACATCCCTCTGTTACATGTATGAAGAGCCACTGCAAAAGAGTATGTGTAATATACAATTTTGTGTAGTGGTTCATAGAATACACCTATCATCCAAATTGTTAGCTTCATAATAGTAATAGCACCGTTTATTGGTGTTATAGAGGGTACTCTGGAGAATAACTATATAATAATATTATGGCCCGTGCTTCATTTACCCTTCTTTGAGAGGAGAAACAAATTTGTTAAACAAATAATAATAATAATAATAATAATAATAATAAATACACCCAACAGTCACACACACAGTCCTGACCCCACACTAGGTAAACCTGTATCGCGGGTATCAGGAACTACGAGGGACTTGCGGTCCCACAACACCCAGACCCGAGACAAATATTTGTGGTTCACACAAACATTTGTCTCGGTGTGGGAATCGAACCCACGGCCCCTCGCTTCGCAGCCGTCTACTCGCCCGCTGCGCCACGTATATCAAGTGGATATTAGGATTGTGAGGCATGGTGGAGGTGGTTGGTGAGGTATATAAGAGGGTGCGTTATTATTAAGGGAACTCAGTCGAGCTTGGAACTTGTACGTGGAAACGCTGGTCAAGTACGGTTGTTATTTATTTTATTTATATAAGCGTTACCAACAAAATTTACAATCACATATTATGTAGATATATAGTTGCTAAAACAATATTGAACTAATTGCAATTTAAATTACAAGTAACCACAGCATGCAAATTAGAAATTGAGTATTAATTTAGGTTAAGGAACATAAAGAATATACCTACACATATTCCATATGAGTAATACAATTTAACAAAATGTTAAAGATCATCAGTATTTTGTATAATATATTTTCTGAAAGAGGCCAGCGAATCATGGAAAATGTCCAGATTATTTATTTTATTAGTAAGCCGGTTGTACAGAGCAGACAGTCGATCATTAGCAAAGATCATCAGTATTTTGTATAATATTTTTTCTGAAAGAGGCCAGCGAATCATAGAAAGTGTCCAGATTATTTATTTTATTAGTAGGCCGGTTGTACAGAGCAGACAGTCGATCATTAGCAAAGATCATCAGTATTTTGTATAATATTTTTTTCTGAAAGAGGCCAGCGAATCATGGAAAATGCCCAGATTATTTATTTTATTAGTAAGCCGGTTGTACAGAGCAGTCAGTCGATCATTAGCAAAGTAATAGACCTTTCAATAAAGTGCTCGTTTTTCCATTTATGTTAGTACATACATACATACGCACTCACGACTGTAATCCCCAAAGGGGTAGGCAGAGGTGTAACCAGTATACCCACATTTCGCCGAGCGTATTTCCGTCCCTTATGTGATAGGGGGCGAGCCTATCGCCATACCGGGCACAAATTCCAGACTCCGGGCTGATACTGAGCATTTCGTAATAGAAAAACCCAATACCACTTTACCTGACCCGGGGATCGAACCCGAGACCTCAGCGTTGGCTTCAATCGAGCAAGTGGGTCACCAGTTGGTAAGTGATCTCTGCCACCCATGTACGCTTACAATACCAAAAAAATCATGGGTTCATTGCCGACCTTAAAAGAAAGGGATAATTACGGGACTGGGAAGGGGAGGGGGATTTGGGCATCCACATATCTCACTCACCGTACGAAACGCAGCAGCAAGCTGCTACTTTACGTGGGTTTTCTGTGAGACAGTGGTGAAGACCCAGACGAGCCGGCCCATTCATGCTGTAGACAAAAGTGTCTACAGCGTGGCTCTACCACTCATAAAATACTCATTTGCATGCCTTCTGCTATAAAACATATACAGTAATACCTAGATACTGTTCAGCATTTGTAACGTGCAGCCTAGCAGTAGCTGGCAACCCCAGCGGTTTGGAAAAACTCACTGCGCCGTGGACATTAGTCTGTGTCGTGGCCACTCTCCAGGCATCGCGCCTCGCTATAAACTTTATTCGCGTGGGCCATGAATCCTCTAAAAAAGTTGAGGTATTTTGTATATAAAATATATTTTTGATACAAATAATAGTAGTACATCGGGAAAGATATTTGTGTGTGGTGGAATAATTCGTAAAAACAAAACCCCACCGTAGTTATCATATATCCTATATATATATCGTATAGCTATTTCAGGCCGGCATAATTTTGGCAGATTGTCGAAGGGTGTAGTAAATATAAAATATATAAATAATAAATAAATACGAGTGGTAGAGCCACGCTGTAGACAATTTTGTGTACAGCATGAATGGGCCGGCTCGTCCGGGTCGTTACCACTGTCTCACAGAAAACCGGCGTAAAGTAGCAGCTTGCTGCTGCGTTTCCTACGGTGAGTGAGATATCCGGAGGCCCAAATCCCCCTCCCCTTCCTAATTCCTTATTATCCCTTTCCCGTAAGGTCGGCAACGCGCCCATATTTCTTTTGTATTGTGGGCGAACATGGGCGGTGGAGATTGCTTACCATCAGGTGACCCACTTGCTCGTTTGCCGGCCTATACTATAAAAAAAAAAATACACCCAACAGTCACACACATAGTTCTGACCCCACACTAGGTTAACCTGTATCGTGGGAATCACGAACTACGTGGAACTTGCGGTCCCACAACACCCAGACCCGAAACAAATATTTGTGGATCACACAAACATTTTTCTCGGTGCGGGCATCAAACCCACGGCCTCACGCTTTGCAGCCGGCCACTCACCCGCTACACCACGGTTCATTGATAGACATTATATGTTTTCTGCACTACCATCAGGTGCTTTACTGCGCCGGCATCTTGATCTTGATTGTGGTCTTCTTTTTTTACACTTAGGCCCCTAAAATATCGGGCCATTATGCGTGCCGGGATAAAAAAAAATGTGAGACACTCAACAAAATTACTTATGAATGTATTATGTTGTTAAAATAGTCTATATTTTGATGGAACCGGTGTTTCAATAAAACCAACGGCTCAAGGGTGTTTTTAAATGGCGAGAGCATTAAATTATTTTGTCGCTAAAGAAGAAATAAAAGAAAAAAGCCGTCATTAGAAATTAAATAAAGAAAAGTCTTTTGGGTGTGGTAAAAGACGGCCGCGGTTATATTAGCAAGGTATACTTGTTTTAACATAACTTATTAGTAAGTTGATAACAGAAGCTCACGTCAACGTTTCGCTGAAGCTATTTTCTCTACATGATTTGATACAGAGCGAGGATATCGGCGTCCTCAGCGGGTACCAACCCCGATACCAGGCTCATCCCTGCTTTCCCCTTTTTATAGCAGGGGTGAGCTAATGAGCAAATGGGTCACCCCATGATAAGTGATCTCCAACGAGAATGAACACCCACAATATCAGAAGAATCATAGATGCGTTGCTGACCTTTTTTTCATAGAAACAAAACATAAAATAAAAAAAAACTTAAAGTCCGACGAATTTGAGACATATCTTACTATCTTCCCCACATTATTCTGCATCGATTAGTATCGGTATCGACCCCATACCCCCAGCGGTTTCGGAGGAGATAGCGTGACAAGCTTTTGGTAGCGGCCGCGGCGGCGCCAGTTACTTTGTTTTAGAATAGAGAGAAGAGATATAGGCCGGCAAACGAGCCAGTGGGTCACCACTGATGATCTCCACTGCCCATGTACGATAATACCAAAAGAATCAAGGGCGCGTTGCCGACCTTAAAGGAAAGGAATAATTACGGGGTTGTGAAGAGGAGGGATTTGGTACTCCTGATATCAAACTCACTATACGAAACGCAACAACGAGCTACTCCCATCAGTTTTCTGTAAGACAGTGGTAACACCCGGTCAAGTCGACTCATTCACTGGACAACGTGTCTACAGCGCGGCCTACCAATTTTCTCCTTCACTTTCTCCACCTCCTCGATACACGCGTAAGTTTATGAGCTAATGAATAAATATTGTGAAATATTATAGGGTTTCTCGTTATCCGCACGCCTATACACTACATGATAGTGAAAACAATAATAGCAGTGTACAAGATTAGATAGACAGGCACTGATTGGAAATGGCTGTTACTGAACAAAATATACCTTATTGCGATCATTCACGTTATATTTACTAGATTAAGTTCAGGTTCGATTCCCGGGTCGGGTAAAGTGGTATTGTGTTTTTCTATTACGAAATGCTCAGTATCAGCCCGGAGTCTGGTATTTTTGTCCGGTATGGCGATAGGCTCGCGCCCTATCACATCATGGCACGGAGATACGCTCGGCGAAATGTGGGTGTAATAGTTATACCACTGCCTATCCTTTCGGGGATTACAGGCGTGAGTGCGTATGTATGTATGTATGTAACAAAACAAGCAGATCACTCTTCTAAGCGGTGGCGCTATATAGGCGTGGGCCTACCGACTAACTGATACAACATCGCACAGAATTTTAAATTACAAAGCCCTGCATGTCACAGGACTGCGTTCAACACCCCGAAACATAAATTATAATGTCTCATAATGGCCAGTAATTTCACTGGGTTCGTTGTCCTTCAACCCAAAACACAACAGTGCTTACAATGCTGTTTGGAGGCAGAAATAGAAAGAGCGGTGCTACCAACCCAGATTAAGAGAGAATTACAACCTAGTAATAGTAATTCCACATTACGGTACAGTAAACGATAGTAAATAATGCACTTCGAACTAGCCTATTGTCTGTTTAACTCGATGTGTATTATTAATCGCTGGTTTCTGCAAAGTGGTATAAATCACAATCTACGTAATGTAGGAACTAATTACTATTCGGTCTGATTACTGCTAACTTAATTAGACGTGTTTAATGCATTATCAAGCGTAAGTGTTATGTTTGGTGACCTGGAAGTCTGAGCTAGATTAATTAATTGTTACTTTTTTTAGGATATGTGACATGCTATACAGTCTGAGAATAACTACATAGTTTTTTGCTCATGTTTCCGCCCGAGTGTTAGTCTTTCCGGTAGGAAAGCTGGCCCACAATTTATATTTTATGTTAAAAAATTGCTTTATTAGTCATGTGGCAGCATACTAAGACTGAGAACTGGTTTTGGGTTCAATTCCCAGGTCAGGTAATCATAATTTCTGATTGAGTTTTCGATTCAAAATTCACATATAATTTGTCTGGCATTAGAATTTGACCCCTATTACATCATGGCATGGAAGTGACCTCGGCGAAACGTAGGTGCAGCACTAGTTGTACCTCTGCCTACCCCTTTGAGGATAAAGGAGTGATTTTTGTATTTGCTTTAGATGACGAGACGAGCATGTCGCTCGCCTGATGGTAAGCGTCACGCCTGCCCATAAACAGAAGCAATACCAAAGTACTGCATGGCACTGAACTGCGCTCGTCATCCTGAGGCATAAGTTGTTAAGTCTCATAATGCCTAGTAATTTAGTGTTCCTACCAGTGGGTTTTAATGCCCTTCAAACAGGAACACACCGTTGCTTGGTGGCAGAAATAGACAATGCGGTGGTACCAACCCAGGCGGCCTCTCGCAAACGAGGGTCTTACCAATGTAAATGTATGAATGTAAAAACCATTTGTTGCGCGGGTGTGTAAGGACAAAACAACACAATAACGCATTTATAATGTTAATATATATTGTTGTGTTTAAATACTGTGTTTGTATGAAATTACTGGGCATTATGAGACTTAACACCTTATGTCTTGGGGTGACGAGCGCAGTCCAGTTTCATGCAGTGCTTTGATATTTAAAGTTCTGTGT
The DNA here is from genome assembly GCA_905332985.1 of Mimas tiliae. Taxonomy (NCBI): domain Eukaryota; kingdom Metazoa; phylum Arthropoda; class Insecta; order Lepidoptera; family Sphingidae; genus Mimas; species Mimas tiliae. The sequence continues at coordinate 282,157 of HG995243.1, forward strand.
GGCGTTGCTTCTGTTTATGAGCAGGCGTGACGTTTACCATCAGGCGAGCGACCTGCTCGTTTCGTCACTCCATCTAATAAAAACAAATTAGTATTTATGGATGTAATTAAAACATCATTATTTTATCACGAAACACTGGTATTATTCCTCAACATTAAATTATATGTAAATTATCTTTTCTCCCATTTGTATTCAAAGGAGGAGGCGACGGCGCCGACTTACTCGGTCTATCATAAGATTTATAACTTCGCACAAAAAGCAGTGGAAATCAACGGGCGTGGCAAAGGAGATTGATGTGTGCGCAAGAACCGAAAGGGATGTCAAAGAAAAACGTCTTTAGAGGATTATACACGGGGCGTGGTCTCAAGAAAATATAAAGGCGTACCGCTGAGACATTCATATTATTGACGAAAAATAACCCCCGAGGTCAATTAGAAAAATATCTGTAACTTTTAAACATCTGTTTTTTTTCACATATATTTAAGAACCATTTTGATTAAATTATCTATTAAATAAAAAACACACGCACGCCTACAGACAGACAAAAGGGTTAACATTTAACATCCCTTTTTTCTGTCGGGGGTTAATAACTCCCGATTATTGAATGTATTTTATTTGGGTTACAGTATCAAATATTATGATATAACAATAGCATAGCAATAGCTTAACAATGTATATTCCAAATACAATTTCGAATTTAATTTATTTTGCACGAGTCTATGGTACCTCTCAGTAATTGTCACTGCAGTGACTCTTTTTCGCGTTATCATATGTCTCACAGAAAACCAACGTAAAGTAGTAGCTTGCTGCTGCGTTTAGTACGGTGAGTGAGATATCCGGAAGCCCTAATCCCCCTTTCCAATCCCTTAATTATATCCTTAAAGGTCGGCAACGCGCCCATAATTCTTTTAGTATTGTGGGCGTACATGGGCAGTGGAGATCACTTACCATCAGCTGACTCACTTGCTCGTTTGCCGGCCTATGCTATAAAAAATAAAAACAAATCCAAGGAACCATTAATTTAAACGTCGAGTGATTTGATTAACACGTCTATGTACGAAACGATAATGAATCTTCCTTCATTTCGCTTTCATGAAATTGTTCCTCGATATTCTGATAGGGTTGACACAGCGGCGAATGCAGGGAGACCTAATTTTAAATATCGCATTGGGGAATTGCTAAGTGATCGAAATAAATATGAAAACATAAGCTCACACGCGTAGCCCCGAAGACAAATAACAGATATGATTTTTGGAAATAAGCTAGGACCAAAAATGCGAGCCTATCGCCATATCAGACGCATGTTCCAATAAAATTTATCGAATAGAAAACTTAGACGCCAATTATATTGTGATTGTCAGCTGAAAAGTGTTCATAGGTGATAGAGCCATGATATACACAGTTTGAACTACATCATAAATGAGTAGACTCGACCAAATTATTACCTACTATCTTACAGAAACCCAATGTGAAGTGGCAGCTCGCTGTTGCGTTTCGTCTCGAGGAGATGGTTTCGTAGGAGGACTAAATCTCCCCTGTCCATTCCCCATACCTTTCTCTTTAGGTCGGCAAGACATCGGTGAGTCTTTTGGTATTGAGGATGTTCATCAGGTGACCCACGTGTTCGTTTGCGGTACTTTGCTATTGTAAATGCTATGCTAAGCGTTATGATACATTAAAGCTGTGGAATAGTTTGCTGGCGCACGTGTTTCCTCCTTCCTATAACATGGGATCCTTTAAACGGAGTGTGGAGAAGCAATTAAGCAGGCCGGCATAATTCTGCCGATCTGCGATAGATTCAGTGTCTATCGTTGGTCGACAGTATTCATGGATTGCGCTACACTTACCATCAGATGTAGCGTAGTCACTTTGCCGATCCAGGATTAAAAAAAACATTATTTACGAGTAGATGTTATCACAAGCAATATAATTATTTAATGTCGCAAGGAGAGTCTCTCATTCCATTAAATGCACTCAGTATACAAAATCGTTTTGTTTAACATCGTCTAGACATTGACACTTGTAAACATTTACATCCATGTCACCTGACAACCCTAGAGGTCGCCACACGTCGCCACGTGGTTTTACGGACGCGTCCGGACGTGATTATCCGTCACACGACTGTTTGCTATCCGGTGTCTGACCCCCGCCCGACGGTATAACCTATTGTTTACTGCCGTCATTCCTACGTGCATGAGGAAATTATTCCGCTTTATTGGATACTAATATTTGATAATACTAATTGGATAATACTACTTCAATAGAAGAGATTGGATAACGTACTAAGAGAACGATCGATTACTGTTGAGATTACATTTAAATTGAGACGTCTAGTATAAAGTAAAGCAGAAAACTCTTAGGTTTACGCGAATATTACACATTGAAATAAAACTAGTTTATATGAATTTTATCGCGTTTAAATTTTTTGTTTTAGTCCCGAAGTTTCAGCCTTCGTGGTCACCACAGTCTCTCCCGTGACCACTAGTTTTATTTCAATGAGAAAACTCTTGCATAATAGGTAGTTAACGAATTATTACAAACCAAACATTTCCAAACCGCATATTTTTTTTAATATCAGAGTCCGGCAACTGAGCATGGGCGTCACCTGATGATAAGTGATCTCCACCCATTAATATATTATAAGAACGGTATGTGTATTAAACCTCAAGAATAATCGTCTACAACCGAACGGTGCAAAATCCAATAGGTTTTTCGTGATGGTGCAAATACCAAATTCACACTAATAGATCTGATTTGAAAGTAAACATATCAATTTCTCGTTTAATTTGATAAAGATTTAGTAACAGTAATCGACGGTATATAACGATCTCTTATTCTCCGCATCGCTATTCAGTCTTCAATATTTAGTGACCTAAGTAAACTAGATAATCAGAACCTAAGCAAATTCTCATCAAACTACCCTTGAAGTACATCCTTTCCAATAAAAAGGAATGATCGAAATCGGTTGGCGTGATATTGGGTTATTCGTCCATTTGTCGCGCACATATTTAATGCAAATTTAAGACTTATAAGGTTTTCTCATGGATGCCATTGTCAGATCTGAACCAAATTGAAATGGGACCACACGGGAAGCACCAGCTTTCAAATAAAAAAGAATCATCAAAATCGGTTCACCTAGTCGAAAGTTCTGAGGTAACAAACATAATAAAAAACAGTCGAATTGAGAACCTCCTCCTTTTTTTAAGTCGTTTTATAATGATATGAATATGTTATGTTTGCTTTTTCTAATGTGATACTGCAAGAGTCCCGCGGCACGACTGAAGTTTCTTTCAACCCAGTAAATAGAACACGTGCGGTTCAGACAAGAAAGGTCACAACGCTTGTGATAAATGGAACGTCTTTCGCTTTCTTTTTCTGTGCTCGCATATGTGCTAATAAGCATGCTCTAATGTTCTACACGTAAAAAAAGTATTTTTAAAAACTAATGTTAACTGACTGGCTCGGTGGCGCAGTTGTAATGCGTACGCGTTACGACTGAGGCTGACGGTGAGGTCTCGTGTTCGAACCCCGGGTCGGGTAAAGTGGTATTGGGTATTTCTATCACGAAAAGCTCAGTCTCAGCCCGGAGTCTGGAATTTCTGCCCGGTATGGCGATAGGTTCGCCCCCTATCACATGGGACGGAGATACGGTCGGCGAAATGTGGGTATACTGGTTACACCTCTGCCTACCCCTTCGGGGATTACAGGCGTGAGTGCGTATGTATGTATGTATATATGTATGTTAATGTAGAATGACAATTTTGTAAGTAAAGGCTCAATTACAATTAACTCTTTCACAGTTTATATTGGAGAAATGGTTCAAAGTTTTTGATTGCCCAACTTGGGATTTCAACCCAGGACCCCACAGTTTCTCAGCCTTACTACGCTGCTACTAGACCAACGAGGCGGTTTACTTGTAATTTCACTGACTTTAATAATAATAAAATCTATCTATGAAATAGTAATGCCGATATTGTGAGAAGTGTGGAATTCATTAATAAAACTCTATATTCTTAATTTCTACAAGAGATTTTAATATTTAATGTTAAATTTCATGATGTGTATCATAATACATTATTTTATGTAAAAGGAAATAAACCATATGTTTCAATTTTGGTCAGTACAATAAAATACAGAATGGGTTTCTTCCATTATTTGGCGGGTTCGAGTCCATACTCGGCCTGGCATCGTTTGAAAAATCTTTAAATGTGGTATTACTTACATTTAAAAATAAAATTTCTATCTCAACGTTTCATTAAGATAGAAACTTGACTCCATGTGACTCTACTTACCCTCTATGTGACATGTTCATGGGACACCCTGTATAATAATAAGTAGTTAGTTTTTCGGAAACGGCTCGACCGATTTCAATTACCTTTTATACTTATATAAAGTTTTACTTTCCAAGTTTGGATACCAATATCTATGTTTTTTTTTTTAAGTTCTGAGCAAAACTCGGCCCATGCATAATACCTAATATGTTCATTTCTTTAATAAATAATATTAAGTGCCTATAGCAGCTCTCGCGGCCATAGCCAGTCTACTGTTGAAATTTGTCACACTTAATTTCACTTACATTTAATACAAAATTGAATCAAAGCATTAGATAAACTAGATTATTTTATTTTTATTTTATTTATTTTATTTTATTTGGGAAACATACAATATCTTTACTCTTATAAACTAGGTAACATAACTTAAAATACATAAATCAATAAAGTTTCCACTTATATAAAGCTATTTTACAGTAACAGTAGATGAGAAAGGACATTAATAATTAGCACAAACATTTCAATTAAAAATATTATTACAATTAAAATAACAATTTAATTATTATTATTTATATATCATCATCATCATCATCATCAGCCCGTTGCAGTCCACTGCTGGACATAGGCCTCTCCTCTCTCTCTCTCTTATTTATATATTATAGTAAAAGGTAATTAGACAAAAAAAATGTTCATTAATAAAATAGACATAATGTAAATAATTAACTTAATAGCGTATTCGTAATTTTTCTTAATTTAGTTTTATAAGATATTATTTGTTAAACAGAAATAATATCCTTCTTTAAACGAAATACTGCCTCGGTGGCGCAGTTGTAATGTATACGCGTTCCGATTGAGGCCATCGCTGAGGTCTCGGGTTCGATCCCCGGGTCGGGTAGTGGTATTGGGGTTTTCTATTACGAAATACCCCAGTATCAGCCCGGAGTCTGGAATTTGTGCCCGGTATGGCGATAGGCTCGCCCCCTATCACATTATGGGACGGAGATGCGCTCGGCGAAATGTGAGTGTACTGATTACAACTCTGCCTACCCCTTCGGGGATTACAGGCGTGAGTGCGTATGTATGTAATTTAAATACTGCGTAAGCTTCATTTTCCAGAGTCTAAAGACTCATTTAGATTGCGAGGCTTTACCACTTGGCAAAGACAAACGTATGACAGAAAATTCTTATTTACGTGACCGTGTCAAAGAGTCATATAATACGGTCATTTATATGATGGTTTCCTGTTATATGCTCGTCTGTACGAGAAATTCTAAATGGGGCTTAAGTTTGTCTAAAGTCGGAGTGGATGGCAGGTAGCTGGCCCGGCCGCTAACCTTGTTTTCCTTTATTTTTAGTGGACGATAAAGCATAATTATACTTTTAAGAGTTTAGGCAGCGCTCTTTACGACTAGCCTTTCATTAACCAACTTTACTCTCATCATAAAATTTTACGAGCACTTGGCGAGCATATCGGAAGCGCGCGCGACAACGGTCGTCCGTATGGCTCTTTGACATCGTCTGACATGATTCGACATTGTCTTTCGAGATCATTACGAACCATAAGACATTTCATGACACAAGCCAGGAGAAATCTTCATTAGAATATCGCTTGGGAGTTTACTCAATTTTAATTAATCCCCGAAGGGGTTGGCAGAGTTACCTTGTACTACTGGTTACAACCAATACACCCACATTTCGCTGAGCTTATTTCCCTCCCATGATGTGCTAGGGGGCGAGCCTATCGCCATACCGTGCACAATTCTAGACTCATTTCATATATATTTTTTTATAACTTAAGTGATGAAACGAGCAGGTCGTCAGGGTCGTAACTAGCTTGATGGGAAGCGCATAAACAGAAGCAACGCCACACAACACACTGAATTACAAAGCACTGCATGGCACTGGTCTGCGCGCGTCACCTCGAGACATAAGATGTTAAGTCTCATAATGCCCAGTAATTTCACTGGCTTCAATATCCTTCAGACCGGAACATAACAGTGCTTACACACTGTTGCTTCGCGGCTGAAATAGACAAATCGGTGGTACCAACCCAGACGGCCTCACGCATACGAGGGACCTACCACCTTGTAGAACTGATACTCAACTCCAGAGCTGATACTGAGCATTTCATAATAGAAAAACCCATTACCACTTTTACCCGACCCGGGGATCGAACCCGAGACCTAAGCATAGCAGTCGTGCCGCGTCCGCATTACAACTGCGCCATAGAAATGTTACCGAGGTCTCATTGCTCCGTGACATTAGGTCGTAACATTTGACCACTGTCGGTACGGTGAAATGTCATAAGTAGAGACGCCCAACACACTCCAATTTAGGGAGAATTTTACATACGCTTTCATAGTTTTTTTTATTTTTTATTTAATACACTTCATACAAAATATGTACAGGTGCACTCAATGCCAGAGGCATTCTCTACCAGTCAACCATTGGGTGGTGCAGAGAATAAACAAGGCAGGTTTTAATTTAAGGTTTGATTTTTATCTTGCTCTCTTATATTTTAATAATTAAGTAAATTTTACTTGGACCTTGTGGGCCTTACATATAAACATTACTTAAGCATGGATTGTTACAAAAATCTTTTGCCTTTCTTTGTCAACGTGATTTATAAAATACAAAACAGTGTCCAACTAATTAGTGCTTAAAGTGTATAACAAACTACCATTCTATATTGATACTAGCTGTCCCACGCGGTTTCTCCCGCAACTACAGCAGCTCCACCTACCGGGTCCAATTGTGAATCTAAGCCATCCAGGGCGCCACCCAAACGCATACAAAAAAAATCATTCAAATTGGTCCAACCGTTTAGGAGGAGTTCAGTCACAAACACACGTACAATAGAATTATATATATAAAGATTACATACACTACATACACAAATTATTATGAGAATTTATTCTATCAATATGTTTATACATAATTTCTTATAGTAAACACTAGGTATCGTAGCGAGTGTTGGTCGGCAGCCCGTTTACTGTACTGTTTATGTCAGTCGCCGATTGTCCCGTCACGGCCCATAAATAACAAAATTTAAGACACGTTTTGAGGTACGTAATCGAGACAGGAGATCGTGACGCGACTCGACAGTGATACGTGCCTGCTTTCTATGCAGTTGTTTAGGTATGGTTCGAGGTATCGAATGATTAGTGACCAACCTGAGGGGCTAGCACGGAAACTTGCGAAAAGTTATTCGAGCTGTCATCGACAACAATTTCTATGAGATTTTAGTACAGCGCCTCTATCGTACGTAAAAGAAACTAATATATATGGAATATAGACCAATGATATTTAAGGAATTATCTATCGAGCCCTCGATACCTTTACATTACGATTTCTGTCTCTGGTGTCAAGGTTTTAAGCCGCCCGAAGGCCTTCGACTTGACTTAACGATTACCGTCAGTTGATAACAGCGGGACCGACTTTTTACGTGCCCTACGAACCACGGAGATGCTTAGTCGAAATAACACTGCGGTCACTCATCTATAAAAAAAGTTCTTTCTTTCTTCTTCTTTCTATAGACTGATCACACCAAATGTTGCTTTACTCTGTAATTATTTACCGGTTAGTGGGTGCAACTGGCTATGACCGCCTCTGTTTTGAGGTATGCGACTGAGATAGGAAAGTGCGACGTGCGACAGTTTCCACACAATTTCATACAAAACAGGCAAGTTGCTTTATCCTTACTCGCGTCATGTGTCGCGGTCTCAATATCTCGCTCGTGTATTTGAAATCATTATCAAATCTTACTGAGTGGTAGAGCAACGCTGTAGACAATTTTATCTTCATCATGAATGGGCCGACTCGTCCGGGTCGTTACCACTGTCTCACAGAAAGCCGGCGTAAAGTAGCAGCTCGCTGCTGCGTTTCGTACGGTGAGTGAGATATCCGGAGGCCCAAATTCCCCTCCCCTTCCCAATCCCTTACTTATCCCTTTCCTTTAAGGTCGGCAACGCGCCTGTGATTATTTTAGTATTGTGTACATGGGCAGTAGAGATCACTTACCATCAGGTGACCCAGTTGCTCGTTTGCCGGCACATACTATAAAAAAACATGCTTTTACACATATCCTCAACCACCAGTATAGTCACCAATGATTCGCCACACAGCCCACATGATTGTACGTAACGCATTTAACATAAAATGTTACTTTATAGCTAGTCTTATCCATGATACTTTATCGTATCAAAATATTATTTAGAAGGCTTTTAACTACCTTATTCTAATTCTCAGCAACAAGCTCCTAATACACATATATGAATATTTATAGATACTATAAAACTTAACTACTGGCTTAAGTAACTAAGATTAATTAAATTCTATTGTTCAACTAACAAACAGCTTCGCTTACATACATATAAATCATGAAGTAAAATTAAACGGGTATAATAATACGCAAACATCCAAAGTTGCGATCTTTAGTATTCATTATAAAAAGAGGGGAATGAAACTTAGATCATTAGAAATGTAATTAGCATTGGTAAGCACAAAATATCACGTGATTATGACTGTAGACCTGACTTTAACTGCACGCAGTTACCTATAGTGATAAAAATATATAATTAAATATGCATTACTAACTAAAAAAAACTTGGCCCTCATAATAAATCAGAACCCCAATTAGGTATGACAATTTAGCGATTGTTGGCTTAAAACCGCGTAGATTCCACGTAAATTCAAATACAGAACCGAGGTCCGTTTATTTGGTATGTTTTATAGATAAAACAAATAGTATATTCGCAAACGAATTACGATCTCAATTTTCTTTTAAGATAATTGGCTCTTCTGGCTACGACCACCCATTTAAAATTATCTTGCAGCTTTTATAGTTAATTAAAATGAAGTCAAACACACGACTCCTGATTTTCTTTTTAACCGGAGAAAAACGAAAGAGGTTTTCAATTCGACGCGCATATTTGTTTATTTTTAATAAATAGCCACTCATAACTTTTCACAGAGTGGTCCGATTTTGATAATTGTCATCAAAAAAGGTATAGTTGAAAAGTCGATCTCGTTTATATTTCAAGAAGACTTTCCGCCTGTAAGTGGGTGAAATCGGAAATGAAAGACTGAAACTTCGTCAACTTTTGCACCGATTTTGATGATTATTTCACTAAAAATAATAAAATGATAACTTTATATCAAAAATATTTTTTATAGCATAGGCCGGCCAACGAGCAGGTGGGTCACCTGATGGTAAGTGATCTCCACCGCCTATGTACGCCCACAATACCAAAAGGTCATGGGCGCATTGCCGACCTTAAAGGAAAGCGATAATTGAGGAAATGGGAAGGAGAGGGAATTTGAGACTTCGGATATCTCACTCATCGTACGAAACGCAACAGCATGCTGCTATTTTACGTCGGTTTTCTGGAGACAGTGGTAACAACCCGGACGAGCCGACCCATTCATGCTAAAGACAAAACTGTCTACAGCGTGGCTCTACCACTCAAAAAAATTACCCCTTCTCAGTTCCCCATTCTTTTTCCTTAATGTGGTGGTGTTCATAGGTTGTGGAGATCACTTATCATGTTGCTCGGTTTGCTGATACGCACTCACGCACTCACGCCTGTAATCCCCGAAGGGGTAGGCAGTGGTGTAACCAGTACACCCACATTTCGCCGAGCGTATTTCCGTCCCTTATGTGATAGAGGGCGAGTCTATCGCCATACTGGTCACAAATTCCAGACTCCGGACCACTTTACCTGACCCGGGGATCGAACCCGAGGCCTCAGCGTTGACCTCAATCGTAACGCGTAAGCATTACAACTGCGCCACCGAGGCAGTCATTTACATTATAATTGGTGATTACATTAATTAATGCTTTATCTCTTTCACTTGTAAATTATTTAACACGGAAGAAAGGAACAAAACGTGATTACTTTTAGCATGCACTGTTAATTATATAATGGTACTTTAGTTTTTGCGTGTCTGTATATGGCGACATAACGTACAGAATATTTTTCGGTATCAAATATAGTGTTTTATTTTTTTATTTTTAGTGTGCCTACAATTTTCTGTCTCCCACGGTTTTATTTTGCCACATAGCCCGATATTTTGCAATATATTAGAAAGTAAAACGTACAGGTTTTTCAATAAAAATATTTATATCCAAGACTTAATTAAATCGTCTGCGTTTGATATGAAGCCTTTGGAAAATCTATTTATAAAAGTTGAAGTGGGAGTTGACAGAGATTAGATTCATGGGAAAGAATCCATTCATGAATATCGAATGAAAACGAATTGCTGGAAATCTTTCTGTTTGCCTGGCGTTATCCTGGATTAATGCCAGTGTTCGCCTTCTTGTACCATATATTTGACGGTATTTGGTATTACATGGGCCAACCCGCCGTCTGATCCCCACAACCCGTAACTGTAATTATAAATACTCGTACACCCAAACAGTCACACACATAACATAGTTTAACACACTAGGTTAACCTGTATCGTGAGTATCAGGATCTACGGTCTCACAACACCCAGACCCGTAACAAATATTTGTGGATCAGACAAACAAGTATCTAGTGCGGGAATCGAATCCACGGCCTCACGATTCGCAACCGGCTACTCGCCTATTGCACCACGGGCGCTGTCAACTTATTTTGCCATTGCCTCTTCTGTTAATCAGCCGAGTGTACCACGTGCAGATGAGGTTGACTTTGGGTCTCAGATGTAATACATTTACATTTTTTTTACTAGCCCTGCATTATTTATGCCCCACTGCTGGGCACGGGCCTCCTCTACTGAATGAGAGAGGTTCAGGCCTTAGTCCATCACGCTGGACTAATGCGGATTGGTAGACTTCACATACCTTCGAAATTCTTATGAAGAACTTCTCAGGTATGCAGGTTTGCTTCACCATTAACGCAAGCGATAATTAACAATTAATACACACATAACTCGGAAAAGTCAGAGGTGTGTGCTCTTGGGATTGGTTTCGAACCTGCGACTTTCGTCTCGACAGTCCCTACTGAGCTATCGCTGCTTTTTTCATTATATAATATATTATTTCATTTATTTCTTATATAACTGCTAAATATTAGGTGTCTTCATTCGTATTTCAGATAGTAAAGGAAGATTTCTGCGGTGCTAAGTTAATTACGCGTCACTATAAATAAGTAAGCGTGGGATGTTTTATCAGTCTGTAATTGTAACAGCGTTCAGAAAAAAACAATGAGTCGATCACGTTGTTTAAAGGTTGTTTTATTTTTAACTTACTTGTTACAAGCATCTGTGACGTAAACAAAATTATTAAGAATAAAATGTATTATTGCAACTTTTATTACTTGTTATTTTCGTTACTATAACACATACATACATACACACTCACGCCTGTACTCCCCGAAGGGGTAGGCAGAGGTGTAACCAGTACACCCACATTTTGCCGAGCGTAATTTTAAAAGTTAGAGAGGGGAGATCTTAGTCACAACTATGGACACGCATATATCCAAACTAATGACGTATAGGAAAAAAGTCAGTTAGCATCCTGTATTTATTTTTAAGTTTTCCAGTGATACCGCATATGCCTATGTACAATGGAAAAAATCACCATTTCAGTACACCTTTGTGTAGCGGTGCGTACCATCCAAGTTTCATTCATATAGTGCTAATAGTCTTTTTTATGTCATATGCTAGCAAACGAGCAAGTGGGTCACCTGATGGTAAGTGATCTCCACTGCCCATGTACGCCCACAATACTAAAAGGATCATGGGCGCGTTGCCGACCTTAAAGGAAAGGCAACTGAGTTTGTCTAGCTGGATCTTCTCAGGACTGGGTCGCGCCGCGTAAAATCCAGTGGTAAAGTAAGCCCACTGAGTTTGTTTCGCCGGATCTTCTCAGGCTGGGTCGTTTTGGATCCGGTGGTAGTTTTAAAACACGTGCCGTTTCGGTAATGCCTATGGTCCATATCGACCCATAAAAAAGAAGAAATAATAATAATACTTAACGATTCTGGACTATTCCATAATAGAAATATTGTAAAATTTATAGTTGCCCGGTGTATTTTGATGATGTTATGTATGATATGTATACATTAGTTGATATGATTTCTATAATTAAGTTTCTTTATTTTGTACTGACTTGTCATAAGCGCTATTTTAATTGCCTACATGATTAATAAAACTATTTCATTTCAGTTCATTTCATTTCATTTCATTTCAGGGATAAGTAAGGGATTGGGAAGGGGAAGGGGATTTGGGCCTCCGGATATCCCACTCACCGTACGAAACGCAGTAGTAAGCTACTACTTTATGCCGGTTTTCTGCGAGACAGTGGTATCTACCCGGACGAGCCGGCCCATTTACGCTGTAGACAAAACTGTCTACAGCGTGGCTCTACCACTCAAAAAGCTCTTCAAGTTAAATGGCTGTGACATATGGACGGACAGACAGAATGACGAAATTATAAGAGTTCGGTTCTTGCCATTTGTCTCCGGAACCCTACAATAGTATACTCTCACGTCGAGATTATTTAATTACGCGTATTTTTTTTATAGTATAGGCCGGCGAACGAGCAAGTGGGTCACCTGATGGTAAGTGATCTCCACCGCCCATGTACGCCCACAATACTAAAATAATCATGGGCGCGGGGATAGAACCCGATACCTCAGCGTTGGCCTCAATCGTAACGCGTATGCATTACAACTACGCCACCGAGGCAGTCGATACACGATACGATATGCAAACTTTCCCAATAATAATATAGTAGGATTCGTTTATATCTCTCTTTATTTTATTTAGTACAATTGTAGGTGTCAAATCGCCTTGTATCTTGGAAAAAAAGGATTAGGCTAAGTGATTTCGGATGCCATTACAGACGCTGATAAGAGTTCAAAGTACTTGTCTCGGATCCGTCTGGCGAATAAACGAAGGCTGGAACAAATCGGTTACACGAGTATCCCTAAAAAAGAAATCGTCTTCACCAATTTATAGGCCACAAAAGACAGTTATACTAAAATATCTCTTACCAGTTTTTATGTTCTTGGAGAAGTAGTTTCAAGGATGGCGGGACGCCTACACAGAATAATAAAATTTATGAAAGAACGAGTGGTAGAGTGCCCATTCATGCTGTAGACAATTTTGTCTACAGCATGAATGGGCCGGCTCGTCCGGGTCGTTACCACTGTCTCACAGAAAACCAGCGTAAAGTAGCAGCTTGCTGCTGCGTTTCGTACGGTGACTGAGATATCCGGAGGCCCAAATCCCCCTCCCCTTCCCAATCCCTTATTATCCCTTTCCTTTAAGGTCGGCATCGCGCCCATAATTCTTTTGTATTGTGGGGGTACATGGGCGGTGGAGATCGCTTACCATCAGGTGACCCACTTGCTCGTTTGCCGGCCTATACTATAAAAAATAAATAAAAAAACTATAAAAAAATGTCTAATTTTATTGCATTGTTCAATTAATGTCATAGGCAGTTTGTTTTACAGTGTGAACGGGCTAGCCCGTTGATCTAGATCAACCAGAGTGGCTTATAGGATACCGGCGTGAAGTAGCAACTTGCTATCGCGTGATTGATCCGGTGGCCCAAATATCACAATCCCCATTTTTTTTAAGGTCGGCAACGTATCCATGATTCTTTAGGTATTGTGGTGTTTCGTGGGAGGTAGAGATCTTTTAACATCAGGAGGCCAATTCTCGTAATTTTAAACGTTCAAAATATCATTCCGATCTAGTCTCAGCGTCAAGAAAGTTGCAAATGGCATTCTCTTAAACCAATAATCAACGTCAAATGCACCTAGCATTAGCAGTAGCATCGTACCGTTTTGGCTTCAGTCAACTTTTATTCTACATTCAATCTCATTACGATCTATGTTCACATTTGACGTTGATTATTGGTTTAAAAGAATGCCATTTGCAACTTTTTTGACGCTGAGACTAGATCGGAATGATATTTTGAACATATAAAATTACGAGAATTGGCCTACAGGTAATTTGCTTATTTGCCGGCCCTTTACTGTAAAAAATAACATGTAGGCATCTATTAAGTCGCAAAACATAATCATAGACTTATTAATGTTGTTCAACAGAGCGTGGAATATGTGAGACAATAGTACCACTTCGAATGAGTCGGTCCGTTCATGCTGTAGACAAAACTGTCTACAGCATTGCTCTACTTACTATTACAATAAAAATCTAAAGCTAATAAAATATTTGGACAATGTCATATAGTCACCCATTCGTATAAATGACTCAATTAAGCTAAATTACACGACTGACCTCGATAGAGACGATCTACGACCATTCAGTACACTGTAGTCGAGCGAAGTCGAATTTAACAACTAATGCGATAGTAAACAACACATTATTTTAACGCGTTGTGGATTGTCAATGCGAAGCAAACAAGCTTAAAATTTGAATACATTTGTTTGTTAGTCTACATTTCGGGTGTTGTGTTTAAAGTGGTGTTTTTTTATTTTTTATTTATTTGTCTTTTACACCTGCTATTATTAATTATGTGGCAACATTGAAAACTTACGTGCTACATAATGTATTGTATGTACATTTTTTCCTTTACTATTAAACCTATTTTTCATATATAAAAGGTTTTCCTATTTTATTATTATTTATCATATTATTATGGGTAGTAAAAAAGCAAGGTAAAAAGTAATTCAAAAGATCTACTATCTATTTATCAGTCTAAATCGTTTGGGTCTGGGGAAAGTTTTAAAAGACGTGCCGTTTCGAGTTATGACCATGGTCCACCAACCCCTTTAAAATTCATAACAATATTAGATTTTTTTCTTGGTGATTTTTATGGAATCTACTGGTAGTAATTCTAGTCCTAATAATATGAAAGTTTCGATGTTTGTGTGGTTGTGAATTTGGATTTAATGCGTAGATTTGAAATAAATTTAGTAAACAGTTAGATTATGACCAAGGGTCGGACATAGGCTACTTTTTAATCCAGCAAAAGAGATTCACGCAGGCGGAGTTGCATGTGAAAACTAGTTCTATATAATTTTCACAGGTAAAAGCATTCTTTATGACCTTATTGAAAAAATAAATGAATTTGCAGAGTTTAATGAGTTTTAACAAAAGTCCGTCACTGAGAAACATTTTATGACATTTGAAAGCAAATCAGATGAGAGACTATCTTATGGCCATCGGGTATGTGAGGGGCTCAATAAAGCCTTCACCTATCTTTCAATATTTTCGACAAATCTCGCATAAACGGTAAACAATAACCTTCGCTGTAAAGTTTGCATAAACACAACATTGGACACAAACAATACGAGGTCAGCCACTTGAAAGATGCGACAAAAAATGGTTGCAGTCACATCTGTTTACGTTCGTAACTGAACCGTTGTAAACAGATGTTTGTTTATATTCAAACATTGTTACGTGTCGAAATGAGCTAATAATAACAGGATATACTCTTAAATACATAATTATGATAGAATTACCGTTATATATTGTGTAAAAAGTGCATAAAAAGACATGTTTGTGAAGTTCATTGAACTTATCGAATTTACGGAAGGTTGGAAAACAAACTCAAATAAGAGCCACGCAAAATTGGTAAAAAAACATATTAAACCTCCATCTCGTATAATTAGCTGCAAAATAATCCTGTAACTTCCACGTCACATGATAAGTCACTTTGTGACCCAACTTCGCCCTTTCAAAGAAACAATGCAACTCAAAGTGCCAGCTCACCAAGCTTGGCACATTTAGGCCTTGAGCCGTCATTGTTTTGTTTCTAATCAATTTGCCGTCAGTACAAACTGAGGTATTTGCTTAGAATCTAAGGCCTTGTAGGTTTGTTTTGTTTATATATTGGATAGCGACCAAGCTTTAAATTATTGCAGGTTCTTTTTTTCTATTACCTTAGGCCGGGCAAACGAGCAGGTGGGTCACCTGATGGTAAGTGATCTTCACCGCCTATACGTCCACAATACAAACAACTATGGACGCGTTTCCGACCTTAAAGGAAAGGGATGATTAAGGGATTCGGAACCGAAGTAACGCAGCAGCAAGCTGCTACTTTACTTCGGTTCTTTGTGAGACAGTGGTAACGACCCGGACGAGCCGGCCCATTCATGCTGTAGACAGAAGTGTCTACAGCGTGGCTCTACTACTCATATGCGTTCTATGAGTGGTTCTAAGCACCTACATTTTTATGTTTGTAATAATTGGTTTGTCAGAATAATATAATAATTCAATGTGTTTGTTGCAGAAGTTACATCGATCTTGAAGAAGGTAAGTTTTTTAAGACCTTACACTTTTATTAATTGTTTTTTCGATGAAAAATATGAATATCACAAACACTTTTCTACAAGGACATTTTAAAGTTGTGTTGATTTAAATTCAGTAAAAACATGAATAACTATATTAAACCGCGGAGGGGATTCTTTTAATCTTGTAATACACATAGTATTAAAAGCATTGTCCCTTTTCATTTTTAATTCGTGCACAATGAGTAAATACGGAGTTGTCGCTGTCATGTCGCAATAAGTAGATAATTAATTATACGATCAGCTAAGTCATGACTTATAATAAATAACATGAACGTTAATTAGTAGACGAATGACCATTTTCATACACTAATCAATAATATGTAGCACCATAATTAGCATGCTTTTCGCGTGTATATTGCTAGCTTATCCCACTTCCTACTGCTATTAAAAGTGTAAAAGTTTGGATGCTTGTGTGTTTATGAATTTGTGTTAGACAATCACGCCTTAACGGCTGAATGGTTTTGAATAAAATTTGGCATACAAATAGACCACGACCTGGACTAAGACATAGGCTACTTTTTATACTGGAAAAGGCCGTTCACATAAGCGGGCCCAGGAGCCAAATCTTGTAAAGAATAAAATTAATTGTCAAGTAAGTAGTAATTTCACGTTTTTACTAGAATAATTAAAGGTAACGTACTTTATTATTATTATAAAAGCTTTTAAACTGATAATAGCTTTTATAGCGATGATTGTAGAGTCATAGAGCGTTATGTATAGAGCGGTGTCGGCGGCTCTTGAAGCTGTTATCTTTGATAACGTCGCGTCGGACACGTGGCTTCTCAACAACTCCATTAGTATCACAAGTGGCACAGTTGTTTAAATCCATCAGTAATAACAATAACGTTTATCTTTATATATATAATTCTACTGTACGTCTGTATGTGACTGAACTCCTCCTAAAGGGTTGCACCGATTTGAATGATTTTTTTTTGTGCGTTTGGGTGGCGTCCTGAATGGTTTAGATTCACAATTGGACCCGGTAGGTGGCGCTGTAATCTGGTTTTAACTATCAATTATTATATGTTGCTGGTGAAACCGCACGGGACAGCTAGTGTAATCAATTTTTTCTGTGTATTTAATAACCCAACCGTTATCCCTGACATCGAAGCAACATCACACAGAACTTTGAATTACAATGCACTGCATGATATTGTACTGCGTTCGTCACCCCGAGACATTAAGTCTCATAATGCCCAGTATTTTTATTGGCTTTAATGTCGTTCAAACCAAAACACGATAATGCTTAGTACTGCTTGGCGGCAGAAATAGACAAAGCAGTGGTACCAACCCAGACACCCCCTCGCATACGAAGGACCTACCATCTAGTGATGGGTGCTATGATGCCATAGACAAATACACAGTCGGATAATTTGAGATTATCACGGTTTTTTGAAACTATCGTGCAACGAATCAATATTCTAAAGTATTACGTAAGTAATTATAGGAAATATAAAGTAAGTATTGGAATTTACGATCAATAAACACCGGGATCCGAAACAAATATTTATAGATTACATATTCAGATCACACATGCGAGATTGAACCTTCTCGTTTTACAGTAATGTTCTTAACTACTGCGCTACGGAGGTAGTTAAAATAAATAAATAACACCCAACAGTCACACACATAGCCCTGACCCCACTGTAAGATACAAGTCTTGTGTCGTGGGTATCAGGAACCATGAGAGACTTTCGGTTTCGCAATACCAGAAACGAATATTTGTGGACCAGACAAATATTTCTCTTAGTGCGGGGATCAAACCTCACGTTTCACAGTCGGCTACTCGTCCATTGCGCCACAGAGGCGGAAGCTGTTATATCTTCAGGTTTCGTAAAGTGAAGGCGTGGGTTTAATCATCTCATGGAATTAAATATTTGTATGGTCCACAGATATGTGTTTCGACTCATGTGAACATAGATTGCAATGAGATCGAAAGTAGAATAAAAGTTGACTGAAGCCAAAACGGTATTCTGCTAACATTTTTAAATGACACATGTCCATCCTATATAAGGATATAAACGTCAAAATTGTGACTAAATTGAGATTCTAGTGACATAGGGATTAAACCATTTTTTATCATACCATTTTTTAGTAAAATTAAAATCTAATCTTGGTTCGATTAAATTTAATTCGCAGTGTCAGTTAAATACGAGAATTGGCCTTCTGATATCAACGATACAGGTTATCCTAGAATGAAGTCAGAACTATATAGATATCATTCGGTTGTATTTATTTTAGTATTATAGAATTTATTGGCGGCAACTGCACTAGGCTCCAGGCCTGTATCGCAGAGACCAATATGAATTTAAACAAAAACAATTTGATGAGTGTGTTTGTGTGTTGGTTGGTGGGTGTGTGCTTTTGTATGTGTGCGTGCGTGTGTGTCTGTCACAACACAATGTGTCCCTAAGCAAAACCTACAAGGATTTATTTATTTACTTTTATCATTTATGTGTAACTGCATACATGCATTCATAATCACTGCGTTATCAGTTTATGACGAGTATTTAGGTTTATCTAAATCGTTGGTACGATTCCTCCCAAATCCATGACGCATTCCACATGACGCAACCATTCCTATTCGTAGATAATCAAATTAGATTGTCAAACACAGTATAAATGTTCAATTTTGCCTCGTCTGATAGAAATTCGAACCATTTGTGGATGGCCTATAGAGTCATACGGCGACCTAAGCGTCTGATTCAATCCAAACATACTCCAATAATTATAATTGCGTAACAGGACCACTCGCGCTGGCGTGCGGTACCACAGTTTAGTGGTCTTTGATCGAATCAAATCTCGTAGCCCAAATAAAAAGTTCGCAAAATGTTATATTTTAGCTATCACATATGTTCCCTTGTTCATATAATATTAGGGGCCTATAAGTTAATAATGAAGGAGCAATTAGGCAGGCCGATATAATTCTGTGAACCATTAGTATTTATAATCTTTCTGGCTGTTCATCATTATACATGGCCTGCACTGTACATATTGTCTTTTTGCATTTACTGTTTTGAACCTGGATACTTCATCATGTATTTACCCAATGTTGTGTATATTATGCATATTTTAATGCACACCATTTCCATCTGCCCAAGGCAGTTGTCATTCAACTTCTTTTCGTCACATTCACCAGATCGCTAGTCTATCTTATCTCACGCTTCTACAAGTTTTATTCTGGTTGTCTCAACTGCAATAAGTCCTGCGGCATATGCGATCGACCTCTATTTCCTTCAAACTACGAACATTGTCACTGACATTACAAGTAAGCATAGACAAACCAGTCAGTGGAGTCTGGTTTTTCCCGTCTAAATACTACTAATCAGTAAGTTACATATTTCAACTTCCACCTGTATACCCGAAGAGGTAGGCAGAGGCGAATCTAGTACACCCATTTTCCGCTGATCTTTTTTTCGTTCCATGATGTGAAAGTAGGCGAGCCTATCGTCATATCCTGTATTAATTCCAATACCAGTGCAACACATTTGGAAAATATAGTTGTTTAATCGAAAACTCATACGCAAATTCTCGTATTTAACTGACACTGCGAATTAATTTTAACCGAACTGATATTACGTTTTGATTTGACTAAAATATGATATTCTGCTCCTCTTTAAGTTCAGTCCGGTATCAATATAATCTCATCTCGATGTCATTGTAATCTAAATTCAGTCACTATTTTGACATTTATATAAGGGTATGCTGTTCGTCAACTTTTATTCTACTTTCGATCTCATTACGAACTATGTTCACATTTGACATTGATTATTATTAGTTTATGAGAATATCATTTGCAACTTTCTTGACACTAAGGCTCGATCGGAATGATACATTGAACATTTTAAATTACGAGAATTTGCCTACTGACCGAGCTTTAAGTGCGCTGTCAATAAACTAATGACG
The DNA here is from genome assembly GCA_905332985.1 of Mimas tiliae. NCBI lineage: Eukaryota > Metazoa > Arthropoda > Insecta > Lepidoptera > Sphingidae > Mimas > Mimas tiliae. The sequence goes on from HG995243.1 coordinate 302,585, forward strand.
CGATCGTAATTTGGTTAAAGCAAATAACAAACTGATTAATTATTCCGTGTGTATGTTTGTGTCATACGCTCATATGAGTTATGACGGAGATTCTATTTTAACTCCCGTAAACTGAGGGATGTTATAAGTTTGATCGCTTTCGTGTGTGTTTGTGTGTAATATCCTAGCGCCGACATGATTGCGGGTTTGATTTTGTTTGAAAGCTGCATTAATCTAGATCGTTCTTGACTGCCTCGGTAGCGCAGCTGTAATACGTACGCGTTACGTTAAGGCTAACGCGGAGGTCTCGGGTTCGATCCCCGGGTCGGGTAAAGTAGTATTGGGTTTTTCTATTACGAAATGCTCAGTATCAGCCCGGAGTCTGGAATTTGTGCCAGGTATGGCGATAGGCTCGCCCTCTATCACATCAAGGGACGAAGATACGCCCGGCGAAATGTGGGTGTACTGGTTACACCTCTGCCTACCCCTTCGTGGATTACAGGCGTGAGTACGTATGTATATATGTATGTTCTTGGCTATGTTTAAAGAAGTCTGTTATGTTCTGTCATCAATTACAAAGTAACCTACCTCTAAAACCGTAAGGTTTTTAACGGTTAGGTTATAGTTTGGTTTCTCAATGTGTGGAGGGCCTTAACAGAAAGTGTGTTTCAGTAATCAGACAATGGTACCGCCAGGCGCTAACTTACTTAACTCAATCTAAGATCTTTAGCTGCGTGATGCCTTTGAAATAGTTATTAAATACTTTTCTTTTTTAATGCTTGCAGTTTGTTTTTTGTATTGGGCTCTTTTTGTCCGTGTCATGTCAATGTAACTGTTTTAATTATTATGTTTAAAGCCTTAGATGTTAAGGTGGTAAGCCCCTCGTATGCGAGAGGCCGTGTGGGTTGGTACCACCTCTTTGTCTATTTTTGACGCCAAGCAGCATTGTGTAAGTACTGTTGTGTTTCGGTTTGAAGAACATTGAAGCCAGTGAAATTACCGGGATTTATGAGACTTAACATCTTATGTCTCGGGGTGACGAGCGCAGTTCTGTGCCTTGCAGTGTTCTGTAATCCAGAGTTACATCACAGCTTATGCCACTACCAATGACGTCATTGCCTGACTACACCTAAATAAATCGTCAAACTTAATTAACCTCCTAATCTAGGACCGCACGAATCAAGATCAACTTACGCAACGACTAGAACACGAAAAGTTAGTTGTGAATTGATGATATAACAATAAATCCAATTTAACATGAGTTTTCCGTTGAGTTGGCAACTATGGATGTTGTTATAGTAACTTGTAATTACACGCATTTTTCACAGCCCACCAAGACAACGGTTACCACAGATTTATCGTTGTTTTGATACATAGTTTCATTAAGTAGTAAGGTAGTTGCACCAGGTTCAGAAAAAAGTGGTGTAAAATAGTTTAATTTGACTGCCTCCGTGGCGCAGTTGTAATACGATTATGAGTATGCGTTACGATTGAGGCTAACACTGAGGTCTCGGGTTCAATCCCCAGGTCCGGTAAAGTGGTATTGGGTTTTTCTATTACGAAATGCTGAGTATCAGCCGGGAATCTCGAATTTATGCCCGATATGGCGATAGGCAAGCCCCCTATCACATAAGGGACTGAGATACGCTCGGCGAAATGTGGGTTTACTGGTAACACCTCTGCTTACCCCTTCGGGAATTACAGGCGTGAGTGCGTATGTACTTTAGTCTGTATTTACTACGATCTCTTCGCAGTATATCCATGGGTTAGCTCACACGAACATTCACATAAACACAATATTTTTGGTACTGTATTTTTTCTATTCTGGCTCGGCAAAGTGACTACGCTACACCTGATGGTAAGTGTAGCGCATTCCAAGAATAATAATAATGATAAAAAAGAATCTAATCGTATTTGCAATATCGTATTACACTTTGAAGCAAAAAGCGTTTGATGCAACAAAGAATTAAATATGAAAAAAATATAACTTGCTTCTGTGCGAATGAAAATACCTTTTAACAAAAATATCGTACCTACATGTTTTATTTTTAATTGCTTGAATGTCGAGACGCCTGAACATTAACAGAAGCAACATCACACAGAACTCTGGATTACAGAGCATTGTATGGGACTGTACTGCGCCCGTCATCCCGAGAAATAAGATGTTAACTCTCATAATGCCCAGTAATTTCCACTAATTTCATGTTTCATATGAAGTTTTTTAAGTGTAATCTCGTTATTATACAATCTATCAATTTTTTACTTTACAAACCCATCATGGGATATTCCTACTGAGTGGAACGTGTTGAATACAATACTATTTTGTGAGTGGTTGGGTCACGCTGTAAACAGTTTGACTACAGCATGAATGGGCCAGCTCGACCGAGTCGTGACCACTGTATCACAGAAAACAGCTTGCTGCTGCGTTTCGTACGGGTAGATATCCGGAGGACAAATCTTCTTCCCTTTTTCCCCATCACTTATTTCTCTTTTTCCTCTGATATACGCGTACATACTGTTAAAATATATCAAAATAATGGTATTTAGTTCATCACTAACGCCATCTAGTGTATTGCACATTATGCCATATTGTAAACTTATATTGTCTATGGCCTTATCGTCTATTGTTTTTGCTCTCTATAGTTTTCTAATAAAAACCGTTTGATCTTGTCGCAACAACCAACGTGTGTTTTTATTAGGTTATGGGCCCAGCCCTTACATATGTAGTTTTTTTTTCTTTTCAAAGTAATTCGTCGCGTAAAGTAAAAAGTATCCAGAATGTCTACCGCGGGATATATAGTGAACGTGCCGAAATTGAAAGGACGCGAAAATTATGATGATTGGTCATTCGCAGTGAAAAACTTTCTTGTGTTGGAGGGCATCGATATGGACGACATATTGCCAACGATCACCGAAGCCGAGCAAAGAAAAGCGAAAGCTAAGTTAATTATGACAATAGATCCATCGTTGTATGTACATATCAAAAATGAAACCACAATTACGTCGGTGTGGAATAAGTTGAAGCAATTATTTGATGACACAGGGTTCTCAAGAAGAATAAGTTTATTACGGACACTGATAAACATTCGCCTGGAAAATAGTGATTCTATGACAAGTTACGTGTCTCAAATAGTAGAAACCGCTCAACGTTTAAAAAGTACGGGATTCGAAATCAGCGATGAATGGATTGGATCTTTGCTATTAGCGGGTCTACCAGATAAATTTTCGCCAATGGTCATGGCTTTGGAGCATTCCGGTCTAACGGTAAGCAGTGACGTCATCAAGACGAAGCTTCTCGATATGTCTCCTGATGTTGGCAGCAGTGGTGAATCAGCATTTTGGTCGGGCAAACCAAAGATTGGCAACAGTGCACACAGTAAGTCAAGACAAACGTCAATGTCATCAGCTAACAAAACGCCAAAATTAACCGCTGGTAAACAAATCAAACAAATCAAATGCTATAACTGCAAGAAGATTGGTCATTATAAAAACCAGTGTCCCGAGAAAATAAAAGAAGCAAGTGCCTTTAGTGTTGCTTTCCTGAATGGAGAATTCAGCACAGATGATTGGTACATAGACAGTGGCGCAAGCGCACATATGACGGCAAATCGAGAAAGTTTAACAAAAATAAGACAAGTACACGAGATAAAAGAAATAGTTGTTGCGAATAAATCATCCATGCCAGTAACGTGTATAGGTGATACACGGATCACAACGTGTGTGAATAAATCTCAGTTTGACATACCTGTTCGAGATGTTTTATGCATTCTTAACCTTACTACTAATTTGTTGTCAGTAAGCAAGTTGATTGCAAACGGAAACAAAGTATCGTTTTGTAAAAATACTTGTTATATCCGTAATCGACAGAACATGCTAATAGGGGTAGCACATTTAGAAAATGGGGTGTACAAATTGGAAACATTAAAGTCAGAGAAGGTGCTTGCAGCGGCAGCAATTCACATCACAGATGCAAGGCGATGGCATAGAAGACTGGCGCATATCAACAGCAGTGACCTAGAAAAAATGAAAAATGGAGCTGTAGAGGGAGTTACCTACACAGAGACTGCAGAAATAACAAAGTCAAATTGTGAAGTATGTTGTGAAGCCAAACAAGCTCGTTTACCATTTACTTCATCGAAGAAAAGAAGTGAGACATTGTTAGAAGTGGTTCATTCAGACTTATGTGGACCTATGGAGACAAAATCTTTAGGCCATGCAAAGTATTTTCTGCTCTTCGTGGATGATGCCAGCCGAATGGCATTTGTATATTTTTTAAAAGAAAAAAGTCAAGTACTTGTATTTTTTAAAGAGTTTCAGAATATGGTTGAAAAACAGACTGGAAATAAAATTAAAAGTCTGAGGACAGATAATGGAGGAGAATTTTGCTCACAACAGATGGAATACCATTTAAAATCAAAAGGTATTGTCCATCAAAAGACAAACCCCTACACTCCCGAACAAAATGGTTTATGCGAAAGGTTCAATAGGACAGTTGTTGAACGCGCAAGATACTGTTTGAGGCTGAACTAAACAAAAGTTTCTGGGCTGAGGCAGTAAATACGGCAGTTTACCTAAAAAACAGGTCGCCAGCTTCGGGTCTAGGAGATATGACACCATTTCAGAGATGGACAGGTAGAAAGCCTGATCTCAGTCATGTGAGAGTATTTGGCAGTCCTGTAATGGTGCATGTGCCCAAAATTAAGAGACAAAAATGGGATAAAAAAGCTGTGAAATCCGTTTTAGTTGGCTATCCTGACAATATAAAAGGATACAGATTATACAATGAGGAAACTAAAAAGGTTACTACAAGCCGAGATGTGACTATAATGGAAAAGAATGAAAAGAATTGCGAGATGGCTAAAATTGTAGTACAGGATGAAAATAAAGAGCTGGATCAAACATCAGAACAAGAAGAAACATCTGAGATAAATGATACAATCCTGAGAGAAAATGATTCAACTTTCATTTGTGGCACATCTAGTTCAGGTTTGACGTCAGATGACTCCTACCATACACTGTGTGGAGAAGAAAGTGATTTGAGCGCAGTTGAAGTACCCATAGCAAACAAACGTGTCAGAAAACCAGTTGAGAGATATGGCATATCTAACCTCTGCATTGTGGACGAGTTGGGGGCTTGCGACGAAGATATCACTTATGAGGAGGCAACAACAGGTCCTGAGAGTGAAATGTGGCAAAAGGCAATGAAAGAAGAGTTACATGCCTTTGATGAAAACCAAGCCTGGGAAATAGTGTCGGACAAGGAAGCAGATAGAGTGGTTAAGTGCAAGTGGGTGTTCAAAAGAAAGCTTGAAAGTGATAACAAAGTAAGATATAGGGCTCGTTTAGTGGCTAAGGGCTTCACCCAAGTAGAAGGAGTGGACTTTAAAGAAACATATTCACCTGTGTTAAGACACTCCACTTTAAGGTTGTTATTTGCTTTAAGTGTAAAATTAAAATTTAAAATTACCCATCTAGATGTAAGCACTGCTTTCTTAAATGGCTATCTTGAGGAAAATGTATACATGGAAGTTCCACCTAATTTAGAATGTAAAAGTAACAGTGTACTTAAATTAAAACGTGCTATATATGGTCTGAAACAATCTGCAAGGCAATGGAATAAACGAGTTAATGATTGTTTACTAGGCCAAGGTTACATTAAGTCTAAACTAGAACCTTGTTTATATAGCAAGAAAGTAAATAAGGAACAGATTTTTATAACTGTATTTGTTGATGATTTTTTTATCTTTTCAAATAGCGAGGTGTTGACAAATAAATTAAAAAATAGTTTGATGTCAAATTTCAAAACTAAAGATTTAGGACAAATTAAGAGATGCTTAGGGATGAGGGTGAAAATGTATGATAATGGATGTATTTCTTTAGATCAGGAGCACTTTGTAGAACATATTTTAAATAAATTTAAAATGTCTAACTGTAACTTTGTTGATACTCCAATTGAATGTAATTTAAAGCTAGAGAAATCAGAAAATGTTCACAAGCAATATCCTTATCAGCAACTATTAGGAAGCCTTATGTACTTATCTGTTCTTACTCGCCCAGACATCAGTTATAGTATCAGTTACCTAAGCCAATTTAACAATAGTTATACAGCAGTTCATTGGAAAGCTGCAAAGAGAATTGTAAAGTATTTATATAAAACAAAATCTTATGGGTTAATGTTTACAAATGATGGGAAAAATTTAGAAGGTTTTGTGGATGCAGATTGGGCATCAAATACCATTGATAGGAGATCTTATACAGGTTTCTGTTTTAAATTGTCTGGTACGGTAATATCATATGAATGTAAAAAACAGCCAACAATAGCACTGTCCAGTACTGAGGCCGAGTACATGGCAATTAGTGAAGCCTGTAAGGAAGCAATATATTTGAGGAATTTGTTATCAGAAATTGTAAACTGTAATTATACTATTGTTATGTATAATGATAACCAAGGGGCTCAAAAATTGTCAGAGAACCCTTTGTTTCATAAGAGGTCAAAACATATAGATGTACGCCACCATTTTGTCAGGGAAGTAGTTGCTAATATTTTAGTAAAAATTGTACATTTGCCAACTACAGAAATGCCTGCCGACTTGTTAACAAAAGGTCTAAGTAGCATAAAACACAATTACTTTATTAAAAAGCTAGGCATTGAAAGGATTGTTTAATACATATTATTATGTTTGTATCTTTGTCAGTTTTTTTTTTTGTGTGGAGGCATACACACAGTCATGGTGTGTTGTTTTTTTTTTGTGATTACATTATTTTGATAAGTGGAGGTGTTAAAATATATCAAAATAATGGTATTTAGTTCATCACTAACGCCATCTAGTGTATTGCACATTATGCCATATTGTAAACTTATATTGTCTATGGCCTTATCGTCTATTGTTTTTGCTCTCTATAGTTTTCTAATAAAAACCGTTTGATCTTGTCGCAACAACCAACGTGTGTTTTTATTACATACCATCAGATGACCCAGATGCTCGTTTACCGGCCTATGCCATTTTTTTTTTTTATATTTTTTATTTCGCGGCTATCTTATTATCAGCAACACAATAGGTAGCTGCTTCACTATGTTTCTCGCATTTTTGACATCTACGAGCAATGGTGTCCACCTACCAGTTGAGCTGTCAGTTCCTTGTCTTCGAACGTTAATAAACATAGACTTGTATGCATGTATCGGCCGGCTCGTCCGGGTCATTACCACTGTCTCACAGAAAACCGCTGTAAAGTAGCAGCTTGCTGCTGCGTTTCGTACGATGAGTGAGATATCCGGAGGCCCAAACTCCCTCCCCTTCCCAAATCCTTAATTATCCCTTTCCTTTTAGGTCGGCAATGCACCCATGATTCTTTTGGTATTGTGGGTGTATATGGGCGGTGGAGATCGCTTACCATCAGGTGACCCACATGCTACACCCACATCGTTTGCCGACCTATACCATAAAAAAAACTTGATGTATAACTCCTAGAGCATCTACTGTCTACAGCACAGCAACACAAAGTATCTCAGGCTTAAACGTAGACTAATGAGATTGCGAACACTTGTTATAATTCAAATGGAATAAGGTCCCGACTACAATTACTTGCACTTCACAACAAAGCCGTGTAGATTGCATTATAAAGTTATACCTAGCTATTAAGAACGTATTATGTAGTGTACAGGAGGCCAATTCTCGTAATTTTAAATGTTCAAAATATCATTCCGATCTAGTCTCAGCGTCGAGAAAGTTGCAAATGGCATTCTCTTAAACCAATCGTTAAACATCAGCGAAATTTATAAAAAAAAATATATTACATGTCGGATTACAAGGGGCGCCGGATTAGACAAGGGCCGGATTACCGCGGGTCCACTGTATAATTATTTAAATGGGTCTTAATTTTAGTTTTAGTTAACTCGTGACCACAGCAGATGCCATTCGGTCGAAACTTCAGGAAATAAATAAATATCTTTACCTTCAAATACTACGCAATTAAGACCCGTTTTAATAAAGATTATCCTCTTTCCTCACGCGGCTAAGTAGATAGTACAACAAAAAGTGGCCTTTCATCTAGAAATAAAGAAATATACTGTTCCTGTATTATGTAATTAAAGTTTATTATCGAAGCCGGAAAATTTGTTTTTCCTTTTAGAAATAAATAACTTCATCATTTCCGTGCAATTGTCGGTATCAAATATTAATTTTCCTCAAGTCTTGCAAAACAATACGTAGAGTCACATAATTGGAATTCCTTTATTCATGGTTGTCACGCATAAATAAACAATTTTTTAATAATTGTTACTTATCAGGATTCCCATCCTTCTTTGTATTTCTGGAATTCTTTTATTCATGGTTGTCACGCATTAATAAACATTTTTTTAATAATTGTTAGTTATCAGGTTTCCCATCCTTCTTTTTATTTCTGGAATTCTGGAATTCTTTTAATCATGGTTGTCACGCATTAATAAACATTTTTTTAATAATTGTTACTTATCAGGTTTCCCATCCTTCTTTGTATTTCTGGAATTCTGGAATTCTTTTATTCATGGTTGTCACGCATTGATAAACAATTCCTTAATAATTGTTACTTATCAGGTTTCTTATCCTTCTTTGTATTTCTGGAATTCTGGAATTCTTTTATTCATGGTTGTCACGCATTAATAAACAATTCCTTAATAATTGTTACTTATCAGGTTTCCCATCCTTCTTTGTATGTGAAATATTGCTTTTTTTGTCATACAATTCTTTATAGCTTATATTACGGCGGTAGTCTAGCGGGGAGTATAATTGCAAATATGAAGTCTAGGGTTCGATGCCTACCCTAGGGAGTACGCATCTGACTTTTCGAGACTATGTGTGTATTCATTGTCAATTATCACTCGATGAAGAGAAACATCAAAAAGGAAACAGCCATACCAGAGAATTTTCTATAAGAATCTCGAAGGGGTGCGACCACCAACCCGCATTAAGCCAGGGTGGTGAACTAAAGTCTCACCTTTTATTACAGAGAAGGCCTAGCCAGCAGTGAGACAGAATATAATACAGGGCTGGTAAAAAAATCAAAATTGAGCGATGGTCACCGAATTTTAAATTAGAAAAAAAGAAACCTTTATTCATGCAAAACTGTACACTACAACAAGATCTACTACCATGGTAGAGCGGGTATTTTCTTTCTGTAGACAATACTGGCTAAAGGATCGAGTATGCTTGGTAACCTAGGAGTACGTGATATCCCGGACAAGCAGCAGGAGAACAGGATGAGATGGATGGTCATGTCAAAGCCAGTGAAATTACTGGGTATTATGAGACTTAACAACTTATGTCTCGGGGTGACGAGTGCAGTCCAGTGCCATGCAGTGCTTTGTAATTCAAAGTGTTGTGTGGCGTTGCTTCTGTTTATGGGCAGGCGTTGCGATTACCATCAGGCGAGCGACCTGCTAGTACCATCATTCAAGCTTATAAAAAAATGAATTTAGGGAAGACTGCCTCGGTGGCGCAGTTGTAATGCGTACGCGTTACCATTGAGGCTAACGCTGGTATTGCGATAGGCTCGCCACCTATCGTGGGACGGAGATACGCTCGGCGAAATGTGGGTGTACTCGTACTGGTTACTCCTCTGCCTACAGGCGTGAGTGCGTATGTATGTACTTTAGGGAAGACACCATCACAGAGAGAAAGACAATACTGGCTACAAAGCGGCTCAATAACTCTCTAAACTTCACATTCATTTTAATTACCGCGGAATTACACCAGAGTACATAATTTGTATTGTAATCGAATAGCGTAGTAGAAACAGGAAAGTTACTCGTATGGGTAATGTAATGGGCGTATTTAAACGTATACGAAACTGAGGCTTTAATTAATATACATACGCACTCACGCCTGTAATCCCCGAAGGGTTAGGCAGAGGTGTAACCAGTACGACCACATTTCGCCGCTGTATCTCCGTCCCATGATGTGATGGGGGCGAGCCTATCACTATACCGGGCACAAATTCCAGACTCCGGGTTGATACTAAGCATTCCATGATAGAAAAACCCAATATCACTATACCCGACCCGGGGATCGAACCCGAGACTTCAGCCTCAGCCTCAGTCGTAACGCGTACGCATTACAACTGCGCCACCGAGGCAGTCAGAGTACATAATTTGTATTGTAATCAAATAGCGTAGTAGAAACAGGAAAGTTACTCGTATGGGTAATGTAATGGGCGTATTTAAACGTATACGAAACTATACATAATAACGCAAAAAGGAACTCTCTAAACAGTAAATTAATTCCTGTATAACATAAAGTTACGTCGTCTGTGTCCCCGAAGGGGTAGGCAGTGGTGCACTAATACAAACACGGTTCGCCGAACTTATTTCTTACCCATGTTATGATAGGATAGCTTAACGCCATCGTGATTATCTTACTTATTATTTTTTAAACTAAAATGGTGAATGTCCGATCTGGGATTTGAACCCTAATCCTAAGTATGTTTCAAACGGTTCCACGTGGTTTCATTTCGGTTGATAAACTGACTTGAATCAACAAAATCTGTATGTTTTTTTGAGGATCAATTCGATTGAAAGTGTCTCGTTCAGACATGTCAAATCCCATACGATGTATCAGTTTAAAATCGAACTGTGTCAACCCGCGACTCTACTATACCAATGAGCGATATAAAAACACACACATCGATGTTATTTTAAGGACCTGTTTCAGATTAAACAGTTCAATGTTAACCAGCAGATAAAGCATTATACAGGCGTTTTTTTACTTTTGTAGGTCACCTTATAGTAAGTGATCTCCACCGCCCATGTACGCCCACAATACCAAAAGGATCATGGGCGCGTTGCCGACCTTAAAGAAAAGGGATAATTAAGGAATCGGGAAGGGGAAGGGGATTTGGGCCTCCAGCTATCTCAGTCACCGTACGAAACGCAACAGCAAGCTGCTACTTTACGCCAGTTTTCTGTGAGACAGTGGTAACGACCCGGACGAGCCGGCCCATTTAGTATATAGACAAAACTGTAACTGCTGCTGCTGTTTAGATTTTATTTTATTTCACAAGTAATGTTTACTTGGAGATTGTGAAACAGGCGTCAAATCGTTAAAAGATAAACAATTAGTTTTAATATAAGCCTATAGAATAATAATGAAACCATATAAATATAAATTGCAAAGTAGTCATAGTAAGTGCCGATATCGATGGCACAACCCTTATTTTCTATTTAAGAGTATCTACAAAAGGTATTTTTAAATTAAATCTAATTTTATAGTTGCAAGCAATAAATATAATTGAGTTTCAATGTTAAAATCTTATTCTGAATAAAATATTCATTAAATTACCTCTGAGAATAAAACGCTTTTTTGTTGTCAATATTTGTGAGGCAAATACAATAAAATGGGGCTTTAATATATTTTATATTGCAATTTGAAATGGAATGGAAAATATTGCTAGCATTTTTTGTATTATAAAATATAAATAAAAGTAGAAAAATTACCTATAATGAAAGTGAATATATATCAATACGCAGTTAGTTCAACTACACATAAAGGCCTCTATTTTACTTTTTACTAGACTTGACTCGCTGCTTAAATTGCCTTTTCCGGAATAAAAAGAAGTCTGTCTTCCAATCCATATCATGGCCTACCTGTGTGCCAAATTTTATCCAAAACCGTTCAGCCATTAAGGCGTGATTGACTAACAAACATCCAAATTCACAAACTCACACACAGAAACTTTCACATTGAATATAGGAGTAAGGTGAGTATAATCACACACCAGTCTACCGCCTGAACACACGAGACTGGTATTATACGTCGCAAATAGCGTCGAAACTTATCCGATACGAAGTATGAGATCTTACGAAAAATCATTCCATCCAAGCGGAATTGTCGCTATCGCTTAACTTGTGACACGCGTCGGGATTCCCCTGTTTTATCCATGGCGGTGTTGTTTTAAACACAACACAGTACATATAACATATAATAATACTAGCCCTGTATTATACTCGTCCCACTGCTGGCCACGGGCCTCCTCTACTGAATGAGAGGGGTTAGGCCGTAGTCCACCACGCTGGCCTAATGCGGATTGGCAGACTTCACATACCTTCGAAATTCTTATGGAGAACTTCTCAGGTATGTAGGTTTCCTCACGATGTTTCCTTCACCGTTAAAGCAAGTGATAATCAACAGTTAATATACACGTAACTTAGAAATGTCAGAGGTGTATGCTCTTGGGGCTGCTTTCGAACCTGCGACTTTCGTCTCGAGAGTCCATACCACTCCCCACTGAGCTATCACTACTATTGTGTACACAGTACATGGTTGTCCTCTACTGCGCTAACACGGCGTAATACTAACAAGCCGCAACCTTCAACTATCCAATTAGAATTAATCCACAAGTGGGAGATTCTATCTGGGAAATTACTCTTCAAGTGTTCGGCGCGCACTCGAAGGGAAAATGGACTGGAGAGGTCCAAAAATGATTAAGCCTAATACTTCACAAGTTATCGCTTAACTATTTGTTTTGAGATAAAATGTTGGGGCGGTCTTTGGGGGGGCTAAAATATAGAGTTATGTTATAAATCTGCCTGCCTCGGTGGAGTGGTGGAGAGGTGGCGCAGTTGTAATGCGTACGCGTTACGATTGAGGTCAACGCTGAGGTCTCGGGTCTCGGGTTCGATCCCCGGGTCGGGTAAAGTGGTATTGGGTTTTTCTATTACGAAATGCTCAGTATCAGCCAGGAGTCTGGAATTTGTGCCCGGTATGGCGATAGGCTCGCCCCCTATCACATAAGGGATGGAAATACGCTCGGAGAAATGTGGGTGTACTGGTTACACCTTTGCCCACCCCTTCGGGGATTACAGGCGTGAGTGCGTATGTATGTATGTACATGTTATAAATCAATAAATAAATACACCCAACAGTCACACACATATGCTTCATACATATTATTATATTAAATAATTAAAATAAAATAACGTTTAACAATACTTAGAAACCGACTTCAAAATAAAACAAAAGTTAAAAATTACAAATAATTTTAAATGAAATTCAAAAAAGACTTTTCAGTGTTTTTATTATGAAGTCGGTTTCTAAGTATTGTTAAACCTTTTTTAAATTTCAATTTTTAGTGGTAGTTACAGCAATAACTTGTAAATTCCAATACTACAATATATATATTTATATTATATTTATACAAACGCGACGAGTGTCGAATCCGTTGAGGAGTTTTTTTTTCTCCGTGCTCCGTCATCAGAAGGCCAATTCTCGTAATTTTAAATGTTCAAAATATCATTCCGATCTAATCTCAGCGACAAGAAAGTTGCAAATGGTATTCTGTTAAACCAATATTCAAGATCAAATGTGAACATAGATCGCAATGATATCGAAAGTAGAATACAAGTTGACTGAACCAAAACGGCATTCTGGTAACAATTTTGGCACTTAACTATATAAAATGCATTTCGTCCATAGACAAACGTCAAAATATTAATTGAGAACGAAATGTGACTGAAGGTGAAGCAGTGTTGCCAAGTGCACTGTAATTACAGCAGATCTGCCGTATTTTCATGCCATCTACTGGACACCGTATTTTTATAAATACAGTATATGAAAACACAGTATTTTTTTACAGTCAAAATTTCGTATTATTATTGTATACTACTAGACAGGTTATTTAGAAGTAAAACTGCGTCACATAACGCGGGAGTTTGACAGTTCACAAACAGGGAGCGCAATAGGGGTTCTAGTTGAGAGTAAGCGAGATGGTAATATTGAGTTACGGTCAATTGACTGCAACTTAGTAATACAACTAATTTACTATACTACAATTTACTTAATTTATTATACTACAATTTCTATGTACCGCGCAGCTTTTCTAGTAGTATACATAAAACTCTTGGATTAAACACATTAAAAAAACTAAACCGATCTCATCATCATCGCAGCCATCCATTTCTGCAGCGATCGATATATACAAATAAAATGTTAAGTTAGTTTAGGATATAAAGTTTAATTCAAATTTCAATAAATAATCGCGATTGTGGTTATTTCCGGAAAGGACTGCCTCAGTGGTGCTGTTGTGCCGTTTTCCTTCAGTTATACCATATAACATCCCTATGAGCCAAATGACAATAGGTAGAAATGTACAGGACCGTTTCCATCGCCCAATAACGACCTCTATTCGTTCGTAAGGAAAAGGGTTTTAACAGACGGACAGACAGATGGACAGACAACAAAGTGATCCTTTAATAAAGTATAATAACGATTATTTTTGTTCGTTTTGAGGTACAAAGTCCTTAAAACTAAGTACTTTTTCAATTATAACATTAGATCTACTATTTTAATATCAAGGTATTCCCCAAGGTATACCCAACAGATATTGAAATCAATCAGCCTCAAAACAAAGGACAACAAAATGGCAGCCACTATTGAAAATTTTAATCAGTGCATATTTTTCACTCATTATTGTCAGAACTCCATAGAGTGCAAAATAGATAAATTAATGAAATAAATAAAATACATGGAATTAGTCAAATCAATTAATTAAAAAATCATAACCTCCAAGTACGTAATTTTTTAATCACTGAAATTAGTCATATTGTGGGTATTTTATTGTGAGTTGGTAACATTGATTTTGTCGCTTAGGACATTTTATTTGGACTTTATTTTATTTTAATTTCTAGAATTTAGTCTATGGCAGCTGATACGTAAAATTCGGTAAAATACTTGTCATTGGCGAAATGCATAATAATGCGAAGCCATAATTTCAACAAAAGAAAGACATTGAAAGTTGATTGAATTGACAGTTTATATGCAATTTAACTGAGATGATATCGAATTTTTTAAGGAGCAGAATGCCATATTTTTAATTAATTCAAAATCTAATCTCAGTTCGGTTAAAATTCATTCGCAGTGTCAGTTAAAATAGGAGAATTGGCCCTCTGATCTTAACCAAATTTATATGGGACCACATCGTAACTAAGCTCTATCGAGTGAAATTTTTCCAACCAAATCGGTCCACAATTGGCGGAGAAATCGATGTACATACATAAAAAAACAAAAAAAACGGGCCTTATTGAGAACCTCCTCCTTTTTTGAAGTCTGTTAAATATATCATATATTTCGAAAAACCACACGTAAATGGCTTGGAACTGGACTTAGACTCAAATAGCCTCCGTGGCGCAGCGGGCGAGTAGCCGGCTGCGAAGCGAGAGGCCGTGGGTTCGATTCGCGCACTGAGACAAATGTTTGTGTGATCCACAAAAAGTTGTTTCGGGTCTGGGTGTTGTGGGACCGCAAGACCCTCGTAGTTCCTGATACCCACGATACAGGTTTACCTAGTGTGGGGTCAGGACTATGTGTGTGACTGTTGGGTGTATTTATTTATTTATTTTATAATCACAACACGGGACGGAGTTAAGTTCGGCGAACCGTTAGTGCACTATATATCTCTGCCTACCACTGCCAATAGAGAATAGGGTTTAATGAAGACAGATACAGTTCGCTCAAACATGAAAATAAAATACGATGTGGTTAATTGGCACAAAACTAAGTTATGAGGTAGTTCGTGTTTAGTTACTAACTATTCCCGATAGAGTTATAACTAGTGGATATAGAGTAGTTGCACATTCAGAGAAAGTTGGACTGAATCAGTAGTTCTCAATCTCAGGTCGTGACAGTTAATATGTATATATGAGTGGCAGAGCCACGCTGTAGACAGTTCTGTACCACTGTATCACATTAAACCGGCGTAAAGTAGCAGCTTGCTGCTGCGTTTCGTACGGTAAGTGAGATATCCGGAGGCACAAATTCTCCTCCCCTTCCCAATCCCTTTCCTTTAAGGTTGGCAACGCGCCCATGATTATTTTAGTAATATGAGCGTACATGGGCGGTGGAGATCACTTACCATCAGGTGACCCACTTGCTCGTTTGCCGGCCTATACCATAAAAAAGTGCCAATTAAAATGGAAACGATTTCGAAGACAACAGTAAAGTAAGGTTAAAATACTTGAAGAACTAAAATAATAATCAGGAATAATAACTCTACAACTATACTATATATCAACAAATTAAAATACATGTTAATGGCCGACGGGCAAGTAGCTGTAAAACGAGAGGCCGAGGTTCGATTCCCACGCTATGCCATCCAAAATAATCCAATTCAGAAAAAATACAGAATTTTTAAAATTAGTTTCGTATTTCAAAAATAATCCCCAAATTATCCGTTATTTGAGTGTTAAAAACTACATATTCACTGAGGATTCGGATACATATAGCATTTAACTAAAGCTTAGCTCACCTTTGCTTATACCAATATTTGAAATTATTATTGCGGGCTCTTTTTTGAACCAATTTTGATTGTGTTTTAACAAAAGGGCTTTTTTATATTGTTTTAATAAAATAAGTCCTGACTGACTCACTCACTCACTGACTCATCAACGCCCAGCCCAAACCCCCAAGGGTGACCTAGACAGCTGAAATGTTGGTTCCCTTTGTTATTTATACAAGGAATAAGGAAGCAACCTCAACCTCTTAGGGAGTGAAATGATTTAAAGGAGCAGGGGTTGTTCCGAATAAAGACATTCACGCAGGTGGAACCGCGAGTAATATTATAAAATTTCAACCTAGGAAGGTAGTAACCCTATGATGCGCTTCGAAATTTTCGTCCATTTAGAAAACAACAACATTTGATAATATATTATGTACTTATTTTTCTCTGATTGTGTCGGTGGCGCAGTTGTAATGCGTATGCGTTACGATTGAGGCTAACGCTGAGGTCTCGGGTTCGATCCCCGGGTCGGGTAAAGTGGTATTGGGTTTTTCTGTTACGAAAATGCTCAGTATTAGCCCGGAGTCTGGAATTTGTGCTCGGTATGGCGATAGGCTCGCCCCCTATCACATCATGGGACGGAGATACGCTCGGCGAAATGTGGGTGAACTGGTTACACCTTTGCCTACCCCTTCGGGGATTACAAGCGTGAGTGCGTACGTATTATTTTTCTCTTTAGTAACTGACCGGACCCGGATGACGAGCGTAAATTGAATATTCGTACTAATTCGTTAAAAACAAATATTACCGCAGGGAATGAGTAAATTCGTAGTATTGTATAGCTGATAGCAAATGACCTAGTATAAGGGGAGTGTTCATATGACGGAGTGCAAGCGCGGAGGTCGGCCGCACGCCGCGACGGTGCACATTTTATGATCACGAATAAATGTAATATTAGCAGGGTTAAGAGATGAGCTGCCGCGGTTCTACATCTTTATTATGTATCTTTAAACATACTCGTATTAGGTATAACCTTAAAAAAAAAATATTTTCATTCATTCATCATTCATTCATTCGTCATTACGTATACCCGGTGACGCATGCCGCGCACTAACTTTGGCCAGGGTGCACTGAGGAATTAGAATTAATATTATCGTCTATATTTGTATGGTATAGTCTTTTATATCCTATAATCTAATTAATTTTATTAATTCATTATTAAATTACTATTTTTGGGGAATGCAAACATGCAAATAGTACACCCATGGTTCGTCAGTGGGTAGGTAATGTAAATGGAAAATGGGAAAATGATATTACGTGTTTTTCAAAACGAAAAAAAAATCACTAATTTCAATTTCCATACAATTAATTAGTCATTTAGCAACCTCTACAAAATTAAGGACCTATCCGAAGATATTATATATGTATATGTGCAATTGAAAAAAAACATTTTTTTTCATATCACCAAATCAGTACTGCTCCCTTCTACCGTTTGCAAAAAATATCAGAATTTGTACTAAACCTACAGGTTATCGAACTCATGACAATTTAGTCAAAGATCAAGTATGCTATTACTAAACCAATGATACTATTACAATAAATAATACAAAAAATAACCATCCATGTGAATTACAACTGAATTGTTACTGACAGTTTTTTCCTCCTGCCTTGTTTCCTTGACCCGCTTTTCTTTTGTTACTGACGCCTAATCTTTATCAAATCGGGCGGCTCTGAATGAAATTCCTTGCTCGGTTACAAATTGCTGGCTTGTTCTGAATAAATTAAACCTCCGCTCTACCGAGCTGTGTATATATCACTTGCTGTTAGCTGTACCTTATTCTAGAGTCTTGGTATGAATAAGAGCATAATTTTCTAATGTTTTAGTCGTCCCATTGGTATAGTGATCGTGTATTCTGGATGTGATAACGCTGAGATTCTGGATTCGATTCACAGGTTAGGCAATCATGGAATCTATTGCATTTAATAGCATAGGCCGGCAAACGAGCAAGTGGGTTACCTGATGGTAAATGATCTCCACCGTCCATGTACGCCTACATGACCAGAAAAATCATGGGTGCGTTGACGACCTTAATGGAAGATAATTAAGGAATTAGGAAGGGGAGGGGTATTTGGGCCCCTATATATCTCACTCATCGTACAAAACATAGCAGCCAGCAGCTGCTAGCAATAAAGTAGCAACATTTTCATTCTTTTTCTTCTCGTATTTAACTGACACTGCGAATGAATTTTAAGCGAACTGAGATGAGATTTTGATTTGACTAAAAATGGTATTCTGCTCCTTTTTAAGTTCAGCCGGTATCAATATAATCTCATGTCAATGTCATTGTAATCTCAATTCAGTCAAAATTTTAACGTTTATTTAAGGACATGTGTCATTTAAAAATGTTAGCAGAATACCGTTTTGGCTTCAGTCAACTTTTATTCTAGTTTCGATCTCATTACAATATATGTTCACATTTGACGTTGATTATTGGTTTAAGAGAATAACCATTTGCAACTTTCTTGACACTAAGACCAGATCGGAATGATATTTTGAACGTTTAAATTACGAGAATTGGCCTCGTGATAACATGCCAAATATTCAAATTGTATAATATAACAATGTTTGTATGTGACGTAGTTATGCTTTATTATAATAAAAAAAGAAACTGTACGTCAGTTTACCACTGTGGTAAAGAACTGAGGGCCAATTCTCCTATTTTAACTGACACTGCTAATGAATTTTAACCGAACTGAGATTAGATTTTGAATTAATTAAAAATATGGCATTCCGCTCCTTTAAAAATTCGATATCATCTCAGTTAAATTGCATGTATACTGTCAATTCGATCAACTTTCAATGTCTTTCTTTTGTTGAAATTATGCCTTCGCATTATGATGCATTTCGCCAATGACAAGTATTTTACCGAATTTTACGTATCAGCTGCCATAGACTAAATTCTAGAAATTAAAATAAAATAAAGTCCAAATAAAATGTCCTAAGCGACAAAATCAATGTTACCAACTCACAATAAAATACCCACAATATGACTAATTACAGTGATTAAAAAATTACGTAACTGGAGGTTATGATTTTTTAATTCATTGATTTGACTTATTCCATGTATTTTATTTATTTAATTAATTTATCTATTTCCATGTATTTTGCGAAGTTTGTATTTTGCGCTCTATGGAGTTCTGACATTATTGAGTGAAAAATATGCATTGATTAAAATTTTAAATAGTGGCTGCCACTTTGTTGTCCTTTGTTTTGAGGCTGATTGATTTCAATACCTGTTGGGTATACCTTGATATTAAAATAGTAGATCTAATGTTATAATTGAAAAAGTGATCAGTACTTAGTTTTAAGGACTTTGTACCTCAAAACGAACAAAAATAATTGTTATTATACTTTATTAAAGGATCACTTTGTTGTCTGTCCATCTGTCTATCCGTCTGTCAAAACCCTTTTTCTTACGAACGAATAGAGGTCATTATTGGGCGATGGAAACGGTCCTGTACATTTCTACCTATTGTCATTTGGCTCATTGGGATGTTATATGGCATAACTGAAGGAAAATGGCACAACAGCACCACTGAGGCAGTCCTTTCCGGAAATAACCACAATCGCGATTATTTTATTGAAATTCTACGGAACTACGGTTTTTTATTTTGACTACCTCGGTGGCACAGTTGTAATGCGTACGTGTTACGGTTGAGGCCAACGCTGAGGTCTCGGGTTCGATCCCCGGGTCGGGTAAAGTGGTATTGGGTTTTTCTATTACGAAATACTCAGTATCAGCCCGGAGTCTGGAATTTGTGCCCGGTATGGCGATAGGCTCGCCCCCTATCACATCATGGGACGGAGATACGCTCGGCGAAATGTGGGTGTACTGTCTACAGCGTGGCTCTACCACTCACACCATTGTACAATAATACGTACCTATACATTGTCTATTATACAAAGCTAACGAGTCGCTCATATTGCGGCGTCGTCTCCTGTGTCGACCGCATACCTCAAAATGTATCTTTATTGTACCCCATCTAAATACAAGTGTCAGATTATTCGTAGAATCCATTTTAATCAGTAGACTACACGATACCACGTATTACTCAGAGTTCCATTGTCATCTTATACCATTAGTATCTATACTCGTATCTGAATCGAGTGTCCAGTGCTCTCAGTCGGTCCACGCTTTAGTTCAGTTTCGTTCGATGACTTGGTTTAACATGTTTATACGAGTATATCCTATTTATAGTATAGACCAGCAAACGAGCAAGTGGGTCACCTGATGGTATGCGATCTCCACCGCCCATGTACGCCCACAATACAAAAGAATTATAGGCGCGTTGCCGACCTTAAAAGAAAGGGATAATAAGGGATTGGGAAGGGGAGGAGGATTTGGGCCTCCGGATATCTCACCGTACGAATCGCAGCAGCAAGCTGCCACTTTACACCGGTTTTCTGTGAGACAGTGGTAACGACCCGGACGAGCCGGCCCATTCATGCTGTAGACAAAATTGTCTACAGCGTGGCTCTACCACTGGTAAAAAAAATATTTTGTACTACGATAAATTAACTGCAGTCTTGTCTATCAAATAATATAAATAGTAAAACGATAGAGCTCACAGAGTTTTCCATATCTAAATTCCTATTCACAGAAGCAATATATTTCCTAAGAATTGAGCATAAGATCAGAATAAAGCATCAAAATTAATTATAGAGGTAATTCAATGAATTCAATTACACCTGAATATATCATGTATGGGGAGAGCGTGTTTGCGCCTCTTGTACTAAATCTTAACCAAGAAATTAAGTCTTTATAAATCTTATATACGCACTCACGCCTGTAATCCCCGAAGGGGTAGGCAGAGGTGTAACCAATACACCCACATTCCGCCGAGCGTATCTCCGTCCCATGATGTGATAGCGGGCGAGCCTATCGCCATACGGGGCACAAATGCCAGACTCCGGGCTGATACTGAACTCTCCGTAATAGAAAAACCCAATATCACTTTTACCCGACCCGGGGATCGAACCCGAGACCTCAGCGTTAACCTCAATCGTAACACGTACGCATTAAAACTGCGCCACCGAGGCAGTAACATATCTGTCTACATAAAAATAAGTTTAGATTGACAAATGTTATACAGTTTTCCCGAATACTACTAATTTAATTAGAATACTTCTATATACCCTAAGTTTGATTACATTGTGAATACTTTAAGCTCCAAAATTCTCCATTGCACCATTACGAACCAATTCCCTGAAAAATACATTGCATTTTAGCTTTTATGAGCTATATTAACATAAACACATTCTCCCATAACAGATGCCTTTAACCCCAAATAGAGTTCCGTTCTACCATTCCATATTCCATGTCCTTAATCACGTATGTTACGAGTTCGCTATTCACGAAATAGTTAATGTTCTACTAAGGTTGTTATCACCGAATATACATATACATGATACATAAATCTTATTTTAGTATTAATTTTGTTTATTTTTAGGGGTGCTAATGCTAGGTGCATTTGACGTTGATTATTGGTTTAAGAGAATGCCATTTGCAACTTTCTTGACGCTGAGACTAGATTGGAATGATATTTTGAACGTTTAAAATTACGAGAATTGGCCTCCTGATGGTAAAAGTGGAAACTTGATATTTTGAGAGGATGTTTAGATAGATAGATAGCATGAGTATGAGTGGTAGAGCCACGCTGTAGATACTTTTGTCTACAGCATGTATGGGTCGGCTCGTCCGGGTCATTACCACTGTCTCACAGAAAACCGGCGTAAAATATCGGCTTGCTGCTGCGTTTCGTACGGTGAGTAAGATATCCGGAGGCCCAAACCCCCTCCCTTTCCCAATCCCTTT
Organism: Mimas tiliae; assembly: GCA_905332985.1. NCBI lineage: Eukaryota > Metazoa > Arthropoda > Insecta > Lepidoptera > Sphingidae > Mimas > Mimas tiliae. The sequence continues at coordinate 324,682 of HG995243.1, forward strand.
CCTTTAAGGTCGGCAATGCACTCATGATTCTTTTTGGGTTATCGGCGTACATGGGCGGTGGAGATCACTTACCATCGGGTGGCCCACTGGCACGTTGGCATATGCAATAAAAAAAAATCTTTATGCACACCAATTAAAGTAGGTAGCTTATAAACAAGGATCATTCAGTAAGGGTGATACAATGGCCGGTCTTATCGCAAACAGCGATTTCTTCCAGACAACGTTTGTTTTGTATTGTAGACATAGTTAAAGAAAGAATTTCTCGAACTTCAACCATTAAAGAGAAAAATGGGGTTAAAAAATTGAATGTAATGCGGGTAGAGCCGCGGGCGAGAAACTAGTATAAATTGATAAATATAAATATTTATTTTTCACTGTTTTAGTCCTCAAAAAGAATATTTCATTTTAAAGTGAGCGAAAATTTTGCGTTATTAAAAATTAATTTGGCAGATGTATTTTTCTCATTGTTGCGGTAAGAAATAAGTACGTGAGAAGGATTTTAATTACGAGAACAAAGGCTGCGTTGTCGACCGCAAGCCTGCCTTGTCGAGTGCACGGACCTACTACAAATCTTACACGTTATTTTATTCTGTTTACTTTTTAACTTGCCTCTCATTAGTAAAGCTGGTGGGAGGGTACTGTGGTATTCTGTGTCCGTCGTGTTTGTACCTGGGATCCTCCACCCCTGCATCCAGTCCTGTCGTACACCACACGTGTGGACACAGAAAACACTCAGTAGGCCTAGTACGAGTTATAAATACGTTCACAGTTTTCGAATTCGTATAAAATTACTATCGTCGTCGTATTAGGCCGGCAAACGGGCAAATGTGTCACCTGATGGTAAGTGATCTCCACCGCCCATGTACGCCCACAATACTGAAATAATCATGGGCGCGTTGCCGACCTTAAAGGAAAGGGATAATATAAGGATTGGGAAGGAGAGGGGAATTTGGGCCTCCGGATATCTCACTCACCGTACGAAACGCAGCAGCAAGCTGTTACTTTACGCCGGTTTTCTGTGAGACAGTGGTAACGATCCGGAGGAGCCGGCCCATTCATGCTGTAGACAAAATTGTCTACAGCGTGGCTCTACCACTCGTAATTTAATCAAAATGGTTCTTAGCTATGTTTGAAAGTTAGCCTAGGTTAACTTATTATTCCATGCTGCTCTCATAAAGAGATTAGTAGCCTAGAACGACGTCACAGTGCTAATAATCATGACAATTATCCCGTGGGTATGTGACCCCTTACGGACTGTCTGTTTACATCCTTCCGGCTGTTTAATTTGGCTGTATGTTACCGCTTCCTTATTCGTGACTTGATCTTGCGTAATATCGTGCGTATATTCAGCCCACTAGTGGTTTATAACGCGAGCCGAACTTCCTCGTGTAGGTACCCGACTGATACTGAGGCTGATACTGAGCATTTCGTAATAGAAATGCCTGCCTGCCTGACTGCCTCGGTGGCGCAGTTGTAAAGCGTACGCGTTACGATTGAGGCCAACGCTAAGGTCTCGGGTTTGATCCCCGGAACGGGTAAAGGGGTATTGGGTTTTTCTGTTACGAAAATGCTCAGTATCAACCCGGAATCTGGAATTTGTGTCCGGTATGGCGATAGGCTCGCCCTCTATCACATTATGGGACGGAGATACGCTCGGCAAAATGTGGGTGCACTGGTTACACCTCTGCCTACCCCTTCGGGGATTGCAGGCGTGAGTGCGTATGTATGTATGTAATGATAGTTTTTTAATAGCTTTAACATCTATGGCATGAAAAGAGTGAATCTCATCATAGTCATCTACATCTGAGTGGTAGAGCCACTCTGTAGACAATTTTGTCTACAGCATAATTGGGCTGTATCAACTGAGTCGACAGGACGTCTGAGGCCCAATTCTCGTAATTTTAAATGTTCAAAATATCATTCGGATCTAATCTTCAGCGACAAGAAAGTTGCAAATGGTATTCTGTTAAACCAATATTCAAGAACTTAGATCGCAATGATATCGAAAGTAGAATACAAGTTGACTGAACCAAAACGGCATTCTGGTAACAATAAATTTGACACTTAACTATATAAAATACATTTCGTCCATAGACAAACGTCAAAATATTAATTGAGAACGAAATGTGACTAAAGGTGAAGCAGTGTTGCCAAGTGCACAGTAATTACAGCAAATTGCCATATTTTCACCATCTACTGGACACCGTATTTTTATAAATACAGTGTATGGAGACACAGTATTTTTTTACAGTCAAAATTTCGTATTATTGTTGTTTAATAGACAGGTTATTTAGAAGTAAATCTGCGTCACATAACGCGGGAGTTTGACAGTTCACAAACAGGGAGCGCAATAGGGGTTCTAGTTGAGAGTAAGTGAGATGGTAATATTTAGTTACGGTCAATTGACTGCAACTTAGTGGTACAATTTCTATGTACCGCGCAGCTTGTCTAGTAGTATGCATAAAACTCTTTGATTAAACACATTAAAAAAACTAAACCGATATCATCATCATCGCAGCCATCCATTTCTGCAGCGATCGATATATACAAATAAAATGTTAAGTTAGTTTAGGATATAAAGTTTAAAATAAATTTATATTTTACTTAATAATTTAATTATTTCCTTTTTTGTATAACATTTTATTGCACTGTAAAATACACTGTATTTTTTCCCATCAAGCACTGTATTTTTGGCGCAAATACCGTATTTTAATGTGGACAACACGGTATTTTCAAAAATCTGACTTGGCAACACTGAGGTGAAGTGACTGTGAGTTAACTGCAGATAAATTCAGTTAACTTTATTCTCTTTTACTGCAAGCAACTAAAAGTAGTCAAAATTGTTCGACTTTGTGTGCTCGTTATTTCAGTAAAGTATTAGAAATGAGTTTACAGCCTATGTTACTCAGTGATAATGTAGGTTTCTAACGGCCAAATTATTTTTGAAATCGGCCCAGTAGTTTTTAAGTTTATTTGTTACATACAAAAATACAAAAAAATCTTTTCTCTCTAGAATATTAGTGTAGATTAAATTATGAGATCAATCGCACTGTCAAAATTCCCGCCAAAACTCTCGCACAATTTATAATTAGTATAAATATGTCCTCAGCAGTGTTAATATAAAAATAAAAAAAACAGTAATTCGGTAGAATTTCAGATTTCAATAAAATAATCGCGATTGTGGTTTGTTGCGCGGAAAGGACTGTCTCAGTGGTGCTGTTGTGCCGTTTTCCTTCAGTTATGCCATGGAATAGATAAATTAATTAAATAAATAAAATACATGGAATTAGTCAAATCAATTAATTAAAAAATCATAACCTCCTGTTACGTAATTTTTTAATCACTGAAATTAGTCATATTGTGGGTATTTTATTGTGAGTTGGTAACATTGATTTTGTCGCTTAGGTCATTTTTAATTTCTAGAATTTAGTCTATGGCAGCTGATACGTAAAATTCGGTAAAATACTTGTCATAGGCGAAATGCATAATAATGCGAAGCCATCATTTCAACAAAAGAAAGACATTGAAAGTTGATCGAATTGACAGTTTAAATGCAATTTAACTGAGATGATATCGAATTTCTAAAGGAGCAGAATGCCATATTTTTTATTAATTCAAAATCTAAACTCAGTTCGGTTAAAATTCATTCGCAGTGTCAGTTAAAATAGCAGAATTGGCCCTCTGGTAAGTGGCAACTCTAGTCACAATCGTCATAGCAGCGTATTTCAGTGTAGAGATTCATTATATAGATTTAATTATATCTATGTATTTTCCTATGTAATATATCGTCCCAAATCCCAGATAATACCCAATTTCACTCCATCCATCACCTTATTATTCCTCACTACGTCAAAGTTGAATACATCCGAAATATCGACATTTTGACTTCCTTTGCGCGGCGCATCTCTATTTGTTATCAAGTCGAGGGCAAATAGAGCAGAGCGCGTCGCCATGGCAACGGGATCGCCACACGCAGCGCGCGTCACGTCGCGGAATACGCGCCAATCGATATGATGCCGGACACCAAGACAAGGCTCAATACTTGCACCGAAATATGATAAAAAACCCCCGAAAAAGTGTTACACAAGGAGCGTTCCGTATAATTCATTAGGTAAATGTTGAGTTTAAAATAATTGAGAGTGCGTGTGTTAGAGATAATGCAGTTTTTTTGTAATCATTTTATACGGTATTTAAAGTTATAGATTTTCGTCCTCTTTCTTAAATTATGCCAACCAAGGTCCTTTAAAGCTGGCAATGGTAATGTCAATGGGAAGTATACAGAGATACGGACTCACGCCTGAAATCCCCACCCACATTTCGGCGAGCGTATCTCCGTCCCATGATGTACATACCGGGCACAAATTCCAGACTCCGAGCTGATATTGAGTATTTCGTAATAGAAAAACCCAATTTTACACGACCCGGGGATCGAACCCGAGACCTCAGCGTTAGCTTCAATCGTAACGCGTACGCATTACAACTGCGCCACCGAGGCAGTCAGATTATACATATACACATGCTTTATGATATCAACACTATGTGTTTTGTCTGGTATATACAGCATGCTCACTATTTATCATCGTCTATAATAATATGTGGTCGTATTGATCAGCAATTTCTTACTTGCACTAGCAAACACAATTTGTCAGTTAGCTGCAAACAATAGTGCCGCGTCCAGTCCATTTTACCATTACAAATTCCGAACGGTACTAGAAAGGCTCTCGCGGGAGTCCCACCTTTATTCCTAATGCTAATTTATTAGATTTGCGTGAACTAAAGGATTTTTGTCAATAGATTTTGCCAATTACCGTGATGTATCTGTGAACTAAACTGATTTTAACCCAACGTAATAGTTATTCCAGAAAAATGATTTTTTTTATTGAATAGGCCGGCAAACGAGCGAGTGGGTTTACCTGATGGTAATTGATCTCCACCGCCCATGTACGCCCACAATACGAAAAGAGTCATGGGCGCATTCTTAAAAGAAAGGGATTGGGAAGGGGAGGCGGATTTGGGCCTCCGGATATCTCACTCACCGTACGAAACGCAGCAGCAAGCTGTTACTTTACGCCGGTTTTCTGTGAGACAGTGGTAACGATCCGGAGGAGCCGGCCCATTCATGCTGTAGACAAAATTGTCTACAGCGTGGCTCTACCACTCGTAATTTAATCAAAATGGTTCTTAGCTATGTTTGAAAGTTAGCCTAGGTTAACTTATTATTCCATGCTGCTCTCATAAAGAGATTAGTAGCCTAGAACGACGTCACAGTGCTAATAATCATGACAATTATCCCGTGGGTATGTGACCCCTTACGGACTGTCTATTTACATCCTTCCGGCTGTTTAATTTGGCTGTATGTTACCGCTTCCTTATTCGTGACTTGATCTTGCGTAATATCGTGCGTATATTCAGCCCACTAGTGGTTTATAACGCGAGCCGAACTTCCTCGTGTAGGTACCCGACTGATACTGAGGCTGATACTGAGCATTTCGTAATAGAAATGCCTGCCTGCCTGACTGCCTCGGTGGCGCAGTTGTAAAGCGTACGCGTTACGATTGAGGCCAACGCTAAGGTCTCGGGTTTGATCCCCGGGGCGGGTAAAGGGGTATTGGGTTTTTCTGTTACGAAAATGCTCAGTATCAAACCGGAGTCTGGAATTTGTGTCCGGTATGGCGATAGGTTCGCCCTCTATCATTATGGGATGGAGATACGCTCGGCAAAATGTGGGTGCACTGGTTACACCTCTGCCTACCCCTTCGGGGATTACAGGCGTGAGTGCGTATGTATGTATGTAATGATAGTTTTTTAATAGCTTTAACATCGATGGCATGAAAAGAGTGAATCTCATCATAGTCGTCTACATCTGAGTGGTAGAGCCACTCTGCAGACAATTTTGTCTACAGCATAATTGGGCTGTATCGACTGAGTCGACAGGACGTCTGGTAAGTGTCAACTCTAGTCACATTCGTCATAGTAGCGTATTTCAGTGTAGAGATTCATTATATAGATTTAATTATATCTATATATTTTCCTATGTAATATATCGTCCCAAATCCCAGATAATATCCAATTTCACTCCATCCATCACCTTATTATTCCTCACTACGTCAAAGTTGAATACATCCGAAATATCGACATTTTGACTTCCTTTGCGCGGCGCATCTCTATTTGTTATCAAGTCGAGGGCAAATAGAGCAGAGCGCGTCGCCATGGCAACGGGATCGCCACACGCAGCGCGCGTCACGTCGCGGAATACGCGCCAATCGATATGATGCCGGACACCAAGACAAGGCTCAATACTTGCACCGAAATATGATAAAAAAACCCCCGAGAAAGTGTTACACAAGGAGCGTTCCGTATAATTAATTAGGTAAATGTTGAGTAATTGTTGATTTCTCGCCACCTGAACCAAAGTGCTACAAACCATGTCCCAAAAAAAGCATATTATGCATGTCTTCGCATTCTATAACCAATTGACCGACTAAATGGTTTTCAATAGCAATCATTAAAAACTACAGATGTGATCTTAAATACCTTAACGAATCCACACATTGTTACGTAGTAAAATGTAATAGACAATAAATAAAGAGTAAGCAAATACCATTTTCAATAGTATAATAAAAATCTATGAGTTTAAAATAATTGAGAGTGCGTGTGTTAGAGATAATGCAGTTTTTTTGTAATCATTTTATACGGTATTTAAAGTTATAGATTTTCGTCCTCTTTCTTAAATTATGCCAAGGTCCTTTAAAGCTGGTAATGGTAGTGTCAATGGGAAGTATACAGAGATACGGACTCACGCCTGAAATCCCCACCCACATTTCGGCGAGCGTATCTCCGTCGCATGATGTACATACCGGGCACAAATTCCAGACTCCGAGCTGATATTGAGTATTTCGTAATAGAAAAACCCAATTTTACACGACCCGGGGATCGAACGCTGAGGGCGTTAGCTTCAATCGTAACGCGTACGCATTACAACTGCGCCACCGAGGCAGTCAGATTATACATATACACATGCTTTATGATGTCAACACTATGTGTTTTGTCTGGTATTTATCATCGTCTATAATAATATGTGGTCGTATTGATCAGCAATTTCTTACTTGCACTAGCAAACACAATTTGTCAGTTAGCTACAAACAATAGTGCCGCGTCCAGTCCATTTTACCATTACAGATTCCGAACGGTACTAGAAAGGCTCTCGCGGGAGTCCCACCTTTATTCCTAATGCTAATTTATTAGATTTGCGTGAACTAAAGGATTTTTGTCAATAGATTTTGCCAATTACCGTGATGTATCTGTGAACTAAACTGATTTTAACCCAACGTAATAGTTATTCCAGAAAAATGATTTTTTTTATTGAATAGGCCGGCAAACGAGCGAGTGGGTTTACCTGATGGTAATTGATCTCCACCGCCCATGTACGCCCACAATACGAAAAGAGTCATGGGCGCATTCTTAAAAGAAAGGGATTGGGAAGGGGAGGCGGATTTGGGCCTCCGGATATCTCACTCACCGTACGAAACGCAGCAGCAAGCTGCTACTTTACGTCGGTTTTCTGTGAGACAGTGATAATGACCCGGACGAGTCGGTCCACTCATGCTGTAGACAAAACTTTCTACATTGTACTATCTAAAACATTATTTAATCAACTACGTGCAGTGAGGTTGGCTTTGGGCCTAAGATGTTAGTAGCCCACTTCAACTCCACTCACTAAAAGCGTCTAGTAAAATAAAAACTTTAACAAAAAATACATTAAAACGTTAACAAATTTTTAGTCGGTGCTTTCAATGAGCAATAAATTGTAAGTCAAAATTAGGTTATCTTATTTTTAAACGACTTCAAAAAAAGTAGGAGGTTCTCAATTCGACTGTATTTTTTTTTGTTTGTTACCTCAGAACTTTCTACTGGGTGAACCAATTTTATTTTACCGGTAGCGAAATAGGCACCGACTCCAAAGAGAATGGAATATATAGAATTTGTTATTATGGACTTTTCAGTGTTTTATTTTGAAGTCGGTTTCCAAGTTTTGTTAACCGTTATTTTATTGTTTGTCTATCTAAATGTCAGGCGTATTAATCGATTTTCTTATAATATAATCAGTGACTAGTAAAATTTGAATATCGATTATATATATCAAATTACCGTTTTCTGTGCAATACATCTTGTAATGGATAGCTGATCCCCAGGCGAAGGTCATACTCATATTTAGTTAGAGCTGAAATTGACACCGAGAGGCAACGGGCATATACTGATTAGACGATAAATACCTATTTACTATGGTGTCAACTAACTGGGGTTCGTAGGCGAGGGGGGGGGGGAGTTAAAGCTTGATTGGTCCAGTTCATGGCACGATAAATCTTAAACAATAATATTATGGGGTAATTATTGTCTATGAAAATAATAATTGATATTTACACTTCAAATAGATCATTTTTACTATACATTGTGATATATACTATTGCTGTTTTCATACATCATACTAATATTATAAATGTGAGTGTAAGTTTGTTTGTTACGCTTTCACGCGAAAACTACTTAACCGATCATCATTAAACTTTGTACACATATTCTTAGAGGTATAAGAAGTAACATAGGATACTTTAATGAAAAAAAAAACTATTTGTTTGTTACGCTTCCACGCCTAAATCACTGAACCGATTTTGATGAATTTTGATGTAGAGATAAATGGGACCCTGGAGACGGTTATAGGCTACGTTTTATTTCGGAAAAGTCTATTCACGCGGGCGGAGCCGCGAGCAAAAGCTAGTATATAATAATATTCCTATACATAATGAGACTCTAACCATTGTGATATGAAGTTTAAGTAAGTAACTAAGCAATTAAATTTATTTACTGTTGGTTCTCTTGCATGAAGTACAAATATGCATTGTTTTATTAATGAGTGAACTAAAATAATGTAGGTACTGAAGATTATTACTAAAAAGATTCCTAAATATATGTCACTTAGCCATTAATCGACTTCAAAATGAGGAGATTTTCAACTCATTTGTATTTTGTTATTTTATACGTAGTACGTTATGCTATATCTGGATACCTCGACTCAAGGCACGAAACAGTATTTTTTTAAATTATAACTAAATAAATACACCTAACAGTCACACACATAGTTCTGACCGCCACACTAGCCTAAACCTGTATAATGAGTATCAGGAATTACGAAGAACTTCCAATCTTACAACACCCATATCTGAGACAAATATTTGTGGATCACACACACATTTGTCTCGGTGTGGAAATAGAACATGTGGCCTTTTGTTGCACAGCCGGGTACTCGCTCACTGCACCACGGAGACTACTCGGATCAGTAGTTTAAAAAATTACCCCGAATATGTTTTAAAACATACAAACTCACAAACTACGTATAGAAATAGAAGAGGACCGAGAATATTGATCAGTAGGTAATGATATCTATACAAATAAATAAAATTGAAGTGCCTGTTTGATATATTAAAATAACCGCGTTTTACTACATGCATATGAATGTATATAAGTACATATACCAAAATAACATTTTTTTCAATTTTTGTCTGTCTGTCTGTTTGTTCCGGCTAATCTCTGGAACGGCTGGACCGATTTTAACGGGACTTTCACTGGCAGATAGCTGATGTAATATGGAGTAACTTAGGCTACTTAGGTACTTTTTGTATCCCGGAAAACGACATTCACGCGGGCGGATCTGCCAGCAAAAGGTAGTTATAAATAAACCTACCTATTAACAATATGACTAGTTTTTCATCATTGTAAAAAATCTCCCGTTGTCAAAGTGTTGGCGGGTACTGTGGCAGTGGGGGGAGTGGGGGGAAAGACCTTCCCTCTCCCCTTAGGGTTGAGGCAAGGTTACGCCAATTAAAACTTTCCAACAGCCGTCAATACGTATTTTTGTATTTTACAAGCGGGAGCGGTGCGTACGGACTTCCTGATCTGTCCAATCGTTTGAATTTGATGCTATTGAGGTGAACGTCAATTAAACTTAATCGTTAGGGCTATTTTTGTAACTAGGCAGTATATAATATACTATGTGAACTACAAATTTATTCGTGTTTACATACATACATACGCATTCACTGTCCCCGCCCAGCCTGTAATCCCCGAAGGGGTAGGCAGTGGTGTAACTAGTACATAATAAATAATTATAGCCGAGCGTATCTCCGTCCTATGATGTGACAGGGGGCGAGCCTATCGCCATACCGGGCACAATTCCAGACACCAGATACAAAAATGTATAAGGTAATTAGAGAGTCCAACCAGAAGTCTTATCGCTTTTCCATTTAAATAATTAAAGTACATCGCTTGTTATCATTATTATTCCATTCCTCCACAAACAGTAGCTAGTTTTATAAAGGTAATTAACTGTTTATTAAGATTACACTAATTAATTTTCGTGTAAAAATTTAAAGTTGAAATACGTTTTGTAAGCGATTAGCGGGCCGTGACACGCGTTTTTGTGTCAAATTGTGCGTGACGATGCCTGAATGTTCTGATGTACATGGTAATTAGCTGACGAGTAGATTTTGTTTGTTAGCGTATTCTCTTAACACTGGTATATTGAGGGTGTCGGAGAAAGCAACGTTGGGTACATTAATAATAATGGTGCGATATAGTTGTGGAAGGGTAGTTAAATAGTATAAAAGAGGTTGTCGCCATAACTGGAGGTCTTTTGCCCGCCGTCGGTCAGACAGTCTCCAGTTCATTAAGAGAATACGCTAACATGTTTTAGTTAAATTCGAAGCTTCTGTGTTCTTATAGAAATATTAGCTTTCCACTCGCGTCTCCGCCCGGGTTACATACAAAATGTTGTACCCCATTTCTTCCCTTTATGGTTGAATTTTAAAAAATCGCTGACACACGTTTCGATAATTTTGGTGAAGAGCATTAATACCAAATTACATGTTTTTTTTTCATTAGCTTGAGTGACGAAACGAGCAGGTCGCTCGCTTGATGATAAGCGTCACGCCTACCCATAAACAGAAGCAGCACCACACAGAATTTTGAATTAAAATGCTGCATGGCACTGGACTGCGCTCGTCACCCCGAGACATAAGGTGTTAAGTCTCATAATGACTAGTTATTACCACATTGACCACATTGATTGATGAATTAGTCTCCGTGGCGCAGCTGACGAGCAGCCGGCTGCGAAGCGAGAGGCCGTGGGTTCGATCCCCGCACAGACAAATGTTTATGCGATCCAGAAATATTTGTTTCGGGTCTGTTCCGGTTCCTGATACCCATGATACAGGTTAACCTAGTGTGGGGTCAGGACTATGTGTGTGACTGTTGGGTGTATTAAAAAAAAACATTATCTTCAATATATGAAACTGGGACGATGCATTTTTTTATTGTATAGGCTGACAAACGAGCAAATGGGTCACCTGATGGTAAGTGAACACCACCACCCATGTACGCCCACAATACCAAAAGAATCATGGGCGCGTTGCCGACCTTAAAGGAAAGGGATAATTAAGGAATTGGGAAGGGGAGGGGATTTGGGCCTCCGGATATCTCACTCACCGTACGAAACGCAGCAGCAAGCTGCTACTTTACGTCAGTTTTCTGTGAGACAGTGGTAACGACTCGGACGAGCCGGCCCATTCACGCTGTAGACAAAATTGTCTACAGCGTGGCTCTACCAAACATACGCTGTTACAACAGTTTTTTTCCATCCACAATCCAATTATTTCCGTGTATAACGCAACAGTAATGATGGTCTCGCACAAACAATGTTATACGTATTTAGCCCTCTCATTACGCACTCAAAGAATTTTTAATTAAACTTAAAATCCACACTCCGGTAGAGTCGAATGGAGATCGTGAGAGAGATGGGAGATATAATCCAGCGTTTTCGTATGAGCGCTTAGACACAGTAATATGATTTGTGAATTAATTCGTGAGTTATTCGTAATGAAGGAAATGGATATAATTGTAAAGCGAAATTGCTTTGAGAAGATTCGTATTTGGGCATTGAGCGGATTATAATTTTATCAGCCTGAGGCTTTGAACACAAGAACGGTTTAAGCGACATTTTATACATGCTAAATTGGCCTAATATTTTTTTATTAGCTTGAATGACGAGACGAGCAGGTCGCTCGTCTGATGAAAAGCGCCACGCATGCTCATAAATAGAAGCATCGTCACACAGAACTTTAAATAACAAAGCACTGCATGACACTGGACTGCGCTTGTCACCCCGAGACATAAGGTCTTAAGTCTCATAATACCCAGTAATTTCACTGGCTTCAATGTCCTTCAAACCAGAACACAACAGTGCTTACACACTGTTGTTTGATGGCAGAAAAAGACAAAGCGGTGGTACCAACCCAGCCGGCCTCTCGCATACGAGGGTCCTACCACCTTGTAATTAGCTTTAATAATAAAGAAAAGGTATAAGTGGTAGAGCCATGCTGCAGATAGTTTTGTCTGCAGCATAAATGGGTCACCTTGAAGTGTTTTTTACCGTAGTCCATCAGAAAATCGCCTCGAAGTGAAGTAGAAGCTTGACCGTGCGTTTCAAATTCCCCACGCCCTATCTCAATCCCTTAATTAACATACGCACTCTCTTGGACTATCGACTGAGCACTGATCTTACTGAACTGGAGGCTGACTGACTGACAGCGGGCAATAGACCTCCAGTTATAGCGACAACCTCTTTTATACCATTCAACTACCCTTCCACAACTATACTGCACAATTATTATTTCAGTGTACCCAACGTTGCTTTCTCAGACACCCTCAATACACCAATATTAATAGAATACGCTAACATAGAAGGAACAGTTTTTACTCACTCTCACTCTCACAGAAAACCGACGTAAAGTAGCAGCTTGCTGCTGCGTTTCGTACGGTGAGTGGGATATCCGGAGGCCTAAATCCCCTCCCCTTCCCAATCTCTTAATTATCCCTTCCTTTAAGGTCGGCAACGCGCCCCTAATTACTTTGGTATTGTGGGCGTACATGGGCGGTGGTGTTCACTTACCATCAGGTGACCCACTTGCTCGTTTGTCGGCCTATACAATAAATAAAAAAAACAATGTTAAGCTTCTCACCTCTTGTTACCTTATACGTATGTATAGGAACTAGAATGCGAATGGTTAAGTTAGATGTTTTCCTGTTTCTTGGGTCATCTTTGCACAGTTAGTGGAAAGCCAATCTACTCCTCTGCGAGGAGTTTACGTACCGGAAAGATATGGGGCGCTGTATGTCGACACGTTCTTAGGTGCCTCCGCTATCTGATTTTATACTTCAATGCCGCTAGCCACCGTTTTTTAAATTGTGATATTTTTTCTTTTCATTATTAAATTTTACCTGAGTTTTGTGGTATTTTTAATAGAAGGAAGCAGTAGCATTATGTGATGGTAGATATTTTAATTGAGATATTCTAGTAAATAAAAAGATAAATGAATTATTAGGTAAAAATATTTAGCATATTAGAGACACACATTTTAGGTTTTAAAATATACTACATTGGTAGTGCGTGTATAAAAAAGACCTATGTTGCCAAAAAGCTTCTAGTATAAATGTTTTATTCATAAAATACGTAGTTGCAAGGGATCCGAATTTGAGCCAAATAGTGCACGTCCCCCTATTACGTCATGGAATGGAATAGACTCGGCGAATCTTTGTGGCACTAGTGGTAAATCTACCTATATTTATACCATCGATATAGGAGTATTTATGATCGAAGATTTATCCTGTCTAAGTACGGAAGTGAGCCGTTGTCAAATGATGTATTTTAAGGATTACGTTTTGTTTTAAAATTAACACTGTTTAATTTCTTTTTACTTATTTAAATAAGTAGATAGAAGTTATGTTAAGGTAAATGTGGAAATTATATATTTCTGTCCATTCTAAAGATATGCAAAGACTGGAGATATAATCACAGTTTAATGATAATTTATGATAACATTATTGAAATGATTTTGGTCTTGTACTTACACAACAATGTCTACTAATATTCCTTAACCATTAAAAACGTATATCATACAACTATATTAAAATAAATTCTCCTAAATAACCTTAAAGATGAATGAACGTAATTATAGTTTTGTTTTATACCCACGCAAAATCGATGACGCCTACTCAAAGCAAAAATCACAGATATAGTCTGACATGGTTCCCAATTTAAAAAGAGATTTTGAAGCTGGCTCTCTCAGTGTGTGGGAGGTAACAAAAACAAAACGCCATCCTTCTCTCGAAAAAGAGTCCGTCTGAGTCCCCTCCAGCGATATGCCCTCATAAATCTCATAAATGTTAAGGGCCCTTCCTTGATACTCCTCGCTATCAGACTTGACGTGTTTACACCTACGCTCGACTCTGACTACTCTACTTGATATTCGAATGGAAATTCTTTAACATGGGAGTTGAGTTATCTAGTACTACTCTTTTTACTATGTGGTAGATCTCTCTTATGCAAGGGTCCGTGTATAATATATTTCCGCCAATTATTACATATTACATATACGCACTCACGCCTGTAATCCCCGAAGGGGTAGGCAGAGGTGTAACCTGTACACCCACATTTCGCCGAGCGTATCTCCTTCCCTTATGTGATAGGGGGCGAGCCTATCGCCATACCGGGCACAATTTACAAACTCCGAGCTGATACTGAGCATTTCGTAATAGAAAAACCCAATACCACTTTACTCGACCCGGGGACCGAACCCGAGACCTCAGCGTTGGCCTCAATCGTAACGCGTACGCATTACAACTGCGCCACCGAGGCAGTCAGGCAGAGAGCAGTTATTACGTATTATTGTGTAATAATTATGTAAATGAAATCGCTATACAGTATGCAATTTAACATCCTGTATCTAGGGTTTATAAGCACAATGCGGTGCCATACATCCTGTGGCGCAGCGGGCGAGTAGCCGGCTGCGAAATGAGAGGCCGTGGGTTCGATTCCCATACCGAGACAAATGTTTATGTGATCCACAATATTTGTTTCGGCTGTGAGTGTTGTGGGACCGCAAGTCCCTCGTAATTCCTGATACCCACGATACAGGTTAACCTAGTGTGGGGTCACGGCTATGTGTGTGACTGTTGGGGGTATTTATTTATTATTATTATTTATACAGTATTATGTCACCTATAGTGCTATGTACGAGTATGTAAACACTATTGTTTTAAGGTTTGAAGGACATTAAAGTGACTGGGCATTATGACACTCAAAAACTAATGTCTCGGGGTAATGGGCGCAGTGCAGTTTAATGCAATACTTTGTAACTCAAAGTTTTGAGTATTGTAGCACGTATTTATGGGCAAACAGCTTACATTCAGACGATTAGAAAAATACTTATTACAACTGAATGTAACAAAGCATGCAAAAGGATCGATTCAGTGTGGCAAAGTGGCAGTAAAACGTTAATTAAACCTCGCAGTGTTTGCTCCACTTCAATATCGCGTAAGTCTATGTTGACTAGCGGAGGCGCAATTGAGCCGACTGCCGAGCAAACATCACCATGGAAACTATATGCGTTTGAAGCATACTTATTTTGATTTCTCGATATACCATACGCACTCACGCTTGTAATCCCCGAAGGGGTAGGCAGAGGTGTAACCAGTACACCCACATTTCGCCGAGCGTATTTCCGTCCCTTATGTGATAGGGGGCGAGCCTATCGCCATACCGGGCACAAATTCCAGACTCCGGGCTGATACTGAGCATTTCGTAATAGAAAAACCCAATACCACTTTACCCGACCCGGGGATCGAACCCGAGACCTCAGCGTCAGCCTCAGTCTAACGCATACGCATTACAATTGCGCCATCGAGGCAGTCAATGATTTCTCGATACTCTTACTATACAGGGGTGTAAGTGGGCCACTAACATCTTAGGCCCAAAGCCAACTTCACCTGCACGTGGTACACTCTGCTGATTAACGGACGGGGCAATGGCGAAAATTTCTCCGTAGTAAGGACATTTATTATCGACTTCCTTGATATAACATACATTTTAAATGCAGAGTGTCTTGCGTGATAGGGCAATAAAATGAATTTCTAAAAATAACTAGTGTCTGTTTAACAGTTGATTGCTAGTATAATTAAAGCTTCTAGGAAAGTTTTATTTAGTCTAAGTTTTTAATAAGAATTAATAGTTTTCAGAAATACAATATCTAGCTATCAGTATCTTTGACGTATTTCATAAGAATTTGTCAGTGTCTAAAAGCAGTTACTGGCATCAATCATACAGGATTGGGCAGTCACGTCGCGTAGTCTTCTTCTAGAATAAACACTATACTATGTCTCAGTCCAAGTCATGGTCTACCTGAATACCAAATTTAATCCAAATTAACGTTTAACGTTTAAAGAAATGTATTCTCAAAAAATACTACAGTCACTTAAATGAGAATACAATTTGCATAAAGTAGACATAGAATTGAACGCCGTTCGCACAAGGAAACACTTCTAACAAATTCGCCATTTTGGTGAATTTCTCGATCAACACATCAGTAATTGTCTAAAACATATTGAGCAAGTTTTACTTTAAATGTGGTAAAAGAGTTTTCATTTTTATACTTCACGGTATTTTGTTATAAGTATGTGCACCTTTATAAGTAAACATTTTTTTCCATATTTTTTTGTTTTTGTTTTGAGTAGTTTGTCTTGTCAAATTACAAACATGGCAATACAATTTTGAGAATTTACAAATCGAACACAAATTTTACCTTTATAATGTTAGCGTATTTTCTTAATATGTGTATATTGAGGGTGTCTGAGAAAGCAACGTTGGGTACATTGAAATAATAATGGTGCGATATAGTTATGGAAGGGTAGTTAAATGGTATAAAAGAGGTTATCGCAAGAACTGGAGGTGTTTTGCCCGCAGTCGGTCAGATAGTCTCCAGTTCATTAAGATCAATGCTCAGTCGATAGTCCAAGTGTTCATTACGCGGTAGCTCGGTACTCGGTGGTTTACCATTCGGTCCTAGTTGTCTTAGTTATAAATAGAGAACAGTTTCTAGAGAATCCTGACATGGGGTTGTGGTCTGTAAAGCAGTGATATTGTAAATGTAACCAATAAACTATGAGTTGAAGTGACTACGTTTGGTATTAATAAAATAATACTCGTCTCACGTAACTTCTAACAATAAATAAATGACCAAATAAATTAAATGCTAACGAGCCTATACCTACTATTTCGGGATTATACCAGCAATAGAAAGTTGTAAACTAGCAGTTCGAAACTTTGGCTATTAGAAAGAATTATGAGCGATTAACAACCCATGAAAACATTGGCCTCCCGTGGGGCCCAAATTATCTGGGTTTAGGGAAAGTTCCCCGCGGTTTGAGGAAGTTCTTTGACACAATATTGTACATTGTTCAATCTGTTTTGGTTAACTGGCTTAGTTTCTTGGAGTAAGTTTGGATTTGTTAGGTAAAATATATGTTATCTTCTTCTTTGATTAAGACGAATCTTTTGCATACCTACATACATTTGAAGACAAGAACAATACAGATTATTTAAAAATATAGCTTTATCTTATTCTCGTGTCACAATGTTCGTTCCCATACTCCTCCGAAATGGCTGGACGAATTGTATGAAATTTTGTGTGCATATCGGGTAGGTCTGAGAATCGGCCAACATCTATTTTTCATCCCCCTAAATGTTAAGGGTGGTCCACCCCTAAATTTTATTTTTTAGATATTTTTTTTTGTTTTTATTTTTTTATGATACAGCATTAAAAAATACATACAACTCTAAATTTTCAACCCTCTACGATCAACCCCTATTTTTAATAGCGATATTAGTATTTTTGTCAAGCGCGTTTCTCACACCGATCGCGATGACGGGACTCGCTTGATGCGACTAGACTACTTTAATCCTGGAAATAGGCATACACACGGGCGGAGACGCGGGCATCAGCTATTATTTATTGAAAAATATGGGATCGATGCAAATATGATTGATTTTAATGCATTTACGAGTATAATGCAACGAACTGGTAACTTGAAATAGATAATGTAACCTGTTTAGACATGTCATGGATCATAGAGCAATAGAGCATACTCAATGCCCTATGGCATGGACCGCATGTTCCCGCCTATTTGTATGCTTTTAAATTTAGAACGATATACATATCTTAAGAAATATTGTACGACTTCGCAATATAATTTGTATCTATAATAAAATAACTATTGTTATTGTATAACGGCGATGTAATGATTATTTCAATACCCTTCTAAAATTACTATTGATTATACATTTTATAGAGTGGTAGAGCCACGCTGTAGACACTTGTGTCTACAGCAAGAATGGGCCGGCTCGTCCGGGTCGTTACCACTGTCTCACAGAAAACCGGCGTAAAGTAGCAGCTTGCTGCTGCGTTTCGTACGGTGAGTGAGATATCCGGAGGCCCAAACCCCCTCCCCTTCCCAATCCCTTAATTATCCCTTTCCTTTAAGGTCGGCAACGCACCCATAATTCTTTTAGTATCGTGGGCGTACATGGGCGGTGGAGATCACTTACCATCAGGTGACCCACTTGCTCGTTTGCCGGCCTATGCTATATAAAAAAAAAAAAAACATACACTACTTACGATTAAGTTCAGTGTAGTCATTTTGTCAGGTCAGGGTAAAAACATGTCTAGAAACTGTCACCAGGCCGCATCTACCATTTTGTGACATTTTTTTTTATTTATCTTGAATGAGGAGCGGGCAGTCGCCTGCACATAAATAGAAACAACGGCACACAGAACTTTGAATTACAAAGGACTGGATGGCACTATGCTGCGCTCGTCACTCCGAGACATAAGTTGTTAAGTCTCATAATGCCCAGTAATTTCATTGGCTTCGATGTCCTTCAAACCGGAACACAACAGTGCTTCCACACTGTTGCTTGGCGGCAGAAATAGACAAAGCAGTGGTATCAACCCAGACGGCCACTCTCATACGATATTGTAAGTCTTCTGTTATATTATGTTCTTTGACATGCGATAAACTTATGCCTTGACACCTAGGGCTTAGTAGTTAAAGGGTAGTGAGAAGCTGTTGTATGCGAAGTATACCATTCTTGACGTTTTATCAGTATTGAAATAAATTGAATATTAAAACAATCTTTAAATAATATGTTTATGTAAGCATAGGTCGGTAAACGAGCAAGTGGATCACCTGGAGACCAATTCTCGTAATTTTAAATGTTCAAAATATCATTCCGATCTAGTCTCAGCGTCAAGAAAGTTGCAAATGGCATTCTTATAAACCAATAATCAACGTCAAATGCACCTAGCATTAACAGTAGCATTATACCGTTTTGGCTTCAGTCAACTTTTATTCTACATTCAATCTCATTATGATCTATGTTCACATTTGCAACTTTCTTGACGCTAAGACTAGATCGGAATGATATTTTGAACATTTAAAATTACGAGAATTGACCTCCTGATCGTAAGTGATGTCCACCGCCCATATACGCCCACAATACCAGAAGAATCGCCCTTAAAGGAAAGGTATAATTATGGGATTGGGAAGGGGAGGGGGTTTGGGCCTCCGGATATCTCACTCACTTTGCGAAACGTAGTAATAAGCCGCTACTTTACGTAATTTTTCTGCGCGACAGTGGTTGTACGGCCCATTCGTGCTGTAGACAAAAGTGTCCACAGTGTGGCTCTAGCACTCACAGAGTATTTCGTGTTTGTTTCATTTTTTTAACTATTACTGACCGCAATAAACGGTTATTGGTTTTACGACAAGTTATAATCGCTGCGTCACGTCGCGACGGTCCAATTACAAGCCTTTTTTCATCCATCGACAATATTCCCGAATATAATTAAAAATGTCCAACACCACAATGACATCATACTCGCTCAAAACCAGAACTTAATAGAAACCTCGAATTACGACAGTTCGGCTCTCAGTGTGCGACATTCTATTGACAGAATTAATTAAACGTGGCTCTTTCACGAAGCACCACGCGATGGTACAATAATCATTGCGTTAATTTTCCTGTTCCGTGTAAATTCAGGTGGAATTTTGCTGAGGATATTGTTTGCCTGTAGTCTGAGAACGATAAAGTTGTTACTAGTGCCTTTCTTCTGGCATTATCCCGGCTTAGCTCCAGGGTCGGCTTATGGCCGTTACTAATATTCTGTTCACCGACAGATTTGGTAACTGACAGTTAAATTTTACCACATTTTATATACTAGCCGTCCCGCGCGGTTTCTCCTGCAACTACAGCAGCTCCACCTACCGGGTCCAATTGTGAATCTAAAACATCCAAGGCACCACCCAAACGCATACAAAAAAAATCATTCAAATCCTTCCAACCGTTTAGGAGGAGTTCAGTCACATACACACGTACAGTAGAATTATATATATAAAGATGATTATATATACACAGATATTATATACATTATATACATATACATACGCACTTAATCCCCAGTGTAACCAGTACATCCACATTTCGTCGAGTGTATCTCCGTCCCATGATGTGATAGGGGCGAGCCTATCGCCATACCGGGCACAATTTTCAGACTCCGGGCTGATACTGAGCATTTCGTAATAGAAACACCCAATACAATTTAACCCGACCCGGGGAACGAACCCGAGACATCAGCGCCAGCCTCATTCGTAACGCATACGCATTACAACTGCGCCATCGAGGCAGCATATATAGATTAATGATCGTAATAAGAAACTGGCCGGACCTTTATGACTCATTTAGTGAGTTTATTAGCAATCGGGAATACTTGAGTGTTTGTATTTATGTCAGTTTATACAGTGAGTTTTACGTCTCCATTATTCCAATCAAATAAGAAGATTGAGGGCCTGAGATTTCACATCATTTCCTTCGTCGAGAAGTTCGCGGAAGTGAATCGACTTTTTATAACTCGATCGCTATCGTACCGGTTGTTTTTCTTTCAGATTTATATTTGAATAATAATTAAAGTATTTTAAGTAGGCTGGCCAAATTGATTCAGTGATAGCTCAGTACGGACTGCCGAGACGAAGATCGCAGGTTCGAAACCAGTCCCAAGAACATACACCTCTGACTTTTCTAAGTTATGTTTGTTGTTAATTATCGCTTGCTTTAACGGTGAAGGAAACATCGTGAGGAAACCTGCATACTTGAGAAGTTCTTCATAAGAATTTCAAAGGTCTTTAAATCAACCCGCATTAGGCCAGCGTGGTGGACTAAGGCCTAACCCCTCTCATTCAGTAGAGGAGGCCTGTGCCTAGCAGTGGGACATGTATAATACAGGGCTACAGTACGGCAACTCCAAATTGTACTTATTGTGAATCCCCTTATTGGTCTAATAATAGCGTCCTGGAATTGAAACTATTGAGGAAAACAAGTCGGGTAATTATTCATAGGAGTTTTCAACTGATAACCTACTCATTAAAAACCCCGACAGTAATTACAAAAACGTGTGTAACTTTTAAACGGAATAGATTTTCATCAAACACACCTAAGAACTATCTTAATCAAACTAGCTTTCATACTAAAAAGCATTAAATTTGGACCATTCGTTTAATTTCGTTAATAATGGACAGCCCATTATAGACGAAATTAAACGAATGCTCAAAAATCGACCAGGGTTTTACCACTGATTTTCTGAATATGAAACAGTTTATGTTATTTTTTTTATGGCCTGGCATCACCTGATGTTAAGTGATCTCCACCACCCATGTATGCCCACAATACCAAAAGAATCATGGGTGCGTTGCCGACCTTAAAGGAAAGGGATAATTAAGCGATTGGAAAGAGGAGGGGGTTTGGGCCTCCAGATATCTCACTCACCGTACGAAACACAGCAAGCTGCTACTTCACGCCGGCTTTTTTGTGGTAATGACCCGGACGAGCCGGCCCATACATGCTGTAGACAAAAGTGTCCACAGCGTTGCTCTACCACTCATAATGTTGTTGTTTATAAGGTCAGTGAAATTTCCAAAAGCATAAAATATTTACCCACACCATATGATGATGGTGGTATTTAGAGGCAGTGTTAATTACTTACCATCAGGTGACTTACTTGTTTGTTTGTCAGCATTGTGTCTAATCTTAATATAAATGTCCATAACTTCATAATCGCAACTTGTTAATTGTTTCTGAATCTTTTTAATGAACATTTGACTAATTTTAATTGTTTAAGTTGAAAACTTTTGTATCAATTAAAAGTTCTCGAATCTTGCAAAATCACGTCACGACTTTTTTTGATTAATCGTATTTTATTTTCAAAGTCAAACAAACGAGTGGAGTCATTTGTCTATTTCTACCGACCAGCAGCAGGTGTATAAGCATTGTTATGTTCTGATTTGAAAAATATTGAACCTAGTTATATGACCAGGCATTATGGAACCTAATACTAGGTGGTAGGTCTCTCGCACCACCGCTTTGTCTATTTCTGCCGCCAAACAAAAGTGTGTTAACGTTGTTGTGTTCCGGTTTGAAGGACATTGAAGCCAATGAAATCATTGGGCATTATGAGATTTAACACCTTATATCTCAGGGTGACGTGCGCAGTTCAGTGTCATGCAGTACTTCATAATTCAAAGTTCTGGTTGGTGTTGATTCTGTTTATGGGCAGGCGTGATGCTTACCATCAGGCGAGCGACCTGCTCGTCTCGTCATTTAAAGCTAATAATAAAAACTAATATCTTGTCTCAGAGTGACGAGCGCAGTCCAGTGCCATGCACTACTTCGTAATTGAAAGTTCTATCACTTATAAGTTTACATGTCTTGAACATCACAACTTGTCTAGACTGATTTAATTTTGAGATATCGATATACGGGCTCGTTATTAATAATGCTTTGACTTCGAATAGCTTGTTTAGGAAAACACGTCTCATAAATTGTTCAATCAAACAATATCGTCCCAGAATTTTGTTTAAGTTTAGTTGAAAATAATTTATACAATTTGTATGGCCAATTTATTTACTTAATATTATTATTGAAATAAAACTAGTTTATACGAATTTTATCGCGGTTTAATTTTTATTTTAGTCCCGACGTTTCGAAAGCTTTTCAGCCTTCGTTGTCACGGGAGAGACTGAGGTGTAGGTCATCTAGAAAATTTAATGTTCATTGCCTACCTTCATTTTAAAATTATACATTTATTTTTTAACGCTGAGGTCTCGGATTCGATCCCCGGGTTGGGTAAAAGTGATATAGGTTTTCGAAACGACGAAATGCTCAGTATCAATTCGGAGTCTGGAATTGTGCCCCGTATGGGGAGAGGCTCGCTCCCTATCACATCATGGGACGAAGATACGCTCGGCAAAATGTGGGTGTACTGGTTACACCTTTGCCTACCCCTTCGGGGATTACAGGCGTGAGTGCGTATGTATGATTAGTTTAATAGTATACTTTGAAATGTTCTCTGTCCGAACCGCATGATTTATTGTGCCTATATACGTCATACGTTGTTCTAATTGATGTGCAGTACTTAGTAGTACATACCAAAAGAAGCTACAAAGAAGCAGAGTATTCGAGTCTTCGTGAAGTACATATTTATAACAATGTAGACCCCCAATAACAGATTACGTAGGGCGCTAAAATTATACAAGCATTTCTAACTTTTCACAAGCAATTATGAATTGGGAGAAGGTGGTTCGAACGTAAGTCACGTATACAAAGTTACACAAATTGTTATATGAAATATTTTATTGAATAATAGGAGGATCATTTAACTATTTGGATAACTAAGCTGTTCGAGATAACTTTATTTTGTGATAAACGAAATAGTCTGTAGACTGGAAAATTGATACAAAGTTTGAAGTGGAAATAATATTATATTTTATTTATTGATGTTTTAAAAAGGCGTAATCATGTTGACAACAATTGTAGCTCTCAACTTGTTGGTCCATTAGTAACTTCTAATTGTGGCTGTTGCTCATGATTTTTTATAGGAAAAAGCAATCAAAAAGTAACTAAGGTACATGAGAGTTAGTGATCACCACCGTCCATACATCTGGCGCCCAATTCTCGTAATTGAAATTATCAATCAATGATCAAAATATAATTCCAATCTAGTCTCAGTGTGAAAAGTGTGATATTTTGGGCGGCGGAGACCACTTACCATCAGGTGACCACTTCCTCGATTGCTAGCCGATTCTGTTAACAAAAAAGACAGTAGTGTATCAATAGATTAGGTCGGGCCCATTCAAGCAGCCAAAACGGGTTGTAGTGCGGCTCTAAATAATCACATTACATAAATCGATGTAATAAAGTGCCTAACTACCTATTACGTGCGACTAACAGTCGTTAAATAGTTACAACATTACTGTTAAATGAGCTTAGCGTTATCAGCCATCGACTCTACAAGGTTTCCACGTGGCAACCTGTTGACTGCAATGAGAAACATACACGTAATTGTATGATTATAAACAATTTATAGCTACGGTTTTTGGCTCAAATATTTTTCTGTCTGAAATGGAATTCATCATCATCATATCAGCCCTGTATTATACATTCGAGCCTTCTTTACAAAACATACATTGAAAACAATTATATATGGAAATGAATTTTTTTTTATGTAATTTTTTTTTTATATAAAAACAACACAAATAATATTAAATACAACACAAATACACAAATATTATTTGTGATTATATCAGAGAAGACTGTCATTTTTTTTAATGCCTAGATGGGCAGACGAGCGGGCGGCTCACGTGATGGTAAGTGGTTACCGCCGCCCATGGACCTCAGCAATGCCAGAGCACAGCCAAGCCGCTGCCTACTAATGACATGAAAAAAGCTTCCTGATCTTTTATTATTTATTATCCATTTACCTACCATTAAACCTAACCTAGTTGACCTAAACGATCGTTTGTGCCCTATATTTAAATAACGTCTTGGATTTATTTTTATTGTATCACAGATACCGCAGTTTAAACATGTAATCAATGTTTTCTAATCAAGTTTTTTTGTAGTAATTAACTCTTCATTGCTCTTTGTCCTCTTCAATGGAAAAGTCCAAATAAAAGGCCAAAAGACAATCCAAAAATCCTAACAGCATTAAATCTTATCAATTTCATATCACAGTAGACTTCTTTAACACATGCGCATAACTTGATCAGCAAAAACCAACCACGATAATGCTTTGCTAATATTGACTCTACCATACTGCAATAGAGTCTATTTTTCTATAAGATAGGTAGGTTAATGTGATTCTACCCTACTCGGCCGATAAAGCTCGTTATTATCCTTCAATAATCCGGTAGGGATGAGGCTAATCTACCCAAACCGGAATGTCGCCAAGTGTCTCATCGGGAAGTAGCGGAATACAGTTGTGATTAATATCGTAATGTAATTGCTATCTAATTGCTTTTTGGACTGGTTTTATACATGTCTAGATACATATTTGCTATCTATTTGCTTTTGTGGACTGGTTTTATACATGTCTAGATACATATTTGCTATCTATTTGCTTTTGTGGACTGGTTTTATACATGTCTAGATACATATTTGCTATCTAATTGCTTTTGTGGACTGGTTTATACATGTCTAGATACATATTTGCTATCTATTTGCCTTTGTGGACTGGTTTTATACATGTCTAGATACATATTTGCTATCTATTTGCTTTTGTGGACTGGTTTTATACATGTCTAGATACATATTTGCTATCTATTTGCTTTTGTGGACTGGTTTTATACATGTCTAGATATATATATATGCTATCTAATTGCTTTTGTCGACTGGTTTTATACACGTCTAGATAGATAATAGGCGAAAAACTAAGTAAAACATAGCCTCGGTTAGCAGCTATAACTTTTCATAATCGTTCAATGTTCTCTGACGACATTCTGAAGTTCTCTGAGACAGCATCGTGTCAAGGACCAAAAATATGAATTCTTGGGCGAGTCGTGTTTTCGAGTTTGAATTTTGTGTACGTGACTGAATTGCGGTTGGTGTGGGATATTATTTTCGCAACGGACCATCGATTCATAACATTTTAGTGGCAATGACGGGTTCGTCAATCGTCATACAACCTCAACCACTAGACCATCACCAGTCGATCAGCGCTAGTCACCGCGAATTCAAACGAGTGGAAAATGAACGCAGTCCAATCTAAGCCCAGTAAAATAGACTAGTTATAGATAACGAAGTTACACGTTATCTAGACGTGTATTAAGTTTGTGGACTAGTACCGCTCTTTTCTAGCGTTTGTGGGATTATGATTTCTGATTACTTCATCAGTTATCGTTATAACTGACTGCCTCGGTGGCGCAGTTGTAATGCGTACGCGTTACGATTGAGTCCAAAGCTGAGGTCTCGGGTTCGATCCCCGGGTCGGGTAAAGTGGTATTGGGTTGGTGTACTGGTAACACCTCTGCCTACCCCTTCGGGGATTACAGGCGTGAGTGCGTATTTTATTGTTATAAGATTAAATAGTAATTTGAAGTTTAGTTGCGAGGATCTTTCTAAACCGCGTTTCGACTCTTTTGAAGTTGTTTTCACCCCAAAAAAACAGAGGAGAGTTATCAACTTTCAAGACTATCTGGAGGCCAATTCTTGTAATTTTAAATGTTCAAAATATCATTCCGATCTAGTCTCAGCGTCAAGAAAGTTGCAAATGGCATTCTCTTAAACCAATAATCAACGTCAAATGCACCTAGCATTAGCAGTAGCATTATACCGTTTTGGCTTCAGTCAACTTTTATTCTACATTATATTCAAATCATCGATAGTACTAATCTTCCCCAGTAATATATTTCGAGGAACATGAACAATAAAATTATACAACTTAGTTTGATAATGAGTTTGGCATCAAGTTGGCACGTATTAATAATTTAATTGTTCCATAGTTATACCATCGATCGAGTTAACGATCGTGACAGAATTAGAGATTGTGATAACGCAATATATTGTATAAGTTTAAAGATAATATGCCGTGTGAACGGGTTTTGCCGGAATAAAAAGTAGATTATGTTTTAATCCAGGTCATGGTCTAGATTGTGCTAAATTTCACCCAAAACCGTTCAGCTATTAAGGCGTGATTGACTAACAAACATACAAATTCACAAAGTCACAAACATCCAAACTTTCACATTTATAATAGTAGTAGGATATGTGAAAAATGAAAATGAAAAAATCTTTATTGTACATGAAATACAGTGATACAACTTAAAATTTGTCTCTGACCCCCGAACTAGCGTAGATGTATGTCAGGGGTCAGTTACCTTCCCAATAAGTGTCTAGTTATATTATATCTATATTAATATGCTAGAAAAGAAAAAAAAAACTAATAACTGCATGCAAAGTTTGCGTGTGCGTACGTGCCTGCGTGTGTGTGTGCATATGCATGCGTGTGTGCGTGCATATGCATGCGTGTGTATGTGTTACTCAAATATTATGACACACAAATGCTGGACGCAACTCGTAAAGCGTAGACATTTACCACCTTCACTCGAGGCAGTATAATTTCACATGCCCCCACGTTACGCGGCTCGTTTAACTCGGCCGCGTGTAACGAGTCCAGCGCGATGTGAGTGCATGCATTAAGCGCTAATGTCGTTGTTCTGGCAACGTCGTGCCACTGCTCTCAGCTCACTGCCAGGGTTGACAGGTAAACTGCTTATTTGTTTTTAATTCTCTCTATTCTAAAAAAAAGTAACTGGCGCCGCCGCCGCTGCCAAAAGCTTGTCACGCTATCTCCTCCGAAACCGCTGGGGGTATGGGGTCGAGACCGATACCAATCGATGCAGAATAATGTGGGGAAGAAAGTAAGATATGTCTCGTATTCGTCGGACTTTAAGTTTTTTTTTATTTTATGTTTTGTGGAAAAACATGGGCAAAGCCCCTAGTAAATTTAAAAGGGGAAGGTTCTCAATTTCTGTGTATTTTACGTATAATAATAGTAGCCTTGTATTATACACGTCCCACTGCTGGGCACAGGCCTCCTCTACTGAATGAGAGGGGTTAGGCCTTAAACGACCACGCTGGCCTAATGCGAGTTGGCAGACTTCACATACCTTCGAAATTCTTATGGAGAACTTCTCAGTTATGCAGGTTTCCTCACGATGATTCCTTCAACGTTAAAGCAAGTGATAATTGACAATTAATACATACATAACTTATAAAAATCAGAGGTGTATGCTCTTGGGACTAGTTACGAAACTGAGACTTTCGTCTCGACAGTCCGTACCATTCCCCGCTGAGCTATCACTGTTTATTTTACGTATGCTACGCGATATATCTATAATTTTTATTTTTCAGTTCCATAGGATTTACTCCAAGGTGGTACCAACTTCGTTATGATCTTATGACGTAGTACGAAAAGAAAATTGCCAAAGAAAAACAACAAACGCTCAGATTTTTAAGATTTTAATGTCTTTCTCGTTTGAAGCTATTTCAAATTGTACTGAATATGTTTTTCACAAATTCTACATTTTTGGTAGAGTTAAGAACAGTTTGGTGTCATCACTATTTGGTGTCACATAACTCAAATTAATGTGGAGTAGCCCCAACTTATTTCTTGGAGTCTCCCACATATTGCTAAACATTCAAATCCCTCTCCTCCCCCTTTGCATATTTTCATCATATTCACCCACAATTTCTCAATAGGCCAATTCTCGTAATTTTAAACCAATAATCAACATCAAACGCACCTAGCATTAGCAGTTGCATTATACCGTTTTGGCTTGAGTCAACTTTTATTCTACATTCAATCTCATTACGATCTATGTTCACATTTGACGTTGATTATTGGCCGAGAATGCCATTTGCAACTTTCTTGACGCTGAGGCTAGATCGGAATGATATTGTGAACATTTAAAATTACGAGAATTGGCCTACTGGAGTTGTTTCAATAAGAGACATTGATCACTCTTTTCACTTTTTTTGTAAACGCACCTATGATGCTTTTACTGTCATACGTCTTCTAAAATATAATCTGTTATTTCTAAACGGTTAAACAAATTAACTTTGCAACCCTGGTGCCCCGGTGTTACAGAGCATCGGGCCGGCAGCCAACCCGCTAGCCAATTCGCAACACGGCCGCCTCTGCTAATTCACGCTGGAAAATTGTATCCACTTTTATTGAGTTAGTTAACATTTCCCTTCAGATACACTTTAACTATTATTTATTAGAAATTCTTGCAAATCATTTAATCCTAATAAAAAGTAAAGTTGTATTTTTAGTGTTGATAAAACGAACTCATTGGTAAATGTTATTGTATTGTTTAAGAAAGAATTATGTTTATTGTCAATGTGCCTAGTTACCATTCATTAATAATCATTGTGTATTATTTACCACGGCCTAACATTTAGGATAACTTTTATGGACCATTGCGGTCTAGAAAAATAATGTTGGGTACATTGCAAATTCATACATGTAAATATTGTGAGAAGAAACCCAAAAGATCAACTGCCAGACCTCAAGCCACCGTGAGCTCTTGCTGTATAGATCGGACTAGTATAAACTAACATTTTTAATTAAAAATAAATGTATAATCATTTTAAACTGAAGGTAGGCAATGTTACATTAGCTTTTTGAGACGTACTACACCTCAGTCTGCTTCGTGACCATGAAGGCTGAAATTTTTTCGAAACGTCGTGATTAAAATAAAATTAAACCGCGATAAAATCAGAATAAATTAGTTTCATTCCAAACATGGCAAGGAAGGCTTAAACCTAACCAGTAGGAAAGCCTGTGGGTATGAAGGAATATAAGAACGCCTCAGCATTTGACAGGCATCAATGTAGATAAATTGTCTGCACGTAATTATTTATGTAATTGGAGTACAAAATGTCAGAGAGCTTGAGAATCATGTCTTGAACGATGAGCGCATTACAGTGGCGTGCAGTACTTTGTGAATTCTTTTTGGTGGTGTTCCTACTGGTTACATTTTTTTTATTAGCTTGAATGACGAGACGAGCAGGTCGCTCGCCTGATGGTAAGCGCCACGCCTGCCCATAAACAGAAGCAACGCCACACAGAACTTTAAATAACAAAGTACTGCATGACACTGGACTCCGCTCGTCACCCCGAGACATAAGGTGTTAAGTCACATAATGCCCAGTAATTTCACTGGCTTCAATGTCTGTCAAACTGGAACACAACAGTGCTTACAGACTGTTGCTTGGTAGCAGAAATGGACAAAGCGGTGGTAACAAGCCAGTGAGCCTCTTGCATACGAGGGGCCTACCTTTTCAGGCAAGTGTGACCATCATGTAAAGTAACTTGTTGATCTTGTAATTCAGCCAAATAAAAAAAATCTTGACAATACCTTTGCGTTTACAATAAAAAAGATATCAAGTTGTATTATTATAAGATCTCATTAAATTATCGCCGCTCTCTCGAGCCTTCTTCCACTTTCGCTGTACTTTTAGTTATTCCTCATTGATGCGTGGACGACTCGGGACCTCGATTATTATCATCCTACCTCGATTCTTTTGTTAAATCACAATATCTTCATGCTCTATCTATCACCACAGCATATTTATGCTGAGTAACTGTGCAGTACTGGGTTCAAATTCCAGAAGGCCAATTCTCGTAATTTTAAACATTCAAAATATCATTCCGATCTAGTCACAGCGTCGAGAAAGTTGCAAATGGCATTCTCTTTTACCAATATTCAACGTCAAAAGCACCTAGCATTAGCAGTAGCATTATACCGTTTTGGCTTTAGTCAACTTTTATTCTACATTCAATCTCATTACGATTTATGTTCACATTTGACGTTGATTATTGGTTTAAGAGAATGCCATTTGCAACTTTCGTGACGCTGAGACTAGATCGGAATGATATTTTGAACGTTTAAAATTACGAGAATCGGCCTTCAGATCGGTTAATTGAAAATGTGGTAGGTAGGTCCCGCGTATCTGAGAAGCCGTTTGTCTTGCACCGCTTGGTCTATTTCTGCCACCAAGCAACAGTGTGTAAGCACTGTTGTGTTTCGGTTTGAAGGACATTGAAGCCAGTGAAATTACTGGGCATTATAAGACTTGACACTCCTCCATAAGTCCACATCCTCCTCTATAAGTTCAATTCGGTTTCAATATGATCTCATTGCAGTCTCAATTCAGACATAATTTTGACGTTTATTTAAGCACATTTGCCAATTAAAGTTTTTAGCAAATGCCGTTTTCGCTTCAGTCAACTTATTAATAAAAAAAAAGCTCATTCGTTCACATGTGATTAAATAGACAGCACTAGATTTACAAACACTTTGAAATGACAATTCCGTCGGCGTAATTGTCGTAGTACATATTCAAGACTCCGAATTATTTTCGATTTATAAATGAATTAGGACAGAAACAATAAATCAAGTCAATACAAAGAGACAATAAGCCGTTTTTCATTACAAACGACGTTAATATTAAACAATACGATTCTGCGTATTTCGATATCATTTGATAAGTTAGGTCTATGAGCCAAATTGTTTTGGCAATACAACAAATTATAATATATATTAACATCTGTACTGTATATATTGTAATACAATCAATGTACATTATGCTTTATAAATAATAAGCATGTTAGTTAATAGTAAAAACATTGATCATGATTTAAAATGGCTAAAGAATTGGTTGATTTCAGATAATTTAATATGATACATTTATAGGGTATGTGTGTATGTGCATATGACATACAGAAAGTCAGAGGGGAAAACTTATAACATCATTATTGGATTTTTTTTCAATGTATAGGCTGGCAAACGAGCATCTGGGTCACCATATGGTAAAAGACCCAGTCTACTGTTGTCCGTTGAGGGGTTTCATTTTATTTACTCCGTACTCCGTAATCAGATCCTAACCAAATTTATATGGAACCACTTCACAGCTAAATTCTATCGAATGTTTTTTTTTCCAGCAAAGTCGGTCCACATTTGGCGGAGAAATAGATGTACATTCATAAAAAAAGCGAAAAAAATAAAAAAAAAACGCGTCGAATTGAGAACCTCCTTCTTTGAAGTCGGTTAATAACCTAAATAGAATAGTGCGTTTGTAATTAATAACACTCTATGCATGAGTAGAACAGCCAAGGTAAGTCAATTAAATCGCGCATGTCTTAGACGCCTCGCCCTCGAAATTCATTCCAGCACTTAGCTCATTACTGTGAAACTTTAATCTTAAACTACTCGTTTTGGTTGCTTCTCTTTGATGAATATTTAGCGACTTAAAGAAATGAGGTTCTTTACTCGTCCCATATATATGTATGTATGTAAGTAATTTTCTCAAAACTTAATGAACCTATTTTCATCATTGCTTTACTATGAGTGGTAGAGCCACGCTGTAGACACTTTTGTCTACAGCATGTATGGGCCGGCTCGTCCGGGTCATTACCACTGTCTCACAG
Source organism: Mimas tiliae (assembly GCA_905332985.1). Taxonomy (NCBI): domain Eukaryota; kingdom Metazoa; phylum Arthropoda; class Insecta; order Lepidoptera; family Sphingidae; genus Mimas; species Mimas tiliae. The sequence continues at coordinate 356,946 of HG995243.1, forward strand.
AAAACTGGCGTAAAGTAGCAGCTTGCTGCTGCGTTTCGTACGGTGAGTGAGATATCCGGAGGCCCAAACCCCCTCCCCTTCCCAATTCCTTAATTATCCCTTTCCTTTAAGGTCGGCAACGCACCCATGATTCTTTTAGTATTGTGGGCGTACATGGGCGGTGGAGATCACTTACCATCAGGTGACCCACTTGCTCGTTTGCCGGCCTATACCATAAAATAAAAATAAAATAAATAAATACTAATGTAATTTACATATTTTCAGGAAGGTTTTAATTTATACATTAGATTCAAATACTTTCATGTGTAATACTAGACAAGCTGCGCAGTACATAGAAATTGTACCACTGAGTTGAATAATGAGAGGGTTATTTTATACAACTGCTATTCTACTCATAATAGTATATTTTAGTAGCCTTCATTTCATAGACTATACATACGCCCTCACGCCTGTAATCCCCGAAGGGGTAGGCAGAGGTGTAACCAGAACACCCACATTTCGCCGAGCGTATCTCCGTCTCACGGTGTGATAGAGGGCGAGCCTATCGCCATACCGGGCACAAATTCCAGACTCCGGGCTGATGCTGAGCATTTCGTAATAGAAAAACCCAATACCACTTTACCCGACCCGTGGATCGAACCCGATACCTCAGCGTTGGCCTCAATCATACGCGTACATATTACATTACAACTGCGCCACCGAGGCAGTCAATTCATAAACTATCTAGAATGAATAGACAAGGTGGTAGGTCCCTCGTTTGCGAGAGGCCGGCTGGGTTGGTACCACCGCTCTGTCTATTTCTGCCGCCAAGCAACAGTGTGTAAGCACTGTTGTGTTCCGGTTTGAAGGACATTGAAGCCAGTGAAATTACTGGGCATTATGAGACCTAACACCTCATGTCTCGGGGTGACGAGCGCAGTCCAGTGTCATACAGTGCTTTGTTATTTAAAGTTCTGTGTGGCGTTGCTTCTGTTTATGAGCAGGCGTGGCGCTTACCATCAGGCGAGCGACCAGCTCGTCTCGTCATTCAAACTAATTAAAAAATAAAATAAAAAAAATGAATATAACTACAAGAGAAGCCACAAAAGTCGTCGATGCGTTAAATTATATTGCTTGTGTAAATTAAATAGACTCTGGGATTACGCTTGAATATTTTGTACGAACACGCCTGTTGTACACGTCTGAATACCACGGATTGTGATTCCATTGTTTCAGAATACCTTGAAGCTTGGTTTTCGTGTGTAACTGCACCAGATTTTGCCCGTTACTTCGTCCGCGTGGAATAGTTACTTTGGGATGACGCAAAATTTTAGCCTATAGCCTTCCTCAATAAATGGGCTATCTAACACTGAAAGAATTTTTCAAATCGGACCATTACCTAGTTCCTGAGAGTAGCGCGTTCAAGCAAACAAACAAACTCTTCAGCTTTATAATATTAGTATAGATTAACGGTGCTGACTGCCTCGGTGGCGCAGTTGTAATGCGTATGCGTTCCAACTGAGGCTAACGCTGAGGTCTCGGGTTCGATCCCCGGGTCGGATAAAGTGGTATTGGGTTTTTCTATTACGAAATGCTCAGTATCAGCCCGGAGTCTGGAATGTGTGCCCGGTATGGCGATAGGCTCTCCTATCACATAAGGAATGGAAATACGCTCGGCGAAATGTGGGTGTACTGGTTACACCTCTGCCTACCCCTTCGGGGATTACATGTACGAGTATGTATGCATGTATAGATTAACGGCAGTTTGCCCAAGACCGAGATAGGAGACCGCGACGCGTAACAACAGCGATATGAGTACTTTGTATGTAATAGCGGATTCACATGTTTCTATTTTTAACCGACTTCAAAAAAGGTGGAGGTTCTCATATTTTTTTTTTCCTTTTATGTACTTCGATATGTCCGCCAATTGTCGACCGATTTTGTAGGAAAAAATTTCACTCGATAGAGTTTAGCTGCGATGTGGTCCCATATAAATTTGGTTAAGATCTGATTACGGAGTACGGAGAAAAAAAAACTCCTCAACGGACAACAGTACACTCGTCACGGTTGTGTTATTGCATTGGAATTTATGCTATTGCTGTACATTGAAGTCGGTTTCTAAGTTTGTTAAACTTTATATTATAGTTGATAAACTACTTAATTGCATGCGATTAGAACCGTCCGATCAGACTCAATGGAATTGATCAACAAAACTATACAGTTTTTGTTGATTCAAGTCCGTTGATTAAATAAAATGAACCTTGTGAATCATACTAATATTATAAATGTGAATGTAAGTTTGTTTGTTACGCTTTCACGCGAAAACTACTTAACCCATCATCATGAAACTTTGTAAACATGTTCTTGGAGGTATAAGATGTAACATAGGATACTTTTTATTAAAAAAAAACTATTTGTTTGTTACGTTTTCACGCCTAAATCATGAATTTTGATGTAGAGATAGATGGGACCCTGGAGACGGTTATAGACTACGTTATATTTCGGAAAAGTCTATTGACGCGGGCGGAGCCGTGAGCAAAAGCTAGTACACTATAATTGTATAGGTACGTCTTGAGGTATGTTACTGGTATAGATGACCGCAAAGACAACCGTTTTTATAAGGAGGATAACCTGGGGGAGTAAACTTATGCTCTATTTACGGAATTGTCACGGAATTCGGAGCTTAGGTATATTTCTTTTTGATGTCCCGGAACCCTTCCATAGTTCTGATGGAGACACTCATGTGATTTTTAGCTGGTAAAAAACAGATTTACCCTGTCTACTTCTGCTGGTGAGCCTTATCCTTTAAGAACCAAAAACCCAGGTTGAATTATATGCCCTTTCATTTCGTAGACAAAAATAGCTATATTGTTCTACCACTAGCATTGACTTGCTTTGGTTTATTCACGTCAAATTTAATATTTGTTTGGAACTGACACTGCATATTTCTAAAGAGTCGGTATAAGCTAGTTAAATCCCTACGAAAGATGCTGCGAGCGCTTAACTTTATTAATATTAAAATTTAATATATTAAAATGTAGTAGTTAATATTATTATGTGTAATATATTTGAAGAGATTTACATATTTAAATGGAATCATTTAGTAAATACTCTAGACTAACATTTTAAGAATAAATAAGTAAGTTCATAGGTCAAGTAAAAGACTTTTCATTATTGTATTTATTGTATATTTTGTAACTTCATATAGTTTCGAATATTGGATTATTACCTATAGTATAATAAAACAAGCATTTAATTCTAAAGTTGGACAATAACTAGGCTGGGTAGTTTTCGACTCCAAAATGGATGAAAGCCTCGTGTTATTGTAGTCTAGACTGCTGTCGAAAACCATATATCGCCGAATGAAAGAAAAGAAGAGACGATGATCTCCCGTCTCAGATACGCACTGAAATTCGCACTCCCATATTCGAATAACACTCAGTCACAACTATAGCGAGCTTCCGAAAGTAGCTAAAGCCGATAATTGATGCTACATACTTATTTAGGTAAACCGAACTCCGGTCGATTTTGGTCGGTAGGAAGACCTAGGTCCGTGATTCGGACACACCTCAGCGCTCTGGTTCGGAGAGATCTGTAAAGGGACAGAAAAGTGTCGAGTGACCTTCACTGAGGGCACTCTTAATGGGGGGTACGTACCTTGGCTCAGGACGGCCACTGGAGAAGGCAAAGACATTTGCGATTGGGGATTTATAATCTAATTTATATTATTCCTCATGGGCTCCTGGCCGGTACTAGGGTCGGGGGTGCTTCGGGGAGCGCGGCGAGGTCCTCGACGGCGAGGACGGTACATCGGTCGTGTAGAGTGTGTTTGTTGATGAACTTCCTCCATCCCTCGGATGGCCAGAGTGGTCTCATCGTCGGGATCCGTGACGACGCAACGCGGTCGTCTCCTCTTTACACGGTCAAAGGGAGTGTAAATCGAAAAGTGTCGTGTATGTTACGATCTGATGGAAGACCAACATTTGTGTTGTTGATAAATTTCACTTCCTCGTTTCTCTGTTTACCCTCCAAACACAAACGCATTGTTATCTCCGTAAACCGTAAGCGGCTGTGTTTCCAATGTAAATGTAATACATACAATATAAATTGTCTGTCTGTGTGCTTTACAAATTACTTAAACCGCTTATTATATTAAATAGTACGTGTTTCATAAGCTGTGGTGTGGCATAATCACATCTCATATTTATTACTCAGGCTTTTATACAAGTGAATCAGATGAACAGGTCTTTCGCTGATAATAATTTTCAGAGTGATAGAGCCACGCTGTAGACTGTTTTGTCTACAGCATGAATGGGCCGGCTCGTCCGGGACGTTACCACTGTCTTACAGAAAAACGGCGTAAAGTAGCAGCTTGCTACTGCGTTCGTACGGTGAGGGAGATATCCGGGGGCCCAAATTCCCCTCCACTTCTCAATCCCTTACTTATCCCTTTCCTTTAAGGTCGGCAACGCGCCCATGATTATTTTATTATTGTGGGCGTACATGGGTGGTGGAGATCACTTGCCATCAGGTGACCCACTTGCTCGTTTGCCGGCCTGCCGGTACACCCATAATACCAAAAGAATAATAAAAACTATTATAATTATGTCACTAATCTTAAATTTCCATCAACTTTATTTCTGCCTGGCATTATACCACCTTAGTGCCCGGGTCCGACTACCCTAAGACGCCTTCACTTTGTCTGTTTTTAATCATGTTTTGTATTGAAACCATTGGCACTCCATGATCTCCAATCAACATAGAAATTTTATTATTTATCTAAATGTCAAGTATTATTAAATCACACAGATAATAAACCTCGGTAATAACTGCCTCGGTGGCGTAGTTGTTACGACTGAGGCCGACGCTGAGGTCTCGGGTTCGATCGCCGGGTCGGGTAAAAGTTGATATTGAGATTTTCTGTTACGAAAAGCTCAGTATCAGCCCGGATTCTGGAATTTGTGCCCGGTATGGTGATAGGCTCGCCCCCTATCACATCATGGGACGGAGATACGCTTGGCAAAATATGAGTGTACTGCTTACACCTCCTGCCTATCCCTTCGGGGATTACAGGCGTGAGTGCATACGTACAGATAAAAAATACAAAAACCAGCAAACAGTTACACATGTAGCCCTAACACCCCTTTTGGGTACGAGGGACTTGCGACCCCACAATAACCTTAACCGAAGCAAATTTATGTGAATCAAAAATTAGTCTTGGTGTAATTAGTCTTAGGAATGAAGTCACGACCTCCTGTTGCACAATCAGTTACTCGCCCGCTGGGCCACGGAGGCCGTCAAATTTTTTTTTGTAGATTTTTTTTATTAGCTTGAATGACAAAACGTGCAGGTCGCTCGCCTGATGGTAAGCGCCACGCCTGCTCATAAACAGAAGCAACGCCACACGTAACTTTAAATAACAAAGCACTGCATGACACTGGACTGCGCTCGTCACCCCGAGACATAAGGCGTTGTTGCGCATGTTAGGTCTCATAATGCCCAGTACTTTCACTAGCTTCAATGTCCTTCAAATAGGAACACAACAGTGCTTATACACTTTTGCTTGGCGGCAGAAATAGAAAAAGCGGTGGTACCAACCCAGCCGGCCTCTCGCATATGAGGGACCTACCACCTTATAAAAAATTTATTTACTTGTTACATATTTTGCTTTAATTTGGGACTCTAAGGATCACCAAATTATGCATGGCTGGTCCAAATGTACAGCCTGAATACATTACGGAAAGTACAATGTACAAGTTAGTGGGACAAGGGGTCTGGCGAGTGACATCCAACTATACTCGACCGAGTTCTACGACATTTTATATACGTAAATATTAAAACGTTCGGCTATGGTACTTGAGATATGAAAATACAATTTAATATTACGCCTTTACGAGGCTCCTTTGAGTCAAGTTTTTTAACCGACCTCAAAAAAGGAGGAGGTTCTCAATTCGGCCTACTTAGTTTGCCACTGCTGGGCAAAGGCCTCCCCCAAATTATACCACTTCTTACGATCTTGGGCGATCTTTTGGAGAAAAATTGACAATGTCGTCTCCTCATCTCTTCCTGGGTCGCCCACGTCGTCGGTAACCATCGGTTGTAACCAGTCTGTTATCTTTTTGGCCCATCTGTCAGGATTCATTCATTCATTCATACATGGCCGGCCCAGTCCCACTTAAGCCTGACGGTCTTCAAACAATTATAATTATAATATTATTGTGTTCTTGTTTCAGATATCTATCGCTATAAAGATACGCTGGTCTACACCCTCGGGATCTGCCGTCAAATTAATCTGGTAAGTGACGATGCCTTTATTTAATCTGTAATTTATATGCGACTAAATAAATAAGTACCTTGTTTTACCATAATTTATTACGAAAATATTTTATTTAATTTATTTATTTATTTAGAAAGACTAACGCTGAGGTCTCGGGTTCGATCCCCGGATCAGGTAAAGTAGTATTAGGTTTTTCTATTACGAAATGCTCAGTATCAGCCCGGAGTCTGGAATTTGTGCCCGGTATGGCGATAGGCTCGCCCCCTATCACATTGTGGGACGGAGATACGCTCGGCGAAATGTGGGTGTACTGGTTACACCTCTGCCTACCCCTTCGGAGATTACAGGCGTGAGTGCGTATTATTTATTTAGAAAGACTAACGCCTGGTTTCTGAAAGGCCGATCAAATCAACATTCAACTAACAGAACTTTGATTTGACATCGCTGTCAAAGCAATTCGAGTTGCTGAAACATTGATTAGTGTAAAAATTAATATAACGTATCTATTTGATGTCTCTTTAGTACTGTTTGACATATAATTTTTCATATTATGTTGAAGGCTATGTTAGTTAACATGTGTGTTAAATCAGAGGTGTTGATCACGCTTCTAGTAACTCAATTTCGACTTGACATGAGATTTGACATTTGATTAGTTAATTTAACATTGATCAGCCTTTCGGAAACCGGGCGTAAGGGTATATGGTTAATGGTATTCGACGCATGATAGCACGAGCCAAGCCACAGACGAAGCGCAACCAATTACGTTTACACAATGCCGCACAGCGTTTAATATTGGAGTTTTGATAAGCATTACAAACAAGCGGCAGACGTGGAAGTGAGTCACGTGATGGTAGATGATCTCCACCGCCCCTGAAAACCCACATTACATGAAGAATCATGGGCGCGTTGCCAACCTTAAAAGAAAGGGCTTGGGAAGGGGAGAACGGATTCGGGCCTCTGGCTATCTCACTCACTTTACAAAATGCAACAAAAAGTTGCTACTTCACATAAGTTTTCTATTAGTCCAGCCGGTCCATTCATGCTATAGAAAAACCTGTCTTCAGCGTAGTTCCGAGTGGTAGACTCACGCTGTAGACACTTGTCTACAGCATGTATGGGCCGGCTCGTACGGGTCATTACCACTATCTCACAGAAAACCGGCGTAAAGTAGCAGCTTGCTGCTGCGTTTCGTACGGTGAGTGAGATATTCGGAGGCCCTAACCCCCTCCCCTTCCCAATCCCTTAATTATCCCTTTCCTTGAAGGTTGGTAACGCACCCATAATTATTTTGTATTATGGGCGTACATAGGCGGTGGAGATCACTTACCATCAGGTGACCCAATACCTCGTTGCTGGCCTATTATATAAAAAAAAATAGTTCTACCACTATATTGATATGTAATTTTTAATGCGTTAACTGGCATAATTGTGCCATATTGAATCTGAAACATCTCTATATAACAATATTGTGTACTTGGCAACCATCAGCATACAAATAAATACACTTCATTGTTATTCAAAGTGCTCCCGTGTAAGAAATGGAACTATTTGGAATACATTTTTGAGAGGTCGACTCTGTGTTGGTGCCAAACAATACATATTCTTCTTTTTTACATATTACACTTCATTTTTACTTGGCAGTGATATCTATTACAAAATATTTACATACATGCATACATACGTATCAAGATTTTAATCCCTTAAGGGGTAGGCAAAGGTGCACCCACATTTCACTGAGGTTATTTTCATCCTATGATGTTTAGGGGGCGAGCCTATCGCCAAACCGGGCACAGTTCCAGACTCCGGGCTGATACTGAGCATTTCAAAATAGAAATACCCAGTGTCACTTTCACCCGACTCAAGGATCGAACCCGAGATCTCAGCACAGCAGGCGTAACGCGTACACATTACAACTGCGCCACCGAGGCAGTCAAAATATTTGTAGAGCATTTTGTTTTATTGCAGCGAGCACTTATCGGGGAGTAGTACGGATTGCCGAGATGAAAGTCGTAGAGCACAGTCCCAGTGCGTAGGGGTGGTATAGGTAGCAATCCAGGTATACTAGGATCCTCCAGGACCATATTTTTAAATATCCTGCAAACTGAAACACAACAGTGTTTACACTCTGCTGTTTAGTTGAGATAATACACATACACATGGTCCGCATTCAATCTCCCTAAAGTTAACCATAGGACTTTGTATTTCCTAATATAAATTATTGAAAATCCGGACCTAAAACAAGCCCCCTGAGTTCAAGTAGCTTGATCTTCTCAGAGTTTGGGTCGCGCCGCGTTGAATCCAGTTAAATTAAGCCCACTGAGTTTGTTTCGCCGGGTCTTCTCAAGCTGGGTCGTTTTGGATCCGGTGGTAGTTTTAAAACTCGTGCCGTTTCGGGTAAATGCAGTGGTCCATACCGACTCAAAATATTTAATAATTAATAATGGACGTTTCCATATTACAAATACTGTTAACGAAGGTTAATAATGTAAAATAAAAAGACAACATATAAACAATTTAGTGTAATTGCCTAGTGTATTTGACGATGCTATGTATGTTATGTATACATTAGTTGATATGATTTTTATACATAAGTTTCTTTATTTTGTACTGACTTGTCATAAGCACTATTTTAATTGCCTACATGATTAATAAAACTATTTCATTTCATTTCATTTCAAACTATTTCATTTCATTTCACTTCATAAATGTTTGCAAATATCGCAATTTATTGACGGATCCAGTTACAAATATGAGGTAATTTTTTTTTTATCGTAAAACTTTTGTACCGGTAAGTGAGCCATCTCTCAAAGTTTTCCCTTCACAGATCATTTTGGATACGTCAAAATAAATTGAATTTTTAAAAATAGCTTTTCTAATCGTAACAAGAAATTCGATTACTGAAAGTAATTTTCACCTTTCTGCGGCACCCCGAAGAGGATTTAGGTATGTGCCACACAGTGAGTACATTTCACGTTACTTAAATAAGTAGAGCGGGTTTATTGGTGGCCTGTGTGCAGGACTGGAAGTAAAACCATAGCAGAATTTTTCAGAATGTATTTATTACGATACTAGTGTTTGTTCACGGCTCCACCCGCGTAAACGGCAATTGCCGGGATGAAAAGTAGCCTATGTCCGAATCCAGGTCATGGTCTACCTGAGTGCCAAATTTCAACGAAAATGGTTTTTAAAGTGAAAACTTCTTTAGCCGCGTTGGGCACTTTTTGGTAGGAGAAAATCGCGTCACCGACATGCTCATGACGCGCAGCGGCCGTGTGCTGTGCGCGTTAGACACTTTGTTGGATGTGTGAAATCTCGTGCGTTCGCGTCACCGACATGCTTATAGCAGTATATCTGTAGCTATACAGCTGACGTATTAGTGATGTGTATATCTTATAAGTGAAATTGAATGGATTTAGTGAAAAATTCTATGTGTATATACTGTGCATTGTTGAAATAGTGTTTTTGTTTGATTGTTATTTGAATTATTCTTCAAACTAAACATTTTCTGCTCGACCAGATCGTCACCACTGTTTCACCGACATGAAAACCGACGTAAAGTAGCAGCTTGCTGCTGTATTTCGTGCGGTTAGTGAGATATCCGGAGGTCCAAATCCCCCTCCCCTTCCCAAATCCTTAATTTTATTATCCCTTTCCTTAAAGGTCGGCAACGCGCTTAAGATTCTTTTGGTATTATGGGCGTACATGGGCGGTGGAGATCGCTTACCATCCGGTGACCCACTTGCTCGTTTCCGACCTATGACATAAAAAATAAAGTCTATGTAAAATAATTGGTACAATATACAAAAAAAAAAGAAATGGTTGCTTTTAGTTTTTTTTCACACTTTGGAACTGTGCCACTTTAAAACCAATAGGCATGTTTGGCTTACACACAACCATTCAGATTAGCCTACTGTAGGTTTGTGCCAGCATTTTTTTACTATGCAAATATATTTTTCAATGCTATCGTATGCTACGTATACTCGGTTTGCCAATAAAGAGTATATATTTTATGAGTATACAATCAAATAAAATAACGTTTAACAAAACTTGGAAACCTTCAAAATAAAAATACTGTAAAGTCAAAAATAACTAATTCTAAGTCGGTTTCTAAGTATTGTTAAACATTATTTTATTTTTAAATTTTTGGTGGTAGTTACACCAATAGCGTGCAATTCAAATTCAATAACACAATCGCAACGAGTGTACTGTTGTCCGTTGAGGAGTTTATTTTTTTTTACTCGGGTCTCCGTCGTCAGATCTTAACTAAATTGAAATGGGACCACACGGGAAGCACCAGCTTTCAAATAAAAAAGAATCATTAAAATCGGTTCACCCAGTCGGAAGTTCGAGGTAACCAACATTTTAAAAAAATACAGTCGAATTGAGAACCTCCTCCTTTTTTGAAGTCGGTTAATGAAATGAATTTGTTTATCCTTGCCGGTAAGTAGTAAGAATTAGGTACGCTCGCTACCGATCACATCTTATGACGTATTCAGAGGAGTTAATCGGTATCATCAAAAGACTTGAGTTAACAAAAACTGTGAGGTTTTTGTTAGTAAAATCGAAAGTATGTTCAGACGATTTAAATTACATGCGAATTAGCAGTTGATCAACTAAAATCGGACCTCGTGAACCCGCTAATAGACAGAAATAAGCTCTGTGAACCGTGTATGTACTAATTGCGCTTCTGCCTATCCCTTCGGGTTTACAGGCATCGGCCTATGTGTGTATACGATGGTGTATACTTATTAATAAGCAGTATCAATGGAACATCATACAAGTGTACATTTATATAACGTGTTACGGAAAGGTTTGGTCAAATTTAGGAACCGTATAGTGAGCGGTGTAAGTATTCCCCCCTAGTAGTACTAAATCCGATTGCTTTGTTAGGGCATAAATAAAGCATTGTATTTTTTTTATCGAATGAGTAACATGTCGATATTCGGTTTGCAACTTTGGACAACATTAAATGATAAATAGCTGAGCTTTTGTCTCGCTTAAGCATTGTTTTGTCGCTCACTCAGTTCACTTAATTCATAGAGACGTGATCGTACTTATCGATTGTAATAAACGAGTGATTAAAATTAGCGTAACATTTTAGGATGTCTAGATTTTTAAAAAATCCGACACATAAGCACTCACTGTAAGTTTTATACACTCATCAATATGACCACACCTTTTTGTAACACGTTGTATATCAAGACTTATAAAAATAGGTTAATAATTAGGTCAGTTAGAAATGAATAACGTTTTATATTTCTTTAATGTTTCAGTTCATTATTTACCACAGCAGTGCAAAGGCTTTTATTAATTATAAAAAACTGGCGTAAAAATATCATAATTATATTAAATTACTATAATCAGATACATAAGTAATTACGGCAGAATAATGTAATAGTACGTAATTTCGTAGAACAAACAGAGGGCCAATTCTGCTATTTTAACTGACACTGCGAATGAATTTTAACCGAACTGAGATTACATTTTGAATTAATTAAAAATATGGCATTCTGCTCCTTTAAAAATTCGATATCATCTCAGTTAAATTGCATATAAACTGTCAATTCGATCAACTTTCAATGTCTTTCTTTTGTTGAAAATATGGCTTCGCAATATTATGCATTTCGCCAATGACAAGTATTTTACCGAATTTTACGTATCAGCTGCCATATACTAAATTCTAGAAATTAAAAATGACCAAAGCGACAAAATCAATGTTACCAACTCACAATAAAATACCCACAATATGACTAATTTCAGTGATTAAAAAATTACGTAACTGGAGGTTATGATTTTTTAATTAATTGATTTGACTAATTCCATGTATTTTATTTATTTCATTAATTTATCTATTCCATGGCATAACTGAAGGAAAACGGCACAACAGCACCACTCAGGCAGTCCTTTCCGGAAATAACCACAATCGCGATTATTTTATTGAAATTTGAAATTCTACCGAATTGCGGTTTTTTTATTTTGCAACACTGCTGAGGACATATCTATACTAAATAAAAATTGTGCGAGAGTTTTGGCGGGAATTTTGACAGTGCGATTGCTCTCATAATTTAATCTACACTAATATTCTAGAGAGGAAAGATTTTTTTGTATTTTTGTATGTAACAAATAAACTTAAAAACTACTGGGCCGATTTCAAAAATAATTTGGTCGTTAGAAAGCTACATTATCACTGAGTAACATAGGCTGTAAACTCATTTCTAATACTTTACTGGAATAACGAGCACACAAAGTCGCACAATTTTGATTACTTTTAGTTGCTTGCAGTAAAAGAGAATAAAGTTAACTGAATTTGTCTGCAGTTAACTCACAGTCACTTCACCTCAGTGTTGCCAAGTCAGATTTTTGAAAATACCGTGTTGTCCACATTAAAATACGGCATTTGCGTCAAAAATACAGTGCTTGATGGGAAAAAATACAGTCTATATTACAGTGCAATAAAATGTCATACAAAAAAGGAAATAATTAAATGATTAAATAAAATATAAATTTATTTTAAACTTTATATCCTAAACTAACTTAACATTTTATTTGTATATATCGATCGCTGCAGAAATGGATGGCTGCGATGATGATGATATCGGTTTATTTTTTTTAATGTGTTTAACATCTCGCTTACTCTCAACTAGAACCCCTATTGCGCTCCCTGTTTGTGAACTGTCAAACTCCCGCGTTATGTGACGCAGTTTTACTTCTAAATAACCTGTCTAGTATACAATAATAATACGAAATTTTTACTGTAAAAAAATACTGTGTCTCCATATAAGGTATTTATAAAAATACCGTGTCCAGTAGATGGCATGAAAATACGGCAGATCTGCTGTAATTACAGTGCACTTGGCAACACTGCTTCACCTTCAGCCACATTTCGTTCTCAATATTTTGACGTTTGTCTGTAGACGAAATGCATTTTATATAGTTAAGTGTCTCACAATGGACACTGGCGAAATCACCAATCTACGGTGGAGCCAAACACAATTAAAAGAAGAAGAAGATAGTTAAGTGTCAAAATTGTTACCAGAATGCCGTTTTGGTTCAGTCAACTTGTATTCTACTTTCGATATCATTGCGTTCTAAGTTCTTGAATATTGGTTTAGCAGAATACCATTTGCAATTTTCTTGTCGCTGAGATTAGATCGGAATGATATTTTGAACACTTAAAATTACGAGAATTGGCCCTCAGAACGTCATGTCTAATTGTTGGGTCGTTAATTTTAATTAGAAAATACATATCATTTAAACAGAATTGTTTTAACATTGACAGCCTCCGTGGCGCAGTGCGCGAGTAGCCGGCTGCGTAGCGAGAAACCGTGGGTTGAGAAACCGATTCCCACACCAAGACAAGTGTTTGTATGGTCCACAAATATTTGTTTCGGGTCTGGGTGTTGTGGGACCGCAAGTCCCTCGTAGTTCCTGATACCCACGATATAGGTTAACCTAGTGTGGGGTCAGGACTATGTGTGTGACTGTTGGGTGTATTTATTATATTATTATTATTAATAAGAGGCATTTTCACTACAAACCTGGAAAAATGGCCGCATGATTATAGAATTTTGATTAGTGTTAGTACTATTTTAAATGGCAGAGCCACGCAGCAGACGATTTTGTATACGCCATTAATGGGCCGGTTCGACCGGGGTGCTACCACTGTCTCATTGAAATCTGCGTATTTGCATGCTGTTGCGCTTCGTACTGTGAGATAGAAGATATCCGGAAGCCCAAACCCCTCCCCTTCCCAATTTCTTAATTATCCCTTTCCTTTAAGGTCGGCAACGCACCCATGACTCTTTTGGTATTGTGGGCGTACATGGGCGGTGGAGATCACTTACCATCAGGTGATCCAATTGCTCGTTTGCCAGCGTCGCGGGAATATCGCATAATGTGTGAAAATTGAATTTTCATTAAGGGCATCCTTTATAGAACCCTAAATATAAATTTTATTGTACTGCAATTGCATTTTAACCGACTTCAAAAACGGAGGAGGTTCTCAATTCGGCGCGTTTTTTTATTATTAATTTTTTACTTTTTTATGTATGTACAGCGATTTCTCCGCTAATTATAGACCGATTTTGTTGAATAAAATTTCATTCGATAGAGTTTAGGTTCGATGGAGTCCCAGATAAATTTGGTTAAGATCTTATGACGGAGTACGGAGTAAAATAATAAAACTCCTCAACGGACAACAGTACACTCGTCGCGATTGTGTTTTTACATGCTATTGCTGTAACTACTACTAAGAATAAAATAAAGTTTAACAAAGCTTAGAAGCCGACTTCAAAATAATACAAATTCTATCTATTCTATTCTCTTTGGAATCGTTGCAATTTTATTTGACCGGTAGCGACACAAGCACCTACTCTAAAGAGGATAGAATTTGTTATTTTTGACTTTCCAGTGTTTTATTTTGAAGTCTGTTTATAAGCTTTGTTAAACGTTATTTTATTATGAACCTCTGTTGACTACAGTTGACTAAGGGTATCCGATTATTTATACGATCCCATTGCATGTGAAGGTGATAACATAACACAAGTTGTAATAATTCATGATTGTGACTCTTGTGTGGCAAAATTATACAAGTAATGGATTGAACCCATTACCATCGCGTGGTGACCTTCCACCGGTGACACTTGACGGTAAAACGTTTGTTTATGTCATTTAATTATAGAACTTAACCGCTTTTTTGGTAATTTTAATAATAACGCTTTTGGGTAATTGCAATAAGTGATAAATAGCTAAATTAAGAATTTCAGTTCCATTAAAAAAATAAGTGACAAAATCATATCACTAAATTAATGTGCCTCGGTGGCGCAGTAATAATGCGTACGCGTTACGACTGGGGCTGACGCTGAGGTCTCGGGTTCGTTCCCCATGTCGGGTAAAAGTGATATTGGGTTTTCTATTACGAAATGCTCAGTATCAGTCCGGAGCAGTATAGGACGGAAATAAGCTCAGTGAAATGTGGGTGTACTATTTACACCTCTGCCTACCCCTTCGGGGATTACAGGCGTGAGTGCGTGTGTGTGTTAATTAATGAAGAGGGAATTAACTATACTTTTCAAAGCATGGGGTAAAGGATTTTTGGAACTCTGTTATATTTTCCAGCCACAAGATTGACAGTAGCACGAGTGGTTGTCTTCAAGGCTGCCGTAAACGCGGAGGAAGTCTTTCAGTACGTTATAACTTCTAAACTATGACTTCTTTCTTTTGTGAGTGGTAGAGGTATGCTGTTGACACTTTTGTCTACAGCATGAATGGGCCGGCTCGTCAGGATCGTTACCACTGTCTCACAGAAAACCGACGTAAAGTAGCAGCATGCTGCTGCGTTTCGTACGGTGAGTGAGATATCCGGAAACCCAAATCCCCTTCGCCTTCCTCTTCCTAATCCCTTAATTGTCCCTGTGCTTTAAGGTCGGCAACCCACAATACCAAAAGAGTTACGGGCGCCCATGTACATGGGCGGAATTTCTATCAGGTGACCCACTTGCTCGTTTGCTGGCCTATGCCATAAAAAATAATAAAAAAGCCCTTTCCCACATTTTCCACACATTTTGAGATGTAGTGCTAGGTTGCACTGCGCACTGGCAGTTTATTTATTTTATTTATTTATTTATTGAACACAAAACAGGTTACAATCATGTATGCGCTAACATTATGAGAAACATATTTGATGGACAATAATTATAAACTAAAACATGTGTTCTAGCAAGTAATATCTAAGTACGAGTTGTTGTTAATAAATAATTTTTTTTTATACGCACTCACGCCTGTAATCCCCGAAGGGGTAGGCAGAGGTGTAACTAGAACACCCACATTTCGCCGAGCGTATCTCCGTCCCACGATGTGATAGGGGGCGAGCCTATCGCCATACCGGGCACAAATTCCAGACTCCGGGCTGATACTGAGCATTTTGTAATAGAAAAACCCAATACCACTTTACTCGACCCAGGGATCGAACCCGAGACCTCAGCGTTAGCCTCAATCATAACGCGTACGCATTACAACTACGCCACCGAGGCAGTGTAATATATTGTTGTAAAAATCTGTATTAGACATTTGATTAATGCATTATAGTTTGCTATTTTAATATATATAGAGGCTTTTGAGTGGTATCATGTATTCTTTATCTACATTCAATTCTCAATTGAATTATTAGTGTAAGCTTTCTGCAAAATCACATAAAATTTATTTATAATAATAATAATAATAATAAAGCTTATTTATTCCAACAAACTTGCATGATTACAATTTAGTTATTAAAAGATATTTCATAAATTATATTTAGGTTAATACATTCTAATTGATTTATATTATGATATTATTTAGTAAATTTATATATATATTTTTTTTTTTAAAGATTGAATAATTAATTTAGTTTTCAATTTTTTATTATGATTTATAATTTTGTAAATAGATTTAATTAGAAATTAAAATAAGATTTAAATTACAATTGAAATATAAATTAAATTACAACATTAAGGTCGAAGTTTGTGTGGACCCCTGACGGGTAAAAGCCTCCTCCAAAGAGTGCCAGGTGTCTCTATCTTTTGCAATGTTGAGCCAGTTACTGCCTATAGTTGCAGTTATATCATCCTGCCATCTGATATTGGGCCTACCTCTTCCTCTGAATCCATGTGGTCCCATCCATTTTGTTACGTTTATCGTCCATCTGTTGTCTGTATATCTTGATATATGACCAGCCCATTTCCATTTCATAATTTGTGCGAAGAGTAAGGCATCAGTTATATTTGTTTTATTTCTTATTTCAGTGATTTTTACTCTGTCTCTTAGACTGATACCTAAACAGCTTCTCTCCATCGCTCTTTGTGTAGACTGTATCTTTAATTTTGTTCTTTGATCAAACGTCCACGTCTGGCAGCCGTAGGTAAGGCAAGGTAGTATAGCTGTATCCATAACTATTGATTTAGTTTTTATTGGGAGCTGTGATTTTAATATTTCTTTATGAGCCCAAAACTTTTTCCAAGTTATGGCTATCCTTCTATCAATTTCTTCCACATTTCTCTTTGTTTTAAATGATATTTGTTTTCCTAGATAAATGTATTCCTGTACATACTCAAGTTGGTTATTATCTACGAACATTGGTACTGTCTTGTCGTTGGTCATAATTTTTGTTTTTTCTAGATTCATCTCCAGCCCTACATTTTTGCTTGTTGTTTGGAGTTCGTTTATCATAGTATTTAATTTTTTTGGATTTTCTGATAACAAAACGATGTCGTCCGCAAACCTCAAATGACTCATGAACTTTCCGTCCACACAGATTCCTTGTGTTTCCCAGGGTAAATCTTTCATGATATTTTGTAAGACGGCTATAAATAGTTTGGGTGAAATTGGATCGCCCTGTCTTACTCCACGATTTATATTAATACTTTTGCCTGTTCTTTCTAGTCTAACTCTGCTTGTGCTTTTGGAGTAAATGTCTTGTAAGATGTTAATGTATTTGACATTTATGTTCTGATTATGTAAAGCTTCCCAAATGCTGTTATGTGAGATGGAGTCAAAGGCTTTTTTGTAGTCTATAAAGACTAAGTAAAGCGGTCTACGGAATTCCAAATATTTTTCTATTGTTTGCTCCAGTACCTGGATATGATCTATAGTGCTGAAGCCTTTTCTAAAGCCAGCTTGTTCGTATGGCTGGTGGCTATCGATGACGGGTGTTATTCTGTCGAGTATGCAAGAAGCGAAAAGTTTATAGAAACAGGGCATAAGGCTTATAGGTCGATAGTTTCCTATATCGGCTGGATCTCCTTTTTTGTAGAGTAATATAATTTCAGATTCAGTCCAGTTCTGCGGAACAACGCCTTTGTCTAGAATTTTATTAAATAGGTATGTCAGTGGTTTCAATAAAAGCATTTTGGCGTATTGTATATGTTCACTTGTGATACCATCCGGCCCTGGACATTTGTTAGTTTTTAGTTTTTGTATTTGTTTTAGAATTTCGGATTCGTGGAACATTTGTACGGTTTGTAATTTATTTATATGTATAAACAAAGATTTGTAAACACATAAATTTCACAAATTGTACAAAAAATACATAGTTTTATTTTAATATGACTCAGTAGTATGGTGAAATATGCATTCATGATTTCACCATTTATCAAATTGAGATTATATACCTACATCAATCGAAATAAGATAACTAGAACAATAACTCTCATAAGAATCTGCCAAAAATACGACTCCTCTTACTTAGGGGGCACTTAACTGTTTACTTTACTTACTTAACAGTATCACTTACAAAGTTAATAGTGTCAACTAGAGATTTTTTTATAAATTGATGTATGAACGAACTTCACAGACTGTTTTGCCTGGATAGGCAGACGAGCAAACGGGCCACCTGATGGTAAGTAGTCACCGCCGCCCATAGACTTCTGCAATGCCAGGGCACAGCAAAGCCGCTGCCTACCGTCAAATTCTATCATTTTATTTCGATGCTTACATCTAAAAAACTGGAAAATAGAATTACCTATAGCAAAAAACTTTAAAACCCGACTGTAAAATCTGAATTAACATTCATGCAGCCGGTGTTTTTCGTTTAATAGTTCATCCCGTTTTCCTTCGTACTCATCAGATTTTACCCTAATATAATCATTTTGGCGGAGATGTCGCGTAACATTTATTAATATTTTATTTTATCTGTTTCGGATTTGAAGGACATTGTGAAGCCAGTGTAATTCTGGGCAATAAAGGATTTATCATCCCATGTCTCGCGAGGTAGAGCGCAGTGCAGTATAATGAAATTTAAAGATATGTGTATTCTATTGTTGCTACAATTTATGAGCAGGCATGTGCCTATCATTAGTCGAGCGACTTGCTCATTTTATTTATAATACTAGCCCTGTATTATATATGTCCCACTGCTGGGCACGGGCCTCCTCTACTGAATGAGAGGGGTGAGGCCTTAGTCCACCACGCTGGCCTAATGCGGGTTGGCAGACTTCACATACCTTCGAAATTCTTATGGAGAACTTCTCAGGTATGCAGGTTTCCTCACGATGTTTCCTTCACCGTTAAAGCAAGTGATAATTAACAATTAATACACACATAACTTAGGAAAGTCAGAAGTGTATGCACTTGGGGTTGGTTTTGAACCTGCGACTTTCGTCTCGACAGTCCATACCACTCCCCGCTGAGCTATCACTGCTTTTATTGCTCATTTTATTTAACATGACATAAAAATATGTGAATTCCCTTTATAGTAATTACAATGATGGTACAGATATCTGGAAACAATCGATCAGATTGGTCGCCAGATGTTCCCGCGCAATCCATCAACGTCGGCCAAATCATTGCTAATAAAAGCACGATTGTTTCTATAACATGCATCATTTTACCCCCGCCATAAATCAATGGTAAGTGCTATATGTGTTCTATTAACACGATTTACGCGCATGTTTAGTTTACACTATCTAAATTGATTCCGCGAGGTTTATAACCCTGCTGCGATGTTTGGATTTTTACAATATTTCAAAGTCTAGATAGGCGCATTAGCGTTCACATGTTTGAAACTTGTCTCTTTTTAAAAGCATAGGCTGGGAATCAAGCAACTGGCAATTTGTAAATGAAATACACCGCCCATGTACACTCACAATATCAAAAAATGATGGACACAATACACTGACCTATCTATTAAGTTTAATTGTCCAGTGTCCAGAAGATAAAATAAGTTTTAACAAAACCAAAGAGACGTATAGAAAAAAGTCAAAAATAACAATTTTGACTTTTCAGTGTTTTTATTTTGAAGTCGATTTATAAGTCTTGGTAATTGGCGGAAAAATCGATGTCCATACATAAAAAACGCGTCGAATAGAGAACCTCCTCCATTTTTGAAGTCAGTTAAAAATTTAAATTTGGACCACAAACGTGACTCGCGTAGTTTTAAACTGTCGTATGTACACGAAGTTACTAGATTTTGTAAATGTATACAATTACTCATTATCAACCACACATAGGGACGACGGTTGTATATCTAGATGGTGTACACATACATAGTTAGTGTTTATTAATCATACTAATATTATAAATGTGAATGTAAGTTTGTTTGTTACGCTTTCACGCGAAAACTACTTAACCGATCATCATGAAACTTTGTACACATATTCTTGGAGGTATAAGAAGTAACATAGGATACTTTTTATGAAACAAAAATCTATTTGTTTGTTACGCTTCATGCCTAAATCACTGAACCGATTTTGATGATTTTTGATGTAGAGATATATGGGACGTTGGAGACGGTTATAGGCTACGTTTTATTTCGGAAAAGTCTATACACGCGGGCGGAGCCGCAAGCAAAAGATAGTTAATTATAATTCTGAGTAAAGATAAGTAGATACCCTGACCCCACACTAGGTTGACCTGTGGGTATTTGAGTATCTACTACAAAGAACTTGCGGTCCCACAACACCCAGCTTTGAAACAAATATTTGTGGATCACAATAACATTTGTTTGGTTGCGGAAATTTAACCCCTGTCCGCATCGAAATAATATAACTAGAATGATAACTCTCATATGAATCTGCCAAAAAATACGGCTCCACTTACTTACACATGCAAAGGTAAAATCACACGTAACACTCATACACGATACAAAAATTAATGAACGTTCAAAAACAACTTTAATTCATTAAAGTCTAAATATAACGTTTCTAGATCGAGATACGACGTTCTGCACGCGCAAAATATTAGACGTATCAAGTGTCAACTATAGATTGTTATGCACAGACTTTTACAGCCCCGCCCCCTTGCATAGAGTTTTGGATAGGTTATTTTTTTGCTTGAGTTACGGTTGTTATCTTATTGCGATGCCTATCACTATCCGTTTATTTTTATTTTTTTTATTAGCCTGAATGGCGAGACGAGCACCGAGTCGGCTAATTTACCTGAGTTGTGATTATGACAACCATACTACTACCATTCCATTACCATTGTGACAAAAGTTCTTAATCTACTAATTTCACAATTGTTGGCCCGTAGTATCTTGGCAGAATCTTTTTGGAACTGTGGTAGAAAGGCGATTGTCCTGTATTTTTTTAATACTGTAGTATTTTTATCGGTACGCCATTGAAACACTATAATGACGCAATTGAATTAGTAGATTACCAAAACTAACAATTGCGAAACCACTGATCGACCATTGTGAGACACTTGCAATAGCAGACTCTGATCTTTGATAGCTCGTAAGCGTCACACTTGCCCATTTCGATGTTGATCTTGATCTTGATTTTCCGCACTTAGCCCTTAGGTAATATCTCAGGTGTGATGTGTATTCTAGCTAGAAGTCTAGCCAAACTCCAACCAGAAGCACAGGATCCTCCTGACGTCTCGACAAGCTTATGACAATAAAGCATTATTAAGATTGAGAGTTTCTCGTATAACTAATGCAAGAATATAACAGAAAACAGTTATTGCTGGGGCCGCGTCACAGAAACTCTTTTTTCAAACTATATAACGCGACTTCGTTCTGCAATATTCTCGTATGTAAGTGATAAGCATTCTCCATCTACTCGTAAATAAGGTTTTAATGTGTGTATAAGTACGGTATGCAGCAACGGTATTCCATGGGCGGTAGTGACCATTAGGCGAGCTGCATTCTCGTCTGTATATCAGGGTAATATAAAAGTTCTCATCGCCTATGCAGACGAGTTCCTTAACATGGCTCACTGCTAAAACTTTAAAGGACGTCCAGCAAATGTTAATGGCCGAGGACGTGACGTCACGACGCTAATTACGGTTGTCACTCAAGTCATAAACATGTCAGAATAAATAGGTGTTTCTCTCATCTCTCTTTTCAGACAGACATGTGTAATCTCAGCAGAATAAATTCGAGTTACACAGGCACATTATAATTATGTCAAGCACGTAATGTAGCGATATAGTTTAGATAAGATTGTGTGTTGATTTTACATTAAATCAAATTTTGTTAATCTGAGGGCGACTGATGCTGTTATTTTAGCTTTTTTTTAAAGTATAGGCCGGCAAACGAGGCAAGTGGGACACCTGATGGTAAGTGATCTCCACCGTCCATGTACACCCAAAATACCAAAAAAATTGTGGGAGCGTTGCTGACCTTAAAGGAAAGGGATTGGGAAGGGGAGGGGGATTTTGACCTCCTGATATTTCACTCACCGTACGAAACGCAGCAACAAGCTGCTACTTTACGTCGGTTTTCTGTGAGACAGTGGTAACGACCCGGACGAGCCGGCCCATTCATGCTGTAGACAAAATTGTTTACAGCGTTGCTCTACTACTGATATTTATAAATAGCTAACAACCATATGGATTAAACCAGCTTTTGAACAGAAACGCAAACCAGACCATAAGAGTATGTTATGGAACAGCAATTAGTAACAAAGAGCACGGAATAAATACACAGGCTCATACATCTGGAACTCCATGAATATTAACCATACATTATTTATGTATGACTGATTTTACGCTAGTTTGTTTACGAAAATGTGCGCCATTGTACGCTTTCGTTTAATTATGCGCATTTTGCCGCTTTGCCGCTTTCTCGCCAACAAGGATATTTAACACAAGCGAGGGCAAATAATGGTTATAATAACGAAACGCCTATCGCAAGGAATACTACATTTGGTATAGTTAATGCTAGAAGTTACGTGAGACGAGTATTATTATATTAACACCAAACGACAATAATCACTTCGACTCATAGTTTATTGGTTACATTTACAATATCACTGCTTTACACACCACAACCCCATGTCAGAATTCTCTATATACCGTTATCTAATTATAACTTAAGACAACTAGGATCGAATAGTAAACCAGCATAGCTACCACGTAATGAACACTTGAACTATCGACTGACCACTGCACTTAATGAACTGGAGGCTGACCGACTGACTGCGGGCAATAGACCTCCAGTTTTTTTTTTTTTTTTTGGATGGATGCTTGCTGATAGCCTGACAAGAGTCGGCTTTAGTCAGCGACACCGGACTTTCGGGCGAATGCTTTAGGCACTCCAACCCTAAAATTTAAGTGACCTTCGCTGAGGGCATCCACCCCTAATGGGGGATACGGACCTCGGCTCAGGACGGCCACTGGAGGGGGGCAAAGACATTTGCGATTGGTGGTTTAGGGGGATTTATAAACTACTTATAATCTAATTTTGATCTTCATGGGCACGCGGGCCGGTCGAAGGGTCGGGGGTGCTTCGGGGAGCGCGGCGAGGACCTCTTCGGCGAGGACGGAATGACAGTCTTTTTAAGTGTGCTTTATGTGTGTCTTCCTCTATCTCTCGGATGGCCAGAGTGGTCGCATCGTCGGGATCGGTGAGGACGGAACGCGGTCTTCTCCTCTTTGCGCGGTCAAAGGGAGTATATATCGACGCTCTACGAATGAGCGTGTTTGGATGATGCGCGGCGCGATCGAAATAGCGTTTGCTAGCCACTTTCATGACTTGCCTGATAGTCGGCAAATTGGCATCTACGTGGAGATTGTGATTACGCACAAACCACGGTGCCCCCAGGACTCTACGCAGAAAGCGATTCTGCAGAGTTTGCATACGCTTATAACGGACTTCGGGTACATGAGCGAACGCCGGCGATGCGTACGTCATTATCGGCCTAATACATGTTGTGTATATCCTAATCTTGTTGCGGACGGACATTGGACTCTTTTTGTTCAAGAGCCAAAATAATTGACCCATCGCGAATGCGGCTCGCGCGCGTACCGCGTTTACGTGTGGCATGAAGGTCAACTTCTGGTCAAGGATCACTCCTAAATATTTGACTGTCTCTGTCCAGGGAATGACCACGCCGTGCATGGTGACATTCCGCGCTGGAACCGTGAGACGGGGATTTCTACAAAAGAGAATCGCGGCGCTTTTGGAAGGGTTGATTGTGATTCGCCACTTGCGGAACCATTCGCCGAGTTCGTCGGCGGCGGCTTGCAAGAGGCGAATCACATCAGGCGGATTTCTACGTGAAGCGTAGATTGCTTTGTCATCAGCAAAGAGCGCCAGATGGGCGTTCTTTGGACGCGGTATGTCGGCTGTATACAGCGAAAAGAGATAGGGGGACAGGGTGGAGCCTTGCGGGACTCCAGTTATAGCGACAACCTCTTTTATACCATTTAGCTACCCTTCCACAAGTATATCGCACCATTATTATTTCAGTGTACCCAACGTTGCTTTCTCAGACACCCTCAATATACCAATATTAACAGAATACGCTGTTAATATTCGCATTAAATGAAAGTAAATTCGAGTTGGATAAACTCAGCGTCGATTAACAGACTTGAGTAATGACGCTATGATAGAGTTCCCGGTCGAGTACTCAAATAAGCTCACTCCTGTATACATACATACATACGCACTCACGCTTGTAATCCCCGAAGGGGTAGGCAGAGGTGTAACCAGTACACTCACATTTCGCCGAGCTTATCTCCGACTCACGATGTGATAGGGGGCGAGCCTATCCCCATACCGGGCACAAATTCCAGACTCCGGGCTGATACTGAGCATTTCGAAATAGAAAAACCCAATATCACTTTACCCGACCGGGGGTCGAACTCGAGACCTCAGAGTTAGCTTAATCGTAACGCGTACGCATTACAACTGCGCCACCGAGGCAGTCACGCCTGTATACCCGAGATTATGTCCATCCCATGATGTGATAGGTGAAGAGCCTACCGCGATATCGGACCTTCGGATTGGATTGTCATCTTGGTCATCAATGTGTGATAATGCGATTTAAAACTCAAACCCAAATGTCTTGTCAGATATTTGAACCCGGTACTTTACTATTCTCTACATAAGTATGCTGCCACAAAGCGGCGTTTATAGGTATAGAATAATCTCTTATTAACATGAACGTAGTAATGAGATTAATAGTCGGACGGTGAGCTGACGCTTTTCGTCTAACATTTACGGCTTACTGACGAATATTGATGAGTATTTTTTGCTGATGTGTGTTTGGTAGATCTCTTTCGATCCCACAGGAATGTGTTATACTATTTCTGTCTAACGTCTGTGTAGTTTTCTCTCGCTTTGTACTTCACACAACGTATTTTTAATCGGATTATTAGCTACATTTGCCTTGCCCACCGTCTTTATCTATTTTTTTTATTGCCCTGAATGACTAAATTAGCAGATCGCTCGCCTAATGGTAAGCGCCACGCTTGCCCATAAACATAAGCACATGCAGTGGTGTACACAGAACCTTGAATTACAAAACATTGCATGACATTGGACTGCGCTCGTTAGACATAGGATCCTCGAGCAATTTCACTACAATATCTTTTAAACTGAATCACAACAATGCTTACTCGCTGCTGCTTGGCGGTAGAAATAGACAAAGTGGTAGTACCAACCCAGATGAGCAAGCAATAACTTGTTGATTGGTTTTTGTCAATTATTCAAATTCAAATCGGTAATGGTAATAGGCTTTTGCCCCTTAGAACGCCATGAAATGAAAAGCTCTATGAACTAGCACTAGTTTTACACCTGCCTACCCCTTCGGGGATACAGGTGTGAGCGTATGTTATATTCTTCAATACCTCAGCTTTGGGCTACTAATATACTAACTCTGGTTTTAAATTGCGGGCAACTAACTAATATTTTAGCTTAGTAGACAAATCTCTGTAATTGCGAGGTTAAATTAAGCGCTTCACACATTAATAATCTTGGCTTCGTCGCGTGTTTTGTTCTTAATGTCATTATATTATGGTTCATTTTTGCATATTTTTATCGCCCCGCCTCTGAAAGGTTAGAATTAATGACATAACATATTGTGTTGCCTTTTAAAATGATATTAAAATTAAATTAACGTCCCCTTATTTTTTGCTTATACAACGTGTTACAGAAAGGTGTGGTCATATTTAAGGGTAATTACATAAACCTTACATTCAGTATATATGTATTGAATCTTTTCAAAATCGAGTAATCCTAAAATTTCACACTAATTTCAATCACACATTTATTGAGATAAATCACATAATTAAATAAATAAATAAATCACTATTAATTATGAACGACACTTGCTTTTTAATGATAGTAAATAACATGTACGTAATTTTACGTTCATACGTACGTTACTTGTAATTTAAACACAAATTTACATTACAAATCACCAAGGAAAGAACCTGTGTGCTGAAAATTATAAAAATACCATCTTCCAGAAGCCCTTCAAAGACTTCATCCTCGGATCTTCTATCTATGAACTTGGCTTAATACAGCCGACGTGCCTTTTGTAAGCTATTATCAGCTGCACCAACACAAAACACCAATTCATAATACTTGCTCTAGTAATACAAAATAAATTGAAATCGTAATCATACTTTATAACTTAGAAATTACCGAACTGACAGCGTCAAATAAATGGTAACATTTGACAACTGTTTTTTAATTTAAAATAATACAAAATTGTAAAGTATCACTGTTTATCATTTAGTGTTGTCCAAAGTTGATAGTCGATATAGACATGTCAATCATTCGAAAAAAAAAACTCATTCGAAAATGTTTTATTTGTGTCCTAGCACTGCAATAGAATTTGGTACTTCAGGGGATGAAATACTTACATCGTAAACTATACATTTCTTAAATTTGAACACACCTTTCTATAACACGTTGTATTTAATATGATATGCGTAATACATTTTTGTGGTATTGTAGTTGTTTATCAGCGGTAGCATCAACTACAATAAAAGTTAGGAAATAATATCTACTTATTATTATTATGCGAACATTTATTATCATCAGGTGACCCACTTGTTCGTTTACCGGCTATAAAAGTTGTCTGCAACGATTGCATGGTAAAGCCGCTATGCCCATGTCGATTTTGGTATGACGATAATATTAGGACTGACAAGGCTTTCACACGTGTGGAGTTAGTTTTCAGTATAAACCATTTTATATTTGAAATAAAACTAGTTTATACGGATTTTATCGCGGTTTAATTTTTACTTTTATTCCCGACGTTTCGAAAGCTTTTCAGCCTTTGTGGTCACGGGAGAGACTGAGGTGTAGGTCATCTCACATGTAACATTAACTTTTCGAGAAATAAAAATAAAAATTAAACCGCGATAAAATCCGTATAAACTAGTTTTATTTCAATGTGTAATATTCGCGTAAACATAAGAAATCACCATTTTATATTATTATTTAAGAAGGTAATACAATTAATTGTAAATAAATTAATTGTAAAATAGTTTAACAAATCCCAATTAAATATTCTCCAATGTACGTTTATAATTCGTTTGTGGCCAATCAGCTCGTGCAAACTTGTGCGCTCGTTTATTAAATTTCATTTAGTTCAGTTACAAATACATTACATGATTTCTAACTTTTGCTATTACTATTTAGTTTAAAAGCAGTGATAGCTCAGCGGGGAGTGGTATGGACTGTCGAGACGAAAGTCGCAGGTTCGAAACTAGCCTCAAATGCATACACCTCTGACTTTTATATGTTATGTGTGTATTAATTGTTAATTATTACTTGCTTTAACGGTGAAGGAAACATCGTGAGGAAACCTGCATACCTAAAGAATTTCGAAGGTATGTGAAGTCTGCCAACCCGCATTAGGCCAGCGTGGTGGACGTGCGGCCTATCCCTTCTCATTCAGTAGAGGAGGACCGTGCCCAGCAGTGGGACGAGTATAATACAGGGCTAGTATTATTATTATTACTATTTAGTTTCATGTCTACTGTGACGAGCTCCTCCAAGAAATCGATGATATATTACACTCAGTCGCGAATGTTGTTAAATTTCAGCAAGTACTGTAAACATTGTAAACAATATAATTATTATTACATACGTACATACGCACTCACGCCTGTAATCCCCGAAGGGGTAGGCAGAGGTGTAACCAGTACACCCACATTTCGCCGAGCGTATCTCCGTCCCATGATGTGATAGGGGGCGAGCCTATCGCCATACCGGGCACAATTTCAGACTCCGGACTGATACTGAGGAAATCGTAATAGAAAAACCCAGTATTACTTTTACCCGACCCAGGGATCGAACCCGAGACCTCAGCGTCAGCCTTAGTTGTAATGCGTACGCATTACAACTGGGCCACCGAGGCAGTCTGACTGAATTGTTTGTCTCAACAGAAAAAATACATAAAATAGAGGGTTACTGTTGCGTTTCGTACGGTGAGATATCTGGAGGCCCAAATCCCTTCCCAAACCCTTATATTCAAATTCAATTTATGAATTTTAGGATTAATCCGTATACAATTTGCGATATTATTTAACCCAGCACAGCGATTGTTAATTCGAGTTAATATCAACAAAACCGATTCAATATTGGCAGATAATATTATTATTAGCTATTTTTTTTTATTTGTTTTATATTAAACACAATAAATCGGTGGATTAATATGAGGTGGTAGGTTTCTCGTATGCGAAAGGTCGCGACGCGCGTGGGGTCAAACATTTTACCATACAGATGACGTCATACGCTATTTACGTACAATACAAACGAACAAACGCACTGATACATATCTATACGTAATACGCGATGTGGGAAGAAAGGAATGTAGCGAACACTTATAAACATTCAATATTAAAATTGATGTTTATTTTATGGCAAAGGCCGGCAAACGAGCAAGTGGGTCACCTGATGGTAAGTGATCTCCACCGCCCATGTACGCCCACAATACCAAAAGAATCATGGGTGCGTTGCAGAACCTAAAGCAAAGGGATAATTAAGGAATTGGGAAGAGGAGGGGGTTTGGGCATCCGGATATCTCACTCACCGTGCGAAACGCAGCAGCAAGCTGCTACTTTACGCCGGTTTTCTGTGAAACAGTGGTAACGACCCGGACGAGCCGGTCCACACATGCTATAGACAAAAGTGTGTGTGGAAAGATTGGAAAGAAAAGTTGTCTGGAAGAGATCGCTATTAGCAATAAGAACGCCTATTGTAACATATTGTTATTTGTTATTTTCCCATATTGTGTTGTGTATGTGTGTATACATTAAAGAGTTATAATTTAATCTAATAAAGATTGAAGAAATCCACTGAAAGGGACGCATGGTGACAGAGCTAGGCCCTGAGAAACATTATTAAATGAACTATTATTAACAAATTTCACCTCGTAATTAACCTTTAGTGATCTTAAATCTTAGTTTTTTTTTTATAGTATAGTCTGGCAAACGAGCAAGTGGGTCACCTGATGGTAAGCGATCTCCTCCGCCCATGTACGCCCACAATACAAAAGAATTATGGGCGCGTTGCCGACCTTAAAGGAAAGGGATTGGGAAGGGGAGGGGGATTTGGGCCTCCGGATATCTCACTCACTGTACGAAACGCAGCAGCAAGCTGCTACTTTACGCCAGTTTTCTGTGAGACAGTGGTAACGACCCGGACGAGCCAGCCCATTCATGCTGTAGACAAAATTGTCTACAGCGTGGCTCTACCACTCGTAAACATTAAGTAAAATACCGATATGAAAATGTGACGAACCGTTAAAATAACAGTTTGAAGAGCTACGAAGATTTTATCTTTAACATTAAATTTAGCTAGTCTTTCTTCATGCTTGGTGTTATTCCGACTTAATGCCATGCCAAATATGCAAACATCATGCTACATATCATTGAAATTTAAAGCATTTTATGGTAGTCTTGCATCGCTATTCGTATAGATTTATGAAAAAGGAGATAAAAGAGCAAGGCATAGGTACTATTCAAAAACCATTTTACAGTAATCTTCGACTTTGGAAGCAAAATTCTATACATAATTCAAGCCACTTTGTTATTTTCTATTGTACTAACTTAATATAAGTATTTTTAATATACTTAAATTAAATACAACGTAGAAATCAATCGTCAATCAGCCGTACAGTTTTGTTGATTACACTTTTCCAACAAAGTCAAATTGTAAATTGTAATTTCGCAATCAGTCCATTGTACATTGTAATTATACGTAATTATCTGATTCGGCGACGCGGACGCGTGTAGTTTACGCGGAAAATTTCCGCGTGATGCGAGCTTGAGGGTCGTAACACAGACAATATCTATTTGTTATAAGTGCCGTCAGTACTAAATAATAACACAACGGTTATGACGTCACACTATTATTGTATGACGTTATATTGTCTGTTAAATCCAGAAGATACTCTGACTTATTTAATTATTCAATTATAAATAATATACACGTTATTTAGAACGATCTAACATGTTCAATAATAAATATAATTACTAATGTGAACTATTTGTGAAAAGGTATAAATAAGGTGGAATAATTATTGTCGGCAGTCAGTCGGTTGCTAAACGGAATATAAAGTGTTACTCTGCCCAAATAAATGGAGAAGGTCGTGTACATTGTGTTTCAATTGTTCTACTTCGTTACATATTAGTAACTGCGATAGGTGTTTCCCTTTTTTAACCTTCGACAAAAAAGAGGGGTGTTATAATTCTGAGGGTGTGTGTGTATCTGTCTGTGGCACCATAGCGCGAATCACGAATCACGAATGGACCGTTTTGATGGTTCATAGTTACGTTTGACAGCAAAGCTTTTTGAAAGCAGCAATAGCTCAGCAGTGAGTGGTACGGACTGTCGAGACGAAAGTCGTAGGTTCGAAACCAGCCCCAAGAGCATACACCTCTGACTTTTCTAGGTTACGTGTAAATTAATTGTTAACTATCACTTGATTTAACAGTGATGGAAACATTGTGAGGAAACCTGCATAACTGAGAAGCTCTCCATAAGAATTTCAAAGGTATGTGAAGTCTGCCAACCCACACTAGGCCAGCGTGGTGGACTTAAGCCTTACTCTCTCTCATTCAGTAGAGGCCCGTGCCAGCAGTGGGATGTATATAATATAGGGCTAGTAAAAAAAACATGTCTAAGAAAATCTGTTCAGCCGTTTTAAACTTACAGATGTTTTATTGGTGTCTGGGAATTTTAACCGCTAGTAGTGACGTTATTTGATGTTTTATCATTACACCATCCATGTAAAATGCGATGAAACATTAAAACAATCGCTAATTATACGCGGTTTAAATACACACTGCGAATCCGGAACGAAGCAACGAAGTTTTAACCCCCGAAAAATTTGGTGTTGTAAGTATGAGCTTTGTCTGTGTGTGGGATGTCTGTGGCATCGTAGCGCCTCAACGAGTGGACAAATATAAATTATATATTCTGTTTTTCTTTTTGTTATAGTTAGCTTAATCGTGGTTGTGCTTAGCTGTGGTTCGGGGCTGTGGAGATCACTTACCATCAGGTGACCCACTTGCTCGTTTGCCGGCCTGTGCAATAAAGAAATATATAAATGTGAAAGTTTAGATTTCTCTGAGTATGTGAATTTGGATGTTTGTTAGTTAATCACGCCTTAACGGCTGAATGGTTTTGGATAAACTTTGTCAACTGTATTAGAGGATAGGCTACTTTTACCCCGGAATAGATCGTTAACCACGGATGGAGCCGCGAGCAAAAGCTAGTTTCAAATTCAAGTTTATCATAAAAAATTGTGTACTAAACTAGTACACAATTTTTTATGATAACTCACGAGTACGCACGTGGCGCTGTCTCAAAATAACGTGAATTCATTGAGAACATAAATATTTGCGTTTTCACATAAAAATATGATTCATAAACGTCCCGCTTGATGGACTCGTGTCTTAACATTATTCTACAAAAATAATCGAATGTAAATTCTGACTTTTACTCACAACTTGTGGATGTGTCTACATTACATCCAAACGTAAATATCCGTGTGTAAATATTCTGTGGACACCACGATCCTTTTGTGATAGAATTATACAATAATTTCGATTTTACGCCTTAATTAAAAATTATGTTCGCGTAAAGAATAATATAGAAGCGATAGCTCAGTGGGGAGTGGTATGGACTGTCGAGACGAAAGTCGCAGGTTCGAAACCAATCCCAAGAGCACACACCTCTAACTTTTATAAGTTATGTGTGTATTAATTGTTATTTATCGATTGCGTTAACGGTGAAGGAAACATCGTGTGGAAACCTTGCATACCTGAGAAGTACTTCATAAGAATTTCGAAGGTATGTGAAGAAGAAAAAAAAGAATAATAATAACATCCACCTTAACTGCCCCGGTGGCGCAGTTGTAATCCGTATGTATACGACTGCTGTGCTGAGGTCTCGGGTTCGATCCCCGGGTCGGGTAAAAGTGATATTAGGTTTTTCTATTTCGAAATGCCCAGTATCAGCCTGGAGTGTGTAATTGTGCCCGGTATCTAAAGTTATACCGGGCAATCCAAAAGTACCCAAAGAAAGCCAAAAATACAAAACAACAACACAATACCAAAAGAATTATTGGTGCGTTGCCGACCTTAAAGGAATGGGATAAGGGATTGGGAAGATGAGGGGGTTTGAGCCTCCGGATATTTTACTCACCGTACGAAATGCAGCAGCAAGTTGCTACTTTACCCCGGTTTTCTGTGAGGCAGTGTTAATGACCCGGACGAACCGGCTCATTCATGTTATAGACAAAACTGTCTACAGCATGGCTCTACTACTCAAAAAGGTGTGGCGATAGGCTCGCCCCCTATCACGTCTTGGGATGGAAATAAGCTTAGCGAAAGTGCAGTAGCAGTAGCATGCTACTGTTTAGCTACTGCTTGGGTTTCGAAGTTCTGATTAGTGTTGCCACTTTTATGATTATTCCACTTTGCACCTCGAAATTTGTACACCCAGGTGCAGAAGAGGAATAATCCACTGTATGGGCAGGCTTAGCCATTGCCGTCAGGCGAGTGACCTACTCGTCTCCTCATTCAGGAAAATAAATTACAGTTATTTAAAATCATATTGCTGATCGAGTTTATCAGTATCGAAAATATATACATGCGCACTCACGCCTGTAATCATTAATATTGTTTATACATAAACTCGTGTATTATGAGACACAACAGCTACGGTGCTAATAATAAAATACAATTTTGGTAATGGACTGTCATGTGTATGATATTCTTCATTCCCTCGACCGCGATACACCTCGCGCGTCTTTTCGTGAAACTGACTTTTTGTACCATATGCTGATTATTCTTGTTATTTTGAATACATGCATTTATAATAAAAATAACCTCATTGGTCTACTATCGCTGATAAACTATGAGGTGCTGGGTGCAAATCCAAAATTAGGCAACGATAATTTGTGTTTAAATTTTCACTTTGAAAGACCATACAAAAATTGCCCGGAATTGGAATTTATGCCTGGTATGGTGATAGGCTAGCACTCTATCACATCATGGAACGGAAATAAGCTGGGCGAAAAGTGAGTGCAGCAACAGTTTCACCTTTGCCTATCCCTTCGGGAATAAAGTCATGAGCTTATGCAATGGGTTAAAAATTGAATATCGTTAGCGAACTAATATGAAGTAGTCAACGGCGAGCTTACAAAAAATAATGGGGAAAAAGCTGCCACTTTTCATACGTTACCTTGGTTACCACCCTGGTTAAGCCGGTCGATTCATGCTGCAGACAAAAAAAATGTCTACAGGATACAATTTCTAAAATGTTTCAACCACATACGAAAATGTATGGTTGAGTTTTTGGCGCCATTTCACAAATTTGTTACGGTTAAACAAATCTGAAAACTATTAAGCAGTTTGCCACCAAGGTAGTAGTGCAGTTTCATTTCTGGTAGGTTGAGTTTTACGGATATTTTTTGGCAACTGCAGAGCTGTGATAGTCGATCTGCGCCGCATCGCGCCAGCACTTCCAGTTACAATTGTAGTCACAATAAACACAAATGAACAGCCTCGACGTATGTTCTCATAACAGCGTTACTAGATGTTTACTTTTTTAGAATCTGAAAGTATATTAAATAAACCCATAAGACTTCTTATGTTTACGCGAATATTATACATTGAAATAAAACTAGTTTATACGGATTTTATCGCGGTTTAATTTTTATTATATTCCCGACGTTTGAAAGCTTTTCAGGCTTATTAAACCACGATAAAATCCATATAAACTAGTTTTATTTCAATAAACCCATAAGATACAAAATTTAAAGACTAATATCTGATGAAAGTATAGGAATTAGGATTACATAATATTTTTACACAAATATTATAAAGAATAAAAAAATCGTTTATTTATCACGTAGGCAATGTGTGTCACTATTAGGTGTATTTACACACACAAAGATTTAAATCTAATATATTTTTGATAAAAATAAAAAAGCAATAAGCTGTGAATCAAATATAAGGTCTGCGATATACATCAAACGTTTCGGACGGACGGCTTGCAAAAAGGACAAATCCGTAATATATGTTTAATGTATTGGAATCGACGAAATGTTAGACAGAACTAGGACAATGTAGGATTACGAATGAAATTCCAAATAGACATTCTTTTGCTGGTAAACTGAGTAAAAGTGATCGACGAGTTTGTGGTGTAAGGGTGAACGCACACCTAATCGCGCAGCATGAACTGCATTGTACGCTGTCATCAAATGTAATGCGGTGACAATGGACGATGTGGCACATGCTGCGAGAATAAGTGAGTGAGCACTCACTCACGCTTGTTATCCCCGAAAGTGTAGGCAGAGGTGTAACCAGTACACCCACATTTCGCCGAGCGTATCTCCGACCCTTATGTGATAGAGGGCGAGCCTATCGCCATACCGGGCACAAATTCCAGAATGTGCTGAAGTATCGGGTTCGATTCCCGGGTCGGGTAAAGTGATATTGGGTTTTTATATCATGAAATGCTTATTATCAACCCGGAGTCTGGAATTGTGCCCGATATGGCTGGACCTCTATCACATTATGGGATGGAAATAAACTGGGCGATATGTGGATGTACTAGTTACACCTCTGCCTACCCCTTCAGGGAGGTTTGGAATTGTGCCCGATATGGCGATAATATGCTCGCCCTCTATCACATCATGGGACGGAAATAGGCTGTGCGAAATTAGGATGTACTAGTTACACCTCTGCCTACCCCTTCGGGAAGTACAGGCGTGGGTGTTTGTGTATGTACCACATTTGAATGACTAAGTACTGCTTGGCACTGGACTGTCTCGACACTAGATTTAATGTCATGTTAACCGAAATATAAAATTGTTTGCACTCTGACACTTGATGGCAGAAATAGACAAAGTGGCGATACCAACCCAGACGGCCTCTCGCATACGAAGGAACCAGCACCTAGTAACCATATGTATATAAGAGTATATAAAGACTACACGGTACGTTACGATTCTAAGTATTCTATGATTTGTTACAAACAGTAGACTAAGATGTTAGCACCTTCTATTTAAAGCGGATCAAATAAATCACGTACAATTCCGTATAAATAAAACTAGCTCCACATGCTTGTGAGTAATTTTGTATGTTCAAGATTGGTGTACGTCAAAGTTACGACTACATCGGCTATTATGTTCGAATTGTCATTTTTAAGTATACAATGAAAAAAACTCTATAAATTATAATGATAAACGTAATGACGTGACGTAAATTATAAAAAATATCTTTAACTTTTAACTGAGAGAATAGATTTTCTTTATACGTAGCTAAGAACTATTTTGATTAAATTAACGAAGAAACTAGCTTTAAAATAAAAATAATTGGCGTTCAAATTGATCCATTCGTTTAGAGTTTAGACACTAATTGTATAGACATACACACCCACACACAGGATACACAAAAGCCTCAAACTTAAAACATTTTTTCCGGGTTTTAAATTGCATGAAGCAAACTTGTTGACATCGCCAATTTAGAAACAATTCAAACTAGGTACATGTGAACATTAGTTAGTTAGGAAACGCTTTCCGAAAGCATCGATTTGTACACAAAAGTTCCATCACCAAGGTCAATATACCGCAAGAGCTTGCAAGTCTACGCAAGCCAAACCATCGACACACACGTCCTTTGTGTATGATTGATGAGTCTTGCCTTACGTGTAGCACCACCTTAAGATTCGCACGATATAAATCTGGCAACATCCTGTTAGATCACGCCTGACGCCACAACAGGAGTCGCATTGTTTATATGTGTAAAACTTTAAAAAATTACTACATTCAACGTTATTTTAAAACGTCTGCGCATCCATCGATTGCTTTCAACACATCGTTTGTTTATCGTCAAACAATAAAACTCGATGTAACGCGTTGGCGATGTAAACAACGCGTTAATCACGAGTGTTTTGTATTTAGGTGGGAGGGTGTGTTCGCCTCGATCGATCACTGCCAACCGAACATTAATTTTAATAATGAAATTAAACTTTGTTTTTTAGGATAGACGGTACAATACAAGCTTACATATGAATTGGGTAGTTCCCGTTATCTTACCATAGTAGTTTTAAAACCGGCTTCAAATAACGTTTAACAAATCTTAGAAACCGACTTCAATGTACAGCAATAGCATGTAAATTCCAATGCAATAACACAATCGCGACGAGTGTACTGTTGTCCGTTGAGGAGTTTTATTTTTTTTCTCCGTACTCCGTCATCAGATCTTAACCAAATTTATATGGGACTACATCGCAGCTAAATTCTATCGAGTGATTTTTTTTCCTACTAAATCGGTCCCCAATTGGCGGAGAAATCGATGGACATACATAAAAAAAGCATCAAAAGAAACGCGCCGAATTGAGAACCTCCTCCTTTTTTAAATCGGTTAAAAAGAGAAGTTTCAGTTCATCTGTGTACATTTTATCACGCTATCTGCTTCTATGATTCTTTTTTGTTTGAAAGTTTTTTCCAGACATCCCATTCAAGTTTGGTTATCTGATGACGGAGTACGAAAATAAAATTGGATAGATAACAGCAAACGCACCGTGATTTCAGCTTTGAAATGTGTTTACTTATAGTTATTATTCATAAAGAACCTTGAGGCCTTAAAACTTTTCCTTTTCGCCCAATCTCCTTTAGCTAAGCATAATACGTATGCAATGCACATAAATACATACTTAATAGTAAAATGTTTATAAAACTAAATCTGCAGTGTGTAAATAATGTTGTTTTCCAGTTTGAAAGAGATTAAAGCCTGGGCATTATGAGACTCAATATTAATATATAATAAATATCAAGCGTAGTGCTGCACTGAGTGCAATGCAGTACTTTGTTATTCAAAGCTGTTCTAAAAGGTGTTGGTACTGTTTAAAAGCGATCGATGCTTGGTTTTCCTATAGATTAAAGTACCTTTTATTAAAGTACTTGCCTTGTCTACTCAGATCTATGCACGTGATTAAAATATTATTTATTTAAATCGGTTTCAAGAAATACTTTTAATTTTGCAAAGTCCCACCGCTTTCAGCAAGGTTTGAGTTAGCAATACGAAATGGAATTTTTATACAATATTAACAGTACCTACTTTAAGTGGTAGGTGGTGGTAGGTCCCTCGTTTGCGAGAGACCGGCTAGGTTGGTACCACCGCTTTGTCTACGTCTGCCGCCAAACAACAGTGTGTAAGCACTGTTGTGTTCCGGTGTGAAGGACATTGAAGCCAGTGTTATTACTGGGCATTATGAGACTTAACACCTTATGTCTCGGGGTGACGAGCGCAGTCCAGTGTCAAGCAGTGCTTTATTTAAAGTTCTGAGTGGCGTTGCTTCTGTTTATGAGCAGGTGTGGCGCTTACTATCAGCGGAGCGACCTGCTCGTCTCGTCATTCAATCTAATAATATTAAAAAAAAAAGTAATGACAGCCTCTGTGGCGCAGTGGACGAATAGCCAACTGTGAAGCGAGAGGCCGTGGGTCCGATTCCCACACCGAGACAAATGTTGGTGTGATCCACAATTGTTTCGGTACTGGGTGTTGTGAGACCGCAAGTCCCTCGTAGTTCCTGATACCCACGATACAAGTTAACCTAGTTTAGGGTCAGGACTATGTGTGTGACTGTTGAGTGTATTTATTAAGTACTTACTTTCAATTGTATAATCATTGGGTGTATTTATTAAGTGCTTTCAATGGTATGATCAGAATTTTAGATGCATTGCTAACCTTTGAGCATGAAAAAGAGGGCTTGTGGATTTCTTGCACCTCTAGCAGTTTTACTGACATGACAATACATATTATTATACTTTCGGAAACTTGGATCAAGAATGAAGATGAGGTAAAAATACTCCAGATACCCTCTTATACCCATTACTACAATTATAGACAAAACAAAAGGGGTGGTGGAGTGTCAATCTTTGTGCACAACAATCTCAAACATCACCTTGTTGAAGAATAGTGCGTGGAAGATACTCATTACCTCTGGGTATACG
Source organism: Mimas tiliae (assembly GCA_905332985.1). NCBI lineage: Eukaryota > Metazoa > Arthropoda > Insecta > Lepidoptera > Sphingidae > Mimas > Mimas tiliae. Next base: position 395,391 of record HG995243.1, read on the forward strand.
TGAAGAAATTTTCTCTTAATATAGGCGCTATCTATAAACCCAATAGAATATGAATAATTTTCTCGAGATATATAACCAACAATTACATGAAATGAAACGAGCAATAGTATTTGGCGATTATAACTTAGACTTACTTAACCCGGATTCAGCGACACGTACTTATAAGAACACACTAAAAGAGAACAACTACAAAATTCTGAATAAAATAAGTCCAAAACACTGTACTCGTGAAACAACATCAACCAAGACTATGTTAGATCATGTTTCTTGTAATTTAAGTGAAAATAATTTTCATTTTGTCACTATGGAATCCTCAATGTCTGACCACAAACAGATACTTCTTGAGATAAAGCAATACCAGCAACCATCTATTATAAAACAGAAGTACAGCGCAGTTGATTACAATAAACTCTATAGATGGTTGGATGAAGGTCTTAAAAATTATGAAGAGCCAGAGTATAAGAAACTGGCAGAAATATTACAGTTTTGTTTAAATAAGTGCAGAATTACAAAAGTTAAACTTCTGAATCCTCCACGGCAAAATTGGATTAAAAAAGAACTATTAGAAGAGATAAATGCCAAGAACAAACTATGGCGACAATATAAAACAAACACGACAGACAAGAAATTAAAGACAGAGTATGAGTATATAAAAGCTAGAGTATCACACAACATAAGTAAAGCGAAAAGAGACTATTACCTAAAGAGGTTTGAAGAAAATTTAAGTAAACCACGAAAAATGTGGCAGCTTATAAACGATTTATCGAAAAACAAATTACGTGACAGAACTGGACCAGACAAACTTGTAACGGAAGCTGGTACTATTACAGACCAAAAAGAAATATGTGAAAGTTATAATTCATACTTTTCGACTATTGGCTCAACCTTAGCACATCAGATCTCCAACAAATCAAAAAAAACTCAAATTGTAGAAGAGTGTAGACTCACTGATAAAACGGAATTACAGTCTCTGAAACCAGCAACTATGATGGAAGTTATTAATATAATTAAACATTTGGACTGTAATACTGCATGTGGCATTGATGGTATTAGTGCAAAAACTATTAAATGCGTAAAAGACATATTTGCTAAGAAACTTACAGCCTCTATTAACTATTGTATGGCACGAGGTATTTTTCCCAACGAGTTAAAAATAGCAAAAGTTGTACCCATTTATAAATCAGGCAGTAAATTTGACCCGTCCAATTACCGCCCTATATCGGTTCTCCCGGTTATCTCTAACGTTTTTGAGAAGATTCTTTACAACCGATTAGAATGTTTCCTTAAATCAAAAAGCTTCTTTTACCCTAAACAGTATGGTTTTAGATCTCAATCAAATACTCTCGCCGCTACAATTGATATTGTAACCAAAATTAAAAATAAAATTGATCAAAAACAAGTTGTCTTAGGTATATTTATCGACCTTAGAAAAGCTTTTGACACCATTAGTCATGAATTATTATTACAAAAACTAGAACTCTATGGTGTAAGAAACAAAGCACTTGACATTTTTAAATCGTATATGGAGAACCGTAAACAAATAGTAAAAATGGGTGAATATGAAAGCAATTCCACAGTTATAAATTTTGGAGTCCCCCAGGGATCAATATTAGGACCCCTCATGTTCCTTATTTATATTAACTATATCAGTGAACTAGGTCTCAAAGGTGACATCTCCCTGTATGCAGACGATACAAGTCTCTTTTACTTTGGTTACTCAGTCGAAGCTATAATAGCTGACGCTCAGAATGATCTTAATCTGCTAAATGACTGGTTTCAGTCAAATCTCTTAACTATTAATACTACGAAAACAAATTATGTAATTTTTGCAGCAAAAAATAAAAAAATTAATAATAATCTTGAACTTAAAATAAACGGCCAACTACTTGAACGAAAACCTAAAGAAAAATACCTCGGACTTATCTTAGACAGTAACCTAACTTGGAAGCCACACCTAGAAAAAATTAAATTTAAATTAATTCCACTTACAGGGGCGCTACGAAATATAACAAACTATCTCCCTCGAAGAATACGATATCTTATTTACAATTCTTTGGTTAAACCCCATATCGACTACCTTATTGAAATCTGGGGTACTGCAGCTAAGTCTAATATAGATCCAATTCAGCGAGTGCAGAATAGATTAATTAAAATTTTATTTAACTATAAATTCCAAACACCTACTGAAGAAATATACGAGGAAACAAAAATAATGAATATAAAACAAACGTACATATACTACACATGTATTCTTATACGTAAAATATTAAATAAGGAAATCCATTCGAATTTGAAGTTTGTAACAAAACAACAATCACGAAAGATTAATTTAAGACGTGCTAGTTACTTAGTGACCCACCCACCTAGAACTAACTATGGTAAAAGAAATTTGGAGTTTGAGGGTGTTAAAATTTACAACAAATTACCATCAGAAATAAAACAAGAAAAATGTTATACCAGATTCAAAAATCTACTCAAAATTCATACAGTTAATACATATAAATAAATAATTAAAAATCGTTAAAAAATATACACTAAAAAATATGTACGTATAATATTAAACTAATATAATAACACATAAACCCAAAACACATAGTACAATAGAATATACCAATAAATTAAAAATATACATTAGTAATTTTCCAAATTAAACATAAATCAATAAATCCAACTCCTAAAATAGTTCCTAAAGCACACATACATACATTTTACAAAAAATAAAAAAATAAAGTTGTTGATACGAGAACATGCCTCAATGCCTCATCTAGTTAAAGTTAAAATAATTCATATAACCATATTCTGCTTGTCAAGGATCGAATTTCTTACACGCTTATGTATGTTATTTGTTTACCCACATTTTTGTTAAAAAAGATTTGTTTTGTCATCTATTTACGTACCTTTGTGCGCTCTAAATATTAATCCTAGTTTTAAGCAATTGTTTCTCAGTAAGTGAATCATGTAATTCTTCATGAGAAATAAAGTTATTCTTAAACCTCAAAAAACAATACGATATGCACAGCTGAACTGCCATTGCACGTTGGATTATCTGTGAGACCATGGTATTTTGATAGCAGATGCCGCAAAAGAGCAAGTAGTAACCTGATAGTAATTTACTAAGTAGTAGGTATCTCATATGCCAGAGGCCGTCTGGGTTAGTACCCCTACTTACTTCTACTTCTGACGTCAAGAAATAGTGTGTAAGCAATGTTGTGCTCCGGTCTGAAGAACCAATGTCCTTGTCAATAGATTTGGATTTCCCTGGAGTCAATACTACAGGGAAATAACTGGGCATTATGAGGTTTAATACGAGTATCTTATGTGTCGGAGTGACGAGTACAGTCTAAAGCCATGCAGTGCTTTTTAATTCAAAGTTCTAGATATGTTATTTCTATTTATGGGCAGGCGTGGCGCTTAAAATCAGGCGAGCGACCTGACGACGTTATTCAAACTAATGATAAAAAAATATCTCCACCATCCATGGATACCCACAATGCCAGAAGAAATATGGGTACGTTATTGACTTCACACGAAAGAAAGAAAATAAATTTATTTTGGGGATAAATGGGGATTGATAAGGGAAACAGGGCTATTTCAGCTTCGGAAGAAAGCACTTCACGTCGGTTGTTTTGAGACATTAGTACGGGGTAGTAACTGACCCATTCAGATTATAGGTATTTGTCTTGGCTTAGCTATAGACAGTCTACAGCCTTTATGAAACTTTTTTTACCTTCTCAGCCTCAACTCCTCCTTAACTTTCTATTTGATTAAATTCTTTTGCGGGACAAAGACCACTTAGCATTCCCAGAGACTCACCGAGCTTCAATGCTCGGTGTCCACAAAAATGCGTGCCACAGTCGATCCTGGTGCACAGGAGTTACAGGGGCGGGTGTGTGGGCAGGATAGTCTCTTCCCAGACCCAGGGGAAGGGGAGCTGGTTTTGCCAGACTCACCAGCCTTCTGACCCAGGTGTCTGAACGACCGCTGGGTCGGGTTCCTAACCATAAGAGCCCTATGCTGTTATACCGACTAAAACCATGCGGCGGCCCTCTTCGGTGCAACTGGGACGGTCCCGGGGATTCTAAGTGTGCTCTGGATTGCTGCCGGAACCACTCCTGCGTTTAGCTGCTTTGTGACCCCCCTCTTAGAGGACTTAGAAACTCCTCACAATAAAAACGTTTTTCGACGTCAAAGTCTGCACGATATTTAGTACTGCCCTCCATCTTGATATCGCACCGTGGAATGTACATCAAGTACGCATCCCCCGCTGTACAGTCGCGACCCCAGACGGTCCCAGTTAGTCGCCTTTTACGACAGGCAGGGAATACCGTCGTAGAATTTTACAAAAACCCCCAATCCACAGGGCTGACCCTTTTTTTTGGCATAGGTCGGTCGATAAGCTCGCCCCCTATCACATCGTGGGATGGAGATATACTAGGCAAAATGTGGGTGTACTGGTTAAACCTATGCCTACCCCTTCAGGGATTTCAGGCGTGAGTGCGTATGTATGTAAGGTCGGAAACGAGCAATCCATCTCCATCTCCACCGCCTATATACGCCCACAATACCAAAAATTCATGGGCGCGTTGCCGACCTTAAAGGAAAATGATAATTAATGGATTGGGAAGGAGAGGGGGATTTGGGCCTCCGGATATCCTACTCACCGTACGAAACGCAGCAGCAAGCTGCTACTTGACGTCACTTTTCTGTGAGTCAGTGGTAACGAGCCGGACAAGCCTGAAACTACCAAAGAACAGGTCAGGTCAATTTAACTGCGCATCCTGAACCTTCCATATACAGTACTCGTATATTCCAACAGGTTTGTTTACATTAACATTATCATAAAAGTGAATGTGTAAAGTTACGTCGTTCGGATTCATAGCGACCACTTTCTGCTAACTCAGATACCTTGAACAAATAGAGGGACGGGATATTACACAAATGCTAGCTCCAGAACTTACCTACCCGATTTGAGGTAGGTTAGGATATTATTATCCACGATTTGCCACTAACGCATACTTGCATATTGGTCATATAGTACGGAAGAGTGATGAGAGCTTGAAGAAACTCATCGTGGTTGGGAACACAGAACGAAAACGCACACGTGGTTGATCCCCAACACGATGGACTGATCAGATCAAAGACTCATCAGCCGCCGGGTTCTATAAAGTTGTGAGAGATGCGATGAACAGAAGCCGATGGAGAGACATCATCCGATCGAAATGCGGACCATCCGATGATGACCACGATCCTCAGTCATAAGGGGCCGACTACAGAGAGAGAGGATATTGTAACAAAGAATTTGAATTATGTTCAAACGACTTAAAAAAGAAAGAGGTTTTCAATTCGTCTATCATTTTTTACTTATAAAAAAGAGGGTGTTATAATTATTTTTTGATCTGTATATACCTAGATTTGTCGGTGTTATAGATTTGTCTGGATGTGGGTGAGTATGTGTATGTGTGTGTGTGTGTAATATGTATCTGTATTAAACAATCCCACGAATCATTTTGTGAATCAGTCACAATTTACAATCATTAATTTATATTTCTTTCTCTATAATTAATCGGATTATAATATTCACAAAGAAAATCGCAGTTCTTGAATTTATATTTGATGTTTCCGTTCTAAATGTTTCTAATTACATTGTATTCTTTTATTAATCAGCGTTATATTTTCTTTTATTCAATAACTTAAAGATAACTAACATAAAGAACACATCACTCGCGTCATATATCATATATTGCGCCAGAGGTTAAACCATTTTCCGGTCCTCAGTCTAAGGTGGCCACTTATTTCCAAAGCCTCTTGAGTTGTAGGTGTTCGTTACCTATGGCCTTTGCCAACAGTCAGATCAACTGAATTGTGATTATTTCATGGAGATTAGAAATCCAGCAACTCCAGGCTCGCATGTGGTGTTTAAATATACGTGATATATACACAAGTTCACGCCTTTATCCCTGAAGGGGTAAGCAGGTGCAACCGCAGTTCGCCAAACTGTTTTTTTCGCCCTATAACCTGTCCAGCAATTCAATTTTAGCAATTCAATTCCGGACAATTTATTTATGATTTCTCTAATCTGATACTCAAACACGAATTGTGATTGCCTGTCCAGTTTTCAAATAAGTTTATTTTTTTAATGCTCACTGTGGTGTCGGTAAATTACAACAGAATGCCAGTTCCGTTTGTGTTTGTGACCGAAATATTTCAAATGTAAAATGTAACATAACAAGTTTTAAATTATTTAGCCGTATAATTAAATTATGCATTTAACAAAGCACTTGAATAACATTTAAAATTTGTGAATTTTATACTAGACTTTTCTCGTGTATGCTGTTTTGTCGGCTTTCTTTGACCATAACTTTGGTGCAAATCAAAAAGCTTAACTTACCGTTTAATACGAAATTAAATAACATTAGTACGACAGGAGTAAGACAGGTCTTGTTCTTATTACATTATCGACGCGTAATGCGCCATAATGCGCCTCCGTGGCGCAGCGGGCGAGTAGCCGGCTGCGAAGCGAGAGGCCGTGGGTTCGATTCCCGCACCGAGACAAATGTTTGTGCGATACACAAATATTTAATTCGGGTCTGGGTGTTGTGGGACCGCAAGTCCTTCGTAGTTCCTGATAACTACGATACAGGTTAACCTAGGGTGGGGTCAGGACTATGTGTGTGACTGCTGGGTGTATTTATTTATTCTGTTTTTTTTTATGATATATTGACACGTTTTGTGCGTGACTAATGCTTGATATACAGAATTGAGACACTGACCAGCCTCAATCGCATGTTAAAATCAACCTACTCTACAAAGCAATTTCATCGCATACATAAAACTCTTCAACAAAAACAGAGGATAACAGGACGCTCATTTTTCTGAAATAACAACCCACTGATTTATGGATTATTCAAAGAACGGTGAATCAAATTATGGAAATAAATGACGTGAATGGTCTTCGGTAGTTAATCATTTAAGGTTAAGAAAATATTTTGACTTCCGCTCTTTGTAGTGGCGAGCACGTTTCATTTCCTCTTTAGGAAAAAAGGAAAAATTGTAGCAAACATACATTTTAGAAACCCTGCATTTTATTAAGGTTATATAACTAAGAGATGAAGGTGTAATTATAGATCAAGCTTAGCGCCGCTTTTTTGGGATTGATATAAATAATTGCACATTTTGTAGTAATTTGATTTAGTTTTTAGGGTTCCATACATAAAGGATGTTAACGGAACAATATTACAGATCCTACACCGTCTTTCTGTCTATGCTATAATTAATGAGTAGGTCCCGTATGCGAGAGGACGTCTGGGTTGGTACCACCGCTTATTTCTGTCGCCAAGCAACAATGTGTAAGCACGGTTGTGTTCCGGTTTGAAGGACATTGAAGCCAGTGAAATTTCTGGGCATTATGAGATTTATCAACTTATGTCTCGGGGTGACGAGCGTAGTCCAGTGTTATTTTAATTTAAAGTTCTGTGTGGCGTTGCTTCTGTTTATGAGCAGGCGTGGCGCTTATCATCAGGCGAACGACCTGCTCGTCTCGTTATTCAAAATAATAAATATATACACTACTGTATATACCGCTAAAGTATAGTATACACAGAACAAGTACGTAAGATGTGTTACAGTGTGGCCGTGTATTGTACTCTTTATTACCGAGTCTGTGTGTACTAACACTTTGTGTAACCGGAGGGCATGTTTAAACAATTTTCTGTATGTTACAGTATAGTTGGGGTAAATATTATTATCTGTACCATACATACATACGCACTCACGCCTATAATCCCTGAAGGGGTAGGCAGAGGTGTAACCAGTACACCCACATTTCGCCGAGCTTATTTCCGTCTCATGATGTGAGAGGGGGCGAGCCTATCGCCATACCCGGCACAATTCCAGACACCGGGTTGACTAAACATTTTTTAATAGAAAAATCCAATATTACTCATTTTACCCGACCCGGGGATCGAACCCGAAAACTCAGCAGAGCAGTCGTACCACTTACTTACATAGTCAAAGGTAATTACACGTAACACTCATACACGCAACAAAAATTAATGAACGTTCAAAATCAACTTTATTTCATAAAAGTTAATTTAAAGACGTATCAAGATGGCAACTAGAGATTATTATGCACAGATGTTTATAGCCCCGCCCCCTTGCACAGAGCTTTGGTGGGATCATTTTATTGCTTCAGTTACGTTTCTTGTCATCTTATTTCGATGATTAAAACATATTAAACATTAATTATTCGCTAAATAAAGTTTATGCTACTTACTTACTTACTTACTTAGTAAAAATCTTTTATAAGTTCCATTCACATTGAATATTCTACCGATATATTTTGATGTCCCTAACCTAAATTGAAACTGTTGGACCACCATTCAATAAAACTACAGTGTCTTTTTCTTTACGATCTTCTATCAAAGAGTTCGGCATAGACAGGCGGGTATCAACGAAATGAACAAATGGGGTAATCTGGGACGTTTACAAAGGGGCACGGGTTAAAGACCCGGAATCGCCGTATTATGTACCACAGGAGTTGGTTACTATATAAAATAACGGGTGGACGGTGTTTTGTTTGTTGACATATTACTCATCTGAACATCAAAATAAGATAACTAGAACGATAACTCTTTTAAGAATCTGCCTAAAATACGGTTCCACTTACTTACACATGCAAAGGTAATCACACGTCACACTCATACACTCAATAAAAATTAATTAACGTTCAAAATCAACTTTATTTCATAAAAGTTAATGTATAAATATTACATATCTAAATCGAGATACGACGTTCTGCACCGCGCAAAAAATTAGTGGCAATTAGAGATCATGAATATTTTTTAATGAATTGATGAACGAACGAGCTGCACAGACAATTATAGCCCTGCCCCCTTGCACAGAGTTTTGGTGGGGTAATTTTTTTCACACTATTTAGTTTTGTTCAAACCGTTTTAAAAACAAATAAATTTGTACCTATTATTCTTTTTTGCTGATATTAATCAGGGTCCGGGTTCCAATCATGATTTGACGGTGAATCTGGTGTACTGTGGGGCGACCCGCCGTCTAACCCCCACAACCCGCAACGGGAACCAAGTTGCGCCATTGCCTCGTCCGTTAATCAGCAGAGTGTACCACGGATCAGTGTGTAGGTGAGATTTTTTTTTTTTTTTTTTTTATTTATTTATTTATTTACAAACAATGTTACATAGATTATGCATCTAAAACTAAGTAGACAATAGATTGACAAAATTATAAAAGTGTTAGAGGTACATAATACATTTATCATTATTTTAAACCAATATGTAACACAGAAATGTTTTGGTTCCCTGACCCACCAAACTAGGTAGAAACCTGTATCTTGGGAGTCAGTGTTCCTCCGAAAAAACGATGTCCAATTACATTGATTACATCCAGGATTTAGATTGTATGTGATGGCAAATTAACTATAAGTTTTATTCTAGCATTATCATATAGCATGTTCGTTGCATGCAATAACTTACAAAAAATATATTTTATTTATAATAATTACGTATGGTGTGAATGTGTTATGTGTGTGTGTGTGTGTGTGTGTGTGTGTGTGTCTGTGTGTGTGTGTGTGTGTGTATGTGTGTATTTGTGAGTGTGAATGTGTGCGTGGAGATATTGGCTTACGGCCTGGATTGGTGACCCACTTACACTCTTTATACTCATAAATATTACGCGATAAGACCCCGATTTAATATTATATTTTGTATAAATACCGAGAGAGAACCGTTTCAATAAATATAAAGATTAACTGAAAAGTCGTAAACTGCGCATGGCGGTGGAAAACCTCATCGAGAACAAAGTTAACGTGAAAATGTGCATGGTTGGAGGTCGAATGGGTTCCGATAAATATTTCAATTTCCAGCCGGCGCGGCGGTCAGCCGGTCGGGTGAGAGGGAGGGGGGAGGAGGAGGGGATCGCACCCCACTCGTCAAGCGTACTTCAAAGCATTTAACCACTGAACTGCGTTTTTTGCGAATTGTTTATACTCGTTCTTAGGAATTTCTTTTGAAGTATTATGTAGTTTGCTATTATTATTACAGTCCTGATGACCCCCTACTATACTAAGTGATAGGTTCGAAGTATACGAGAAAGCGTCGGGGAGGTACAACCGCTTTGTCTATTTCTACCGTCAATCAGCAGTTTGTAAGCGCTGTTGTGTTAAAACGTGGGGTTGAAGGTTATTAAAGCCAGTGAAATTACTGGTCATTAAGAGACTTAACATCCTATGTCTTGGAGTGACGAGTGCAGTCCAACGCTATGCAGTACTTTCTTTTGTCAAGGTTCTGTTATTTGTTTGAATGGCGCTTGCAGCGACATGCTCGTTTCGTTATCCAGGCAAATAAAAGACCTATAACCTGTATTTAAGGATGCCAGGAACTACAAGAAACTTTCTGAAATAATTGTGAATCATACAAACTTATTATGCGTGCAGGGATCGAACCCGCCGCCGTTTCATAGCCAGCTATTCACTCACTGCGTCATGGAGACTGTCGGACTTTGAATATTAAATACAAATAATAGTATCTATAAATTATGCTCAATATTAATTATAATAGAAATCATGTTCATATACCAAATCACCCCAATATACCTCGGGGTACCGGCTCAAACTACAGTAATATTATAATACTGTAATAGAATGGAAGCTTGCTTAATTAATTTCGAGTATTAACCTCACATGTTATTTGTTAAGCACGGGTTGAATACCCAAAGCTCGTGAACTTTGAACATAAGTAACATAATATTACGCACGAGTACTACGTTGCTGTTATATTTTATTTCAAAGAAAAAAGAATCCCCATTTGTTTTTTATTAGCTTGATTGACGAGACGAGCAGAGACGAGAACAAAGCACTGCATGACACTGGACTGCGCTCGTCACCCCGAGACATCTCATAATGCCCAGTAACAGAAAAACTCAATATCACTTTTACCCGATCGAACCCGAGACCTCAGCGTCAGCCTCAGTCGTAACGCCTTGGTATTACAACTGCACCACCGAGGCTTTAAAACTAATTCGAAATTGCTCGAATTCTCTATAATAATTCCTATATTACAACTAATTGGATGATTACTCTGAACGTTATCCCTTCAGGTATGGATACAGACGTGAGTTTATTTTACGTAATACTTCAAATTATTTTATCGATTAATATCTCAATCCAATACATCAATTATTCATTTCAGTTTGTTTGTTCATAATATATATTCGTACGCGCACAACAACGTAATTGCATTAGTGTTCTGGAGGCCAATTCTCGTAATTTTAAATGTTCAAAATATCATTCCGATCTATTCTCAGCGTCAAAAAAGTTGCAAATGGCATTCTCTTAAACCAATAATCAACGTCAAATGTGAACATAGATCGTAATGAGATTGAATGTAGAATAAAAGTTGACTGAAGCCAAAACGGTATAATAATACTGCTAATGCTAGGTGCATTTGGCGTTGATTATTGGTTTAAGAGAATACCATTTGCGACTTTCTTGACGCTGAAACTAGATTGGAATGATATTTTGAACATTCAAAATTACGAGAATTCGCCTTCTGGTATTTGGCTATGAATTTATTATGTTAGACCGCTGTGTATTGCCAATAATCACAATTTGCATGCACGAGGTAATAGTGTAGGTGTCGACCGAATACCGAGTTTCAATGGAATATTATCACTAATATGTACACTAATAAATAGAGGTACAATTAGGACACCCACAATTCTCCAAGCTCATTCACGTCCGCTCATGATGTGAAATGGGGTAAGCCTCTCCCGATACTGGGTATAAAATGCAATATCGGTCTACTCATGTCTTGTCATGCGATTTTCGAATCAAATTTCAAACATAACATTTTACAGTTTCTCACATAATTAAGCCGCCATGACGAGGTGCAATGATTACAATTTGCAATTACAAATAATTATAATAGTGAAACTTGGGTATTTATGAGTTGAGATGCTTGTTAATGGCTGAACTGATTTAGATGAAATTTGGCATAGAGACAGCCCATAAGATACAGGTTACTTTTTTTGTTCAATAATACATTAAAAGTAAAAGCTAGTTTACCAATAAAAATAACTTAATAAAATTACTAACAATAATTTTACTTAATAATATTGTCCAAAGAGTAATATAGGCCTCGTATTTTATTTTCCACACAGGCTATTGTAATATTTTAATTTCCGGCAAAAAAACTGCATCAACCGTAATGTGAACGATGAATATGTGCAGTGTTCACAACTACCCCATTTAAAATTCGACAAATTGCGACCGCTATCGACACCAGAGTAACCATTTGTTCCAAATTGGTGCAATGCGCAGCGGCGGTTATCCGATTTTAATTACATTTTATGCTGCAAAAGGCTTAAAAAGCCTTGTGTGAAAGCATTTCGGGGAAATGATCACTTTTACCCCTTTCCTATAAAAGCGATTTTCTATTCGATTGGGTTTGATAGAATCGCTGCGGTGGTGCGGAGTGGGTAGTTCTAGTTTTATAATTATAAAACTTGTTCATTTAGAAGTTTTATTTTATACGGCATTTTACTCCCTTCTTCCACCTGCCCTAATCTCACTCGAAGTGGGGTCGGCGAAACATGCTTTTTAATACATATTACAGAAAGATTGGGATTGTAATACGAAAACTACTATGGGGTTTTAATAATTACAGGGAATCGTATTTGCATATTAATATACTAGCTTTTGCTCGCGGCTCCGCCCGCGTGAATAGAATTTTCCGAAATAAAACGTAGCCTATAACCGTCTCCAGGGTCCCATCTATCTCTACATCAAAAATTCATCAAAATCGTTCAGTGATTTAGGCGTGACAGCGTAACAAACAAATAGATATTTTTTCCTATAAAGTATCCTATGTTACTTCTTATACCTCCAAGAATATGTGTACAAAGTTTCATGATGATCGGTTAAGTAGTTTTCGCGTGAAAGCGTAACAAACAAACTTATATTCACTATTATAATATTAGTAAGTAAGTAAGTATAGTAAGTATTAGTATGAAGTATGATACTACTCATCTCCATCGGGGTACACCGCTAGAGTAATGGGGTAAATCTTTTATTTATGTCATATTAATATTTTATCGCGACATATTTAGGTTTTAGGTACAAAAGGCCGTTGTCTCTGCCAGCGAGACATAAATTATAATACAGATAAAAATCACTGACCTGAAATGCCTCAGAAGATACTAGAACTATCTGTCTTGATAATCTGTAAAGAAAAAACATAAATTTTACGTTCTGATTATAACTTTACCGCTGAGTTATTTTGTGAAAACTTCAATAATTTTCAGACATTATACCATTTAACCAGTTTTATTTTATTTTGAGAATAGACAATTATAAACTATCCCCATCTGACCATGACTAATAACTACATACAGCTTATGCTGAGTTGGTGTCGATTTTGTGACGAGCACATCTAATTTAAGTGTTTTTTGGATTTTCGTTTTTCTTATAATTTTTCTATTTGCGAATAAATATTTTTTCTTTCTTTTCTTTCTTTCTTTCTTATACGCACTCACGCCTGTACTCCCCGAAGGAGTAAGCAGAGGTGTATAACTAGTAGACCCACCTAATGGACGAATGGGTCGGCTCGACCGCATTGTTACCACCGTCTTACTGAAAACCGACGTGAAGTAGCCAGCTTGCTGTTACGTTTCGTACGGGGAGTGAAATGTCCTGAACCCCAAATCCCTCTCCAATTTCCAATCCCTTAATTTCCCCTTACGTCAGCAATACCCCCATAATGCTTCAGTTATTGTGGATGTTCATGGGCGATGGATATCACTTATCAGGTGACCCACTTGCTCGTTACCCTGCTATAAAGAACAGATTTTCTCCAAACATAATTCGATTAAACAATTCAGCTTTCAAACTGAAAAACAATGCAGTGAAATCAGTGCTTTAGTATATGCACTGCGATGCCATACACACACACATACACACACCAAGGCAGAGAAAGGGGTCACACTTACAACCACCCTTAAATGTTTTACGTTTTTTTCTTTGTTGTTGGGGTATCCGCTTAGGACATTCTGTGAAAATTTTAGCTCGACACATTACGGTTCAAAAGATTTAGTTCTTTATAGTTTAAACATAGTACAGAAAGATGTCATACGGCTTAGTTATGGGGTTCTATTCCCTTTGGGTACGGAACTATAAAAGTTAAATTTGTTGCAATCCAATATAATCTTTACGCTCTATAATGATACATGATATTTTTTAAAGTTTTCATAACTGCCTCGGTGGCGCAGTTTTAATGCGTACGTGTTACGATTGAGGCCAACGCTGAGGTCTCGGGTTCGATCCCCGGGTCGGGTAAAGTGGTATTGGGTTTTTCTATTACGAAATGCTCAGTATCAGCCCGGAGTCTGGAATTTGTGCCCGGTATGGCGATAGGCTCACCCCCTATCACATAAGGGACGGAGATACGCTCGGCGAAACGTGAGTGTACTGATTACACCTCTGCCTACCCCTTCGGGGATTACAGGCGTGAGTGCGTATGTATGATATTTTTCACTCAAAAAAGAATAATGATCTTAGTATAAGCCCCTCTAATCTCATAAGGGAGTACAACAAAGTCATGAACGAATGTGGGGTTGCTACATCTCGAGTCTTATTTAATCATATTATCGTTTACCACAATGTTGTTTAGAAACGCGCTTCCGTATACACACAAAGTAACATCGAATCTTTGAATATTATGATATAATAACATTAACTTGAAGCGGTGTAATGTTAGGTTTTTATATTTTAACTAGCTTTCACTTGCGGCTCCGCCCGTGTGATTGTCTTTACCCAAAACAACCTCCGCCCTTTTAAAGCTTTTTACCCTTTGAAAATCAACTCCGATTTTCGAATAATCACGAATTACGTATTTCCTTATTTGTTTTAAGGAGTGCTAGGAATTTTGGAATCGAAATATTTAATATTGCTTCTCCATATCAACTTTGAACCCCCAATTTAACCCTTTTAGGGGTTGAATTTAAAAATATCCACCCTTATATACATTATAAAGGGAACTTCTTTGCAGAATATCAGCTATCTAGCTCCAAGGATTTGGGCTGGGCGATGATGAATCAGTAAATAAGTCAATGAGTCAGCATTTTTCTTTTTTATGTGTTCTGTACCACTCTCTAGACTATGGCTGCGTTAGTGCGATTCGTTTGTGATCGTCAATAAATATACATACGCACTCACGCCTGTAATTCCCGAAGGGGTAGGCAGAGGTGTAACTAGTACACCCACATTTCGCCGAGCGTATCTCCGTGCCACGATGTGATAGGGGGCAAGCCTATCGCCATACCGGGCACAAATTCCAGACTCCGGGCTGATACTGAGAATTTCGTAATAGAAAAACCCAATACCACTTTACCCGACCCGGGGATCGAACCCGAGACATCAGCGTTAGCGTCAATTGTAACGCGTACGCATTACAACTGCGCCACCGAGGCAGTCAATAAATATGACTACGCTATTATAATTTTTCAAACTCTTTTGCAGTTTGCAGGACCTATTTTACAAACTCAGCATTTGTTTTTACACTCACCCAAAAGAAAGACAGCCGCAGCCGCTTAATGTAATAAGACGAATCTGGCGAGTCACTTATTTCGATAAAATATGTTGAGTCGGTTAAACAGTTACATTTATAATATTATTATTAAATGATATCGCTTAACTAATAACCAGACTGAATTGTCTAGGTTTACCCAATAGTTTGACCTGGGTCTTATCTAAAGTCGAATACACAATTAATTACCTTTGATCGACTGATGTTCTTTGACAAAATCCGTACTCATGCGTGCAGTCTAGACAAGGATAGCCCTTTACATAGCATAAAAATATATATTTTTAGGTAGGATGATAAGATGGGACCGTTAAAAAAATAACTAAAAGCTCACGCATTATCCCTTAAATTATCTGAGGGAGAGGCAGAGGCGTATTTAATTAAATATTTAATTAGAATATGTATTCTATAATGTATATTTTACTCTATATTCGGTTTTATTTTATTTTAAGTCTGTTTTTTTTTTTATAGTATAGGCCGGCAAACGAGCAAATGGGTCACCTGATGGTAAGCGATCTCCACCGCCCATGTACGCCCACAATACAAAATAATTATGGGCGCGTTGCCGACCTAAGGAAAGGGATAATAAGGGATTGGGAAGGGGAGGGAGATTTAGGCCTCCGGATATCTCACTCACCGTACGAAACGCAGCAGCAAGCTGCTACTTTACGCCGGTTTTCTGTGAGACAGTGGTAACGACCCGGACGAGCCGGCCCATTCATGCTGTAGACAAAATTGTCTACAGCGTGGCTCTACCACTCGTAAAAACTGTTATATACACCTACTTTGTTTCTTCTCTGCATCACCCAAGGTCGACTGGTAGAGAATGCCTTTGGCATTAAGTCCGCCTTTATACATTTGTATATAAAGTTAAATAAATAAATCGACGAAAAAAAGAGTGAGATCCTCAATTGAACGCGTATATTTGCTTAATTTTGTATACTTATATAATAATAATAATTTATTTATTAAATCAAGTTACAGAGACTCATTTGTGTTAGTATACAAACTTATATTTCTAATGTTAGTAAACAAAAAGGTTTTTAAATATATGTAACCAGTGCTACTGCGTTGTACATGACGGTGCATGCATCCTGCAGCAGTGGTTCACATAGGCACAGTGTAACCTATTTGCGATCATATTCAGAATGCTGTTGGCGCTGATCATATTCTTTATATGTATAACTTTTCATAGAATGATCTGATTTTGATGCTTCTTTTTTCATTTAAAGGTGATTATGCTCAATGTGAGCATAACAGTAACTCAAAAAACTAAAGACAAAAATAGCAAATTTTAAGTCGTAGCTATTGTTTTATAGCTCAATTATTGGTAGAGCACATTTTTATTTTTATTTTTAGCACTTTAAGAACCGCTTTTATTGTACCAATTATTATGGAGTTCAGTTATTTGAATTTGAACATTCAACATTCCCAGTATTTATGATAGGCTTACTCCAATAATAATCTAGGTATGACCCAATTTTATACGTTTGGTATCAAAAGTGTACTCCACAGCCGATGCTGTTAGTAAACATAATCCTCAGAGTAATTCGGTGCACGGCCGGATGGTAATACCGGCGCTAATTGAGCTTGAGATCGTGTTGTACCATAATACCCATGGTTACGTCTGGCTAAGTGTATTTAGTGTCAAACGGCGAACATTATGTAACTGCCATGTATTTTATTAGATTTATGGGACAACAGGTGGTAGGTCCCTCGTTTGCGAGAGGCCGGCTAGGTTGGTACCACCGCTTTGTCTATTTCCGCCGCCAAGCAACAGTGTGTAAGCACTGTTGTGTTCTGGTTTGAAGGACATTGAAGTCAGTGAAATTACTGGGCATTATGAGACTTAACACCTTATGTCTCGAGGTGACGAGCGCAGTCCAGTGTCATGCAGTGCTTTGTTATTGAAAGTTATGTGTGGAGTTGCTTCTGTTTATGAGCAGGCGTGGCGCTTACCATCAGGCGAGCGACCTGCTCGTCTCGTCATTCAACCCAATAAATAAATAAAAACAACGATTAGTAGGTTTTAGGTAAATTAAAACAGGGATAAAATTAGTTCGCTGAGAATTTCAAGTTTGAATTATTCTATTTAGGTATAATTCCGAGTAGTAGCCGGCTGTGAAACGAGAGGCCGCGGATTCGATCCCGCACCGAGACAAATGTTTGTGTGATCCATAAATATTTGTTTCGGGTCTGTGTGTTGTGAGACCGAAAGTCTCTCGTAGTTCCTGATACCCACGACACATGACTCGTATGTTAATGTGGAGTCAGGACTAAGTATGTGCGTGACTGTTGGGTGTATTTATTTGTTTATTGTATTCGAATTAAAAAGTGAATATCATATTGGGATATTAATGGCACGTTTGATTAAATATACATTGTGGAGATTTAATGAATTTGATTTATTTCAGATCACTTATTGCCTACTGATAACTTAGTTCAGGTTAAAATAAGTATAATACATAAGTAAAACCAACGTTATTTTTAACACCCAACTTTTAAGTATAAATTAAGTGCATTCAACAGTTCATAAAAGAAACTGGTGTAAACACTAACTCAAGTTAACACGTCGGAATAAACTCCTGAAAGCTTTTATAATTATCACCCTGAAAGTGTCGGCGCGTTCCGACGTGGTAAAACGCTGACATTGTCCGGTGTGATACGTTTGCCCCGATGCGGTTACATTGCTCACTATGTTGCGTTAAAGATTTACTGGCTCATTCAGAGCGGGCATTGTAATGCGAACTAATGAGCATTGTCGCTCACTATGGGGTAATAAAGGACGCCGAGCTGCACAATTAACTTGTCAACTGCAACAAGTTAGTAAAGTGATATTTTAGCGGATGTGATTGAATTCCGTATACTATAGTTTAGTGACGAAGCCTTGAGTCGTGAGTTCCTGTATTCGTTAAATAAGCCAAGCCATAAATTAATCATAAAGAGGTATGCAAATATCGTAGCAAATGGAAATCCGTTGTCTATGCCTACCCCTATGTGAAACAGGCGTGAGTCTATGTATGTATGTGTAATTAAGTCATATACATACATTCTCCCTCACGCCTGTAATCCCCGAAGGGGTAGGCAGAGGTGTAACCAGTACACCCATATTTCGACAAGCGTATCTACGTCCCATGATGTGATAGGGGGAGAGTCTATTGCTGTATCGGGCGCAATTCCAGACTCACTTTTACCCGACCCGAGGATCAAACCTGAGACCTCAGCGTCAGGCTCAGTCATAACGCGTACGCATTACAACTGTGCCACGAGGCAGTCATAATTGAGTCATTTAAGCGATAAAAAAATACTCGTTTTTTTTTTATTTGTTCGTTAATATATTACCATCTACCATTACCTTATTTCGATGACCATTACTATGTCATTAATTAAAGGATTAGTATCTCACCCCGTCTGCAAATAAAAGGTTTGATTTTTCTATGAAAATCACTGTAGCTTATATCTATGTATAAGCTATATTTATTTTTGCTTCGGTGCTTTCTATCAACAATTGACCATTAAATTACAACAGCACCGACGCATAATTGGTTACTTTTAGTTTTAGTTTTGTATTTTATTTGGGTCTATTTTTATCATCGTTAACTAATTATTAAGTGCGAACTCTTAGGAACAATAACGCCTACAATTACATAAAACTTGGCAAGTAGGTTACATAAAAGGTATATGCATCAGCTAAAGTAGTATTTTATGAAGATTCACTCTTAAAAGAGTAAAAAGACACAAAGTAGTATTGTATTTGATTAAAATTATTACACCATTCCATCTAGGCAATACGAAGCCGCGCGCAAAACCTAGTATATTTATTGAAATAAAACTAGTTTATACGGATTTCATCGCGATTTAATTTTTATTATAGTCCTGACTTTTCGAAAACCATTCAGCCTTCGTGGTCCCATATAATTTTTAAAATGAAGGTTGGCAATGTAGCATTAACTTTTCGAGTCGACCTACACCTCAGTCTCTCCCGTGACCACGAAGACTGAAAAGCTTTCGAAACGTCGGGACTAAAATAAAAATTAACCCGCGATAAAATCCGTATAAACTAGTTTTATTTCAATGTGTAATGTTCGCGTAAACGTCAGAAATCACTAGTATATTTATCTTTAAATCAATCTGAAATACATAATCATAGTAACATAATTTGGATATAGTAATTTCCATTGATAAATTAGAAGCTACAGCACCAGCCGATTTGTAACAAATACACTAATGAAGTGCATCGTTACGGCGTCTGTACTGAAGCAAATTAATTAAGACTACAAGTATATGCTAATTTAATTACTAAATTAAATTAAGAGGTCTAACTTTCGACAATTATCTGGCAATTAATTGGCTCTAAGTGAAAGTCATATGCCCTGTTGATTACCGAAACTTGTTTATATTTAGTTACATACATATTAAAATAGAGTTATAAAGTTTCAACACTTCAAATAAATAATTTACATAAGGTCACGCCCGTACCCCCGAAGGGGTAGGCAGAAGATCAACTAATACATCTACATTTCGCCGAACTTATCTTCGTTCCATGATCTGATAGGGGCGAGTCTATACGGCGCTAAAATTCCATCTCGGGCAATTCGGGTGTGATTTTTCGAAAAAAAAACTCAAACTCATATCGCGCGATCTCAAAATTTAAACCGTCTGGGATCACGGTTTAGGCCATAGTGCGAAAAATAGTTTAGAGTGCGTTTATCAGACCATCAGTAATTTAAGTTAGGTACTGATGGTAAGTGATCTCCACCGCCCATGTACGCTCAAAATACCAAAAAAATACATATATGATATGATTATACTGTCTCACTACTGGGCAAATGCCAAGTGTTTAAGGTAGCCACGCTGTAGACAATTCTGGCTGCAGAATAAATGGGCCAACTTAACCAGGTTGTTATCACTATCTTACAGAAAACTGATTTGAAGTAGCAGCTTTATGTTGCGTTTTATATGCTGATGGAGGTGTCAGGAGGCCCAAATCCCAGCTCCGCTTCCCAATCCCTTAATTATTCCTTCCCTTTATGATCAGCAACGCGTCCATGATTCTTCTAGTATTGTGGGCGATGGAGATCACTTAACACCAATTGAAATATTTCTCGTCTGTCAGTTATTTTATAAAAAAGAATCCAGATTGATATTGATTGCCTGTAAGAGATTGCCCTGAGCGATAAGGCCGCCAATTTTACTATTATTTGTAATGTAATTTTTTTTACATACTTTTTCTTTATGTGTTGTACAATAAAGAATTATAAATAAATAATAATACTACTAGCCCTGTATTATATACGTCCCACTGCTGGGCACGGGCCTCCTCTACTGAATGAGAGGGGTTTAGGCCTTAGTCCACCACGCTGGCCTAATGCGGGTTGGTAGACTTCACATACCTTCGAAATTCTTATGAAGAAATGCTCAGGTATGCAGGTTTCCTCACGATGTTTCCTTCACCGTTAAAGCAAGTGATAATTAACAATTAATACACACATAACTTAGAAAAGTCAGAGGTGTATGCACTTGGGGCTGGTTTCGAACCTGCGACTTTCGTCTCAACAGTCCATACCACTCCCCACTGAGCTATCACTGCTATCAAATAAATACATAAATTGATTATAATAAACAAATTATATCTAATTAATGATATTCACAACTAAATTAATTATACGTCCCTAAGCATAGTTCTAAGTACTAGTAGGTTTAACTAAAGCGAGGGTTAATGCACTCTTTGTATTGTGACACTAATTAATGAATCGTATGGATTCGGAGGGTGATTAAGTTAAGAAACTTTACATTAATACTAATCTCCGAAGTCTACTATTCTGTGATTGATGCAAACAAAATGTAACCGAAGAAATATTATGTTTAAATTGAGCAATTTTTATTGTATTTGGTCAATTTTTATAAAAACATGAATTATTTATTTTGTACCTACTGTTATAAATGTAACCTTTGTTGTGGCTGTCATCTTTTGTATGTTCTATTTTTAGTAATATATTTTTAGATATACATATTGTTTTGTTTTACTTGCCTAGTTACGGCTCTCTCTATTATAAACACTCATGTCAGTAAACGTCTTTTATTAAATTTTCTCTAATTATTTACAACACATGCACCTGTATCCTTGAAGGGGTAAGCAGAGGTGCAACTAATATTGCACCCACGTTTTGCTGTGCTAGTTTCCGCTCCTAGATGTGTTGGAGGGTGAGCCTATCGCTATACTGGCCACAAAACTTGTATTGCTTATTATGGGTGATTTTAACAAGATGAATTATACAACATGTAAATAATTGCAATTCCTAAATTAAATAAGATTACTATTATAAAAAGAGACAATCGCCATGAAGCAGTTGGGGAGAAATCTGTTGAGAAGCGAGAGGCCGCGGGATCGGTTCCCATATAGAGACTATATTTTTGTGTGATGCACAAATATTTGTTTCGGATCTGGGTGTTTTCTCCCCAGAGGGGTTGACGTCAGGCAGGTGGCCGATCGTAAAAATTACAAGCCAAATCTTTATGTTACATGTATAAAAACCATATTGCGCCAACTCCACTGCGAGTGGGATAAGAACAGGAAAAAGAAGAAGAATCTCTTCTATTAAATGGATCTAAGAATAGTCGTAAACTTATCTTAAGTTATTGATTTTGATAATGTTTTATTTAATTGGTTCAGTATATTATTATTCAAACCCTTTAAAAAATTGAATAAGCAATAAAATATTAATTACACTATTTACTACTATACACGTACGAGCATATAGATGTCTTAAACCTAATTGACATATTAGTTAATAAGCATTTAAAGGCGTGTTGGTTAATACAATTTTACAAATTCTTTTTACAAATGAATAAAAGCGAAGAAAGCTTTTAATTACCATGCAGTTAAATTAAACAATGCAATTAACCGATAAAATAGTTACTCTACCATTAAATCTTTGCACGAAATTATTTTAAAATGCTGGCAGCTTTGCTATCCTCGCTAAGAGATATTCCATTCAAATTTTCAACCGACTTCAAAAAGGAGGAGGGCTGTATTTTTTAAGATGTTAAGTGACATCCTCGCCAAATGTGGACTGATGTTTTTTGTATTAGTTAAGGTTTACCCCGAAGGTGGTCGCATATGAAATTGGTTAAAATCTGATGTCAAGCGTCAGGGAAAATGGGAAACCCCTCAACAAATTACAACAAACGAACCAAGTTTCGGGTTTTGAAGTCGATTTTAATGAAGTTTTTTACTTAAATAATAATTACCACATAAAATACATAATTATAGTGATTTCTTAAGTTTACACGAATATTACACATTGAAATATCATCACTCTCCCGTGACTACGAAGGCTGAAAAGCTTTCGAATCGTCGGGACTAAAATAAAAATTAACGCGATAAAATCCGTAAAAACTAGTTTTATTTCAATAAATAATTATTATAGACTAAACTTTGTTCTGTGTAACTTCAAGAAATTCTACAATAATATTATCCCTCCTCAATTTTACTTTGATTTCGGGAATTAAAGAGTTCTTGGGTAATAGACATATTTAATTAAAAGTCGTATTATTTTATCTTTCAGTGCTTAATTGTAGTTTTTAAGTATCTGTCTTGAATAAGATAGCGGTGGTTTCAATTCGGGTCTTTAAAGGAGTTTACGAAAGTTCTGGCAATTAAACTTAATAGCTTTTGAAACAAATTAAATAGATTTTAAGGTGTGACGTTAGAATTATGGTAAATCTCTGTAATTTATAGATGTCTTAATAGTGATGGCATTAACCAAATATGTGCTTGCCGGCATTCGCAATAAAAAAAAATAAAAAACTTACCAACGTATAAAGGTAGTGTACGATATAACTATTTCATCATCTGTAGTAAGAAATCCGATTGCATTGCATAAATAAAGCGGTTTTTATCGAATGAGTAATATATCAATGTTTGAATTGTAACTTTGGACAACAGTAAATGATAAATAAACAGTTAAGTTTTTGTACCACCAATCTCACGCACTTTACTTAATTTATAGGAATATGAACGATTGATTAAAATTTGCACAAAATTTAAGGTTGCCTAGTGTAGATTTTGGTAAAAAAACACTCATAGTCAGGTGTATATACGACCCTTAAATATAACCACACCTTTCTGTAACACGTTGAACATAATACAAAGGGAAATAGATTCATCTAGATATGATACTTACAATTATTTTCTTGTGAATTAAAATTAATCCTTTAATTGTAAGCTATATGTGTTAATTTGAATAAAATATTGCTTATTTTTAACTTGGTTTTCCGTTAAACCAGCACACATTTAATTTACGTGAAAAATATATGTTAGCCGATTTAATATATTTTTTTTATTAGCTTGAATGACAAGACGAGCAGGGCGCTCGCCTGCTCATAAACAGAAACAACGCCACACAGAACTTTAAATAACAAAGCACTGCTTGACACTGAACTGCGCTCGTCACCCCGAGACATAAGGTGTTAAGTCTCATAATGCCCAGTAATTTCACTGGCTTCAATCCTTCAAACCGGTACTCAACAGTGCTTACACACTGTTGCTTGGCGGCGGAAATAGAAAAAGCGGTGGCACCAACCCAGCCGGCCTCTCGCAAACGAGGGACCTACCACCTTGTGAAAAATAATATAGTCAAAATATGATGATCGATAAACTTAGTTATAGAGTGTATTCATCAATAACTTTACTCGCTACCATGTTCGCACTGCCTAGAAAGTTATGAAACTAGGTAACTACACAAAAGCGGTCAAACAACAACCAACTTCTTAGAAATTACCCTCATTTGTCAACATAAGATAATGGATTAAGGATAGAATATGGATATCCTCTTCGTACCATATTCAAATTCAAATCATTAATTCTGTAAATTGGATCATAAATATCACTTTTACATGTCAATCATTTTTTATGCTACATTACAGTTACGACGGCATTTCAGGGCTAGCCATGAGAAGAAATGCCGAAACAAACTCATGGGTTTGGCCTCTTTTAATGTCCAGACATTGTTTTACAGAATTATGCGAGTGTAATGTAGTAGAAATTCCTGGATTGGCCTTTTCAAGAAATAGCTAAGAGTATACCAGACATAGGTACTTGGCACTCGTGGTCACATAAAAAAATAAATGAATTAATTAATAAATAAAATTAAAAAAAATATCTACAAGTCAGTATTGCCTTAAACACTAATATTGCGCCAAAAGAGCAGTTAATAGTAAATAATAATAATAAAAAAAATAGAACTGTGTAACAAATCCAACGATCATTTTTTTGCATATTTGTTTTTTTTCTCGGAGTAGTTAGTAAATTTTAAACTCATGGTTTTGTGGGTGGTGTACAGTCACGAGCAATAATATATTACCATGGACAGATTAGCAATAATATCTGATATCACGATTCATTCATAAACATCTGATATTAAGATGAGAGCAAAAATATGTGATCATTGTGGAATGCATATATATGTAGCGCCACAATTATGTGACGTCGAAGGAATGCCAAAACTATCTGACCAGCATGTATACAATAATTTATGACGCCACATCGGCTTCAAAAACATGTGACAACTCTTGGAATGCAAAAATATCGGTCATCTCATATATTTTAAATATCTGACTTTATTTTTGGACTCTGTCTTGGAACCCGACACAAGAGGGTGGAATTTAGTTAAATTTATAAATCTATATACCACACCCAGGGACCGACATAGGCTACCTTTGTCTCAAAAAACCTAACGGGGGTGAAATAAGGGATGAAAGTTTGTATGAAGACTATAGTGATGAATCAGGGGCTCCAATTTTTTGTGGAGAAAGAGTATTATAAATTTTGCACAAAAGTCCATTTAATGACGTAAGTGAGCACTAAGAAGGGATTTTTGATCATTCATCCCCAAAGAGGTAAAGTAAGGGAAAAGTTTGTATGTGCATTTCTTTTTCAACAAATCGACATGGGTGTCATTTTCGAGGTTTCTTGGGGTGCTGATTATGAAAACGGCACCCATTTTCAAATCGAAGATGGCGGACATTTTTTTTATTTCGAAAAAATCGATATGGGTGTCATTTTCGTGGTTTCTTGGGGTGCTGATTATGAAAACGGCATCCATTTTCAAATCCAAGATGGTGGAAATACATAACATCGGATTTAATTTAGTACGCCTGATATCAATTTTAAATCAATCGGCCTTAAAACAAAGAAAAAAATGGCGGCCCCTATATTCAATTCTAACATCAGATTTACCATTTTTGACTACAGAACATCCAAGATTAAAATAATTATTCAGAGCATACAATTTTAATGTCAATTGACTACACAATAGATATCTGGGTGGTCCCGTAGTCATAAATCGCAATGAAATACATTTTAAGTTACTAAGGGATAAAGTAAATTTCTAATGGTGAAAGGAGTTTACCGTAGATCCAAACCCGAGTTCCAAAGATTACCCTACATACAAACAAACAAACAAATATATCCTACATACGCACTCACGCCTGTAATCCCCGAAGGGGTAGGCAGAGGTGTAATCAGTACACCCACATTTCGCCGAGCGTATCTCCGTCCCATGATGTGTTAAGGGGCGAGCCCAACGCCATACTGGGCACAAATTCCCGACTTCGGTCTGATACTGAGGATTTCGTAATAAAAAAACTTAATATCACTTTTGTCCGACCCGAGGATCAAGCCCGAGACCTCAGCGTCAGCCTCAGTCGCAACGCGTACGCATTACCACTGCGCCACCGAGGCAGTCAGGCACAAATATTTCCTTTTTATATAATGGGGAAGATTACTTGAAAGATGATAGCGTCGAGGTCATTTTAGAGTTGGTGCTAGTGCCGATGCCGCTGCCTGTGCCGGTACAAGTCATGTGAAAATGCACAAATTTCAAAAATACCTCTGCTCGACTATTATAATCTAATCTGTGGTGCAGCAGGCAAGTAGCTGGTTATACAAAGAGAGGCCGTGGGTTCAATTCCCGCACAGATACAAATGTTTGTGTGATCCTCAAAAAAATTAAAGAAGATAATTAAAGTTATTTAATAACTTCTTAACTTAACTTAATTAGCTTAACTATCTTCTATACATCGAAATAACTTACCGTTCGCAATGCAAAAATATCTAGATATTACCTTGGAAGCATAAATATCTGACAATAAATTTTCGAACTATTTTTTCTAGATCGAAAAAAGTACCGTTCACATTGCAAAAACATGTGCCGTACCTAGGGCCGCATAAACATCTCATCAATTTGGTACCATAAATATCTGACAGGTATATGTTTCAAACTATTTTCTTCAATATTGCAATAAATATATGTTTCACTTCTAAAATATGTGTTGTCACTCTAGCTGCATAAATATCTGACATCAGCTTGGCGGCATAAATATCTGACAGTAATTGTTTCGAACTATTTTTTCAATATTGCAATAAATATCACCCGCCGTGCAAAAATACGTGGTCACTCGGGCTGCATAAATATCTGACATCAGCTTGGCGGCATAAATATCTGACAGTAAATGTTTCGAACTATTTCATCAATATTGCAATAAATATCACCCGCCGTGCAAAAATATGTGACTTCACTCGGGCTGCATAAATATCTGACATCAGCTTGGCGGTATAAATATCTGACAGTAAATGTTTCGAACTATTTCTTCAATATTGCAATAAATATCACCCGCCGTGCAAAAATATGTGACTTCACTCGGGCTGCATAAATATCTGACATCAGCTTGGCGGTATAAATATCTGACAGTAAATGTTTCGAACTATTTTCTTCAATATTGCAATAAATATCACCCGCCGTACAAAAATATGTAACTTCACTCGGGCCACATAAATATCTGACAATAAATGCTCTCAATTTTTGCTCTCATCTTAAGATCAGATGTTTATGAATGAATCGTGATATCAGATATTATTGCTAATCTGTCCATGGTAATATATTATTGCTCGTGACTGTACATAGGCTGAAAAACCGGTGAATTCCTATATTTAAATCCTAAGTCGGGCACAATTTGGGTATGATTTTTTGATTCCAAAAAAATATGCGCGACTCGTCCGTGATTGAAATTGAGCTCGTTACCTATCGTCTATTGGGACGGAAATAATCTCAGCGAAGCTGTGGGTGCACTTATCGTAGGTAGGTTGGACTTCTGAATGTGTTTGTGTCTGGGCTCACTACTTTTCAACGCGAACCTAAACATCTAATTTAGCCTACTTTCATGAATGTAAAATAATGAATAAATAAATACACCCAACAGTCACACACATAGTCCTGACCCCACACTAGGGTAACCTGTATCGTGGGTATCAGGAACTACGAAGGACTTGCGGTCCCACAACACCCAGACACGAAAATTATATTTGGGGATCACATAACAATTTGTCTCGGTGTGGGAATCGAACCCACGGCCTCTCGCTTCGCAGTCGGCTGTTCGCCGTCTGTGCAACGGAGGCTATCAAATGTGCCATCTTTCAAATGTTATATTATTATGTAAGACAGGTCAAAGACGGTTGGACCCTTGTATGCGAGAAGCCGTCTGGGTAGGTATCACCGCTTTTCCTATTTCTGCCGTCACACAGCAGTGTGTGTTCCGGTTTGAAGAATATGGAAGCCAGTAAAATTAGATACATACATAGACTCACGCCTGTTTCCCATAGTGGTAGGCAGAGATTTCCACTTGCTACGATCTTTGCATACCTCTTTGGCCTCATTCACTCTCATAAAAAAAATACTGAGCATTAAAAGACCACATCTTATGTCTCGGGGTGACGAGCGCAGTTCAGTACCTTTTGAAGTTCTGATTGGTGTAGCTTCTATTTCTGAGTAGACGTGACCACCAGCGACCTGCTCATCTCGTCATTGACGCTTATAAAAAAAGTGATCATATAAAATATATCTTATTAACTAGCTGAAAGAGCAAAGTGCTTCAACTACTATCCCTAATTTTTATAACACCATACGGACTTCGGTGTGAAAAGGCGATATAATATAAACTTGTACCTGATCGTTTAGCTGCATCAAGTGGCATCGTTTTGCAGCTCACGTATTGCCAACGAGACTTGCTATAAAGCCGTGTGTGAAACTTTAAGGTAGAGTCAGTAATGCAAGTTTTTAATCTGATATTTTGTTTAGAGACTTATGAGGTTTCCGTGGTGCAGTAAGCGAGTAGGCGGCTATGAAACGAAAGCCCAAGTAAACGCAAATATCTGCTGTTTTGCGCAGTTGTAATGCGTACGCGTTAAGACTGAGGCTGACGCTGAGGTCTCGGGTTCGATCCCCGGGTCGGTAAAGTGTTATTGGGTTTCTCTATTACGAAATGCTCAGTACCAGCCCGGAATCTGGAATTTGTGCCCGGTGTGGCGATAGGCTTGCCCCCTATCACATCAAAGGACGGATATGCTCGGCAAAAAGTGGGTGCACTAGTTACACCTCTGCCTACCCCTTCGGGGATTACAGGCGTGAGAGCGTATGTATATAATAATAAATACACCAACAGTCACACACATAGTCCTGACCCCACACTAGGTAAACCTGTGTCGTGGGTATCAGGAACTACGAGGGACTTGCGGTCCTACAATACCCAGGCCCGAGACCAATATTTATGGATCACACAAACATTTGACTACCGACTTTGAGTAGCCAGCTACTCGCCCTCTGCGCCACGGAGCTGTCAATGTATTTGTATTAAAGAGGGTCGACATTATTCTATCGAATTCATATATTGTTATAACTTTTACAATTATCGACTTATCATCAGGTGACTCAGTCGGTCGTTTGCCAACCTCTGCTATAAAAATGAATTATATAAATATAAAATCTTAAAATGATTATTAAATATCCATTTAAGCTCTCTCAACGTCAATTTTATTGTTTCTGTTTCACTGAACAAATTGAAAGCCCTTCCAGATGACGGTTTGAAACGTATTATTACAATTGTTTTACAAATTAAATTCAT
Source organism: Mimas tiliae (assembly GCA_905332985.1). Classification (NCBI taxonomy): domain Eukaryota; kingdom Metazoa; phylum Arthropoda; class Insecta; order Lepidoptera; family Sphingidae; genus Mimas; species Mimas tiliae. Next base: position 424,952 of record HG995243.1, read on the forward strand.
TTTCATTTCGGTTTTCTTTTGTTATTTCGATGCGACTTATTCGGAGAGTCATAAGTAATATGTAGAAGATTAAATTAATTATGTTTCCTAATAATAACCCACATGAGACTGTGTCCAACAATGTATGTTGTCGATATTGGGTTTTTTTTTATAGCATAGGCCGGCAAACGAGCAAGTGGGTCACCTGATGGTAAGTAATCTCAACCACCCATATACGCCTACAATACATAAACATTATGGGCGCGTTGCCGACCCTAAAGGAAAGGGATAATTAAGGGATTGGGAAGAGGGGGATTTGGGCCTCCGGATATCTCACTCACAATACGAAACGCAGCAGCAGTCTGCTACTTTACGTCGGTTTTCTGTGAGACAGTGGTAACGACCCGGACGAGCCGGCCCATTCATGCTGTAGACAGAAGTGTCTACAGTCATAAGTTATAGTTTATTGAACAGCCATTTTTGTATATCATTTCTTAATCAAAGGTAGAGTTTGTGTTAAATCTTTTTGCTTTTTTTTTCTATCCGGCATCATATTATGGATATAAAAATATATTTACTTAAATATAACCGTCGCAAATAATAGCAGTTTGTAATAACTGTTCTATTCCGTTTGGAAAGGTATTAAACCCACTGAAATTACTACGCATTATGAGGCATCTTATATCTGGGGGTAATGAGCTCAAAGCCACTATCTTGCAGTGCTTTGTAACTCAAAGGATACTGGTACTGTTCATGAGCAGGCGTGGTTCTGTCAGGCGAGTGAGCGTCTCGTCATTCAAGCAATTAAAAATGCATTAATTTGCTTACATGAATTACAGTAGAGATCTTCCAATTGCCGAAGCCGATTTCAATCAATACCTCATTTTTTGAAGTCGACCATAAATGTACGAGTGCCATACTGAGCCAACTTGCATCTCAGTACTCGATATCGTAAACATGTCCCAAGATGCAGCAGCGATCAACACGCGATTCCCACGATACAGGAGGCCAATTCTCGTAATTTTAAATGTTCAAAATATCATTCCGACCTAGTGTAGTCTCAGCGTCAAGAAAGTTGCAAATGGCATTCGCTTGAACCAATAATCAACGTCAAATGCACCTAGCATTAGCAGTAGCATTATACCGTTTTGGCTTCAGTCAACTTTTATTCTACATTCAATCTTATGACGATCTATGTTCACATTTGACGTTGATAATTGGTTTAAGAGAATGCCTTTTGCAACTTTCTTGACGCTGAGACTAGATTGGAATGATATTTTAACATTTAAAATTACGAGAATTGGCCTCCAGGTGCCCTCCCTACCTCCCAGTCCGCACTCTACCATGAATATATCTTATATAACATGATTTATTGCTTTAAAACATCTATATTGCTGCTGTTGTGAATCAACTTTGTGGTCTTATGCTGAAATAAACGGTACAACTACCAAATTATTCAATAGAAAATAGCAGTGCCTGCCTAGTGGGGAGTATGATCGTTCTTTACTAATGATAGATATTAGGCATTAATCCCCGACTACGTCCTATTGCGGGTTGGTGGATTTCACATACTTTTAAAATTCCTATAGGTAAGTCTCGGATACTCAGGTTTGTTCTTCACTGACACCGAGTTATTCTTTATAATAAATGTATGGTTAAGGGCCAACATTTTTTTATTATTATTATTATATATCTTACAATCAGTCGTGTCGAGTATAAGAAGATGAGATATGTTGATAGCCGCAGGTTGGGCGTTACTCCTAATGGAGAAAACCCTTCACTTTGTGTAGTCAGGCTTAAAGTTAATGCTAAGGTCTCCTTTTCAAACGGCTTATGCTTTCAAGGATTGTGAGCTGACCCGCTAGATGATTGGGGTGTTGTTGCAAGCGTGATTTATAGTTGACACCATAATGACTTATTTCTTTTTTGACCATTGGCATATTAAGAAACTCATGGATCTCTGTTGTTTTGATAAACCATGGTGCATAGGACAGTTGTTTTAGGAAGCTATTCTGCACCCTCTGCACTAAGTGGCCAACATAGTGTCAAAGTTATCAAGCCGTCCCAAGGCCTGCGACTTGACTTACAGACTACTGTCAGTTGATTACAATCGGGACCAACTTTTATATGCCTTTCGAAGCACAAAGACGCTCACTTGAAATACCACTAACCGTTCACCCATCCCTTGAATGACCGCGCCAAGAGTAGCTTAAACCGCTAATCGTTTACCGATCAGCGATAGCAAGTAACTATGAACGCCGAACTAATTTTTTTTTTTTTTTTTTTACTAGCCCTTTATTATATACGTCCCACTGCTGGGCACGGGCCTCCTCTACTGAATGAGAGGGGTTAGGCCTTCAGTCTACCACACTGGCCTAATGTGGGTTGGCAGACTTCACATACCTTCAAAATTCTTATGAAGAACTTCTCAGGTATGCAGGTTTCCTCACGATGTTTTTCCTTCACCGTTAAAGCAAGTGATAATTAACAATTAATATACACATAACTTAGAAAAGTCAGAGGTGTATGCACTTGGGGCTGGTTTCGAACCTGCGACTTTCGTCTCGACAGTCCATACCACTCCCCGCTGAGCTATCACTGCTTGCTAACATTATAATACTACTGAACTAATATTATAATAGTTTAAAAAACACGCTTTTATAGAAACTCCAACTAAAAAATGAAAAATAAATAATAGTTTAAAATAATTTATTGTAAAAAAGTGTGGGATGCTTTTTAAGATATTATCAAATTGATAATCTCTCTACTCATATCTATCAATAAAATATTTCTAACTATTGACATGCCATGCACCCCACGCTTTTTTAACAATAAAATATTTTAAACTATTATTTATTTGTTTGTTGGATTTTCTATAAAAGCGTGTTTTTAAAGTTTTTTTAAACTATTATTTATTTTTTATTTTTTGTCTCATTTTAATTAAATTATGTTTTGGGTTCTTTTAAACTACTATTTATATTCAATGATTGCAATAAAATTGAAATTCATTAATTAAATTAATTTAATTTCTTGAATTGTCACCGATTCTTCATAAGTATGCCAAATTTCGAGTTAATCCGACGCTTTGAAGGGGGTCAAAATCATGTTCAATGTTTCCGTTACACACATACATATGTATGAAGCTAAGCGTGTTAATAAATGGCTACTAACTATCCATCCTTCACTGATGCAATAGTCGGGTAAGGATCGGTACATAATACTGTAAGTTTCCAGTGTGAGCTATGAACGGGCGATTACCGGTTGCCACAGCTGCGCGTCCACTCACCGTATGAATACATGATACGTCACCACATATGATTTATTAAGGAAACTTGTATGAACCGTCTGCATTCACCACTACTCTTCGTGACAGAGTTCTGTATCTCGTATCTCTGCAAGATAGTGTTAATTCTATATGTTATGAATATTTGAGCGAATCTGGCGGATATTTCGGAACTTTTATATATTGTGGATTAAATGAATTTCTACAAATACTAATTCAAATTTTAAATTCAACTTATTTATTAAATCCAATAAATGGTATATATCATTTAGATTCAGTCAAATTTTAACTCTACCGGCAGTTCGGAATGCTGTTTCGGTAGAGAAGAACGGACAAGAAACTCAAACAATATTATTAATATATTTATTACTCGTATTATTTACAACATTAATACAATTTAATTTGAGTTAAAGCAGCGCAGTTTATGCCAAGAGGAACATTATAATATAATTATTATTGGGCATGACTCCTACGACCACGATGAATAAATTAGGACTATAAAGTAAAAAAGTTATAACAATAAATAACAGTTTGAGCAGACCAGTCAACACAAACAGCCCCCGTTCACGAGTATGACGCATGTGCCTCCTCAACCATGTTACAGGGAAGTGACCGACGTAAACGGGTCATTATGCTACGGTAGATGTTTCGGCTCTAAGGCTGTTGGGTAGTGCTTAAAGATATATCAAGTCGGGTCGTTACCACTGTCTCACAGAAAACCGGCGTAAAGTAGCAGCTTGCTGCTGCGTTTCGTACGGTAAGTGAGATATCCGGAGACCCAAATTCCCCTCCTCTTCCCAATCCCTAAAGTATCTCTTTCCTTTAAGGTCGGCAACGCGCCCATGATTATTTTACCCCTCTTTCCTTTCAGGTCGGCAACTCGCCCATGATTATTTTACCCACTTGCTCGTTTGCCGGCTTATACTATAAAAATAAGTAATCTTTATGCACTGTGCGTTAAACCAACCGTCTTGCAGAAACTCAGATACCGTGCGACACGAGATTTCATAGCGAATGGATCGTGATCTTGTTAGCAACCAGATTGTCCTGTCTCATATATCACGCTTGTTTTGATGACCATACGTGTTTCGGTTCTAAGGTTGTTGTTTTGGTATGCGATGTGTAACTTACGTTATGCACAGTGCGTTACAGTATTGCAGAAAATAACATAAGCTCACTCTTGTATCAAAGAGGTAGGCAGAGGTGAACTAGAGCAGCTGCTGCTATTCACTATTTATTATCGATCTTAAACACTAATTGTCGAAGGTTATCTAGCCCGTATTCATAATTATGACTATGAGTTCTCATAGTGCTCGCGATTCGCGAACGCATAGTAGAGATTTCTGTACACGTGATTGGTCCGTTTTTGGCGCTAAATAGAAACGGACCAATTACGTATACATAAATCTATAATTAGGAATCAATTTACTTGAGTATTGTTCTTGAGTTCAAGTGTCTAAATTTGGCTGCCACTAGACCAATGAGACAATAAAGTGTTATTAAGTATCAACAATTGTGTGTGTGATCAACAAATATAGGTTTCGGGTCTGGGTGTTGTGGGACCGTAAGTCCCTCTTAGTTCCTGATACTCACGACACAGGTTAACCTAGTGTGGGGTCAGGACTATGTGCATGACTTTTGTGTGTATTTATTTATTTAAAATCTAAAGATTTTTCTTTTAGCCAAATAAGTAGCAAACTTATACTCTTTCGAAGTTATCACTCGTTGCACAAACAAATATCCTTTTTTTATTAAAATTCGAGTAAAATATATCAAAAATGTTCTTTAAAGTGTAAAGAAAAAACGCTGAAAGGTTATTTTTCAATAAGTTCTGTCAAATGAGACAAGTGTCACAGTGGTGAATTGCATGTGATGCACTGTGCGAGCTTATTGAAACTTTACACCACTGCAATACAAATTCAATCTTAACTTATACTGGTAAAGTCTTAAATCCATTGTGTTTGCATCACAAAGCAAATCCACTCGCATTGCAAAATGATTTCTAATAATATGATATAGAATCGCTTTTAAATTTTTCCTTTGTTTTCTCTCGGAGAAAAATGGCTCGATTTGAAACAAGACAGATTAAGCATAGCCAGATAAGATCTAGCGTAATGTCTGGGTATGTTTTTTTGATAGTTCGTCGACTTTTCCAAGAGATCAAGCGATGAGGTTTTTGTCTAGTGTCGAACAATATAACTTCGTATCACGTATTTTCACTTGTCGAAGTAGTATCAAAGTTACTAAGTGCTTAGTCTGAGTGCAGTTTGAACTCTAAAACATTTACTATGTTCAAAATTCTTCTAGTGTTTTAAAACTTGTTACGCCTTGATTTGAATTGCATTTTAACATCTATAAATAAATAAATAAATAAATAAATACACCCAACAGTCACACACATAGTCCTGACCCCACACTAGGTAAACCTGTGTCGTAGGTATCAGGAACTACGAGGGACTTGCGGTCCCACAACACCCAGACCCGAGACCAATATTTGTGGTTCACACAAACATTTGTCTCAGTGTGGGAATCGAACCCACGGCCTCTCGCTTCGCAGCCGGCTACTCGCCCGCTGCGCCACGGAGGCTGTCATATGTCAGTATCTATGTCAGTAATGAAGGCAGAAATAAATACAGAAAAATAGTTTTAATTTTGTGTCATCCATCAGAGCCACAATTACACGCGTCCCAATATACACAGAATTAAAATTTCCACTTAAAACATTTTTTATACTTTTAATTTTATTCATACAATCGTCACTCAAAGACTGTCAGATCTTTTAGTAACCATAAAAAATATATAAAAAACCAAGTGCTGCCGTGATTCCGTGAGATTTGATGAAAGTAGAGCACGTTGAATCTTCAAATAACACGAGACATTGAACGTACAATACGGATTTACTTACCTGTGTTTTTTATTATCTTGAGTAACGAAACGAGCAGGTCGCTCACCTGATGGTAAGCGTCACGCCTGTCCATAAGCAGAAGCACACAGAACTTTGAATTCCAAAACACTGCATGGCGTTGGACTGTGCTCGTCGCCCCGTCACATAAGATGTTAAGTTTCATAATGCCCAATACTTTCACTGTCTTCAATGTCCTTCAAACTGGAACTCAACAGTGCTTAGACACTGATTGACGGCATGGACGGCAACTTTTGATGAAAACAACTAAAATTACTTGAATTGTGAATGTGCAAGTAAATTTTGCATGTAGGCGTAATTGGAACGCTTTTTGTTGTTGGTCTACGACCTACCTCTTATTATGTATATATTTTTTTTAAGGCATAGGCCGGCAAACGAGCAAGTGGGTCACCTGATTGTAAGTGATCTCCACCGCCCATGTACGCCCACAATACCAAAAGAATCATGGGTGCGTTTCCAACCTTAAAGAAAAGGGATAATTAAGGAATTGGGAGGGGGAGGGGATTTGGGCCTCCGGATATCTCACTCACCGTACGAAACGCAGCAGAAAGCTAGTTTACGCTGGTTTTCTGTGAGACAGTGGTAATGACCCGGACGAGCCGGCCCGTGCATGCTGTAGACAAAAGTGTCTACAGCGTGGCTCAACCACTCAAAAAATATGGATTGTACCCGCTATAAATTGTAGGACAGGTAAGAATATATTAAGTACAATGTCATGATGCAAGCAGTTGAAGAGGTCAGTTTTAAATAATGATAGCATTTGATAAGGCCATAGAACTGTGCCAAGGATTGTGTAACAATGAAATGAACAAGTGAATCTTTAGTAAGTACCTACATATATAATGATTGATGAATAACTGGAAACTTGTTAGATTGAAAAATAATTTATAGTTGACTCTATATTATGAATCGAGAATCATGAGTAAAAGTAGGTACAATAGAAAGAAGAAAGAAAGAAAGAAAATGCATTTATTTCCACACTTACAACAAAGGACACAAATACAAGAATCGATAATAATATTTCTAAATTAATGTGTGGAAATTGGCTGACACTTAACTTAATGCTGCATCGTTGCCTAGAAGCAACGTCAACAGCGCTGATTTTCGGTGCCCGCCTCAGTACAGTGCCGTCATGGAAAAAAAAAACTTATAGCAAATATAACAATAATACACTAGCTGCCGCGAGTTGCTTACAATGTTGATATATGTAATTAAAAGACAATACAGTGACAAATCATGTTTAAAAAATATACAAGTACGACGACATAAATTATGCTCTCACGCCTATAATCTGCGAAGGGGTAGGTAGAGGTGTCAGGTAGGTCAGTACACCCTCATTTCGCCGAGCTTATTTCCGTCTCATGTTGTGATAGGAGGCGAGCCCATCGCCATACCGGACACAATAAGCTAGTTGACACATTTTTAAAATAGGCTTTATTTTGTTAATGAGGCTTTTCTAGACCGTTTTTTTATTTTATCGTATTTTTCTGAGACTTATAAAACAACAAAACTTTAATTCAAATTTGATTTTTTCATGAACATACGCCGTCGGCCATTCTGGCCTATAGATTATCTGTGCAATGACGACACATATTACAAAATAAACACGCGAAATAACCTAAGCGAGCTAGATATCGACTGAAACTCAAATTTATTTTTGCGATGATCACTTCGATGTAAGTACTAACCTACGTAATATATTATTATTTTTGCTACAAAAGACCACAACATGCGATTTGCGAATGGCATTTAGTTGTTTACATAGTGACTGACGGCACGATCATGGCGGTAGCGTTTTCGAAGATTTCAAATAAAGATTAAAAATATATTTTGTAAATTGAATTTTAAAGACATCTTCTACTTTAATGTATTGAAATTGGTATATTTGGGTTCCTTATACTAAATACTGTAGGAAATTAACAATTGTTTATTAAATTTTGGTATAAGTCAACTAGCCTATTCCAGACTCCGTGTTGATTCTCAGCGTTTCGTGATAGAAAAACCTATATCTTAAACCCGATCCGGCGATCGAACCCACACCACAGCAAAGTAGTACCGCGTACAACTGCGCCACCGAGGCAGTCAATTTTCAATTTTTAAAATAGTTTATGTAAACTGGGTGCTGATGGTACTCGTAAGCTAAACACACCCGCGCATGCGCAATATAGCACACACAAACAGACTTATACAATGTTATCTACAATGTTTGTAATGAAACTCAAATAGATCATCCGGATTGTGTGTTCTATCAACAACATATTTCTTGTAAACATGTATAAGCTCATACCTGTATCTCCAAAGGGGTAGGCAGATCTACAACTGTCTACACTAATATTATAAAGAGGAAATATTTGTATTTTTGTATATAACAAACTCTAAACTACTGGACTGATTTCAAAAATTCTTTTGCCGTTAGTAAGCTCCATTATCACGGAGTAACATAGGCTACTTTTTATCCCGGAAAAGACCGTTCACGCGGGTGGAGCCGCGAGCAAAGTCTAGTGTTATATAAATGTAAGGCTTCCTTGAGAGAGTAATTACATCTAAAGATGCTTCCACACTTCCGCCACATTGAGAGGTGTGTAGCCACACTTACTTATTTTGCTAATATGGGCGGGTGTCGTAGTATGAGTCATTATGCTGTGACTTAATTACATATACACACATATGCACTCACGCCTGTAAACCCCGAGGGGGTATGCAGAGGTGTAATCAGTACACCCACATTTCGCCGAGCGTATCTCCGGCCGGTATCTGATGTGATACGGGGCGAGCCTATCGCCATACCGGGCATAGTTCCAGACTCCAGGCTGGTATAACAATTTTACCCGACCCGGGGATCGAGCCTGAGACCTGAGCGTCAGCCTCAGTCGCACGTGTACGCATTACAACTGCGTCACCGAGGCTGTCAATTGCACAAAAAATACGAAATTAAATAACATGACACGCTGAAATGTTATGGCCTCTCAGAGCTAGTGTTAAGTAGGATACACAAGATTACATTTGTCCCGTTCATGACGGAATATTTTAAGAGTAGCTCATTTTTTACGTTTTTTGCAGTACATCTACTTCAAATTTTATGTCACATTACTATGTTACTGTTCCGATGACGCGAGATGTGTGCATGAAAGAGTGAGAATGAGCGCGTGAGCTTCAAACACTCATCGCCTCATTTGAAGTGGACCTTGTACTAGCTCAGTACAAATAAGAGGCTACTCTTTCAAACTCATTTAAAAATCGTGTCCTACTCAACACTACTCAGAGCTCAAAAAAAAAAAACAAAATACAAAATATTTATTGAATCCATAAAATGTTATACATTATTTAGATTCCGTCAAAATTCTACCGCTAGTTCGGAACGCTGTTTCGCTCGAGAAGAACGAGCAAGAAACTCCAGCGTTGCTCTTTTCAAAACTAGTTTACAATTATTACAGCATAAGGTTTTACAATATTTAATTGTAATTAGAGCAGCTCAATCAAGCAATTACAGAAATGATATCTACGCATTGGATTAACTTGCATGACCTCCATAAGCATGACGAATAAATTAAGACCTTAAAATAGTGTTAACAAATAAAAGATAATAGTCCGAGCAGACCAGTCCACACAAGCAGCACCCGTTCACGAGTATGACGCATGCTCAAAGAATCGCTCAGAGATATTAGGTCGTAACATTTGACAACTGTGTACACTTGAGAGTACTCACGCATGTTTACCACAGTCAAGTCTCTCGGTGCGGTGAAGTACCACTAGATGATACTTACTTTTAGCTGCCATTTTGTTTTGTTGACACAAACGTACGCCTTTATAATACGCGGAATTCGAAATGAGGTGAAAGCTAGCACGTAATATAATTAAAGTGAACATTTCCACCGCATTTATAGGTGATCATGAATGCCCTAGGCTGTTGTGCCAAATACGAAACACATAGAACTTTACGTACGTTTTAACGCGGTGTTTTACTGCGCCATCCGAATTTTCACCTAAAAAGACCATTCCGAGCTCTTTAATTTAGTAAAAAGGCGCACTGTTCACTTAAATTTGGTGTACATGAATTATGTGTATAATGACGAGAAATGGCCTGTTTCATAATATTGAAATAATATATTAAATACCCAAATCAACGTATAATATAACTGTTTTTGAAAGTCTCTTGATTTTTTCTCCCGGAATTTAAATCAGAGTGTGAATCTTTAGTATTTGAACATGTTATATTTTATTTGATAAGTAGTACGTACTACTAGTTAAGCAGTGATAGCTCAGCGGGGAGTGGTATGGACTGTCGAGACGAAAGTCGCAGTTTCGAAACCAGCCCCAAATACATACACCTCTGACTTTTCTAAGTTATGTGTGTATTAATTGTTAATTATCACTTGCTTTAACAGTGAAGCAAACATCGTGAGGAAACCTGCATACCTGAGAAGTTCTTCATAAGAATTTCCAAGGTATGTGAAGTCTGCTAACCCACATTAGGCCAGCGTGGTGGACTAAGGCCTGACCCCTCTCATTCAGTAGAGGAGGCCCGTGCCCAACAATGGTACGTATATAATACAGGGCTAGTATTATTATTATTTTATTATATTAAGTAGTACTCAGAGGCTAGGCGGTGAAACAAGTTCTTAAAGTTAAAGCGATATCTGGTGGATAAAATTTAAACTGTCATTATGAAACAGAAATAATAACCCTTTAGAATAATTAATTCAAATTATTTTCACACAAAAAGATGAATTTAAATCTTACTTAACCCCTTTTTAGCAATGACTCACAAAAACCTAATCTTTTCTCGTTTAGGATATTTTTAATAATTTGGGAGTCCCTAATCAGGGTTATTTACACTGTGTGCCGGGCTGTGGCTCCGTTATCTCGTAATCAACGCGCCTTCTTAAATTTTAACTTCTAGCCTCAACTCGTAAAAATGATTTACATCAGTCCTCTTGTATGATAAGGAACATTTAACTTATTATTATTAAAAGCTACCCTTTAACGTAAAAAGTTTTTTAATAATACTCGTCCATTAAATAAATTATGATTTAAGACTCATTTGGGCGGAGAGATAAATCGCACAATAGAAGCGAGAATATAATAGAAAATTATTGTATACGAAGCCGCGTCATGCAATTGATAGTGGAAATCGTATGATGCGACCTCGTAAACTAGTTTTTTGTCAAAATAGCAAAAGTTTCATACAAAGTTCAATCCCCCTTTTACCCAATTAAAACGTAAATTTCCAAAAATCTTTTCTTAACGGGCTCCTAAGTTACACAAACTATCATCCGACCTAATTTCACCCTAGCTTTAGAAGTTTTTGAGATATTGTGAATCAGTGAGTGGTATTTCGCTTTTATATAGGTACATAGATTACCTATATCTTTGTATATTTGTGCTTTCAAGAAGATTCACATACAGCAACAGATTAGCATGGATTTTACTAAAAGATAATTTATTGGAAAGTTATTTTACTACATTTTAGCACGAAATATGACATGAAAGTCTTCCACACGAGGGTCACCAGTGTCAATTAACTTTTTAAGTAATTAAAAAATAAATGTATAATTTTAAAATGAAAGTAGCCAATGTAACATTAACTTTTCAACACCCCAGTCTCTTCCGTGACCACGAAGGCTGAAAAGCTTTCGAAACGTCGGGACTGAAATAAAATTAAACCGCGATAAAATCCGTATAAACTAGTTTTATTTCAACTAATATTACACTATTCGAGCAAACATAATAAATCACTAGTATTATTATATGATGTATAATTTTACACACGACCCATACAGTACCAAAGAACCGTATCGAGTATTATTGGTTTGTACCAGCAAACCAATTTGGTAATAGACGAACGTCGTTCACAGCTGACATCTCATGTAAATTCAATATATGAATTCTGTCTTACGAATACATCGTGTATTTTAGGAATATAATATATAAGAAATGTTTTTCATCTTTCGTAGTCAGAATGCGAACATCAAAGTTTTACACCCACTCCGTCTCTAACAAAAGAGTAAGAGTTTCTTCAATAGATACTTACCTAATATTAGTTTTATACATACGCCTGTAATGCCCGAAGGGGTAGGCAGAGGTGTAACCAGTACACCCACATTTTGCCGAGCGTATCTCCGTCCCTTATGTGATAGGGGGCGAGCCTATCGCCATGCCGGGCACAAATTCCAGACTCCAGGCTGATACTGAGCATTTTGAAAATAGAAAAACCCAATAACACTTTACCCGACCCGAGAATCGAACATAAGACCTCAGCGTTGGCATCAATCGTAACGCGTGCGCATAACAACTGCGCCACCGAGGCAGTCCTATTAGTTACTCGCCACCGAGTCAATATTAGTTTTATATTTTGATATAACTTAAAGCAAAAGCTTATGGAGCGATACGCCAACAGGGAATGGTACGGACTGAGAATTTGAAAGTCGCAGGTTCGGTATCAGCCCCTAGAGCTTGCACCTCTTAATTTTCTAAGTTACGTGAGTTTGTTGCTTGATTTAACGGTGAAGGAAACATCGATAGGAAAACTGCATCCCTGATAATTCTACAAGAGAATTTCTAAGGTATGTGAAGTCTGCCAACCCGCATTAGGCCAGAGTGGCGTATGTAATGGGCGTATTATCTGAGCGAATAACAGCACACTCTTTATGATTGTGTTATTGTATTGAAATTTACATGCCATAGATGTATCTGTACAGGCTAGACAGAAAAGACATTTACGCGGGCGGAGTCGCGGGCAACAGCTAATATATTATCATTAGAATTTAATATCGTACAGACCGTCATTAGCAATTGATAACACACGTACGGACCGTTCACTGCAACTGCGGAGAGTGAACTGGCCCCAACTATTATTTTTTTTTTTTATTTTTTTTTTGTAGATGGACACTTGGTGATAGCCTGACCGTGAGTCGGCTTTAGTCAGCGACACCGGACTTTCGGGCGAATGCTTGTAGGCACTCCAGCCCTAAAATTTAAGTGACCTTCGCTGAGGGCATCCCCCCTAATGGGGGATACGGACCTCGGCTCAGGACGGCCACTGGAGGAGGGCAAAGACATTTGCGATTGGTGGTTTAGGGGGATTTATAAGCTACTAATAATCTAATTTGATCTTCATCGGCACGCGGGCCGGTCGAAGGGTCGGGGGTGCTTCGGGGAGCGCGGCGAGGTCCTCTTCGGCGAGAATGACGGTCGTGTCGAGTGTGCTTGGGTGATAACTTCCTCCATCTCTCGGATGGCCAGAGTGGTCGCATCGTCGGGATCGGTGAGGACGGAACGCGGTCTTCTCCTCTTTGCGCGGTCAAAGGGAGTGTTATATCGACGCTCTACGAATGAGCGTGTTTGGATAATGCGCGGCGCGATCGAAATAACGTTTGCTTGCCACTTTCGTGACTTGCCTGATGGTCGGCAAATTGGCATCTACGTGGAGGTTGCGATTACGCACGTACCACGGTGCCCCCATCACCCTACGCAGAAAACGATTCTGCAGGGTTTGCATTCGTTTATATTGAATTTCGGGAATATGAGCGAACGCCGGCGATGCGTACGTCATAATCGGCCTTTCCCCAACTATGGCGATGACCTCTTTATATACTGCAACTGTCACTCCCACCAAACTGACTTATCCGGTTTGTCTACCCTCCAATGATTTATATTTTACAGCCTCCGTGGCGCAGTGGGCGAATAGCCGGCTGCGAAGCGTGAGGCCGTGGGTTCGATTCCCACACTGAGACAAATGTTTGTCTAATCCACAAATATTTGTTTCGGGTCTGGGTGTTGTGGGACCGCAAGTCCCTCGTAGTTCAGAGACCCACGATACAGGTTAACCTAGTGTGGGGTCGGGACTATGTTTGTGACTGTTGGGTGTATTTATTATTATTATTTCCATAGTGAGTGAGTGAGGTGAGTGGTAGAGCCACGCTGTAGACACTTTTGTCTACAGCATGTATGGGCCGGCTCGTCCGGGTCATTACCACTGTCTCACAGAAAACCGGCGTAAAGTAGCAGCTTGCTGCTGCGTTTCGTACGGTGAGTGAGTTATCCGGAGGCCCAAATTCCTCTCCCCTTCCCAATCCCTTACTTATCCCTTTCCTTTAAGGTCGGCAACGCGCCCATGATTATTTTAGTATTGTGGGCCTACATGGGCGGTGGAGATCACTTACCATCAGGTGACCCACTTGCTCGTTTGCCGGCCTATATTATAAAAAAAAAAAAAAAAAACCCGCTATTTCTGGGACACCTCAAAATAGCCGATAAAAAGGAAAGTCGGCTAACATTATAACATTAGGTATGGATTATTTAGCTACAGTATTTTGTAATCGCTTCATTGATTTAGCTTACAACTAGCATTATTTTAAAATACAAGACTGAAAAGTCAAACATCAATTTCTTTAGGTCTCTTTAGAGTCGTTGCCTGCTGGTAACTGAATTTGCAAGTTCGTTTTTAGTTTTGTTAAAACTTATTTTTAGCTCGCCAGTTGTCATAACATTCTCATTCGGCGAAAACAAATCATTGTATATAAATCACGCATTCTGAAATCCATTGCGAACATTGTGGTTTTCATATTATACCATGCATTATTCTATTCGCTTCGAACGGAATATTTTCCAAAGAAGAACAGACAGGAAACAAACGAGGTACTTTTAAAGACACCCACAAAGAATACTTACACACGAATTTTTTTAAACAAGTTTGTTTAACAAGTCAATGTATTTATTAGGTTTATTTTTGTTCAGTGTGTATGGGAATTTTATGAAGTACTAGCTGTAAGTACTCGCCATGCGTTGGTGCGACAATGTCTCTTTTCTTTCTAAGTAGGTCATCGAAATAAGATGATGTAGGTCAATGACAGCCTCCGTGGCGCAGCGGGCGAGTAGCCGGCTGCGAAGCGAGAGGCCGTGGGTTCGATTCCCACACTGAGACAAATGTTTGTGTGAACCACAAATATAGGTCTCGGGTCTGGGTGTTGTGGGACCGCAAGTCTCTCGTAGTTCCTGATACCCACGATACAGGTTTACCTAGTGTGGGGTCAGGACTATGTGTGTGACTGTTGGGTGTATAAAAAAAAAAAATGTCTTTACAAGGTGGTAGGTCCCTCGTATGCGAGAGGCCGGCTGAGTTGGTAACACTGCTTTGTCTATTTCTGCCGCCAAGCAACAGTGTGTAAGCACTGTTGTGTTCCGGTTTGAAGAACATTGAAGCCAGTGAAATTACTGGGCATTATGAGACTTAACACCCTATATCTCGGGGTGACGAGCGCAGTCCAGTTTCATGCATGGCTTTGTTATTTAAAATTCTGTGTGCTTCTGTTTATGAGCAGGCGTGGCGCTTACTATGAGGCGAGTGACCTGCTCATCTAGTGATTCAAGCTAATAAAATAAAAAATAGGTATACATAGTATACAAAGAGGACATATTTACTTTAAAGAATTGGATATACATATTAGTTATATTACTTTTTGTCAACACAATAGCAAATCTTTCAGTTCACGGCGGACTTTAGACAATTGTATCATTCACGTTGAGCATTCAAAAATAGCTCTAAGCTCCACTACTTGTTATCATTAGTGGTAAAAATGTTTGTTATCACAGCGAAATAACAAAGAAAAATCACGACTATCCTCATGGTTAAAATGTAACGGCTAAAAGAGTCGCGAGTGACTATTTTTGATATTGGGGTTTATATAATTTTATTGAGTAAAAACGTAATACTTTATATACATAGGCAGTCACGCCTGTAATCCCCGAAGGGGTAGCCAGATGTGTTACCAGTAGACCTACATTTCGCCGAACGTATTTCCGTCCCTTATGTGATAGGGGGCGAGCCTATCGCCATACCGGGCGCAAATTCCAGACTCCGGGCTGATACTGAGCATTTCGTTATAGAAAAACCCAATACCACTTTTACCCGACCCGGAGATCGAACCCGGGATCTCAGTGTTAGCCTCAGTCGTAACGCGTACGCCACCGAGGCAGTCGATTCGTGATTAGCCTATCTATATGCGTGTACTATTCATAGCCTCACGTCTGTGACGTGATCAAAACAGCATTTTGCAATTCCTGTACAGTTTTCTAAAGCGCTGCATGAATAAAACTTCAAGCGTTTTGTCAAACCGAAATTGCGTTTCCAAATTGGTAGCTCAAATTTAGGTGATAGAGCTATTCACATTTCGTTTTCCGCTAACTTTATTTGTTTTATAGTAAAGTGGCAATACTGCACCTGAAGGTAGTAGGTGCAATAGAATCCAAATATAATGTTGACCATCAAACGAGGTTGTATTTTTTTTGTTATTACATAGGCCGGCAAACGAACCAGTGGGTCACCTGATGGTAAGTGATCTCCATTGCCACACTTGTACACTTTCGGGGATTACAGGCGTGAGTGCGTATCATCCACCAGCCAACTTTTATATCTTCTGCTATAAAAAAATACCTGTACTTATTAAATAAACTTTCTGGGTTTTTATTTTATCTTTCAACGCGTTTGAGAGAAATTCGGTAGATATTAATCTAATTTTCTAAGTTAATAACTTTCAATAAACTTTGTAAAAGATCGCAATGACTGTTTTTGACTAGTTTATTGAAGTATAGGGATTATATTCTGCTGAAAATTATTAATTTATTATCGCTAACTAATTATTGACTCAGGTAATCGCTGAAGATTATATACGTAACGAGTACATCCGCGGGAGCTTTGATGGTCACGCCCTAGTGAATGAACTATAAAAATGAACTATAAGCGTACGGCGGTGGCAAGTGTCCAAAAAGTACTCAATTGCAGTTTCTGGCTTACATAATGACTGCCTCGGTGGCGCAGTTGTAATGCGTACGCGTTACGATTGAGGCCAACACTGAGGTCTCGGGTTCGATCCCCGGGTCGGGTAAAGTGGTATTGGGTTTTCCTATTAGGAAATGCTCAGTATCAGCCCGAAGTCTGGAATTTGGGCCCGGTATGGCAATAGGCTCGCCCGCTATCACATAAGGAACGGAGATACGCTCGGCGAAATGTGGGTGTACTGGTTACACCTCTGCCTACCCCTTCGGGGATTACAGGCGTGAGTGCGTATGTATAATGACAGTTGTTACAGCCTATCTGTATTCAATTTTATCACAAATAAAATTCAGCCTTGTCCTTTTTTTATTTTACTTCGTACTAGCTGTTACCCGTGGCTCCGCCGGCGTAAATGTCTTTGTCTGAGATAAATGTAACCTATGGCTTTGTTCATATCTTGGTCTACCTGTATGCCAAATTTTATCCAAATTTATTCAGACGTTAAGCCATGATTGATCCACAAATATCTTAACTTTCAAATTAATAATAATCTACAAAATTCAACACCAAAGCCAGTTAGGTACCCCCCCCCCCCCATACGTGATTTTCGCGAGTGGAATTTTACAAAAATGAGTAACACGAATCTCAGTACTTTTGACTTTATGTCGTATTATTAACATATTATGTAGCATTAAGCAAGCGTAAATCTCCAGTTTTACATCATTTATACTTTCATCGTTTCATGATACTTACAGAATGTTTATGGCAGGTTAATTACTTTAATAATTACATACTAACAATTTTAAAAAATATTTGACTTTCACAACCAAAAATATACAATGAAAAATGTATCTTATGTCTTAGGTCCGAGGACTTGGTTCTAATTTTATCAAAACTAGTAATATGTTCTTATTCGCGAGGAAGCTAACACGTCTCTAGATCAGAAACGCCATTAGCCGAGTATAAACAAACAGATCAGCCAAATGGAAGAGCGCAATTAAACTAGCTCCCAATTTAGCTTAATCAAAAGCTGTGACGATAAATAGCTGAATGTGTTTGGGAACATCTGGAGCCGTTGTGTTTGAACGTGCGACGTATTTTGCGTCACGTTTCTCCATATTAGTATTATGAGGTACTCGCAACCTGTTTAATAACACGGTACACTGTCTCATAGAAAACCGACGTAAAGTAACTGCTGCGTTCCGCACGGTGAGTTATCAGGAAGTTCAAATCCATCTACCCCTTCCAAATCCCTTAATTATCTCTTTCCTTTAAGGTTGGCAACGCGTACATGTTTATTCTGGTATTGTGGACGTTCATGGGCGATGAAGGTTTCCCGAGCGTTTTGACTTGTCCTTCTTTAAGCGAGGCTTAAAAAGAGTTTTCCTTCAACGGTAGGCAGCGGCTTGGCTGTACTTTGGCATTACTGAAGTCCATGGGCGGCGGTAACCACTTACCATCAGGTGGGGCACCTACTCGTCTGTCTGTCTGGGCAATTAAAATATATATATCACTTAATTGAAATGGACCCACACGCTCGTCGCTGGCTTATGCTGGCCTATGCCGGCCGACGATAACTTAGCGGAGAGTAGAATGAACTACCGAGAAAGAGGTCGCGAGTTCGATTCTAGCCATGATACACTTTTCACTCTAAGAACGTTGCGTGACTTAACTATTATTGTTAATTATTGCTCGTTTTAACCATGAAGGGAAACATCATGAAGGATCTGAGAATACTCCAAGAATTTCGAAGGTATGTGAAGTCTACTAACTCGCAGTAGCGTTGGCCTAATGCTCGCATTAGCTCGCGGGTTAGGTCTCGACCTAACCCCATTCATTATTAGATGAGGTCCGTGCCCAGCAGTAGGTAAATCTATAACACAGTGATGTTAGTTCTTTTGTTGGTGGGAGAGTACCCACTCTGATATTTTTGTACTCGACTGAATAACGACTACCGTACATTTGGTGAAGAACCCACTATTACTAGACAAGCTGCACGGTACATAGAAATTGCACCACTAAGTTACGGTCAATTGACCGTAACTCAATATTAACTTCTTGCTTAGTCTCAACTAGAAGCCCTATCGCGCTCCCTGTCGGTTAGCTGTCAAACTCCCGCGTTATGTGACGCAATTTTACTTCTAAACAGCCCGTCTAGTAGAATACATTAGTCTATAATGTCTGTTTTATGTCCAGGTTTAAAAATAAGAGATTTACAATGAAATGGCGTAATATATTATTGTTTACAATTGATAAATGTTACGATGTCAGTGAGCCACGCAATTTTAACATAATCGAATAATGGGGTATAAAATGGTTGACATTTTGATTAATACGCACGTCTGGATTGACGACCGGGATTATCTTCAAATATTTATATACAACTAGCTTTTGCTCGCGGCTCCGCCCGCGTGAATAGACTTTTCACACGACTTTTCAAATAAAACGTAGCCTATAACCGTCTTCAGGGTCCCATCTATCTCTACATCAAAATTCATCAAAATCGTTTCAGTGATTTAGGCGTGAAAGCGTAACAAACAAATAGTTTTTTTTTCATAAAAGGTATCCTATGTTACTTCTTATACCTCCAAGAATATGTGTACAAAGTTTCATGATGATCGGTTAAGTAGTTTTTGCGTGAAAGCGTAACAAACAAACTTACATTCACATTTATAATATTAGTATGATACTAAACGGTAGCAACACTACACAGAACCTTGAATTACTAAGTAATGCCTGGTACTGTACTGCGCTCGTCACCCGAGATATAAAACCCAGTAATTTCACTGGCTTAAATGTCCTGCAAACCGAAACGTGGCCAATAATGTAAATGAATGTTCTATATGCCAAACAATTTTCCTTACAGATCCAACTTTTTTAGTGACAGACAGTCGAGATCATTGACGTTCGTATTCTTATTTGTATTACATAAAAAAATAACCATTTATTACCATTTATTATTTTTTGCAAAATTATCCGAATCGTTTACCTACCACCAAAAACAAGCGTCAAATTGAATTTTAATTTTATTTATTTGGGATAAAAACATTTGTACAATACATCATACCTACTATAGTATACTAGTATACTAGTTTGAACTAGTGTAGTGTAGTTTGAACTAGTGTAGTGTAGTGTTTTTAAAACAAATAATAAATAATAGTGAATAGTGCTATGTGTATAACACATGAACAAAGTGTTTCATATTATCAGACTCTAAGAAAATGCTAAGGACATTATTCTTAGTTTAATTAAACTTATTACGTAGAAAATTAAGTTAGATTAAAATTGCTTATTAGTCTTATAGGCTAGATTGTAATTAATTATTGAGAACTTAGTTCTCTTTAAGGAAAAAAAATAAAAAAATACATCAATACCTACTATGGAAATATGGGTACACAGGGAAACAATTGTATAGCCTATACCATCATCCATAGCTATCTCATTTCGATGGTATATACGTATAAATATTGGAAGATAGCTCCGTGGCGCAGCGGGCGAGTAGTCGGCTGCGAAGCGAGAGGCCGTGGGTTCGATTCCCACACCGAGACAAATGTTTGTGTGAACCACAAATATTGGTCTCGGGTCTGGGTGTTGTGGGACCGCAAGTCCCTCGTAGTTCCTGATACCCACGACACAGGTTTACCTAGTGTGGGGTCAGGACTATGTGTGTGACTGTTGGGTGTATTATTATTATTATTATTATAAATAAACAAAGAAAATTAATTAACTAATTTAAAGAGTAAAAAGTTGTAACTGGATTAGTGTGTTCTTTTTGTATTTACATTAGTATCCATTTGTTAAAATATATTTGGTTACATGGAGAACATGTCAACCGAATTAAAACTGTTATTATAAAAAGTTAATTCCTTACATCAATAAATAACATTGCTTTATCTTTGTAATTCCCTAGCTGGAAAAACACGGCAACATGGCCCTTTCAATACAGAAAGTTAAAGTGCCTGGAGTGGTTCTAAAATTCTCGGGATTTGCGAACTGGCTGCTTAGGGAACAGTATTCGGGAATCAGATCTCTGATGGACAAATAGATTTTATAAACTTTGTAAGTATAATAGAATACAATTACGTACCAATAAACAGTTGCCAAACGCCCTGTTTTGAGTGAGTCTATCCAGCTATCAACCAATGTGTCCGATTTTTCCAAACAAATAAGTTTTTTTCCGTTTTGGCATTCCCATTGTGTTATTGCAATTATGATTTGATAAATGATAAAATAAAATATAGATCTTTGGTATCATGGCGGCTTGTCGTCAGTTAAAGCACACTACACGTCGACGGAAAGGTGAACGAGAAAGGACGTCTGAAAATGTATACCTACAGACGTCACGTTTTAATCCCAAAAAATTGCCACTTTCAGTATATAGCACATAAAGCAATTTAAAAGTGCCACGCACTTACTACGTGTTTCGCAATTCAAGCAGCGTTACGATTATTTTGATGCTATTTTCATGTACTTCGTGCCGACTGCCGTGCCTCAGTCTGCAGTCTAGACGACTTTACATCCACATATTACATATAAATGTAATATTGAAATTATATTGCTTTTTATTCTACTAGTCATCTTATAGTAAGTAGAGATAATAGAACATTGGTCTCCTGGAGGCCAATTCTCGTAATTTTAAATGTTCAAAATATCATTCCGATCTAATCTCAGCGTTAAGAAAGTTGCAAATGGTATTCTCTTAAACCAATAATCAACGTTAAATGTGAACATAGATCATAATGAGATTGAATGAAGAATAAAAGTTGACTGAAGCCAAAACGGTATAATGCTACTGTTAATGCTAGGCAAAATATCAAATCCTACAGCCTACTCCACTCTAAGAGAAGACACGGGATAAATTAATGAACGTTTGCGTTAGTAAACCAGAACTATGACCCGTTTTAGTTGACATTTAAAGCTATTGTTTCTCGAGTGTCACATGTGACACGGTTTCTAGGATCCTTTAAGTCCTCTGATTTATTTACTCATTTCCATATGCCATGAGTTTCATTATAAGGATTTCGGTCTTAATCATTAAGCCAGGAGTACTACGGTTTTAGATATACGTTCACTCTTATGTTTTCCGCGGAAGTAATGGAACCTTAGATTAAAAAAATGTGCAACGAGTCTAGCTTAGCTCGTCAATCATCATAGTGGACTAAATTTCAAAATTCCTTATTTCGTAAGCTATTAATGCTAAGATATTAATTGGATTTGATTTTTTTTCTATAGCATTGGCCGGCAAGCGATGGTGGGTCACCTGATGGTAAGTGACCTCCACCACCCATGTACGCCCACAATACAACAACAAAATTATGGGCGTGTTGCCGACCTTAAAGGAAAGGCATAATTAAGGGATTCGCAAGGGGAGAGGGATTTGGGCCTCCGGGTATCTCACTCACCTTACGAAACGCAGCAGCAAGCTGCTACTTTACGTCAGTTTTCTGTGAGACAGTGGTAACGACCCGGACGAGCCGGCCCATTCATGCTGTAGTCAGTATGATCAAATAAATAAGTGATGTTGTACTTTAGTAGAAATTATGTTTTGTAAAAAGCCCTTAACTCCTAAACTACTAAAAATAGCGGTACATACATGGGTATGACTTTAACACCCCTCTGAACTTCTGTATGATACGACTTCATGTGATACTCTTTACATATCGGAAGAAACATGTCTATTAGGTACTTTAAAAATAGCTGGCTCATACGTTAATTGATGATAGAAATTTAATGGAATATTGTGAAATAGGCCCTTATAATCTAACATTTACCGTGTTATTGTTTCAGTTACCGACACAAGAGGATCAGCATATAATAGTTTTCATACACAAAATGTAAGTATAACTTACGCGATGACAAGGTCAGCCAGCCGTTCGATAGACCATAACTCATTCGATTCCCGCGCGAGCACATTACGAAGGTCGCTGGGAATAATAATATCGGCTACAATCCATCATTCTATTTTGGTTACATCGCTTTTTTTCGCAAAGGTTTTTGATATTTTGGGAAGAATATACTATTCGGAAAGTAGTGATTTTGCCAAAAAAAATATTATGTTTTATTTCAAACTTTAGATTTTGATTGACCGTCGCCGTGTCACAATGAGCCGACGTGGAAAGGCCGCGGGTTCGATTCCCGCAACGAGGCAATTTTTTATTAATCTGAATGACGAACCGATCAAGTCGCTTGCTGGTAAGCGTCTGTCTGCCCATGAACAGAAGCAACACCACAAAACTTTGAATTACAATGTTATTACCTGGCATTAGACTACATTCTTCACCACCAAACATAAGATGTTAAAGCTGATAATGCCCAGTAATTACACTGGTTTCAATGTCCTTCAAACCGAAACCCAGGTTTATTTCGACAGCCTCCGTGGCGCAGTGAGCGAGTAGCCGGTTGCGAAGCGTGAGGCCGTGGGTTCGATTCCCGCACCTAGACAAATGTTTGTCTGATTCACAAATGTTTGTGGCAGGTCTGGGTGTTGTGGGACCGCAAGTTCCTAGTAGTTCTTGATACCCACGATACAAGTTTACCCAATGTGGGGTCAGGACTACGTGTGTGACTGTTGGGTGTGTTTATTTATTTTTATTGGTTGAGGCCAACAAACGAGCAAGTGGGTCACCAGATCTCCATCCATCAATATTTACAATACCAGAAGTTAAAGACGCGTTGCTAACTCTATAGGAAAGGAATAATTAAAGGATGGGGAAGGGGAGGGGGGATTAAGGCCACCGGATATCTAGGTATGAACCAAAGAATTTAATGTATACTACTAGACGGGTTGTTTAAAAGTAAAATTGTGTCACATAACACGGGAGTTTGACAGCTCACAAACAGGGAGCGCGATAAAGATTCTAGTTGAGAGTAAGCGAGATGGTAATATGCGTTACGGTCAATTGACCGCAACTTAGTGGTACAATTTCTATGTACCGCGTAGCTTGTCTAGTAGTACATACATTAAAGTCTTTGGTATAAACTATCGAAAAACACAAGCACTAGACTAAGCACTGTTGTGTTCCGGTTTGAAGGACATTGAAGCCAGTGAAATTACTGGGCATTATGAGACCTAACACCTCATGTCTCGGGGTGACGAGCGCAGTCCAGTGTCATGCAGTGCTTTGTTATTTAAAGTTCTGTGTGGCGTTGCTTCTGTTTATGAGCAGGCGTGGCGCTTACCATCAGGCGAGCGATCTGATCGTCTCGTCATTCAAACTAATTAAAAAAAAAAACTTGCACTAGGCGCATAAATTTTTTACCGTAGTTACATTTAGTTCCAACGGTAAGAATGACAACTCACGTGCGCCGGTTGATCGCCCGCACCTCAACCGCGCTTCAACTCTCCATATATTAGCGATCGACCTTAGTATTTCTGTTTTAATAAAATCACGACAGAGCTATTCAGGTTAAGTATTACAGATAAGGACTGGTATAAAATATTGTAGATCGTAAAAAATATATGAGGAAGTCTTTATGGCTACCGGATAACTTAGGTTTGCAAAATATAGAATATATTCGGGGAAGGCAAGTCTATAAAAAGTGCCTGATGTTTAATAATTGGCAATTTCTAACTTAACAACTTTACCATTTTTTTATAGCACCGGCCGGCAAACAAGCTAGTGGGTCACCTGATGGTAAGTGATTTCCACCGCCCATGTACGCCCACAATACCAAAGGAATTAAAGGCGCGTTGCCGACCTTAAAGAAAAGGGATAATTAAAGAAATTTGGAAGGAATCCCCTCGGATTTGATACTCCGGATATCTCACTCACCGTACGAAACACAGCAGCAAGCTGCTACTTTATGTCGGTTTTCTGTAAGACAATGGTAATGACCCGGACGAGCCGGTCCATTTATGCTGTAGACAAAACTGTCTAAAGCGTGGCTCTACCACTCAAAATGTTAATATCATAAACCATGTTGTAATGTTTCGATTAATTTTATAAAGGTGTTGCTGTGTCTGCATGTAAATCATTAAAATTAAATATTCCAATATCCATTACTTAGCTTAAAGTTAATGCCTATCAATTTCGTTGGCATGAGCAGTGGTGTGATAGGATCGCAATTGTAATGCGTACGCGTTACGATTGAGGCCGACGCTGAGGTCTCGGGTTCGATCCCCGGGTCGGGTAAAGTGGTATTGGGTTTTTCTATTACGAAATGCCTGAGCATTTGGTAATAGAAACTCCGAAAACTCCAAACTCCGGACAGATACTGATATCAGCCCGGAGTTTGGAACTGTGTCCGGTATGGCGATAGGTTCGCCCCGTATCACATCATGGGACGGGGACATGCTCGGCGAAATGTGGGTGTACTGCTTACACCTCTGCCTACCCCTTCAGGGATTTCAGGCGTGAGTGCGTATGTATGTAAGGTCGGAAACGAGCAATCCATCTCCATCTCCACCGCCTATATACGCCCACAATACCAAATAATCATGGGCGCGTTGCCGACCTTAAAGGAAAATGATAATTAATGGATTGGGAAGCAGAGGGGGATTTGGGCCTCCGGATATCCTACTCACCGTACGAAACGCAGCAGCAAGCTGCTACTTTACGTCAGTTTTCTGTGAGTCAGTGGTAACGAGCCGG
The DNA here is from genome assembly GCA_905332985.1 of Mimas tiliae. Lineage (NCBI taxonomy): Eukaryota > Metazoa > Arthropoda > Insecta > Lepidoptera > Sphingidae > Mimas > Mimas tiliae. The sequence goes on from HG995243.1 coordinate 450,499, forward strand.
ACGTACCCCCTCGGGGATTACAGGCGTGAGTGCGTATCAAAGAAAAGTCTTATTGTAAACTAAAATCTACATACTTTTTAATCAGACAGCGATAGCTCAACAGAGCGTAGTGAGGACTGCCGAGACGAAAGGCACAGGTTTGAAACCAGTCCCAAGACCACCTCTGATTTTTTTAAGTTACGTGTATTAATTGTGAATTATCGCTTGCTTTAATGGTGAAAGAAACATTGTGAGGAAACCTGCATACCTGAGAAGTTCTCTAAAAGAATGTCTGCCGCATTAGGCCAGCGTGGCGGATGGCCTAACCCCTTTCATTTAGTAGAGCAGACCCTTATCCAGCAATGGGAAGTGTGTATGTAATACAGGGCTGATATTAATAATTTTTTATTATTATTTTGGATTACTTTATAGAGCCAAACAAAGGTATTAGGGATTTAAAAATGGGTATTTACTGTTGCTTCAGTAATTACGTTAAGGAAATAGCAAGCATGACATGTGAGTTCATGTAATTATAGACTGTAATGCAGATGAAACCGCGGGAAAAGAGAGATCGACGATATATCGAGATAAAACTACAAACGAACCAACACGTGGCCTGTAATCTGAGCACATTCACCTCCCTCCCGCCGTTACAGATATCAACAGTCCAGTTGCGACACACTTGCCAATTCATTTCTACGTGTATTTAAATTAAATACAACAAGTCATTATTTCTCAATTGCAAATTATACAACGTTTTCCAAGATTATAGCTGTCTGTAGTTACTTAAAGACTGAATGACCAAAGTTTTTTAAACTAGTATTAGTCGGTATAATAGGAAAAATATAGTCAAATACAGTTTTTATTTGCAGGTGAATTCGCCTTCTGCAACCAGCATCTTTGTTCGTCATGGAGCTTGAAGACGTCGAAATGTACGGCCACGGCAACATCAGCTATGACGACAACGGCACCTACAATGGCACCCTTGAGAACTGCCCCAACATCAACCTGCCAATCGTCTACGTCGTCACGCAAGTTTTGTATGCCCTGGTCTGCGTCGTCGGCCTCTTGGGTAATACCTTGGTTATCTACGTGGTCCTGCGCTACTCCAAGATGCAGACAGTCACCAATATGTACATCGTGAACCTGGCCATAGCTGATGAATGCTTCTTGATCGGCATACCGTTCCTCATTGTCACAATGTCGCTTCGATCTTGGCCTTTCGGACGCTTCATGTGCAAAGCATATATGATATCGACAGGCATCAACCAGTTCACCAGCAGCATATTCCTTTGCATCATGAGTGCTGATAGATACATAGCCGTATGCCATCCCATAGCCGCGCCTCGACTGAGAACCCCGTTCGTATCTCGTATCGTCTCCGCCGCGGCGTGGACGGCTTCAGCCCTAGTGATGACCCCGATATTTATGTATACCACACTGATACCAACTGACATTGGGCTATCTTGCAATATTGTGTGGCCCAAACGCGACTTCAACAAGGGCCAGACCTCCTTCACTTTATACTCCTTCGCTTTGGGTTTCGCCGCACCACTGACTCTTATCTTCATTTTTTACTGCTTAGTCATACGAAAATTGAAGACCGTGGGACCAAAGAACAAGTCTAAAGAGAAGAAACGATCGCACAGAAAAGTCACGAAGCTGGTGCTGACTGTGATAGCCGTGTATGTTCTATGTTGGTTACCGTACTGGGCGTTCCAAGTGGCACTGATATATTCACCGCCCACGGAGTGTGCGAGCCATATCACCATAACGGTGTTCCTCGTAGCCGCGTGCTTCAGCTATAGTAACTCGGCTATGAATCCGATCTTGTACGCCTTCTTGTCAGACAACTTCAAGAAGAGTTTCCTGAAGGCGTGCACCTGCGCAGCCGGGAAGGACGTGAATGCTACTTTGCATGTTGAAAATAGTGTGGTACCGAGGAAACGGGGCGGAGGAGCGGCTCGTGCGCAAGCCAGAGCTATTGAGTCACGCGGCGGACTGTCAGTGGCTGTGGGGGGGTCGCGGTCGGAGGCATCGACGGCGTTGACATCACGCTCGGTGGCAGCTAGCGAGGTGCTGCCGCTGGAGGCACGACCTCCTACACTGGTGCCGCTGATAGCCCCCAACGGCCTCTCCCACTCGCGACTCTGAGTGAGGGCTTCGCGCCGCCGCCGCGAGCCCTCTTGCGCTGCGCTCGAGGAGGATACGCTCATCGTGTCTATAGATTAAGTGAAAGACAGTAAACCGTCGACGTCGCGCCGGCAGCTCGGAAGGTACGAGCCCTGCCTTTTGAACTGCTGCCAGCCCTTGTGCTCGCGACACTTTTGTACCGACCGTGTTTAGTACTCTGTGCATACTGTAGATGAGAGTGGTGCGTCCTGGTGTTACTTAAGGTTAAATTTTGTACAAATTAACGCGAGTTGACTCGGTCTAGGGTTGTAACGATGAATTTACTAAAGTGTAAAAGTGTTTTTATCGCTTAGCGAACGTAAGGATCAAACTTTGTATACCACTATGTTTAGTTAGGTTTGTATCAAATGTACATATCGTGTAAATATTCACTACATTGTCATGTCAAGGTGTAATAAATTTATGTTCGTCTATTTTGTTGTTTTATTTCATATATCTTAAGTAACCTTAATCATAAAAAAGAACTTGGAGCATACTTTTATATTCTGACACGGCAGACGCGATGGTTCGATTCCTGCACCAGAATTTGGTGGGATCTACAATTAGTTGCGGGTGTGTTTATTGCCGAATGGTAAGTACTTCATAGTCCCTAATACCCACAAAACAGGACTCCTATCTTAGTGTGGGTTCGGACCTATGTATGTCACTGTGGATATTTTATAATAACAGAGACCAGTAAACCAGCAAGTGATCTCCACTGTCCATGAACTGCAGCACCAGAAATCATGTATAAGTGGTTGCCGACATTTAAGGAAAGAAATGCGAATTGGGAATGGAAGGAAGTATTGAGCCTGTGTAAATCACACTCACCATGTAAAACGTAACATCAAGCTGCAACTTCACGTCGGTTTTCTGTGAGGGATACTAACCTGGTCGAATCGGCCCATTCATACTGTTGACAATTAGTGTCTACAGCACTACCACTTACAAAATTACGAGGTTACTAAATATTAATTATGGATATAATTCGTAGGAAGACACATAAAAAATCTACGAAAGATACAGAGGGGGCTAGCATGAATAACTTGCGAGAACGTATTCGTATCGAAATGTCAAAAAATTGTTTGAACCTTAATACAAATGCTGGCGTTCTCGATTCGAATACTTATTCGTAAGTTGTTCTTACTCGCCCCCCAGACACGCTCTAAGTCTTGATATAAAATCTATGCGGAATTGGAGTAATGTTTAATTTCTATAAGAATGAGAATATAGGTAGGTACAGAGGAAAAATACTAAAGGTACGTTTTGAGATACACGACAGAGACAGAAGACGGCGTGACGCGAATCAGGTAATAGCGACAGGTCCGCTTTTTATGGAAATCAATTTCATACAAAGCTGACGCATCGCGAATCTCTAAACATAATAAGATTATAGGTACAGATGCGGACACAAAGCCGCTGCCGGACTAAGGTTTTAACTTCACTACTAAAGAACGATTTGAGGTAATAAACTATGTTTAAAACAGAAACTTCGGGCGGTTCTCCAAGAAATTTGATCACAGATTAGAGTTGTAAATATAAATACCAACGCCTTATGCTGTAATATATAATAATAATACTAGCCCTGTATTATACACATCCCATTGCTGGGCACGGGCCACCTTTACTGAATGAGAGGGCATAGGCCTTAGTCTACCACGCTGGCCTAATGCGGGTTGGCAGACTTCATATACCTTCGAAATTCTCATGAAGAACTTCTCAAGTATGCAGGTTTCCTCACGATGTTTCCTTCACCGTTAAAGCAAGTGATAATTAACAATTAATACACATATAACTTAGAATAGTCAGAGGTGTATGCACTTGTGGCTGGTTTTGAACCTGCGACTTTCGTCTCGACAGTCCATACCACTCTCCGCTGAGCTATCACTCCTTTGTATATTTAACAAAAAATATTATAAACTAATATGAAATCTAATCACGCGCTTTAAATATCACGTCCCAAAAAAGTAGCACTTAACGCGTACACTACATTCTACGATAAATTCAATTTTAAACAAGACACCGCGCTCGTCCGATAAAATTTCTTATTTAAAAATCTTTCATTGGTGTTTTTTTATGTCATGGGCCGGCAAACGAGCAAGTGGGTCATCTGATAGTAAGTGATATCCACCGCCCATGTACGCCCGTAATACCAAAAGAATTATGGGCGCGTTGCCGACCTTAAAGGAAAGGGATAATTAAGGGATTGGGAAGGGGAGAGGAATTTGGGCCTCCGGATATCCCACTCACCGTACGAAACGCAGCAGCAAGCTGCTACTTTACGTCGGTTTTCTGTGAGACAGTGGTAATGAACCGGGCGATCCGGCCCATTCATGCTGTAGACAAAAGTGTCTACAGCGTGGCTTTACCACTCTAAACGTATGTTTATATTTGTCTCTACAGGACGTATGATGAGGTGAAGTTTTTAGGGTTCCGTATCCAAAAGTTCACACTCAAAGGTAGTCTTCAGTAATATAGAGTGCCCTCGACTCCGTGAAATACACAAATATACTAGAATTTAAAATTTTCACAAAAAATGGACCATAAATAACATGATTCTCGATTTCTCATCACATTGAAAACATAAATCTATGAGAAATCACTCTAAAAATAGTCATTTTTCGCTCCGACCCATGTCTACGTGAAACTGATCGACACGTTTAATAAATGTACAAAAGAAAATTCTCAAAACTATTTTAGATTTCCAAATATTCAAGGCTTTTTTAAGGAATCCTATTACTCGCGGATCCTCCCGCGTTTTTCCATCACATCTCCAGGTTGAACTAGCTCATGAAGTATCTCTGTGCAGAACTCATATCAATCCGTTGCTGCTTGAAAGAAGGATACACCACCAAACAAGTTTATACTTTACGTAGTACGTACGTGTAGAGCCACGCTGTAGACAATTTTGTCTACAGCATGAATGGGCCGGCTCGTCCGGGTCGTTACCACTGTCTCACAGAAAACCGGCGTAAAGTAGCAGCTTGCTGCTGCGTTTCGTACGGTGAGTGAGATATCCGGAGGCCCAAATCCCCCTCCCCTTCCCAATCCCTTATTATCCCTTTCCTTTAAGGTCAGCAACGCGCCCATAATTCTTTTGTATTGCGGGCGTACATGGGCGGTGGAGATCGCTTACCATCAGGTGACCCACTTGCTGGTTTGCCGGCCTATACTATAAAAAAAAAAAAAAATTCAACAAAACTGTCTACAGCGTGACTCTACCACTCAATGTGGCTCTACTACTCAATGTGGATCTACCACTCAATGCGGCTCTACCACTCAATGTGGCTCTACCACTCAATGTGGCTCTACCACTAAATTTGGCTCTACCACTCAATTATTATTATTTGACGTCTCTGAGTGCCGCAGTTAGCTGGTTTCAAGCGAAAATAATAAGTCTTAAGCCCTTCAATAAGATCTAAAATACCCTAAATTGGGCTAATCTTGACATAACTTAGTTAATTAATTTAAGTGCCGTCGTAAACCTAACCAAAATGTTTTAATTTTGGTTACTAATTTTAGAGACCCACATCAAAGGACGAGTAGTAAAATTGTTAAATTAATAAACGGCCCGTTTTATATTCTTGAAGTGAAACGTAGTACCTAGTTTCCCCGGTGGTGGACACCTCGTTAAATTGTCCCGGATGTGTTTTATAGAAACTTCTCGATCGCTCCCCCGGTTTTATGATCCTGAACTGGGGGAAACTTTTTATCGCCGCATTTTATGTGCCAAATATTTATTGTGTTTCTATTATGTACTATTTATAACTGTGTCGTGAGCGAAGTTGATATTATGTTGCAACAATAAGGGTCGATCTTGGCACAGTGACGACCAAAGTTGTGAGCTTCGGGAAATGTCACTTTTTATGAATTAGTACGGATATGTAATCAATATCCTACCATCTGCGCCTGAGAAAAATAATAGCATAATCTTAAATTGAAACAGGCTGTGTCTGTTTCAATTAAGCTATGTAGCAGCGATAGCTCAGTGTGGAGTGGTACGGACTGTCGAGACGAAAGTCCGTAGCCCTAAGAGTATCTATACAACTCTGTCTTTAAGTTATGTGTGTATTAATTGTAAATGATCGCTTGCTTTAATGGTGAAGGAAACGTCGTGAGGAAACTTGCATACCTGACCTATAAGTTTTTCATCAGAATTCCGAAGGTATGTGAAGTCTGCAAACCCGCATTAGGCCAGCGTGCTAGACCAAGGCCTAACCCCTCTCTCTCTAAAAGAAGCCACCCTTGGCGCAGTCAGTCTATGGATGGGTGACCGCTTAGTGGTATTTCAAACGAACGATTCACGTAAAAAGTTGCTCGCTACCAGGAGGGAAAGAAAAAAGGTAAGGTAAAAAGGAGGAGGTTCTTAATTCGGCGCCTTTTTTCTCCGCCAATTATGCACCGATTATGTAGGAAAAAAAATCACTCGATAGAGTTTAGCTGCGATGTGGCCCCATATAAATTTGGTTAAGATCTGATGATGGAGTATGGGCAAACAAACTCCTCAACGGACAACAGTACACTCGTTGCGATTGTGTTATTGTATTTGAATTTACATGCTATTGCTGTACATTAAAGACGGTTTCTAAGTTTTGTTAAACGTTATATTATTACCGATAAAATTACCAAAACCGTAACGTAACTTTAAATTGTTATCGTTAAAATTATTGATAATCATAATCGATTTAACGATATATAAGCAGTGATAGCTCAGTGAGAAGTGGTAGGGACTGTCGAGACGAAAGTCGCAGGTTCGAAACCAGCTCCGAGAGCATACACCTCTGACTTTTCTAAGTTACGTGTGTATTAATTGTTAATTATCACTTGCTTTAAGGATGAAGGACACATCGTGAGGAAACCTGCATACCTGAGAAGTTCTGCATAAGAATTTCGAAGGTATGTGAAGTCTTCCAACCCGCATTAGGCCAGCGTGGTGGACTAAGGCCTAACCCCTCTCATTCAGTAGAGGAGGCCCGTGCCCAGCAGTGGGACGTATCTCATACAGGGCTAGTATTATTATTATTATAATCGATTTAACGTTAAATAATATAGTTACTTTAAGATTAATTTGCGATAGTAACACCTGTAATATATAACATTATGGTATACTGGTATTTTTATGTATGTACAACATAAAAATACCAGTATAAGTGTCATTACTTTTATAGGTACTTATTTTCGTAAATAGTCACGTAAATTGACTTAAGTACTGTAATAAATCTCGTTATTTTTTATTGTCACCAAAACGGTAATTATTAACGTTACCAAAAAATACCGGTTATTCGGTGCCTGCTTCCAGCTATTATCAACTGAAAGCAGAAGGCCAATTCTCGTAATTTTAAATATTCAAAATATCTTTCCGATCTAGTCTCAGCGTCAAGAAAATTGCAAATGGCATTCTCTTAAATCATTTGCAACTTTCTTGACGCTGAGACTAGTTCGGAATGATATTTTGAACATTTAAAATTACGAGAATTGGCCTTCAGTAATTAAGCCAAATTGGAGGCTGGAGGCCTTCGAGCGGCTGGAAATCTCTGAGACTAGGTTGATCATTAACCATTAAGTTTGCTCACCTGAGCACCACGCCTACCTATAAATAGAAGCAACACCACACAGAACTTAGAGTTACAAAGCACTGCATGGCACTGGACTGCGCTCGTCACCCCGAGACATAAGATGTTAAGTCTCTTATTGCCAAGTAATTTCACTGGTTTCAATGTCCCGCAAACTGGGACACAACAGTCCCTCGCCAGTGTTTGTGGAACTTGACTTATTACATTAGTGCAGTCCTGAGTTTGATACCCAGGTCCAATAATCAGAAATTGGACATTTGAGTTTTCTAATTCTAGAAATACGTCTGTTTTGTCGGGCTTTGGAATTTTAAGCGATATGGCGAAAAGCTTACAATCCTATAATTTAATGGATATAAAATTACATTGGCGACCTATACCTACTCGTTGCTCCTCTGCCTATCCCTTGGCATCACGCAGCATAAGTGTACATTGACTTATACTATTTTAATAATTTATATGAAAATGTGTTAGTTTACTTGACTTCTGCGCAGCGGCGCGGCAGTTCGACATGATATCTTGCATAAAGGTTTAACTTTATGTGCCGACGATTGCTGCTACTTTTTATCTCGGAAATATGTCATGGAAGTCTTCCACGCGGGCACAGCCGTGAGGAAAGCTAGTATAGAATACATTTGCTATCTCCTTTGTGTCAGACATTTGGCACAGGTCTCGTATATAACGTCTGTCACCCCTCTCGCGCTAGACGCTTGAATGTCTGCACTCAATCTAGCCAAAACTTGAGGAACGTAGACTTAGTAAGTGGCATAGCAAACTGATATAACTTTTAGATTGTTTGCAAGTTTGCAGTTAACAACAGTTATGTTAAGTTTGTAACTTAATGAAAACGATACATGTTCACCTGGGACGTACTGACGGTCTGACAAACTGAAATATTACATAGTATAAGTGATTTATTACACAAAGTAAGGTTCATTAACAATCTCCGTGGTGTGGTGGCGGAGTAGCCAGGTATGAAATGATTGGCCATCAGTTTGATTACATACGCACTCACGCCTGTAATCCCCGAAGGGGTAGGCAGAGGTGTAACCAGTACACCCACATTTCGCCGAGCGTATCTCCATCCCACGATGTGATAGGGGGCGAGCCTATCGCCATACCGGGCACAAATTCCAGACTCCGGGCTGATACTGAGCAATTCGTACTAGAAAAACCCAATAGCACTTTTACCCGACCCGAGCATCGCGTACGCATTACAACTGCGCCACCGAGGCAGTCATATAATTTAATTAAATTTAATATTTATTGTTTACGCTCACACTGACAATGTCTGAATGTCAAATCTCGCAACTGACGTAATAGAAGAAAATAAAAAAAAAATGGTTGAGTTTCGACCACTACACGCTCCGTCCAACACAACCAGTAGTTGTAATAAAATGTCGTAACTTTTCTTTTCAATAAAAGCAGTTCCCAGTTGGCTCCACAAATTTTACTAGTGAACGTTGATTGCTAGACGAAACCCAAATTAGCATCCACAAAAAGGGGTTACAATATCTGCAACATTCATCATGTTTTACAAAGCTTTGAAATTTGGATTAACATTTGACAGATAATTCGGTAAAGCTCCAAGGCGATATATAATACTTCGTTCAGTAAACTAAGCATAAGCTTTTTCAGCTTTCGATCGAATAATAAACCAGCATAGCTACCGCGTAATGAACTCTTGGACTATCGACTGACCACTGCACTTAATGAACTGGAGACTGTCTGACTGACTGCGGGCAAAAGACCTCCAATTATGGTGACAACCCCTTTTATACCATTTAACTACCCTTTCACAACTACGAGTATATCGCACCATTATTATTACAGTGTACCCAACGTTGCTTTTTCAGACACCCTCAATATACCAATATTAACAGAATACCCTAGCAATAGTTTTTTTATTTTATTTTATTAGATTGAATGACAAGACGAGCAGGTCGCTCGCCTGATGGTAAGCGTCACGCCTGCCCATAAACAGAAGCAACGCCACACAGAACTTTAAATAAAGCACTGCATGGACACTTTGCAGAACTTAATTTCTATATACCTAAAACAGTGATTTAACTATTATAGTGTTACAGTGATACAAAACATGCCACTTGAAAAAAAAAGATTGTGTGGTTTTATGAAACCACGGTAAAAGTGAAACTTTTTTTCACATTATAGTCATTTAACTAAAAAAAATTGGAATAATATTACATTAAACACTAACAAAAACAAACAAACAAAATAGCGTGCGAACTATAGACGCCGCCATATTGGCCTTGGCTGCTCTGGCGAGCGCCTTTCACTTTATCCCTACTCCGCGGCCGACCGTCACGCGACATGCAACACACAGGCCAAATTTTTTGAGACGATCTAATAAAAGTTTCACTTTAATTAGTGGTTATTAAAAGCCAGGATAGAAGTCGCAACCTCCACCTCGGTAAAAACGCAAGAAAGTACCCCTCCACGCCAAATTAAAGCAGTAGAATACTAGTTTTAAATGTATGAGCCTGAATGATAAGAAGTTCAGGTCGTTCGCCTAATGGTAAGCCGTCGTCTGCCCATAAACAGAAGATCACACAGAACTTTAAATAACAAAGCACTGCATGACACTGGACTGCGTTCGTCACCCACTTAAGTTGTTAAACCTCTTATGTCCGGTAATTTCACTGAATTTAATGTTCTTCAAACCGAAACACAACAGTGCTTTCGCATTGCTACTTGGCCAGACGGCCTCTCGCATACGAGGGACTTGCCACCTAGATTTGATTAAGATCTGTTGACAGAGTAGGTTGGAATCTCTTCAACGGGTATCAGCAAACACACAGCGATTCGGGTTTCGTTTCAACGTGAAACTTTTATGTGGCGTCTTTAGACTAATTTATCTACATCGGTCATACGCCGGACCTTTGCATATCAATGAGTATTGATCATTTGCACACAAATGTACAGCACTGGTCTGACTCCAGACACTTCTCATCAAAAACTTCGTATCTGATTGGAATATTTATTACTAACTAGCTTTTTTCTCACGTTTTTGCCTGTAGAAGTCTGGGATGAGTTGAAATTGTGTTTAAAAATGTAAAGTTTAATAATTTCATTCGTATATTTCTCTATTCTTATATGAGATAACGAAGTATTTAAATAAATATTTGCGATGATTTATGTATTTCATAAATATTTATTGATAATCCGGTTCAACAATCGTATCATCGTGTGTCACTACACACTATGGTAATAATACCAGTAAATAATAATACCCTGTACTATACACGTCCCACTGCTGGGCACGGGCCTCTTCTACTGAATCTCGGGTTAGGCCTTAGTCCACCACGCTGGCCTAATGCGGGTTGGCAGTTTAACACACCTTTGAAATTCTTATGGAGAACTTCTCAGGTATGCAGGTTTCCTCACGATGGTTCTTTCACCGTTAAAACAAGCGATAAATAACAATGAATACGAGTATACACGTAACTTAGAAAAGTCAGCGGCATACTCACACTATGGTAAGTATAATGCAATCCAATTGAAATATCGACAAACGAAAGACGTCTTAAGCTCACTTCCACTATGATCCTAAATCGGAGTTAACTTATTTACATACTAGCTTTTGCTCGCGGCTCCGCCCGCGTGAATAGACTTTTCCAAAATAAAACGTAACCTACAACCGTCTCCAGGGTCCCATCTATCTCTATATCAAAATTAATCAAAATCGGTTCAGTGATTTAGGCATGAAAGCGTAACAAATAGTTTTTTTTTTCATAAAAGTATCCTATGTTACTTCTTATACCTCCAAGAATATGTGTACAAAGTTTCATGATGATCGGTTAAGTAGTATTCGCGTGAAAGCGTAACAAACAAACATACATTCACATTTATAATATTAGTATGATAGTATAGTATTATTATGTCAAACTTTCATACGATCAAATCGTTTCTCAAAGAGATGTAGTCAAACAGAGATCGTCGTGCAAGTGGGCGTAATTTTGTAAGATTTACATTGACCTGATGATATATTTATACACCGGCTGGTCCTACAAAGTCACTATGGCGTGATTTACTATCTGTATGGTGTGTAAATACCACTACTATCCATACATACGCACTCACGCCTATAATCCCCGTAGGGGTAGGCAGAGGTATAACCAGTACACCCACATTTCGCCGAGCGTATCTCCGTCCCACGATAGGGGGCGAGCCTATCGCCATACCGGGCACAAATTCCAGACTCCGGGCTGATACTGAGCATTTCATAATGAAATACCCAATACCAGTTTACCCGACCCGGGGATCGAACCCGAGACCTCAGCCTCAATCGTAACGCGTACGCATTACAAGTGCGCCACCGAGGCAGTCAGACACAAATGTCTTGTACCCACCAGTACCCTAAAGCATGATAAAGTCACAGTTGTTAACCACAATTTATGAAGGACTAAAACCTAGTTTTACATAAATAATTCGGAAGCATGAATAAAAAATGTTAGAGAGGAAACCCAAGAGCTGCGTCCTTTAAAAACCAGGCCGTCATTCATCAAACTAGGTACTCTGGGAAAGCTTTTGACTTTATAGGGACGTTAAAAAACTGGAATAATAAAGGGACTAGGACAATGAGTAAGGGTCGTTGAAACTGAGTCGTACGCAAACCTAATTTAAAAACCCCTTCCTGAATGGCCTTTGTTCCTAAAAGAATGTAGGTATTTACCATACAATATAGAATTAAAAAAAAAATAATGTGTGCAATTCAAACGTGGTAGAAGTGAAACCTTCAAAAATTTTGGTACACGTATACAAAAAACCACGGTTGTTGTGAAGCCTTTGCTCAAGCTTTGTACTACGCATGCGCGCACAACTGTATAATGCTTTCTATCTCATTTTCTCTCATATAAAATCTTATGAATTTATGTGTCTGTCTCTTTTTACTGCGTACACGTATACAAAACACCACGGTTGTTGTGATGCCTTTTCTCAAGCTTTGTACTACGTATGCGCGAACAACAAGCATGAGCGCAAAACTGTATAATGCTTCCTATCTCATTTTCTCCCACGTTAAATCTTATGAATTTATGTGTCTGTCTCTTTTTCGTTTCATCGATTTTCAAATCACAACGATGCTAAAGAAGTTTTCACTTCAAAAAGAAAGCAATAGGGATTTGAGTGGGCTTGGTGATTTGGGTTTCCAGAAAATTAAATTTACTCACCGTATGAAATGCAACAGCAGGTAACCTACAGTTGAATCACGTTGGTATTTTGTGAGATAGTGGTAATAAATAAATAAATAAATACACCCAACAGTCACACACATAGACCTGACCCCACACTAGGTAAACCTGTATCGTGGGTATCAAGAACTGCGAGGGACTTGCGGTCTCACAACACCCAGACCCGAGACAAATATTTGTGGATCAGACAAACATTTGTCAAGGTGCGGGAATCGAACCCACTGCCTCACGCTTCGCAACCGGCTACTCGCCCGCTGCGCCACGGAGGCAATATATAATATGCTTACACATGCTGTAGACATAGTTACAGCACGACTTTAGCACATATATCTCGGGTTAATCATATGTTTTATGAGTGGTAGAGCCACGCTGTAGACACTTTTGTATACAGCATGAATGGGCCGGCTCATCCGGGTCGTTCCCACTGTCATACAGAAAACCGGCGTAAAGTAGCAGCTTGCTGTTGCGTTTCGAACGGTGAGTGAGATATCCGGAGGCCCAAACCCCCTCCCCTTCCCAATCCCTTAGTTATCCTTTTCCTTTAGGGTCGGCAACGCACCCATGATTCTTTTGGTATTGTGGGCGTACTTGGCCTTGGAGATCACTTACCATCAGATGACCCACTTGATAGTTCGCTGGCCTATGCCATAAAAAAATCTAAATACATACACCACATCAGTCAATGTAAGCCAGACTAATGAGGCGAGAAATAATCGATGAAGTATAAAATATTTCGAAGAGCATGTTTTTATTGTAAACACGACAAAGATTTCACATTGTGTATGGAAAAGACACCCTATGCGTAGCGCGACATACTCTATCATGTAACAAAGGAGCGCGTTTCAAGCATAGACATTGATTTATACTTGGATATTAAGTGCTATGATGAATGGATCTGCTCTTTTACCTTATGTCCATATAGTTAAATCATGGTGGATCGTTAAATGGTATTTTTTATATATTTTTCTATAGCAGAAGCCAGTTAACGAGCAAGTAGGTCATCTGATGGTAAGAGATTGTAAAATATTAGCAAAAGACCGTTTCGGAGATACGCTCGGCGAAATGTGGGTGTACTGGTAACACCTCTGCCTACCCCTTCGGGGATTCTGTAATTCCAGTAGGCGTGAGTGCGTATGTAATTATTGTAATTATCGAAATGGTAGTGTACAGCTCAATTGCAGAACCGCAGAGTGTGCGTACACACGTACGTTTTAATGAGGGTGGAATTTTGCGAGAGATTCCAAGTGAATGAATTTCAAAATCATCTGATACATTGTTGGTACGAACTCGCAACATTTATTTAAACTTACATCCTGTTGATACTAAAAATGTGAATGTTTAAATTATTGTGAGACGACTGAATGGATTTAGATAAAATTTGCCACAAATATAGACCTAGATTAGGACATTTTACGCGGGCGATATGCGAGAGGCCGTCTAGATCAGCACCAACGCTTTGTTGATTTCTGCCGCCAAGTAGCAGTGTGTAAACATCGTTGTGTTTTGGTTTAAAAACATTAAAGCCAATGAAACTACTGGGCATTATGAGATTTAATATGTTGTCTCAGAGTGGCAAACGCAGTCTAGGGCCACGCAGTGCGTTGATTCTGTTTATGGGTAGACTTGTCGTTTACCATCAGGCGAGCGGGCTGCCCATCGCGTTATTCAAGTACAAATTCAACTCATTAAGGAATGAAATCAGGGAGACAAAGGCCTGTATTTATAAACGTTACTATGAGGACTCATAGTGAGAACCAAGTGAAGATTTCTCTAAACGTCATTGGTGAGTTTTGACGCTAAATAAAAACAGACCAATCATGTACAAAGAAATCTACACTTATCAAAAAGCTCACTAAGGTAATGTTTATGAAATAAGGACTTAGAACTACTATATTTATGCACTGATATTTATGACACTCACTAAAAAAGATTAATATAACTTTCTAACAAAAATTAAAACCCGCTCAAAAAACTAAAAAGCTAAAATCATATCATAACATTTTTAGTTGTTTATGGTTTACGCCAGTATGTATAGTACGGACTCCTCTCAAACGTCGGTGAATGATAAAGCAGTGGCTGTGGTCTGAACAGCTGGATTAGATGGGACATACTCCCCCCTCCGCCTCATCACGGTAAGGTACCCCTGCAATCTGCTGTGTAATACCGCCCATTTAATTTTAAGTATTGTCATTGACGAAACAATTTATTATTCATTGAGCTTATTATATGTATCTATGTATTTACTGTATTTATTTATGCAGAAACGTAAAGCAATGGACAGCGAAAAAAATTACAATCGAAGCTTTGAAACTATAAAAACACTTCGTTGACATAAATATTTATTACCCAGAAAGTCACTTTGATGATTTAGCCAATAGAAATATAATTAAAACGTTATGTAGTTCATCACTCAAGGGACTAGAGGAATCTATTGAGGTCACCTACAAAATTACGTTATTCCAGATGATGCGGATCCATTGGGGGGCAATTGGTGGGATGGCCCCCCCTCAGTCAAGTAAAACAGAAATAAATACTTTTTAGGTTAGCGGCGGACTGCCTCGGTGGCGCTGTTTCAATGTGTACGCGTTACGACTGAGGCTGATGCTGAGGTCTTGGGTTCGATCCCTGGGTCGGGTAAAAGTGATATTTGGTTTTTTCTATTACGAAAAGCTCAGTATCAGCCCAGAGTCTGTAATTTGTGCCTGGTATGGCGATAGGCTCGCCCCCTATCACATCATGGGACGGAGATACGCTCGGTGAAATGTGTGTATACTAGTTACACCTCTTCCTAGTTCTTCGGGGATTACAAGCGTGAGTGCATATGTAAATACTTTTCTTTGGAGCATAAGTAAAATGGTCTTGCTCCCGCCTGGATACTGAACAAAAATGATCCTTCCGCCCCTCAAGTCGCAGCTTACGAAAAAGACCGTATAATTCTCACGAGTTTCGAGTTATGCAACATCTCCCATTAAGTAACATTATATTAAACTATACTCTGCGTACTATTAGGGGCAACGTAAAATTTTAATATAATCGCCAAGCTTGTACAAGAAATATAAACAAACATCCACTCACTCTTCAAATTAAAGAATAGAGATAATTTTAAAGTTTAAAGATATAAGTTATTTATATGCCTGGTAGAGGCTGGCGATTACACCATAGTCCCTTTAATGTGCTCGAAAAAATACGCATCCCCCTCTCATTATAATCCTGAGTCCGATCCTGACCGCGGCGGACTTTTGATTGAAATATTATGATCACATCGGCACGAACTAGTTCCAAAACTAATTAACCGTACATCTCCATTGTTTACACAAACATGCAGTGAAATATAGACTAGACCGGGAAATGGGTCTACATATGTCAGCCTAAATATGTCACTTCTGTGGTAAGTGTAATCTGCATTCCCTTTTTAAAAACATTAATCAGTGTTTGAACTAATCAATTTTTGCAATCTTTTATAAAAGCGAATGTATATATGGCGAAAGATAGGTACAAATAAAAAAGTACTAAAGATAAGTTGTAAAAAGTTTTGTCTACATGAATGATCCGGCTCCACCGGGTTGTGACCACTATCTCACAGAAAATTGACGTATAGTAGCAGCTTGCTGTTGCATTTCGTACGGTGAGTGAGACAACCGAAGCCTCAAATCCCTCCTTCTCCTTTCCAATCTTTTAATTTGCCCTTTATTTTAAGGTCGGTAACGCGTCCATGGTTTACTTTAGTAATTAGGTGACTAACTTACTCGTATGCTGGTCTATGCATTAAAAAAGAGAAAGTAGATATCATTTCATCGATTGTTAAATTGAGCTGCTTTACTTTTTTTTTAGTATAGGCTGGCAAACGAGCAAGTGGGTCACCTGATGGTAAGCGATCTCCACCGCCCATGTACGCCCACAATACAAAAGAATTATGGGCGCGTTGCCGACCTTAAAGGAAAGGGATAATAAGGGATTGGGAAGGGGAGGGGGATTTGGGCCTCGCGGACGGCTCAAAAAGCTGTCTTGTCGTATGAGAATAAGGTAAAGGATTAAATGAAATCGAACTGCTCCTCTATCGAACCTCTGTAGATTAGAGGGGCTCAAAGGTTGTTCGTAATATAACAAAAAGTTTTAATTCATTTAATTCCCCACCGGTCTCGAACGATAGTCGCGGCTTTGTTTCGATTGACTCGTTCATTCTCATGATTACTCGACATTTTATGTTATTTTATTGTCATATAACTATTATTCTAGACTAATAACAAAGCCCCACAAAGTGATTTCATAGTTTGTCTGATGTTAATATTACCTAATTAAAATCATTACAAATCTTCAGAATCAACTTTAAAACTCGAACATTACCCACATATTCCGTCATCAAAAATACGAAAATTCTCGACAAAGTAAAAAACTCCTCCTTTTTAAGTCGGTTAAAAATCACTCTACGTGTGGCGGAGACATCTCATCTCCTTACGTCTACTTTTTGACACATGATTTTTAATATGTTACTGAAAGATTTGGCTTGTAGTTTGCACGACCGGCCGCCGTTTGACGTCAACCCCACTGGAGAGAAAACGCCAAGACCCAAAACAAATATTCAGTGCGGGAATACAGCCCGTAGCCTCTCGCCTCACAGCCGGCCACTCGCCCACTGCACCACGGAAGCTGTCAAAGAGGATATGAAGGAAGAAAGAAAGAAAGAAAACATTTATTGGCAGGCGTTAGGTGGTACATGTATACAATTGATGCAGAAAAAAACATTTTTATAAGTAGTAGGTAGGGGGTACCTAGATACCCACCCACTGTGGACGGTATATATCCCACCACGACCGCGCCAAAAGGATCCGAATCACCATATGCGAAACATTAAATGCTTGGCGCTGGTTTTCATTTGGACCCTTGATCTCTCTCGTAACATACATAAAAATAGAGTCGAATTATGAACCTCCTTTGTGATTTCGCTTGAAAATACAAATCAGTACATAAGATCGCAAACCAGGACAGCGTTTAAAGTCAATGCCGGTTCTGTAAAACGATTTTACAATATTTTCTGCATTTCAGTGCTCAAACATGTTGATATTGTACATGGAAATTCGTACAAAAGCTTATATCGTAGGAAGATAATATTTTTATGATAAACTTGATCACAGACAAGTCTTGTACTTGATGTTTTAGCATAATAATATGGCCAATTGGCTATATGAAAATAAGTATTTAATAATTTACTCTGGTACTTTTACTATTTATTATTTTGATCACGCATTCATTAATATTGGCGGTAACTCTGGCTGAAGCTTTCCTAATTTAATGTCATTCAAATTTACCCTATAAAGGTCAAGTAGTCCAACTTGACAAAACCTTAAAATAACAACACCCCACCACCTGCATGTTTTGTTATTCAAGCTCATCTTTCTTTCTCGTAATTGGCGACTATGTTTTTTTTTTTTTAATTATAATTTTCTTTGGTCAAAATGACCATACATTTTTATTAGCCTAAATTACTATATAGGGCGCTCGCCTGATGGTAAGAGCCGCGCTTGCCTATAAACTAAAGCGGTGCGGAAACGGAATGGTGTTCCATACAGAACTTCGAACTACAAAGTGCTGTATGGTACTATACACATCCTGAGACATACGATATTAAGTCTCATAATATCCATTAGTTTCACTGGCTTCAGACCGGAATATACCTACGCTTATACACTGGACACTCACCAGCGGACTGGTTTGCAAATTACAGTTTACATTCAGCGTGTTATAGAGCACACGCATTGCAATGCTTGGGACTTCTTTGGTGGATAGAATTCGAAATGAAGTCATCCGCCAGAGAACCAAAGTCACCGACATTACCTAAAGTGGCAGTGGATAGCAGTGATAGCTCACTGAGGAGTGGTATGGATTGTCGAGACGAAAGTCGCAAGTTTGAAACCAGCCCCGAGAGCATACACCTCTGACTTTTCTAAGTTACGTGTGTATTAATTGTTAATTATCACTTGCTTTAACGGTGAAGGAAACATAGTGAGGAAACCTGCATACCTGAGAAGTTCTGCATAAGAATTTCGAAGGTATGTGAAGTCTGCCAACCCGCATTAGGCCAGCGTGGTGGACTAAGGCCTAACCCCTCTCATTCAGTAGAGGAGGCCCGTGGCCAGCAGTGGGACGTATATAATACAGGGCTAGTAATCGTAATCGGAAGGAAGGAGACCACGCTTAGGCAGACGTGGTGTAGGACGTCCTGCTGCTCGATGGACCAACGACTTGAAAAAGGTGGCGGGTAGTGGATGGGTGAGGGCTGCCCAAGACCGGGATGGTTGGCGCTCATTCGTGGAGGGCTATATTCAGCAGTGGACGGCAATAGGCTGATAGATTTATATAGTGTTGCATGGTGCCAGGAATAAACAACGCGTTGGTACCTGCTCAGGCCTTTCGCATACAAGAAACCTCCCAGCTCGGAAAAATAACATGAACCTGTATTAATTTCCAATTTTAGAAATTGGTACTCATGCCGCGAATAAAATATCCACTCAACATTATCTCCATATTGAGGAGCACTTATTTAGCGCGATGCAATAAAACCTTGGGTCTTCGCCAACCTATAATACGATGAAATGGCTCCAACTGCATTTGGCTGACTGTGAGGAAACCATATTTTGACAGATATATGAATGGAGAAAATCTTAGTAAACAATTCGATCATTGCCAGGTTTGCGTTTTTTATATAATATATAGATATAATATATTTACGATTGGAATATTCATGTTACATGTGTACACCTTTTTTTTGGTATTTTTTACCATTTTCTAGTGGTAGAGCCACGCTGTGGACACTTTTGTCTACAGTATGAATGGGCTGGCTCGTCCGGGTCGTTACCACTGTCTCACAGAAAACCGACGTAAAGTAGCAGCTTGCTGCTGCGTTTCGTGTGTTGAGTGAGATATCCGGAGGCCTAAATCCTCCTCCCCTTCCCAATCCATTAATCATCCCTTTCCTTTAAGGTCGGCAACACGCCCATGATTCTTTTGGTATTGTGGGCGTAAATGGGTGGTAGATCACTTAACACCAGGTGACCTACTTGCTCGTTTACCTGCCTACACTAAAAAAAACCCGGCCCCTGGTGCGATGGAATGTCACAAGTAGAGACGCACTTTAATTTTCATGGGATGGAAATATCCTCAGCGACGCGTTACTGCACTAGTTTACCTCAACCTACACGAATACAAACTGAGTTTATATTACCTTATTTTATTATATTGATGATGACATATTGTCTAATGATACGAGAATACACTCGATATAGTTTTATGAATCCCTATCACGATCTCAATTTGAGGCCGAGATTAAAACCCTCCAACTTTATTACAATTATATCTACCGACAAAATGTCGATTATTATGACATAAGTCTAGACACTCTTTTTACATACTTACTTCTTAATAAAGCAGCGATAGCTCAGCGGGGAGTGGTACGGTCTGTAGAGACGAAAGTTGCAGGTTTGAAACCAGCTCCAATAGAATTCACCTGACTTTTCTAAGTTACGCGTGCATTCATTGTTAATTGTTGCTTGCTTTAACAGTGGAAACATCGTGAGAAACCTGCATTCCTAAGAGTTATTCATAAGAACTTCTAAGGTATGTGAAGTCTGTCAACCCTAATTAGGTCAGCTTGGTGGACTAAGAACTGACTCCTCTCATTCATAGGGGTGTAATCCTACTTTCCAACTACTATTCATACGCATTCACGCCTGTAATCCCCGAAGGGGTAGGAAGATGTTTAACCAGTACACCTACATTTCGTCGAGCCTATCGCCGTCCCACTATGTGATAGGGGGTGATATCGCCATAACAGGCACAAATTCCAGACTCCGGGCTGATACTGAGCATTTCGTAATAGAAAAACCCAATACCACTTTACCCGACTCGGGGATCGAACCCGAGACCTCAGCGTTAGCCTCAATCGTAACGCGTACGCAATACAACTGCGCCACCGAGGCCGCAACTACTATTATAAATATTAAAGTTTGGATGTTTGTGAGTTTGTGAATTTGGATGTTTGTTAGTCAATCACGCCCTAATTACAAGTAAACGGTTTTGGACGAAATTTGGTACATAGGTAGACAGCCTCCGTAGCGCAGTGTGCGAGGAGCCGGCTGCGTAGCGAGAAGCCGTGGGTTCAATTCCCACACCGAGACAAATGTTTGTGTGGTCCACAAATATTTGTTTCGTGTCTGGGTGTTGTGGGACCGAAAGTCCCTCGTAGTGCCAGATGCTCACGATATCGGTTAACCTAGTGTGGGGTCAGTACTATGTGTGTGACTGTTGGGTGCATTTATTTATAGATCAAAGGAGGTAGAAATCTGGTAAATCACCGCGCAAAAAATACGTGTACGTGTAAAATACAGACGTATTAAGTGTCAACTAGAGATCATGAATCAATTTTTATGAATTGATGAATGAACGAGCTGCACAGACTTTTATAGCCCCGCCCCCTTGCACATGGTTTAGGTGGGGTTATTTTTTAGCTTGATTTACGTTTCTTGTCATTTTATTTCGATGATTGGCAGTCCATAAACGGTTGTAATCATTCAATCACTTAACCCAATTGATCGTTTTCCAGGCTGTTACAAAAAGCTGGTCAGATTTTTGAACGCCCTCAATTTGTACCAAACTGTGCTATAAAATGCTTGATGGATGTTTGTTTACTTGGTTAAATTGAATGCGCGCATGTTGTTCTGTAATATAGCAAGTCCAAATGAACAATAAGCTTGGGGCCAAGGTTTGGTAACACCTGCCAACCTTGGACTAGTTGCGTTCATTTCTTCTTAATATTCATCTACCCACTGTTTAATGTTTTATATCCTTGTTTCTCTCGTGTATTAACTTTTATAATAAAAATGTGAAAATGGTATAAAAATTCAAATCTCACGCTACGATTTTAATAATGATCCATTGATTTTGCAATACAATGGTAATGAAATTATATAGACCTTTTACTGTAGGTATTTTTTATCCTAACACAATAAGGTTAGGTATCTTTACAACTTTACTGACACTAAACTGGAAATAAAACTAATTTATACGGATTTTATCGCGGTTTAATTTTTATTTTATTCCCAACGTTTCGAAAGATTTTCAGCCTTCGTGGTCACGGGAGAGATAAAATCCAATTATTATTTCAATGTGTAGTATTCGCGTAAACATAAGAAATCAACACTAAACTTAATAAAATAATAAATAATAATAAATAATCTAGTCTTAGTGCTGGTCCGGATGGCCTTCCTGCCATTTTTATCATCAACTGTGCTGCAAGCCTATCGGTGCCACTTAACATTATTTATAACCGATCGTTGTCATTAGGGGTATTTCCACTTGTTTGGAAGGAAGCCAATATTATACCGATTCCTAAAAGTGGTAACCCCAATCATATTATAAATTATCGTCCCATATTACTTCTCTGAATATTGGGTAAGGTCTTTGAATCACTCATTTGCCTTCATCTCACACATCATCTTAAACACCTGCTGATACCTGAACAGCATGGATTTCGTAGTAGAAAATCTACAATTTCGAATCTTGCTTGTTTTGCCTCAGACTTAACTACAGCTATTGACGATGGCTATCAGACAGATGTTATCTATACAGATATAAGTAAGGCATTTGACAGAGTTGACCACCAACTTCTGGTCCAAAAACTTAATTCGCTGGGAGTTCACGGCAGTCTTCTTAAATGGTTTTCATCTTATCTGGCACATCGTAATCAAAAAGTTGTAGTTTGTGGCTATGAGTCGTCATTTTATGTAGCCAGTACTGGAGTACCTCAGGGGTCACATTTAGGTCCGATTTTGTTTCTGGTATTTATTAACGACATTGCTAATGAAATTAAACATTCTAAATTCTTACTTTTCGCTGATGATCTAAAACTTTACAAGAGTATACGTGATATTAAAGATTCTCAACTACTTCAACTCGATTTAGACAGCATCTTGAACTGGACAATCAGAAATAAACTCCCTTTGAATATCGACAAATGTAAGCATATTAAATTCACAAAAAAAACATCACCTATTCCCACCTCGTATAAGCTTGGTGTAAAAGTACTAGAAGAAGTAGATAATATAAAAGATTTAGGAATTATTTTAGATAAGAAACTTTCTTATACTCTCCATATAGACAGTGCAATAAACAGGTCCTTTAAAATGTTGGGATTTATCTGGCGCAATTGTAAGCATTTTAAAAATATATTGGCATTAAAGCTCTTATACACTGCTTTAGTTCGTAGTTTACTGGATTATGGGTCGAGCATTTGGAATCCTTCGTACCAATGTCATATTGATAGGATTGAAAAAATTCAAAAACGCTTTCTTTTCTTTCTTACTGTACACCAAAAGAAAAAACACCAGCTTACATCGTATGCTGACCGTTTAGCTAGCTTTAATATGATAAGTTTGGAAAGTCGACGTTGGATTGCAGATCAAATTCTATTGTTCAAGATTCTGACTGGCTTAATTGATTGTCCTGAGCTAATCTCAAAATTTTCTTTTACTGTTCCTCGAAAGGGTGCTAGAATAGTAAATTTTCACCCGTTTACAAATAAGAGATATAGAACAAATGTTGGCACCCACAGTCTTATCGCAAGAATTAGTCGTGAACATAATATCCTATTCAAATCTCTGCAGGTTGACGTATTAAATTGTTCATTGCTCAGTTTTAAAAACTTGATGTTTAAGTATAAAACATTGTAATAGTTGTTAGTGGATGCTCTTATTGCATATCTTTTTACATCTATATTTTACATATCAATTTTCTACTTTGCTTCGAGAGATTGGGTTGTTTGTTGTTGGACGCTGTTTGCGTGAGCCCTTCTAGTATGTATGTACTTTAAATATATATATACATGTGCTTTATACATGTATATCTGCTCACATAATAAGTTCCGCTCGAAAATATGTATCATATACTAAGTGCATGATGAGTTTTCCTAAATTGGACTTGGATTATAACTTAAGATATTTAGTAAGTTTTATTGTATTATTAGTGTTAAGTCTGCTGGAAAACCTAAATGAATAAATAAATAAAATAAAAAATGTTAATGGTAAATAAAATGTGGTCCATGTATATCTCGACGGTCGCCTGAGCTATGCATACCAGCTCACTCCAGAACGCAATTCGCCAGATCGAGCAATTATGGTGTAATCACGGAAAAAATTCAAAATCTTTTTGGTGATACTTTTTGGTGATTTTGTATGACACCTTCCTAGTAGACAACCTAGACATTATAGTAGCTTGAGTGGCTCGACGAGCAGATCGCTCGCATACGAGGGACCTACCACCTAGATATATTCTTTATAAACATATATGTTTCGATAAAATTAACCTATTAACTTTCAAGAGATCACTTAAAAAAAATAACATTGCTTTATTGCCATGACATAAATAAAATCTAATTATTCGTACTCATCTAAGTCTTATCTTATGGTAAATTCATTATATGCGATTCGAACCTACATACATACGAATGCCTTACTCAAACACTAACGATTATAATAGGCACATGTATACACGTCCACAACCAAAAGAAATAAGTGGCCAAAAGCCACTATAATAGGTAGGTAGTGGCAGTTTTTTAGTTTTATTGCCGAAGCGATCCCTCCCCGACGTCCCAGGGTGGCCAGCGCCGTAACTCACCACTAATTCTGGCAATAGTTTTGCTTTCAGTGAATAAAGGGCTTTACATCTGCACTGTACCACTACTATGAGATTCCAATTTTTCGTTTTAAACCAAGTAAGTGGATACCTTATCTGATGTTATATATTAAAAACCCGCCATTGTGTCTCCCAGGACCGCCTGCGGTATCAAGTTTTGTAGGCCTTGTGCAAGTTTTAATAGTTTTCCTAAACGATGAAAGTTTTCGTTTTCTCTCCATACGTCAAGTATTAGTAGCCACTAGTGGGAACTATGATGAATTAAAATTAATAATATGGTTAATTTTATTTCATATTAGTCGACTAATAAATATATTTTCAAGCGAGTCTTTCCTTTGTTACCGTATGAATTACTAGTTTGACACTTCGACGGTAGTAATTTTATACGAATTCGAAAACTGTGAACGTATTTGTAACTCGTAGGTACTAGGCCTACTGGGAACGGTCGGTGTGGAGTTAGAAGAAGATTGCTGGCCCACTGGTAATCAACATTATTATGGCTATCTGGCATGCATGACTAGACTGTCTTTGTAGACGGTTGCATTATGACTATTTAATAAATAACACCCTTTTATTATATGATAGCCCTGAGCAGAGCAGGGGCCTCCTTTATTAATGTAGAGCCGTTATAGCTACGAAGGTCATTGCCTCACTTAGCATTTTTTGCCTCACTTAGCATTTTTTGCCTCACTTAGCATTTTTTATCGTCTGTATCACGGTGAATGCTCTGAAGAATTGTTTGACCTTATCCCATCCTCACGTTTCCTTAACAGAACCACGCGTGCTGGCTTACGGAACCATAGCTTCGTGGTCTCCTCCAACTCGGCCTAAACAAAGAGGTTCGCAAAATCCTACTTCTGTCGGAGCAAAAAGCTATGGAATAGTTTGCCGGCGCACGTGTTCGCTCCTTCCTATAACATGGGATCCTTTAAACCGAGTGTGAAGAAGCAATTAGGCAGGCCGCAATAATTCTGCAGATCTACGATACATTGTCTGTCATTGGTCGACACTATTCTTGGATTGCGCTACACTTACCGTCAGGTGTAGCGTAATCACTATACCGAACCAGAATAAAAAAGAGACCTTCGTCTTATCTCTCTCTTTTTTAATAGGAAGGACGAAGGTCCACCACACTGGCTTAATGTGGATTGATAGAATTGGTAGTTGGTAGTAGGGCACACAGCTTTGATATTCTTGGATGAGATGTTTACTTTGTTGAAACATTTACATAAAACTTTCAAACTAAATTGATAAATAAAGAATCGTATTCACTGATATTTAAATAATAATTCCCTATAAACTTCAGACAAAATGATAAACAACATTCTCATTCAAGGATCATGCTATTAACTATCTCATAGTGACATTTGCGATATTTAAGTACCGGAGCCCTTAGTACCGGCCGCCGGTTGACTAGCCCCACTAGACGAGGGTAGACACCTAGACACCTGAGTAAGGCTCGCATCCAGACGACATAGATTAATATACGGATACAGCACCTCGAGTTATACGTTTTCTAACCCCAACGGCTACAAACCGTCACAGAG
This sequence comes from Mimas tiliae, assembly GCA_905332985.1. Lineage (NCBI taxonomy): Eukaryota > Metazoa > Arthropoda > Insecta > Lepidoptera > Sphingidae > Mimas > Mimas tiliae. The sequence continues at coordinate 476,659 of HG995243.1, forward strand.
AATGGACTATGAGTTTACACGTCGGTGTTCTGTCTTAATTAAAGCGACTTCATGCAGTTGATGGTAGTTCATGGTATATGTTTTTTTTTATAAACTAGGGGCGTTGCCCATGTTTTTCCACAAAACATAAAATATAAATAAAACTTAAAGTCCGAAGAATATGTGACATATCTTACTTTCTTCCCCACATTATTCTTCATCGATTTGTATCGGTCTCGACCCCATACCCCCAGCGGTTTCGGAGGAGATAGCGTGACAAGCTTTTAGCAGCGGTGGCGGCAGCGGTGGCGGCAGCGGTGGCGGCGGCGCCAGTTACTTTTTTTTAGAATAGAGATATACACCCAACAGTCACACACATAGTCCTGACCTCACACTAGGTAAACCTGTATCGTGGGTATCAGGAACTACGAGGGATTTGCGGTTCCACAACACCCAGACCCGAGACAAATATTTGTGGATCAGACATTTGTCTAGGTGCGGGAATCGAACCCACGGCCTCACGCTTCGCAACCGGCTACTCGCCCACTGCGCCACGGAGACTGTCAAATTGTTTTTTTTTTAATTGTGTCAAAAATGTATATGATTTTGTGAGTGGTAGAGCCACGCTGTAGACACTTGTGTCTACAGCACGAATGGGCCGGCTCGTCCGGGTCATTACCACTGTCTCACAGAAAACCGGCGTAAAGTAGCAGCTTGCTGCTGCGTTTCGTACGGTGAGTGAGATATCCGGAGGCCCAAACCCCCTCCCCTTCCCAATCCCTTAATTATCCCTTTGCTTTAAGGTCGGCAACGCACCCATAATTATTTTAGTATTGTGGGCGTACATGGGAGGTGGAGATGACTATGCTATAAAAAAATGATCGTGGTCTTCAAAACGTATCTGTCGACGGCATATCCTGCACTTCTAGATTATGTTTTTTATTTTGTGTTGAAAGTCCTGTCGGTATCGTGGCAGACAATGGTAACGACCCGAGACTTATAAATATAATTATATGTTAATTATATTATAGTATTAAATATATTATATATGCGCGTATCACACCGTATATGGCTTGAATCTTGAGTATGCCACTGGGTAAATATGTACTGAAATGTTATTTGTTTTAAAATTTAGACACCTATAGTTTACCCAAATTACTGTTGCAGCGTGAAAATATTTTTATTATAAAAATATAGTATTTTATTAATTTTATATGACTTTTTTTTCGAAAAGTATCAGCCCGGAGTCCGACATTGTGCCCGGTAAGGCGATAGGCTCGCCCCCTATCACATCATGAGACAGAAATAAGGTCACGAAATGTGGGTGTGTAATGGGTTCACCTCTGCCTACTCCTTCGTGGATTACAGGCGTGAGGGCGTATGTATTTATTTTATTTCTATTACTTACATTGGTATTTTAACTAGTTTACATAGTTTTTAAACTACTCAGCTAATTTTCTATGACACGTTAGATTGTCATCAACCATTAAACATTTCGGTGATAAAAATCACCTCTCAAACAAAAAAAAACCGCATTCAAATCGGTCCATTCGTTAAGACACATGCACACCCAGGGAGACACAAAGGGTTGAAACTTATAACACCCCTCTTTTTGTGGGGGGTTAAAATAAATATAACTAATGTAAAGAAAGCCATCGTTCATTACCGATGTATTATTCTAGTAAATGAAATCTATCTATAGAATATTTTTCAAACCAATATACTGATCAAAATGTCTCCCTACAACTACTTTACTTACAATTTATCTGCATTTTGCGTCGTCACTTCTCAATACAGGTAAGTACTTCAAGATATTAGGGGGAGTGGCCCTCAAATTGTATTTAAAGATAAAATATGATATTTAAGAATAAGAACCCCTCCGTGGCGCAGAGGGCAAATATCTGGCTGTGAAGCGGGTTCGATTCCCGCACCGAGACAATATTAATTTCAGTTTCAGGAAGTTATAGCTAAATGATGATATTATCATAGTGATTACAAAGAAGTACCTGATTGAGCAAATAGTTACAAAACTTTTGGTTACCTTCAGAGGTAAATTTAAAATATACAAACTCACGTCTGTATCCCCCCGAAGGGGTAGTTTGGGGCGCAACTAGTACACCCACAATTCGAGTGTTCGAGTGGCGAACCTATCGCCCACAAATACCAATCCCGGACAACTTATGTATGACAATATTTATGATATATATTTGTACGAGTTTTAATAACAATTTTGTTTTTTTTTCATTTCTAAGCTGATCAGTTAGAATCAGTTGAATGAAGAGATGCCAACTCATGCAAAGAATATTTTGACCCCCAAACATTGCATCGAATCCATCCCCCACAGACCCTTACCTCCCTTATTTATCGCTTGTCGTCACGCCAGGCCAACACGTATGTCACGGTGAATAATTGTGGGCACTGGCCCACCGCAGTCCCCGACGGGATTACGCGAGATTACCCGACGAGATTCGCCCTCAGATTTGCATACAGGATAGATATCGGAACCATTTTTACGCCCTTTTTATTTTTGGTTGTTTACGGCTTAATAAATGGCTGGAACTGTTTGCATATTCATGTTTTGTCGCTGACTAACGTTTATCCCTTTGATTGAGGGTGGCTAGAGATGATAACATGAATTGTAATATCAGTAAAAAGCCGACCAAGTGTGAATTAGACTCGCGCACTGAGGATTACGTACCTTTCTTCTTTTTGCCTGACGTTATACCTTAACGTCTGCCTCGGTGGCGCAGTTGTAATGCGAACGTATTACGATTGAGGCTGACGCTGCGGTCTCGGGTTCGATCCCCGGCTCGGGTAAAAGTGATGGGTTTATCTATTACGAAAAGCTCAGTACCTACCAGTACACCAACATTTCGCCGAGTTTATTTGATGTGTTAGGGGGCGAGCCTATCGCCATAACGGGCACAAATTCCAGACTCCGGGCTGACACTAAGCATGTCGCAATAGAAAAACCCAACATCACTTTACCCGACCTGGGGATCGAACCCGAGATCTCAGCGTAAGCCTCAATCGTAACGCGTACGCATTACAACTGCGCCACCGAGGCAGTCAAAATATACAAAACGGTATTATATACAGACAGACTCTCGCATTCGAGAGACCTACCCAAGAGCGGTGTAGATCACTTGCCTTTTGCCGGCCTATAGGTACCATAAAATGAAAACAAACTTGAGCCACGCCATAAAACAATGAAAAAAAACGTGTCCTCTATTTTCTTAGAGAAACAATACCGCCCTTTAGTTAGAGTAGAATTTATACGCTATTGTTTCTACAAACTACAAGGTGACTTACAACTAAGAGAATTTCGATTGAAAACTTTAAGGGAGTGTAAACATACCTTTACACTGATGTATAGCGTCTCGTGCCTTTAAACGGGCATTCACCTCCGATTTACATGTGTAAATATCTCCAAACTACAGTTTGAGGGTGAAAAATTGCTGTTTGAAAGTTTGGGTGGTTGAGAACAGATTTCTATTGGTATTTCGAGTCTTGAATACAAAACTTTGTTGCCTTGTGGTTCCTTGAATTATTTCTAAGATTGAATTAACGTCTTTCTCTGTTGTATTGCATATAAATCTTCCATAGGTGAGTTAGCTTAGCCCTAACTATGAACTGATAAAGAAAGATTTTTGAAGTGAAAACTTTTTTAGCCGCGTTGAGCACTTTTTGGTAGGGGAAAATCTTATGGGTTCGCGTCACCGACATGCTCATGACGCGCAGTGGCCGTGTGCTGTGCGCGTTAGACATTTTCTTGGATGGGTGAAATCTCGTGCGTTCGCGTCACCGACATGCTTATATCAGTATATCTGTAGCTATACAGCTGACGTATTGTGCAACATTAGTGCTGTGTATATCTTATAAGTGAAATTGAATAAATTTAGCAAAAAGTTCAATGTGTATATACTGTACATTGTTGAAATAGTGTTTATGTTTGATTATTATTTGAATCGTTTAATTGTAGAATCATTGTGCAGTACAATAGTGAGTATTAAAAAACCATATAAACATAACATATAATTGTTGCTCGGAGTGTCAATAGATGTGAAAACCAGATTGATGTTGATAATTTTAATTCAAACAATACAAATTTCAGAACTTTCAAATTTTATTACTCAAAGTTCTGTTTCACTTCTATCGGCAGTCTCTACAATACTTTTTTATTTATTCGTTTTAATGAGCTGGTCATTTGCCTGATGGTAAGCGCCACGCCTGCCCATAAACAGAAGCAACACTACACAGAACTTTGAATTATATTGAATGGCACTAGACTGCGTTCATCATCCCGAGACATTGATACTCATAATAAACACATCCAATAGGTAGACACACAGTCAAGATACCTGTCCTGATGATATCCTGTCCAGGTATCAGGTATCAGGAACTTGCGGTCCAACAACGGTAATTTGTGGACCACACAATTTTTTTTTATAGCACAGGCTGGCAAAGGAGCTGGGTCACCTGATGGTAAGTGATATCCACCGACCATGTACGCCCACAATACCAAAAGAATTATGGACGCGTTGCCAACCTTAAAGGTAAGGGATAATTAAGGGAATGGGAAGAGGAGGGGATTTGGGCCTCTGTATATCTCACTCACCATACGAGCAAGCTGCTACTTTACGTCGGTTTCCTGTGAGACAGTGATAACGACCCGGACGAGCCGGCCCATTCATGCTGTAGACAAAAGTGTCTACAGCGTGGCTCTACCACTCAAAAATTAAATATTTGCATCGAAGTCGGTGCGGGAAACGAACCTGCGGTCGATCACTTACCATAAGGTGACCCGCTGCGTTCAATGGGTCTGTATTCATCAATGGTATATTATAAGTCGTCACTTTACTCATGGTAGTCGACATCCATAAAAACCTTCGACTTACCATTAGAAAAACACCTGTAACTTTAAAACCATTAGGACACTTTTAATTAATCGACTGCCTCGGTGGCGCAGTTAATATTAAGCTAACGCTGAGGTCTTGGGTTCGATCCCCGGGTCCAGTAAAGTGGTATTGGGTTTTTCTATTACGAAATGCTCAGTATCAGCCCGGAGTCTGAAATTTGTGCCCGGTATGGTGATAGGCTTGCCCCTATCACATTATGGGACGAGATACGCTCGGCGAAATGTGGGTGTACTGGTTACACCTCTGCCTACCCCTTCGGAGATTACAGGCGTGAGTGCGTATGTAACTTTTGATTAAACCAGCTTTTAAAATAAAAAAACGTATTTTAATTGGTTCATTCATTCAGGCGCTACGATGCCACAGACAGATTCAAACAGAGAGAGAGATAAAGAAATGGATTAAATTTTTAATTCACCCCTTGTAGCATTCTGCCTCAGTGGCGCAGTTATAATGCGTACAATTGCATTACGACTGCAGTGCTGAGGTTTCGAGATCAATCCCCAGGTCGGGTAAAAGTGATATTGGGTTTTTCTATCACGAAATATTTAGTATTTATTTATTTATTTTAGGATTACCAGAAGACGATACACTACACTAATATAAAAACATACGCAAACAAACAAAAAATATAGTGTTCTCCCATAAACAGGCAACCACAACTTACAATGGGTAACTAGCGCCATAAGAGTAGCAGTTATTAAATAACTTTAAATTAAAATAAATTGGTAATTAAACATGTGTAAGCCTTAATTAAATGTTTTTAGTAGGTACTTAACATGAGATCATCAATAGTTGAGTTGTTGAAACAACAACAAACAACAACAAAAATAAAACAAAAACAAAACATTATGCATAAGTTAAAATAGAAAGCACTTGCGTTATATAAGAAGTTACAACAAGTGAGGCTTTATTTTCTTTTTAAATGAGTATAGTTGGTCGTGAAAAATATCAAGATCTATGGACCGTGGAAGATAATTGTATAATTGTATCATTCGTGTAATCGGTGAATTAGAACCTATGTTTGTTTTGTACATACGGCTCTTGAACAGTTTATAAACATTCGGACGCGGTAATGTTCTTGGGATCGATATGTCGATCTTGCTCAATATTTGTGGACAGTCAATTTTACTATTCATTATTTTATATCAACCCGGAGTCTGGAATTGTGCCCGGTATGGCGATAGGTTCCCCCCTATCACATGACGGGATGGAAATAAGCTCGACCAAATGTGGGTCTGCTAGTTACATCTCTACCTACCCCTCCAGTGATTACAGGCGTGAATGTACACTCCTTTTTTTGTGGGTAAAAATATATTATTACCTAATGGGCGGCCATCGCGTCATTCATCCGACCCTTGCTATTTATAAAGGGGTAGCAATCGTACAAAATGTATGAGTAAATGAAATGCGTTGGAGCCGTGTTTGCGCTCGTCCATCAAACCGTCTCTCGTGATCGATGGCCATTTATAGGCGAGTTGGCGAACCTCTTCTATTACTCCTTTAATATAATGGAAATTTGGCACTCGGACCTGTGTTGTGTCTACTAATAAAATTGAAATAAAACTACTAGTACTTTTCGAGACGACCTACACCTCAGTCTCTCCCGTGACCACGAAGGCTGAAAAGCTTTCGAAACGTCGGGACTAAAATAAAAATTAAACCGCGATAAAATCCGTATAAACTAGTTTTATTTCAATGTGTAATATTCGCGTAAACCTAAGAAATCACTACTAATAAAATGCTACATGATGTTTTTGTTGTAATATTCTGACTTGGTTGGTTGGGCTTGTAATTGTATTTTAGAATTCGGTACCCAGAGGATGTCATAGGAACCCTATTATTAAACTCACGCCGTCTGTCTACCTTTTTTATTTTTAAAAAGGCACTATTTTCTTAATCATAATAGGTAGCCGCCTGAAATTTTGTTAAGCTGACCTGAATTTGTGCTTAAAAGGTCCGTAGAAACTTCGACTTTAATATAATTTGATTGTATTTTATATTTCGAAATATTTATCATTTAAAATCAGGTCAAAATCAATTCAAAATCAGGTGAAACTGGTCTTAATGTAAAAATATAAATTAAATCAATCATGATGGCTTTTTACTTAAGTCTAGGAGAAGTGGAAAAGGAAACCCTAGCAAAAGGCCGGGATAAAGCCAGGCAGAAAACGAAGAAGAAAACGAAGATAAATATAGCCCCTATAGAAGCAAAGTTAATATTCTCGATAAAGTAACATCAAGAAATCACTTAAAACGTATATCAGTGGTAGTGGTAGAGCCACGCTGTAGACACTTTAGTCTACAGAATGAATGGGCTGGCTCGTCCGGGTCGTTACCACTGTCTCACAGAAAACCGGCGTAAAGTAGCACCTTGATGCTGCGTTTCGTACGGTGAGTGAGGTATCCGAAGGCCCAAATTCCCCTCCCTTTCCCAATCCCCTAATTATCCCTTTCCTTTAAGGTCGGCAACGCGCCCATATTTTTTTGTATTGTAGGCGTACATGGGCGGTGGAGATCGCTTACAATCAGGTGACCCACCTGCTCGTTTGCCGGCCTATGCTATAAAAAAAGAGGTAAAAAAAGTAACATTTAATAAATCCACAAGTTATGAAGAAATAAGTCCGTAATCAAATTATATTGCTTTATAAATCGGTACATTGGAATAAAATTTTAGAACAGAAAACCCGGATATCAATGTGCACTGGAGAGCACATTTGCCGCTCTATTGCCTTGGCACAGATTGTTGAACATACAAGACGCCACATTTTAAAGTTTATTCATTATGAACGTGACGTCACTCGATTGGATCATTAAGCATGTGTTATTTGAAACGATTTGTAATGATAAAATCGATTGTTAAAATGCAATGGTTCACGTAATTTGTCAAAGGTTGTTTTATTTGTGTTCAATGCTAAAGTACATAAAGTTGTTTTTTTTAAACAATACTTCTTACGAAAGGAGTGCTTAGTTCGCTCCGTCAACGAATTCATATACGAGACGTATGAATTATGAAGTTATTATTCTTTCAGTACAATCTGCTAGGGGCGGTGTACGGGTCTGTTTTCACGAGACTATCCTGTCTACACACCTGCCACTGCAACTCCTGTAAGCCAGGATCAACAGTGGTACGCATATGTCGATACCGAGCTATGAAGCTTGGCGAGTCTCTGGGAGTGCGAATCTTTATCCTGTAACGAAATTTATCTGAAAATTAGGGAGGAGTTGTAGTTGGAAATGGTGTACGGGGAATACACGAATGACGTGACACCTAACCCAAAACTCGCACTTGAGCCATCACATAAGTGGGAAACTATCCATCTTTACACAATGTTTAATTTTGATGGTTCACGTCACAACGAATTTTGGGTTGTCCGATTAAACACTTAATTCGATTTCACCATCCGCTAACTTAATGACGATTGCATTTTCAACTAAGTTTTTGTGGCATCTCTAAGCTTTTAAGTCTGTATGCCGCATTAAAATGGACTTGAATAGTTCGTAAGTATTATTTCACCTGAACAAAAGCGCGCTCCATTCTTTGGGAAATAACCGGATAAAACCGCCTCGACTAGTTCCAACCGTGTAAATCTGGCTCGAACTGGATACAAAGATTATGTAAATGTCAGACGTGATAGGGTAATGTGGGCTCTTTGGCAATTTATAAACACTTGTGCTATTTTTTATTTTATTTTTATTTATTTCGGATACACAAATATTCATATATAATACATCGTACAGTATCTTAAAACCTAAGAAAGGTTTTTCTAGATACAGTTTCTCACATTAAATTAACGACTTGCGAAGTCATGAACACGATGAAAATATTATTTGAAAAGTGAAGGTAAAAGAAGATGGTGATAAACAATTCAAGAATCGTCCGCTCCATCGAACGAACTCAGCGATGCCTACCGCCAATTTTGCGATTGTCTACTTTGTTGGTATATATAGGACGCTCCCAATTGAGCAATGTTGACATTATTTTAGCATTTTTCGATCACAAAATATTTTTTAAAAATGACTGATGTTTGTTCCTGATATATTGTTTTTTATTGATTTTGGTATACCATCTAAATGGTTATGAAATCAAGTACCAATGTATCTGTATCTGAACTCTTGTGGCATTATCTTAGGCTATTAAACTGATGAGGTACTTATTGGATTTAATGCCTAGATAAGATTTTACAAGGTGGTAGGTCCTTCGTATGCTAGAGGCGGTCTGGGTTAGTACCACCGCTTTGTCTATTTCGGTTTGAAGGACATTAAAGCCAGTAAAACTACTAGGCAATATGAGACTTAACATCTTATGTCTCGGGATGGCGGGCGCAGTTCAGTGCCATACAGTGTTATGTAATCCAGAGTTCTGTGTGACGTTGCTTCTGTTGAGTAGGCATGACGCTTAACATCAGGCGAGCGACCTGCTCGTCTCTTCATTCAAGCAAATAAAAAAAGATATGTTATAAATTTTGTGGTTCGAAAAACATATTTGATTTATCCGGTATTGGATTTGGTATTTAAGCTGAGTCACCAGATCTTAATACCCATCAGTATTTAGCCCACACCAAGGACACAAACTAAGGGCGAACAAATTGGATCAGTTTGCTATTTGTATTTCGTATAGTGAGATATCCGGAGGCCAAATCAAGAATCTTCATTACTTTTCTGTAAGACCGGCACTGGTTTAATTTTCCTTTTGTGGATGGTCATGGGCGGTGGATATCACTTACCATTAGGTGACCCACTAGCTCGTTTGCCGGCCTATAAGAAACCAATCACGTCTAGTACATATATACGCACTTACGCCTGTAATCTCCGAAGGGGTAGGCAGAGGTGTAACCAGTACACCCACATTTCGCTGAGCGTATCTCCGTCCCACGATGTGATAGGGGGCGAGCCTATTGCTATACCGGACACAAATTCCAGACTCCGGGCTAATACTGAGTATTTCATAATAGAAAAACCCAATATCACTTTACCCGACCCGGGGATCGAACCCGAGACCCTAGAGTTAGCCTCAATCGTAACGCGTACGCATTACAACTGCGCCACCGAGGCAGTCCTATCACGTCTAGTATTCAACCTAATACCAGTTCTATTTAGTTCGCACTAACAACTACTCCCGGAATAATACACCGCGTTGAAAACTTCACAATAATTCGTTAACAAGAGATTAGCCGAGGTGTAGCCTTGTAAAACGAGTACTATAGAACTTAGTTTGTTGTAAAGTTTCATACTACAATACTTAGAGAATACTCCTGATATTAGAATTTCTTAAACTTTTTACTTAAGTAATTAATTAAGGTTGATTATTTTATTATTGGAACGTAAAGTCAGATTTCTGATTTACACGACACGAGCGTTAGTCACGCCGCGTTTTTATATTGCGCGCTATATAAATGATAGCGTCACTTGGCACCGCGTCACTATAGATGGACAAGATCGTGGTTGCATTTGTTTCCCTTCCCCGCTGCACAAACAGCCCCCGCCAACACCTAGAGAACCTCGTCCCCGCCAACGTCTTGTACCCCGCAGGACGGTCGCGCACGATCTTGTCCATCTACAGTATGATGTTGACAGATGATAGCGTTACTGACGGCAATGTCTGACGCTTGACTTGATCAGTATGATATTTCGGTAAAAGGAGAGATCTGGGATATGATTTGCCTAAGATTATAATCATTTCACGAGTCTACGTATCATATTTTAAAACCGAAATAGATTAAAAATAACAAAAACTGAAAAGCACAGCTCTGGGATTTTTCTTTGATGTCCTATTGTATATAATAAATCAATGGGTATACAAATATTTCTATAGGCGCAGATCTCAAGCGTCCGTCGACACGTCGACCAAACAACATTGTATTCACACTATCATTTTAATAATACTACCGTGATTCAATTTAATTGAAATATGTGCCTAGTTGTGTCTATTTTTTTTTTAGCTTGAATGACGAGACGAGCATGTCGCTCGCCTGATGGTAAGCGCCACGCCTGCTCATAAACAGAAGCAACGCCACACAGAACTTTAAATCACAAAGCACTGCATGACTGGACTGCGCTCGTCACCCCGAGCCAATATAAGGTGTTAAGTCTCATAATGCCCAGTAATTTCACTGGCTTAAATCTCTTTCAAAGCGGAACACAACAGTGCTTACACACTGTTGCTTGGCGGCAGAAATAGACAAAGCGGTGGTACTAACCCAGCCGGCCTCTCGCATACGACGGACCTACCATCATGTCTACTTCCCCGAAATAAGAAATATGACAGCTTCCGTGGCACAGTGGGTGAGTAGGCGGCTCCGAAATGAGAAGCCGCGGTTTTGATTCCCGCACTGAGACAAATGTTTCTGTGATCCACAAATATTTGTTTAGGGTCTGGGTGATGTGGTACCAATTTGCTCGTAGTTTCTGATACCCACGATGCAGGTTAACCTAGTGTGGGATCAGGACTATGTGTGTGACTGTTGGCTGTATTTATTTATTTATAGATCAAAAGAGGTAGAAACCTGGTAATAACTAAATATTGATATAGCTATTCAATATTTAATAAAGTGAAAAAGTGTTGAATTTACAATTTTCTAAGGTGGTAGGTCCCTCGTATGCGAAAGGCCGTCTGGTTTAATTGGTACCACCGCTTTGTCCACGCAACCACTGTTGTGTTCCGGTTTAAAGGACATTGAAGCCAATGAAGATATTGGGCATTATGAGACTTACCATCTTATGTCTCGGGGCGACAGTACTTCATACTTCTATTTATGGGCAGGCGTGACGCTTACTTTCAGGCGAGCAATGTGCTTGTCACGTCTTTAATGTTTACTTATGAATATTGCAGCAGCTGTTGATCAAAGGGCCCGTTCCCGACATCTTATGGGGATGAACACAGACCTTGACTTGTCTTCCTTTGTGAAATAGATACAGTTTAAATCCGGTAATTACAACAATAATCTTTATCAAATGATAAGCATAAGTTTCAATATTTAAATTGATTCATGAACAATACAAGATATTGTATATTAAATTCCGTAATAAGTATACATAAGAGTTTTTAGGTCTTTACAGAAATTTATACGTAATTTTAAATTTAAATAAAAAAAAAAAAAGAAAGTACACCCAACAGTCACACACATAGTCCAGACCCCACACTAGGTTAACCTGTATCGTAGGTATCAGGAACTACGAGGAACTTACGGTCCCACAACACCCAGACCCGAAACAAATATTTGTGGATCAGACAAATATTTGTCCCAGTGTGGGAATCGAACCCACGGCCTCTCGCTTCGCAGCCGGCTATTCACCCACTGCGCCACGGAGCCTGGCAATTCGAATATAATATAAAAGTTTTGCCGCAGATATTTTACAAGGTGGCCCCTCGTATGCGAAAGGCCGTCTGGTTTAATTGGTACCACCGCTTTGTCTATTTCTGCCGCCGCAGCAGTGTGTAAGCACTGTTGTTTTTCGGTTTGAAGGACATTGAACCTTGTGAAATTGCTGGGCATTATGAAACTTAATAACTTATGTCTTTGAGTAACGAACGGAGACCGAACGCCGACCGACTGGAGGCGAACCTATCACCATATCCAGACTCCAAGTTGATACTAAGCATTTCATGATAGAAAAACCCAATATCACAACCCGACCCGGGGATCGAACCCGAGATCTCAGCGTCAGCCTTAGTCGTAACGCGTACGCATTACAACTGCGCCACCGAGGCAGTATATTATACTTGTACCTATAAGGTCTGAATGGTGTTGCTTCTGTATTTAGCCAGGCGTAGCGCTTCATCAGACGAAGCCACAATCAATTATTTTTACAATGTAAAACGGTCCCAGACTGAAATAACATTCCTATCAAAGATGTATTTTTATATTTAAATTTCAAAATATTGGAGTTTTTAAATAATATTGGTGTTTAATTATTCTCTGTATTTTAGACCATTTTTATAAAAAGTTAAATAAACTTAGGTATTAAATATTGGTAGCGCATGCCACGACACAATCCGAAATATTTTTATTTTTATTTTATTCAATAAAAACTGAATGATATTCCTAACAGTTGGAAATATTAAATGTAATGTCGAGTGTTACGCCGCAATATGAGAGACCATTTTTTTTTACCAAATCAAATTTATAAACTTTATTGGAAAAATGATGATCACGCAAATTGTGTTACGGTAACAGCCTTTTTTTATTGAAGGTAGGTTCAAATAAAACCTCTAGGTTTGAATTTCACTGAGAACGGATTTTAGTTTTAGATGAGGTACGGGTCTGCTCAAGAGTCACACATATTTTTTTATGATATCATTATAAATCTTATAACAGACAATGTACTATGTATGTGCGTAATGTATATTGTGTATATTAGTGGTACATCTCTAGATACCCCAAAACTATATCACTCACCCATCCGTTTGGCAACGTAATGAAATATTATGGTCATAATCCCCTGCCGTAATATGAAAGGGACCAGAGATTAGTTGAGCAGGAGCCTTTCATGTTACTACACTACGGAACTCCGTTGAAATCAGAACATAATATAATATAGAACGTCGAATAACATGTATGTGTATACTATGTAGCACTTAAACATATGGACAGGTTTGAATGCGGTTTTTAAAAGCTAGTTTTATCAAGATCAACATTTGTTCTCAGTACCTGTAACAACTAATATGGTAGCACATAGCAGTCCGTTAACTCGAATGTGTAACTGTTACAATGATCACTGCAAGGATTTCGATATCTTTCACCAGAGTATAGGCAATTTTAAGGCAAATCTAAAAGCATTACCAACCTAACACTATCCCCCACTTCACATTTTATTAAATAGGAACATAATTTTAGCTTTGGTCTATTCGAATGTTGTGCGCGGTTTTCATCGGTGTACGAATTTAAATGATAGCTCCATGTTTTGTAATAACATACCTACTGTGTTAATTTGTACATTGTCTCCGTGCCAAATAATAATAAAAAAATAGATGGTCATGTATCAAGAAAATCAGTTCAGCCATTTTTTAATTGACAGCCTCCGTGGCGCAGTGGGTGAGTAGCCGGCTGCGCAGCGAGAGGGCGTGGGATTCCCGCATTGAGAAAAATGTCCCTCAAGTCCCTCGTAGTTCCTGATACACACGATACAGGTTTACCTAGTGTGGGGTCAGGACTATGTGTGTGACTGTTAGGTGTAAAAAAACACTTGATTTTGTGACTGATGTCGGGGATTTATAGAATATTATATGATTATAAGAAAGGTGGCAACCAAGCGAGTTTTTATATCAGCATTGTATCAAATCTACATAATTCACTAATTAACTTTATAATATAATTTCCATTTAGCTACAAAATCTGACAGTTATTCTTAAGAAATACGAGAAAATAAATTTTAATGATTAATAATTAAAATTACATTTTACTTCATAAAGGTGTTCGTGCCTAATTAAATTATCTACTGTAAAGACTTCTAATATTCCAAATTAAATTAATATTGTGAAATTAAATTGATATTATTACATTAACTAATCCCAACATTGTGTGGAATATAAGATCAAGTTGTAAAGCTAGGCACGTACCTGATTGGCGCGAAGGATCACTGCACACACAATACTTTTAAAATAACAAAACTTCTTCAAGAATAAAATCCCCACTTAACAAACATTTATATGTTCTAGGTATAACCGACAGCCCCCTATGTAGGGGATGCCTGACGTTTGATGAAACAGCTTCACACGTCATCCTGGAATGTTAAGGTGTAGCTACACAACGGGCGGAAATCCTCAACACACCGAGGTCACTCCAAGAAGCCTGTGTAGACACCAGTAGGATCCCGCGCTTCTGGTCGAAGTTAGGCTGGCTAGACTTCTAGCCGGCACAAACTTCACGCACAATGGCCCGACATTCAACGGGCTAAGTGCGGAGAAAAGGAGCCCACAATCAAATTAAATCAAAGAATACAATCCTTAAACACCTTAACGCGATTCTAGTTTTCATGCGTTGCACTTTTAAGTTGTAATTTGCATAATAGTATGAATATATAATATTTCATGTACTGTTTGAGTTTTTATTTTAATATATTTTTTTATACTCTCATTAGTGCATGCCGGGGTCGCCTTTAATTAGTCAATATCACGCAATAGAGATTGAATCTTATTACTGTCTAGTTTAAGTATGGTTTGATATTTACGTGTTGTTGGCAACATTTATATTTAGAATATAAGATGCAATGAGTTACTTGTAGCAATGAATGTCATGTTGGTGGTCCTAAAATAAATACTAAGTCTGCTGCCATTTTGGAGATCCTAAAACAAATAAATAAATATAGTCTGCTGCCACTTGAATCTTTAACTTGCGTCTTTTTCTGACACATTGTTTTTTTGGTTTTGCCTTTACGATGTAGGCAAATGAGCCGTCGTTGAATTCCATCGTCTTATCACATAATATGCGCCACACGCATGCAACACATAAAGTGCAAGTTCATGATGAAAACGCACAACGGGGACATAGCAATAGCCAACATGTTGCCAGAGTCAAGCCTATTACGTATAAAAATACATATCTATACGGTGACTGACTTATAAAGTTTAATAAAATTATTACATCATAAATAAAATTGAATATACTAGGCGCGTTGCCCATGTTTTTCGACAAAACATAAAATATTAAAAAAACTTAAAGTCTGACGAATATGAGACATATCTTACTTTATTCCCCACATTATTCTGCATCGATTGGTATCGGTCTCGACCCCATACCCCCAGCGGTTTCGGAGGAGATAGCGTGACAAGCTTTTGGCAGCGGCGGCACCAGTTACTTTTTTTCAGAATAGAGAGTTAATAATATAAAGCAGTGATAGCTCAGCGGGGAGTGGTATGGACTGTCGAGACGAAAGTTGCAGGTTCGAAACCAGCCCCAAGAACATACACCTCTGACTTTTCTAAGTTTCAGTGTGTATTAATTGTTAATTATCACTTGCTTTAAAGGAAACATCGTGAGGAAACCTGCATACCTGAGAAGTTCTCCATAAAAATTTCGAAGGTATGTGAAGTCTGCCAACCCACATTAGGCCAGCGTTGTGGACTAAGGCCTAACCCAACTCATTCAATAGAGGAAGCCCAGCAGTGGGACGTATATAATACAGGGCTAGTATTATTATTATTATATAATAATTTTACCATCTCCGAATGGCAATAGAGCAACGTTGTCTTAGTTCCACAGTCAAAGGATCAAGGCAATTCAACATCACTAAAAATGTCGACTTTGCTACACCGATCGCACCGTAAAATTGCCTATCGCAGATGCTATGGTCCAGTATGTGCCGTGGCCCTAAGGGGAGGTTGGTGACGCTCTGTCCACGGACGAGGGAGACGCGGGTGCACTCTCATGCAACAATATTAACTAGAATGGCATCACGCACGCAAGCTGCTAACAAAACATCACAGAGTAAGGGGCAGTAATACAAATATCAACAACGTTTTTAAAAATCATGGTTAAATATATTTAGTGAAATGTTCGAACAAGAAATAAATTATACATACTTACGCACTCACGCCTGTAATCCTCGAAAGGGCAGGCAGAGGTGTAACCAGTACACTCACATTTCGCCGAGCGTATCTCCATCCCATGATGTGATAGGGGGCGAGCCTATCGCCATACCGGGCACAAATTCCAGACTCCGGGCTGATACTGAGCATTTTGTAATAATAAAACTCAATATCACTTTAACCGATCCGGAGATACGCTCAGCGAAATGTGGGTGTACTGGTTACACCTCTACCTACCCCTTCGGGGATTACAGGCGTGAGTACGTATGTATGTATGTATATAATAAGTCTTGAATTATACTGTCCTGGGCACGTGCCTCGTCTGCGAATCAGAGGAGTTAGGCCGTAGTCCACCACGCTGGCCTAATGCCGGTTGGCGGACTTCAGTCGTAGCTCGTCGTTTATAAGACTCTCAACTACCTCTACTACTGTGCATTTGTGCTCACGATTCCTTTTCTCAAGATAACTTTCACGTTTCTGACATAAAAGCTGTAATTTAATGTATTCAATAAAATTGTCCGGCACATAAAAATATTTACGTGATTAAATTTATAGAGCTAAAATACTTTGATAAAATATATTACTAAAAATATAAAATGTTGTAGTAAATAGCGCCTTAAAAATTCATTAGTGTCTAAAAGCTTTTTGTCTACATTTTATAATTGAATTATACAAAACCTAAAAAAAGTAGCGATAGGTCAGAAGGATTGGTGGGTACGGACTGTCGAGACGAAAGTCGCAGGTTCAAAACCAACCCTAAAAGCATACATCTCTCTCTTTTCTACGTAACTTAGAATATATTAATAGTTAATTAATCGCTTGTTTTAACGGTGAAGGAAACATCGTGGTGAAGCCTGTATACCTGGACAGTTCTTCATAATTTTGAAGGTATGTAAAGTCTACCAACCTGTATTAGGGTAGCGTGGTGGACTAAGGCTTAACCCTTTTCATTCAGTAGAGGAGGTCCGTGCCCAGCAGTTGGACGTGTACTATTATGTACTACTATTATATTTTATTGAAAACCAGACCTGAGCGGCTAGCACGGAAAACTATCAAAATCGTAATGTAAAGGTATCGAGGACTCGATAGATAATTCCTTAAATATCATTGGTCTATATTCCATAATATATTAGTTTCTTTTACGTACGATAGAGGCGCTGTACTAAAATCTCATTGAAATTGTTCTCGATGACAGTTCGAATAACTTTTCGCAAGTTTCCGTGCTAGCCCCTCTGTAGGTACCTGGTGATTAAATTATTTCCTGTGAACAACTGCCAATAAATAGCCTCATCGGTCTATTGGCAATGCACTTGGGCTGTTAACCGATGGGTTTTCAGTTTGGGTCATCGTCGAAAAACAAAATGTTGTGTAATATTGCGATTTTAAAAACACACATTTTAATTTGATATTTTTTTTCATATAGCATAAGCAGGCACGCTAGCAAGTCACCTGATGGTAAGTCCACCACCGCCCATGTACGCCCACGATACTAAAATAATAAACGCACCCAGCGTTGCCGACCTTAACGGAAAGGGATAATTAAGGGATTGGGAAGGGGGTTTGGGCCTCCTGATATCTCACTCACCATACGAAACGCAGCAGCAAGCTGCTACTTTACGCCAGTTTTCTGTGAGACAGTGGTAACGACCCGAACGAGCCGGCCCATTCGTGCTGTAGACACAAGTGTACAGCACGAATGAGTCTATATGGCAATAGAGTCGCCGTTTCTTGATTATTGTTTCTTGAACATTAAAGAATTAAGCGTGATTATTACTATAATGCTTGAAATAAGTTTAACTGTGGATACACTCATTGCATCTCTGCCTATTATCTTGGAAATACAGGCGTAGCGATATTTGCCATACAATATGACATGAACCACTGTCAATTTATCCACTGTGGTTATACAAAGTACACTCTTGCAGGAAACATGCATTTATTATTCTGTACTTAATTGAAATTAAAAAAATCCCCCTCAGTGTACCGTAGCTTGTCTCGTTTGAATAAAATTGTCTTTTTGTTGCGATGCTTTGCATAAAAATCTCATGGGCCTGTATAAAACATATACAGGCGATTATTTCCCAACAAAAATTTTAGACATCGTAAACATACTGATATTGTTATATTTCTATGTATTACGTGTTGTTTGTTTGTGTAAGTTTTAGTCTATGTTCAGATGGTCCGCACTTATCGCGCATCGGAATATCCGTCCCCGCAGTGCAAGGTTTTTACGAGATTTCCGATAGCTACTTATTTATTAGTTTTTTTATTAGATGAATGACGAGACGAGCAGGTCGGTCGCCTCATGGTAAGCGCCACGCCTGCTCATAAACAGAAGCAACGCCACAAAGAACTTTGAATTACAAAGCACTGCATGACACCGGACTGCGCTCGTCACCCGGAGACGTAAGTTGTTAAGTCTCATAATGGCCAGTAATTTCACTGGCTTCAATGTCCTTTCAACCGGAACACAGCAGTGCTTACACATTATTGTCATGTCATCCATTTGAGAAATATTTATGAACCTTAATAAGTTATCAATATAATCCACTGGGGGTGCTGAACGGTTTTGCATAAACATTTTCATGAATTTGACGTAACAGTTATAGTTAACTTGTAAAGATTTACACTTACAAGTTGGTATTCCATCCCTACCATCTGGTTGGCTGGGGTTCATCAACTGTAAGGTTTTCGTGATTTTATACCTCGTACGGCATCTTTGTGAAATCAGCCTTCGCTTGCAGTATTTTAAGACCGATACGACTTAAGGGTTTTAAGAAAAGAGCCTACACATTCCTCAAAGGCCGGCAACGTACTGACAATTCCGGTGTCCATGGGCGGCGTAGTCACTTATCAGGTGACCCATTGAGCCGATGCGAGCGATACCGAGAGGTGCAATGCGAGCCGCTGTAATATTTCGGAAATTATATACCAAATTAGAGGTCTCTTCTACTTCATCAATACTACTACACCAATATTGTCAGATACACTATTTTTTCGCAATCCAGAAATAATTTATTAGCTAAACGCATTCGATTGGAACGAGAATTTGTGGTCAAGGCGCGTTTAGACTTAGACTTTTACTTTGAACACAGTGACATCGTGGATAAAAACGCGTTCATGTGAATGTATGAGAAACGCACGCGCGGTTAGATGACACGCGTAGATTTTTATCATCTGAACATAGCCTTAAGAGCTAAGACGCACTATGAAAAAAAAACTTACCGCTTTTATTTTCGCAATTCTGTGACACTTGGAATCATAAGGATGTACAAGCAGTTGCGATTTAATATACGCGCGGTAAAAAAATCTGTAGTTTAAATTTTGATACAAATTTGACGCAGTGCGGTGCGAATTTAATTCGCGTGAGTATTTTGTGCAGTATGGAGTTATATTTCGCTCCCCGCATTGTGAAATTAACACCACGCGGGTGGGTGGGGGTAAGGCGTGTGGGATCGGTCGTGCACCGCATCTTTTCATACGTCTTCTACATCGTAGTAACAAGTAAGATTTTAGTTCTACATACATACGTACATACACACTCACTCCTGTAATCCTCGAAGGGGTAGGCAAAGGTGTAACCAGTACACTCACATTTCGCTGAGCGTATCTCCGTCCCATGATTTGATAGGGGTCGAGCCTATCGCCATACCACAGAACAGAATTCCAGACACCGGGTTGATACTAAGCATTTCATGATAGAAAAACCCAATATTACTGTACCCGACCCGGGAATCGAACCCGAGACCTCAGCACAGCAGTCGTAACGCGTACGCATTACAATTGCGCCACCAAGGCAGTCAGATTTTAGTTCTGTTGTCCAATATAGACGTCCGTTGCAGTCGAAGATGAAAGAACGAACGAAAGAAATTTATTATTATTAAATACATTACAATGGTTCATAGGAATTGCTGTTTTTGAGTGGTAGAGCCACGCTGTAGACAGTTTCGTCTACAGCATGAATGGGCCGGCTCGTCCGATTCGTTGCCAATATCTCACAGAAAACCGGCGTAAAGTAGCAGCTTGCTGCTGCTTTTCGTACGGCGAGCGAGATATCCGGAAGCCCAAATTCCCCTCCCCATCCCAATCCCTTACTTATCCCTTTCCTTTAAGGTCGGCAACGCGCCCATGATTATTTTAGTATTGTGGGCGTACATAGGCGGTGGAGATCACTTACCATCAGGTGACCTACTTTCTCGTTTGCCGGCTTATACTATAAAAAAATATATATAGTACTAATAATAATATATCCCTCATTCAGCTATTTTCTGCAGTCCTGATTAAGCCGTAAAGAGCCCTAATTTTCAATGAGGGATCCAGATCACGTACGGACGCTTGGTTGGTCAATATACAGTGATATACACACTTATTAATTAATGTAACATATTATGTAATAGTAACAGACAGACGTATGAGAGATCTGCATAGATGTGACAAAAATTGCGAGGAATTTTAATCGCAGTCCGTGCTGTGTGATATTCTGTTTACTGAATCGTGAAAATGAAAATCGCGTAGTGAGATTTCGCAGTGCGGGCTAGACCTTAGATGTATGTAAAGCACAGGATATAAGAAATTAAAATGCCCATGGATTAAAATCATTTGTTATGTACCTACTATTATGGGCCATATATTGAGTAAAATATTTATTTATACTATCTGCGAGTTGTATTAAAAAATACTCCAATTGCCGTATGCAGACGAGGTTCCAAAACTTTAATGAAAAATTCCCGAGCTGAAGTCGTAAAGTACACTCAAACGAGTGTTTTAAACAGTACGTGCTATGAATTGTGGAGCGCGAATTAATTTCTGAACTGTTCTAGGATAGTCAACAAAGAAAGTTCTAGATCAATCAATTCCATCGTTCGATGTGTGACCTATTAAAATGTTCCGCTTTCACGTACCGATTTCTACCGATAACTGGGTTAATATACTCTTTTGAAGATGTTAACGGTAGGCAGCGGCTTGGCTGTGCTCAGGTATTGCTGAGGTCCATGGGCGGCGGTAACCACTTACCATCAGGTGGGCCGTGTGCTCGTCTGCCTATCTAGACAATAAATGTAATGTTAAACTATTAAAATAAAACTAATTCTTATCGTATTATTTTTACTTTTAATAATTTATAAATATTTTTATGTTATATTCGCGTAACGTAAGAAATCATAGAGTAGTTAGTCTTCAGTCCACGACGCTGGCCTAATGCGGGTTGACAGACTTTATACACCTTCGAAAATGTTTTGAAGAACTTCTCAGGTATGCATTCTTTACAATGTTTCATTAACCGATAATGCATGCGGTAATTTATTAATTCTTAATACCCTTAACTAAACTTGGCGGTAATTTATTAATAAATAGCTATAACTTAACCCGTAATTTAGAAAAGTAAGAGGTTCATACTTTGGGGCTGGTTACGAACAGCTTTCGTCTCGACAGTCCGTACCACTTCTATTGGAGCTATCGCTGCTTATTATAATTAAGAGATTTATAATTTAACATAATATACCGGATTATTGTTTTCAGCGTATTTTAACCAAGCATGCTGCCGCCTGGACGCTGCTTAAACCATCTTTCGTAGATGTTAAAGGCCTTGATAAACCAAGGACATCAAATCCGCGGGGAAATTCGAAGAAGTCTTACTACACACAGTAATTACAATATAATTAATTACAACTGTTACCTTAGACGAGTATTAAAGCCTCAGAACTACGAGTAATTACCTCTATTTAGTATATAGAGGTACATGTTATATGAGAATGTATAATAGAGCTCATACATAACATTTGAATTTCTTCGAAAAGATTACTATCAAATTAGGTTTACACGTTCAGCATAATTAGGGTTTTTAACCGACGCCAAAAACGGAGGAAGTTCAATTCATCTGGAATGTATAAAATTATTTTTGTCCTAGTGTTTGAAATACTTATGTCGTACACTACACGTTGATTAAATTTGACTACAATTTTCTGAAACACATTGTATATTTTTTATTTAAGTTCACGCATGACTCCGCCAAATAGCTGTCAAATCAATTCGATTTGCTGAAACATTTAGTAAAAAAATATATAAAATTAGATTTCTCTTTAGTAGTGTTTGACATACGATTGCTATTATTAATTTGAAAGTTATGTTAACTAACATGTGTATCAAATAAGGTGTTGACCACGCTTCTA
Source organism: Mimas tiliae (assembly GCA_905332985.1). Taxonomy (NCBI): domain Eukaryota; kingdom Metazoa; phylum Arthropoda; class Insecta; order Lepidoptera; family Sphingidae; genus Mimas; species Mimas tiliae. The sequence continues at coordinate 499,248 of HG995243.1, forward strand.
GGAACTCAATTTCGACTTGGATACTAATCTGGTCAATCACTCATAAAAATGTTAGTTATCTTAAGATTTAGTTGAACTCAAACAATGTTTCAAGGTATAAGGAGATAGGTAAAGTAGTAAAGGACCCTCATCCCCAAGTTACACACATGGCCTGAAGTTAGATAGCGTGTATATTGACACACGCTAAACTAATAGGTGCGGTGCGACGCTTACTATCTCCATATTATTAAACTTCCTAAATAATACACCATTAAATTGTCATATATCTATAGTCTTATAATACCACTAAATCTGTATATTAAAATATATATAGAATTATTTACAAGCGATTTTAATAGCTCCTAACTACCTCGGTGGCGCAGTTGTAATGCATACGCGTTACGACTGAGGCTGGCGCTGAGGTCTCGATCGATCCCCGGGTCAGGTCAAAGTGATATTGGGTTTTTCTATTACGAAAAGCTCAGTATCAGCCCGGAGTTTGGAATTTGTGCCCGGTATGGCGATAGGCTCGCCCCCTATCCACATCATGGGACGGAGATATGCTCGGCGAAATGTGGGTGTACTGGTTACACCTTTGCCTACCCTTTCGGGGATTACCGGCGTGAGTGCGTATGTATATTTTTTTCGGTGTAAGACCGCTATTCCACTATCATATTTGCATCGTAGATATATGATGTCGTATATGATCCTATGTCACAGCATGCCGTGAAATAGGAACATAAAAAATAAAAAATATCATTAATGTTATTAATTGTAACTTTTGTAAACAGTTCACACAAAAGAATATAATTACCATGCAAGCTCTCCTTTTTGTGTTTATTATAAATTAATTTTTAGTTCCAACGATTTAGTTTCGCTCTATCAAACAGTAAAATTGCCTTGGGGAAAATAATATTTAGCTATCTCGGGATACGAAAGCCGAAATGATATTTTGAATTCGATCCGTATACATTCCCTTATCTATACTTCCGCCTCACAATGTTGTTGTGAGGGAACGCGGAAACGTCCCTACCTACCATTTATTTAAGTCAGAATGAGTCAGGAAAAGAAACATAACAAATTGAAATGATTTCGAAATGTCGTGTTTTAACGTAAAAATAAGAAAACATATCTGTCAATATAAATATTTAAGAAGCATTCCTACTACAGTATTATATACGTTCGTAATAAAATGAATATTATTACGATATTGATTCTACGTAGCCTTTAAGAAACTTAAATATATATTATTTAAATATAAAAAGAAGATTGTGTGGTTTTATGAAACCACGATAAAAGTGAAACTTTTTTTCACATTATAGACATTTAACTATTTTTTTTTTGAATAATATTACATTAAACACTAACAAAAACAAACAAACAAAATAGCGTGCGAACTATAGACGCCGCCATATTGGCCTTGGCTGCTCTGGCGAGCGCCTTTCACTTTATCCCTACTCCGCAGCCGACCGTCACGCGACATGCAACACACAGGCCAAAAATTTTGAGACGATCTAATAAAAGTTTCACTTTAAAAACTTCAGCTATTGCATTTATTTTCAGTGATTGTAAAAACACCGTAAGTAGGCTAAATATTTACTTGCACTGAGTGCAAGACAGGGAATGTAAAATTAAATGTTATGTATTTTATGTACCGACTGATATAACTCTCAGATTTAAATCTTTCTCTTAAGATCCGAATCCCCCTCCTCTTCCCAATCTCTTAATTATCCCTTTCCTTTAAGGTGGGTATTATGGGCGTACATGCCAATGTACACCGCCCGGTGGAGATGACTTACCATCAGATGACCCACTTGCTGGTTTACCGGCCTAAACTATAAAAAACAAACAAAAAAAAACTCTTTGACCAACATTGTTGTCACATGTTCGCCGACCTTATTTCCATACTATGATAAACATGTAAAGAAAACAAAAGGGTCTCCATATCGACATTGTTAAATGATGTAATTACCTACAAAACGGCCAAAGGTTTCCATCGGAACCACCTGTTCACCAAATTCAATACCTGGACTTGGGTTTTGATTCATGTACCACATTTAACCTTGTTTGGAATCCAACAGACTCCCTGCCCCCCAACTCCAGCTACACATACTCAAGGTCGGTTATTACCTAGGACCTTACCTTTTTCATTTAATTATTTTAAGAGAACATACAGTATTAGAGAAAACAACTCTGAACAAGAAAACTATACTCTAATGACATGTTATAAGAGATAGGTATTTTTTTAGAGATGTACTAAAGATATGTATTACAAGGTACAACCACAATATAATTACAATTTATACTATTGCCTAACAGTTTCTTTAGTATAGAACCAAAATTTGGTTAGTTTTTTTAAAGAGATGTAATTAAATAAATCCAAAATTAAATAAATCAAAAAGTAGAAGCTTGCTGCTGCGATTCGTACGGTGCGTGAGATATCCGGAGTCCCAAATCTGCTCCTCTTCCCAATCTCCTTATAATCCCTTTCCCTTAAGATCGACAAGGCACCCATAATTCTTTTGGTATTGTGGGCGTACATGGCCAGTTGATATCACTTACCATCAGGTGACGCACTGGCTCGTTTGTTGGTCTATGCAATAAAAAATTAAAAATATTATGATGAGCTGTTCTCCTATTGTTACCGTGAAGGCATGCATAGCAATTGTTAGTTGGTTGAATATTATTGCGCACTGCATTATGTATGTTGCATGTCTTGTGATGACAATAAACTTTTTCTTTTTTCTCACTTTCTTGTTATTCAAATTCAAATTCAAATAATTTATTCTGTAAATTGGATCATAATATCACTTTTACATGTCAATATTTTTTATGCTACATTACATTTACGACATATTATATAGGTAAGACATACATAGACATTTTTAATATAAACAAGGTTCTAAAAATTTCAGCGGTACGAGCAAACATCTAGCAATCTCTTTTGTTGTTACAACCTAATAGAAAGCAAGCACATAAAGGCCATCTGTCAAGGCACACAAAAGGCCAAAGCTCTGAATATTCGACACACTGACCTTTGCTAATTTGATAAAACGTCGCAGTAAAGCACAGCTATCTCCTAATATTGGCAAATATGACTTCGGCAGGGCTGCCAATATCTATATGTCTTTTTTACAAACTAGCTTTTGCTCGGGGTTGCCGCCGAATGTCTTTTTTTGTTTTTTATCCCACGGATACAGAGATAGAAATAACTTTACGTCCCAATCCAGATTATAGTCTTTCAGTGTGCCAAATTTTAAACAAATACTCTCGTTAAGGCGTGATTAATTAACAAAATCAAAATCCACAGACATTCCAAAATATCATATAATTACAATAATAGTGTAGTAGCATACAGGCCTTTTTATGGATTGAAAAGTAATGAAAGGTGTTGTATGTTTATAATGGACGTTAAGAGCTATATTCTATCGAATGAACAAAAATCCACCCAAATCGGTCCATATTATGCGGAGTTATGCATGGTTAAAATTAGATACAAAAATCTTGATAATACATACATACGCACTCACGCCTGTAATCCCCGAAGGGGTAGGCAGGTGTGTAACCAGTACACCCACATTTCGCCGAGCGTTTCTCCGTGATGTGATAGGGGGCGAGACTATCGCCATACCGGGCCCAATTCCAGACTCTGGGCTGATAATGAGGTTTCGTAATAGAAAAACCCAATATCACTTTTACCCGACCCGGGATCGAACCTGAGACCTTAGCGTCAGCCTCAGTCGTAACGCGTACGCATTACAACTGCGCCACTGAGGCAGTCCAGTCATATGTCTAATACACGCGTCAAATTGAGAACCTCCTTCGTTTTTTTTATCCGTTAACCATTAATGAAAGTAGATGAAATGAAAGCTGTAAATAAGGATGGTGAGATGTGTCAGAATCATACAATCTGACATCCCTAAACATTTGATTGTCTCAATATCACAGTGACCACACAATTTATTAACGTTGTGTTTCGTTAATAAATAAGGCTGACTTAAGGCAGGCCTCATTATTCCGGAACAAGTATGAGATTGTTCGAAGTTCAAAGCCCCCTCCCGGCTAAACCTTTCCTCTGGTATGCTGACAGCTGAATATTGATGGGCAGCTTTCATATAAAAAATGCAAAACAATGCCATATTCATGTAGTGCCTACTTTTAACTTTATGGTACTTGGATACCTGGCATACCTGATACCTGACATACCTAATACCTGACATACCTGACGTGATGATAAACCGGATATAGTAGTTCGATCCAGCGAGTTGCTCAGATACCCTAGATTTTTTTTATTTTATTTTTTAAATTTAAATATACCTTTTTACCTGATGGTAAGTGATCTTTACCGCCCATGTACGCCTGCAATACCAAAAGAGTCATGGGCGCGTTGCCGAACATACAGGAAAGAGATAATTAGGGAATTGGGAAGGGGAGGGGATTTGGGCCTCCGGATATCTCTGTCGCCGTAGGAAACGCTGCAGCAAGCTGATACTTTACGTCGGTTTTCTTTGAGACAGTGGTAGCGACCCGGAAGAGCCGGCCCATACATGCTGTAGACAAAATTGTCTATAGCGTGGCTCTACCACTACCAAAAGGCTAGGTGGTGTATGTATACATATCGTCTTATGACAGGACGACATGATTCTGGAGACCCTCGAGACGTAACATCTCATGATCATCGTTATAATTAGACTGCATTGTGCTAACTTCGTGCTGTACTGCCTCGGTGGCGCAATTGTAACACGTACGCGGTACGACTGCTATGCGGAGGTGTGGAGTTCGATCCTCGGGTCGGGTAAAGTGATATTGGGTTTTCAATTACGAAATGCTCAGTATCAGCCTGGAGTCTGGATTTGTGCCTAGTTTGGCGATAGGTTCGCCCTCTATCACATCATGGGATGGAGATAAGCTCGGCGAAATGTGGGTTTAATGGTTACAGCTTACCCCTTCGTGGATTATAGGCTTAAGTGCGTATGTATGTATGTACGAACCATCAGATATAGAATATTTTTTTAGAAATCCAGAAGAAAATTTATATTATACTAGCTGTTGCCCGCGGCTCCGCCCGCGTGAATAGACTTTTCCGAAATAAAACGTAGCTTTAAACCGTGTCCAGGGTCCCATCTATCTCTACATCAAAATTCATCAAAATCGGTTCAGTGATTTAGGCGTGAAAGCGTAACAAACAAATAGATTAAAAAAAACATAAAAAGTATCCTATGTTACTTCTTATACCTCCAAATGTTTCATGATGATCGGTTAAGTAGTTTTCGCGTGAAAGCGTAACAAACAAACTTACATTCACATTTATAATATTTGTATGATTACACGAAGAATTTGATTGTAAGATAAATGTCCAGAAGGGGGAAGACCCTCATCAGTCAAATCGCAAAGATAGCGTACAAAACTAAAAGGTGGGTCCGAGATCCCTTGATCACATCTTACGATCCCTTCAGTATTAAGGGTTGAGGTACTGGATTGTATTCGTAAGCCGTCGACCTACATTTCGAATATTCATTCTTTTACAAATCTGGTATAATCAAATACAAAAATGTTCAGTGATAATGAGAGACTACTTAAGTTTCTTAAAAAAATATGTATTTTTTTGTAATCTCAATAACTATTCTAGACGATGCTATCCCAGTAATAAAAATTGCCATTTTTTTATATAGCATAGGCTGGCAAACGAGCCTGTGGGTCACCTGATGATAAGTGATCTCCACCGCCCATGTACCCCCACAATACGAGAAGAATCATGGGCGCGTTGCCGACCTTATAGGAAAGGGATTAAGGGATTAGAAAGGGGTAGGAGATTTGGGACTCCGGATATCTCACTCATCGTACGAAACGCAGCAGAAAGCCGCTGCTTTACGCCGGTTTGCTGTGGTACAGTGCTAACAACCCGATCAAGCCGGCCAATTTATGCTGTAGACAAGACTGACTACAGCGTGGCTCTACCACTTCAAACCGAAACACAACAATGCTTTGCGGCAAAAATAGGCAAAGCGGTGGTACCTACTTAGAAGGACTCTTGCATCTCCCATCGTCTCATACAAAAAGCATGGACAATTTTCTAAAACTGCGGTACTACTCCGGACGAGCCCACCCATTCGGGCTGCTGACTTAATTGACCACAAGAATCAATTGTCTCTACATACTGGCTCTATGACTCCATAACATATGAATAATAATGTAATGAATGAAATGAAATAGTTTATTAATAATGTAGGCAATTAAAATAGCGCTTATGACAAGTCAGTACAAAATAAAGAAACTTATGTATAGAAATCATATCAACTAATATATACTTATCAAACATAGCATCGTCAAAATACACTGGGCAACTAGACTAATTTATTTATATGTCTTTTAATTTTACATTAGTAACAATATTTGTACTATGTAAACGTCCAGAATATTAAATTAAATATTTTTAGTCGATATGGACCATAGGCATTTACCGAAACGGCACGTGTTTTAAAACTACCACCGGATCCAAAACGACCCAGCTTGAGAAGACCCGGCGAAACAAACTCAGTGGGCTTAATTTACCAATGGATTCAACGCGGCGCGACCCAAACCCTGAGAAGATCCAGTTAGTCGACCCTCAGGGGGCTTGCTTTTGTTCCGGATTTTCTATAATTTATATTTTGACCTAATATAAGTCCTATAATTAACTTTAAGGGAGATTGAATACGGACCATGTGTATAAATAAATATACCCAACAGTCACACACGTAGTTCTGACCCCACACTAGGTTAACCTGTATTGTGGGAATCAGGAACTACGAGGGACATGCGGTCCCACAACGCCCAGACCCGAAACAAATATTTGTGGATCACACAAGCATTTGTCTCGGTGCGGGAATCGAACCCACGGCCTCTCGCTTCGCAGTCGGCTACTCGCCCGCTACGCCACGGAGACTGCAAATTGTTGTATCTCTGAATTGTTGTTTTAAAACTACCATACTAATATTATTATAATCCATGTATTATCCTGTTTCACTGCTGAGCACGTACAAGTTTCCTTTAATAAATAAACACCACAATATAAATGATACACGACATAATAAACATTACTTCACAACAGAATCCTAAAAGCAAGTGGCAAACAAAAGGAATCAATTCTTTGTCCAAACACTGTTAGTTTGGAGAAGGTTATTCATTCACATCAAAGCCAAACAAATCATACGAGCGGAATTAAAAACAAATATCTAGTCTCTAACCCGCTGTTATGACATCAGAAGGCCAATTCTCGTGATTTTAAATGTTCAAAATATCATTCCGATCTAGTCTCAGCGTCAAGAAAGTTGCAAATGGCATTCTCTTAAACCAATAATCAACGTCAAATGTGAACATAGATCCTAATGAGATTGAATGTAGAATAAAAGTTGACTGAAGCCAAAACGGTATAATGCTACTGCTAATGCTAGGTGCATTTGACGTTGATTATAATTAAGAGAATGCCATTTGCAACTTTCTTGAGGCTGAGACTAGATGGGAATGATATTTTGAACATTTAAAATTAGGTGAATTGGCCTCCTGAATGGATCCTGCGCAGAGGGGCTAGCACGAATAACTTGCGAGAACGTATTCGTATCCAAATGTCAAAAAATTGTTGGAACCTTCATACAAATGCTAGCGTTCTCGATTCGAATACTTATTCGTAAGTTGTTCGTGCTCGCCCCCCTGTTAGAGGATATGACCTCTCGTTAAATACACGGTTACTTTTCCAATAAAATTACAGACTACAAGGAAGAAGCTACAATAAATTGGCTGTCAGAACTTTTCAGGTCTTCAATAGCAGAGGCCGGTGGTCCACCTGATAGTAAGTGATCGCTACCCCTCATGGACACCCACAATACCAGAAGAATCAAAAGGAAGGATTAAGAAGAGGCTGTATTCCATTTATTACATACATACGCACTCATGCCTGTAATCCCCGAAGGGGTAGGCAGAGGTGTAACCAGTACACCCACAATTCGCCGAGCGTATCTCCGTCCCATGATGTGATCACAATTCCAGACTCCGGGCTGTTACTAAGGATTTCGTGATAGAAAACATTAACCACTAACTATCTTCTTATATTTTATTAAACAACGTTACCCAATACAAGTTGATGTGAATGACACCCCAAATATAGCAACTGCCACTCGCTAGCCGGTAAAATACGATGTACCTACGCTAAAATTGGGGAATAAACAACAATTTGGCGGCGTAATTGGTGAGGCGAGATCGGTGGTTAAACGGTTTTCCTTTACCCTATATTATGCTTTTGTATATTTTTTCGGGACTCTTGTGAAGCCACTAACAAGTCGGAGAGAAAGTAGTGAATACGTAAAATCGTAGCTTTTTAGGTTATTTTATTCGATACAATTTGGCGAACGCCAAAATGTATATTGGAAATATTGTATTTGACGTTTTTAGGGTTTCATACCCAAACAGTACCAACGGAATCCTATTACAGAGTCTATGCTCTGTAAGTCTGTCTGTCTGTCAGCCCGTTCGACATTTAGGGCCGTACCCTACACTCTATTTAAAGATAGATTTGCTTACTCTCAATAGTATTTTGACAGATCTTCCATACAAAATTTGTCAAAATTTTACTGCCTAAGCAAATTTGTCGATAGAAAGAATGTTAGGAACGGCCATTAAAGAGCTGTATCTCTATATATCTTTGAAACATAATAGGCAGCTGACAGACATTTTCACAGAAAAAAAAATAGAAATTTAGGTATAGTAAGTACTTTAGGTTACGTACCCCTCGATGCGCAAGCCCGTCTCGTACTTGACCGGTTTTTATATAACTCGTAAAATACCAAGTGATTAGCACTATTAACTTATCAGGACCTAATAATTCACTATTAAACTCCTCACGTTATCCCCAAAGGCATCTGCAGAGATGTAGTAAGAGCAGCCACGTTTATCAATGCAATTTTTGACCATGATGTGATAGAGGCCAAGAAAGCTATATGAAGTACATTGTCATTAAACCGGCGTCAGGCAATTTAGAGATAGATTATTGCATTAAAGACATTCAAACATAGTTGATCATTAATACAATGTCATTCCAATAACGCAATGTCCAAATATTACCACTACCATAGACAAAAAAGCCGAAAGACGCTACATACCGCTTTTACATGAATACATAATCGTAACATATTAACGGGGGCGTAATTGGGAAATTGACAAAATATTAAATATTATAGTTGGTCATTGAGAGAATAACGCCCGGTTTCTGAAAGGCTGATCAAATCAACATTCAACTATCATAACTTTAATTTTGACACCGCTGTCAAATCAATGCGAGTTGCTGAAACGTTATTATAATAATAATAACAAAAATGTATTTCAGGCATAGCCTATAAAGTGTGAGTATTTAGGTTTAAGAATAACTTTATTTCTCATGAAGAATTACATGATTCACTTACTGAGAAATAATTTTTTTAAACTAGGATTAATATTTAGAGCGCACAAAGGTACGTAAATAGATGACAAAACAAATTTTACAATATCTTATAAAATTAATGTTAGTAAATATACAGGTGATTTAATTAATGAAAGTTATTTAGTCAGAGAATTAATAATATTTGATGTCTCTTTCGGTACGTTTGCCATACGATTTTTTATATTAATTTGAATGTTATGTTAGCTAACATGTGTGTCAAATCAAGTGTTGATCACGCTTCTAGCAACTCAATTTCGACTCGACATGAGATTTGACATTTGATTAGTTAATTTAACATTGATCAGCCTTTCAGAAACCGGGCGTAAGGCACGTGCCATAGTATGACATATTAGATGATATTCCATTTTTTTCCCATACAATTTTTTTAAATTTAACACAGCATGAATGGATCAGAGGTAGACCAACACTGTAGACAGTATTGACTGGCTAGACCGGGGAAGTACCACTGTCTCCCATAGAACCGACGTGAAGTGGCAACTTGCTGTTGCAATCCATACGGTGAGTGAGATTTCTGATGGCCCGAATCGCCTCGATCCCTTCCCTTTAAAGTCAGCAAAGCTTCTATAATTTTTGAGGTTTTGTGGGTATTTATAGGTGGTGAAGATCACTTAACATCAGGTGAGTGATAGAACAGACAGTTTTGTCTACAGCATGAATGGACCGGCTCGACTTGGTTGTTACCACTGACTCACAGCAAACCGACGTAAATTAGCAGCTTGCTGCTGCGTTTTGTATGGTGTGTGATATATCCGGAGGCCCAAATCCTCATCCTATTCCCAATCCCATAACAATTATCCCTTTCCTTTAAGGTCGGCAACGCGCCCATAATTCTTTTGGTATTGTGGGCGTACATGGGCAGTTGATATCACTTACCATCAGGTGACCCACTGGCTCGTTTGCCAGTCTATGCATGTTATTGTTATTGTAAAAAATATTATGCTGAGCTAGTCTCCTGTTGTCACCGTGAGGCATGCAACTGTAGTTTTAATATAAATTGTAAGTTGGTTGAATATATATTATTGCGTACTGCATTATGTATGTTGCATGTCTTATGATGACAATAACCTTTTTCTGGTATAATTTGTGTACATGGTCGATGGAGATCACTTACAATCGTAGTACTTACTTACTCGTTAGTGGGCCTATATAATAAAAAGATGACCCACTTACTCGTTTGCCGGCCTTTAGTATAAAAGCAAAAATAAACTTCGTAGTATGGCGGAATACTTTAGTAGTTAACCAACAAGTTTGCGTTACGAGTCACGTTAAACACACTGACAGCGCAGCTTGGTGAGTAGAGAAACTTTTATTGTGGTGTCTACCATGTAGTTTTATTTGTCTGTGACCACAGCTCAATAGTATTTGAATAAAATTGGGTTTGTTTGTGCGACGCGACGTAATCTACAGCTAGGGTAGCAATACGTTTGTGGTTGAAATAAAACTAGTTTATACGGATTTTATCACGGTTGAATTTTATTTTTGTCCCGACGTTTCGAAAGCTTTTCAGCCTTCGTGGTCACGGGAGAGACTCTCCCGTGATCCGTATGAACTAGTTTTATTTCAATGTGTAATATTCGCGTAAACCTAAGAAATCACTAATACGTTTGTGGTTTTACAAATTTGTCCTAGTTTGTAAGGTGTCTGAGGAGAGGCTTCCAAAACCTCGAAATAATCAATGAAGATCAGCAATATTTTATTATTTGCTGTTATTATTAGGGTTAAAATAAAATGGTACGTTTTACTTACAAACATACGTAAGATTTACTTTAGCAACTTTCATGTACCTTTATGCTGAGACGAACTTCTAGAATTACATGATAATGTATACCTTTACCTTTTCAAACTTGCGTAATTTACTAAAACTTACAACACGCTACTTACAATGTTGTTTACATTAGTAATTCCATCGAAAGTCATCGTAGTTAGCTTACATGAGCAAAACTTACAAAGGTAATGCAGTTATTAGAAATCTATAATGGCCCATTTATATTTTCTCGTACGGCACAGGCGAAAATATTACAGAAACGATCAATTAAGGCGCGTCATAAGATTCATATTTACAAATTGCATGGTACGACCTCGTAAATTACACTTTTCTGTTAATATCTAGCTTCAGTCATGCGATAAGCTCTCCCGATATAAATGGGCACACTGTAGATGGCCGTGTAACCGCCAAAGTGGTTGGCGCCAAATACTCCGATATCGATGTGGGTATTTAGTATCACTACATGGCCGTGAAGCCGTTAAGAGTGGTTGGCGCCAAATACGCGTCAATAGTAATAATGTACAGCACAGTATTGAACATTCATACGCTCCGGCTGCGCTAATACACTTTGCGCCCGGGTACCTAGCGCATTTTTTTACTGCCTGGATAGGCAGACGATCAAACGGGCCACCTGATGGTAAGTAGTCACCGCCGCCCATAGACTTCTGCAATGCCAGGGCACAGCAAAGCGGCTGTCTACCGTCGAAGGATTACTCTTTTTAAAACTCGTTTACATGACATGTCATAGCGCTCAGGGAACCCGCATACCTAGAGACCTGGATGTGTGAAGAGTGAAGAAGCCCTCAAGATATATTGTGTCTGCGGAATATTATTTATCAACCGACGATAAAAGGACATGTGTTGCAATTTGAGCGCTCTGTCTGACGTAAACCGACTGACTCCCAAACACGATTGACTGAAATGAGCCAATACCGGATTTTACCCGATATACCCGCGTTTATCCGGTGATAGAAATTGTAATGGTAGGCCTACCAATATTTGACATGGCGACACGATGACCCAGCATTGACCTTCAGAGGTCGCTGCGCCCTTTGGGGCGTCGTCAAAGCCCTTAATAGCCGACATCCGCCGCGACCCTCGCCATTCGCCTGCCATTTACGCCTTTAATACTAACTCTTGTTTACACTATCAAATGCTAAAGAGCACATTGGAGTATATCATATAGAATTAAGACATTCATTATATATATTTAACATCCCAATAATGATTTTTGAGCGGTAGCCCTAGTGCTAGTCTTGACGATAACTGTAACGCCATTCGTATTCGAAAAATATGAATGGAGCACATACATTTATAATATAATCCACTAGGGATGCTGTACGGATCTGCATACATATTTTCGTAAATATAGAAGACGTGACGTCAACCATCGAATATAAGTTATCGAATAACTTGCAACATTTTGCACGGACAGATAGGGTTGGCAAGTATTTTGAATTTAAAAAACATAAACACAAGTACGCAATATCACGTGTGATTTTCAAGTCAAACAACAGTCCGATCAGGGGGCCCTTATCTGACAATATCAGCCCCGTATACAAGGCTGATCAGCATGTGTGGCCACTTATGGGGATATATCACGCTAATGGGCTTCAACCTCTCCTTTTAATAAAAGATGTTAGGCTTTAGCCCACCACGCTGGACTAACTTGGATTGGTAGACTTCACCTTTTTATAAAAAATGAATACATTACCTATGTAACTTCAAAAAGCCAGCGATGGCTGAGGACTGAATTCGTACCCACGTCCTCTACTACTTGGTAGTCTGTTCCACTCCCCGTTAAGCTAACGCCGCTTTCATAAATACCGCTAATATGACACATATGGTGGGATAGGTGGCGAGTCCAAATTGAGGTGATGATAGGTGACGCAAATTTCAATCACAGGCAACTGTTGTGAAGTTTTTCGAATCGATATACATACATACATACATACGCACTCACGCCTGTAATCCCCGAAGGGGTAGGCAGAGGTGTAACCAGTACACCCACATTTCGCTGAGCGTATTTCCGTCCCTAATGTGATAGGGGGCGAGCCTATCGCCATACCGGGCACAAATTCCAGACTCCGGGCTGATACTGAGCATTTTCGTAATAGAAAAACCCAATACCATTTTACCCGACCCGGGAATCGAACCCGTGACCTCAGCGCTGACCTCAATCGTAACGCGTACACATTACAACTGCGCCACCGAGGCAGTCAATATTTAGGCGAATCAATATTTAGGCGCAAATTACCCATGTAAAATTTAAACCCAAGTTCTAACCGGTTTCTTAAACTAAGTATGCTGCCACTACTCCAATGAGGCATTTTCTAGTTAATAATAAAATACACCACATTACAGAAGGTTTTAATAAACTTTATATTAACAGTCCTCTACAAAGCGAAAGATTAAAGAGGATAATCTGACTTATAAAACTATATTGCATAGTATGAGCCAGGGGTTCCAAACCTTTATGATAGAGTCAGTATAAATAAAACAGTAAAATACTAATGTATGATGTACACAAGTAAACAAATGACACAATAATCAACCACTAATTAAAACTAGCATTGTTGTTCAACTAAACACGAATCAATATCGTCTCGGAAAATGTTTCATTCATTCACCTGGAAATTTATAAAAGTTTTTTTTATGTCATAGGTCAGCAAACGAGCAAGTGGGCACCTGATGGTAAGTGATCTCCACCGCCCATGAACGCACATAATACCAAAAGAATTATGAGCACGTTGCCGACATTAAAGGGAAGGGATAATTAAGGGATTGGGAAGGGCAGTGAGTGTCTACAGCGTGGCTCTACCACTTCAAAAAAGTGATATCTCATCTTCTTCTATCTGCCCTTGTCTCAGTGGAGTGCAGTTTGATTAGTTAACATGCTTTTTAACATATGTTATAGAAAGATTTAGCTTGTAGCTTTTACAACCGGTTGGTTGCCTGACGTCAACTTCTCTGGAGAAAAAATTACATCTAATGGAATATAATGACTCGCCGTTGTTTTGTCCATTTGTATTGTAAACATGGCTAGCCTGTGATATAACGTCAACGATTTTTTTATGAAAATAGCTTCAACCCTGAAGAAGGGTATATGACACTTAAAAGAGAAGTAGCAATAAATTAATGTTTTTTATAGCAAAAGCCGGCAAACGAGCAAGTGGGTCACCTAATAATAAGTGATCTCCACTACTCATGAACACTTACAATATGAGAAGAATCTTGGACGCGTTGATGACCTTAAAGGATTGAGAAGGGGAGGGCGATTTTGGCATTCGGATATATTGACTTGATAACTCTTACAATTAATCATGTATTTCGTGGACGTGTGCCAAAAGTTCATAATGTCTGCACTAGACTTTTTAAAAGATGTACGAATGTCTCCTTTTCTAATATCAAAGGACATTAATGTTATCCAATTTTGCCTGAGCAGCGAGGCGGCAGCATAAGCCTCGAGCATTCATTTCATTCATAAGCCGTGTATTATTAAACTAAATAAATAAATAAGCATACTAAATCCATATCTTTCGCTGGCTTTTCTTTTTATTAACCGGCTTCAAAAAAGAAGGAGGTTCTCAACTCGGCTCGTTTTTTTTATTATCTTAGGCTGGCAAACGAACAAATGGATCTTCTGATGGTAAGTGATCTCCATTGCCCATGAATACCTACAATTGGTGAAGAATTATGGCTGCATTACCGTCCTTAAAGGGAAGGAGTAATTAAGAGATTGAGAAGGGAAGAGGACTTGGGCCTCCGGATTTCTTGCGCACCGTACGAAACGCAACGGCAAACTACTACTTCACATTGCTTTTCTGAGACAGGGGTAACAATCCAGTTGAGCCGGCCCATTCATAATGTAGACATTCTTGTCTACTTGAGTTCAATGGTTTTTTCCATCTCAAAATGCTCAACGCGCCTAAAGAAGTTTCAATAAAAAAATATGTCAAGATATTTTAAGTGCCAGCCCTTTGATAAATCAAACATCATCCGAATATCTTTCAAAATATTCACTCACAGTCTAAAACGACTAAATTAAAATGACATTGACTTGGATATCAGCGTTGTTTCAACTATAACATCGCGCGTTAATTAATTCCAAAATTTAATTATCTAAGTAATAATTAATTAATATTGAAATTAGGCCTAAATCAATCTCTCTATGATGTGACATAATGACATTCTAGGTAATTTATAACATTGTGCGGTTACTTTATGATTCAGACTGAAGATTTCGAACTTAATAATTTACATACAGCATGACTGCCTCAGTGGCGCAGTGGTAATGCGTACGCGTTACGACTAAGGCTGACGCTGAGGTCTCGGGTTCGATCCCCGGGTCGGGTAAAAGTAATATTGAGTTTTTCTATTACGAATTGCTCAGTATCAGCCCGGAGACTGGAATTGTGCCCGGTATGGCGATAGGTTCGCCCCCTATCACATCATGGGACGGAGGTACGCTCGGCAAAATGTGGGTGTACTGGTTACACTCTGCCTATCCCTTCGGAGATTACAGGCGTGAATGCGTATTTTTTTTTAATTTACAATATTAGACTCAGCTGAACTCTGAATTAGATATAATTAGTATTTTTGACATGTTATGTCTGGACAGCCTCCATGGCGCAGTGGGCGTGTAGCTGGTTGCGAAGCGGGAGGCCGTGGGTTCGACTCCCGTACCTAGACAAATGTTTGTATGATCCATAAATATTTTTTTCAGGTCTGGGTGTTGTGGGACCGCAAGTTCCTCGTAGTTTCTGATGCCCACGACACAGGTTAACCTAGTGTGGGGTCAGAACTATGTGTGAGACTGTTGGGTGTATTTATTTTATTTATAGAGTTTTATTTTTATTTATTTAGTATAAAAATCTAATTAATCTCTCTATTCTAAAAAAAAGTAACTGTCGCCGCCGCTGCCAAAAGCTTGTCACGCTATCTCCTCCGAAACCGCTGGGGGTATGGGGTCGAGACCGATACCAATCTATGCAGAATAATTTGGGGAAGAAAGTAAGATATGTCTCATTTTCGCCGGACTTTAAGTATTTTTTTATTTTATGTTTTGTGGAAAAACATAGGCAAAGCCCCTAGTTATTAAAAAAACAATATTAAATAATTTATTCAGTAATTAGGCGGCCAAGGGCACTTTTACATGTCAAATTAAGAATCTACCGATGCTTCTGAAATGGTCACTGGTCTGAGAAGAAGCACCAAGAAACTCAGCCGTAGGTCGTTTGCATTTCTTTTAATTATCATTTGGTTTATAAAGCAAACATAATAGCTTTATCTTGTGATGTTGATTTCGGTCTTTTCGTCACCAACAGTATTAAACTTAAAATAACTTTACCAGTGGTAGAGCCACGCTGTAGACAATTTTGTCTACAGCATGAATGGGCCGGCTCGTCCGGGTCGTTACCACTGTCTCACAGAAAACCGACGTAAAGCAGCAGCTTGCTGCTGCGTTTCGTACGGTGAGTGAGATATCCGGAGGCCCAAATCCCCTCCCCTTCCCAATTCCTTAATTATCCCTTTCCTTTAAGGTCGGCAACGCGCCCATGATTCTTTTGGTATTGTGGGCGTACATGAGCGGTGGTGTTCACTTACCATCAGGTGACCCACTTGCTCGTTTGTCGGCCTATACAATAAAAAAAATTACTATGTGCAATATATTTTTTGGCGCACATAACACATAATTTATTTAAGTCGCTGATTACCCTCGGCTTATTTAGTGTATAGTTTTTATTTGTGGAAACTTGTAATTGACCTTTCTTTGTTTAAACTATGTATTACTCAACATTAGTTGTAAATTTTACTAATAAAATAAACATTTAACAATTTAGACATAGGTACAACTTATAAAAAAAGAAAGATCAACAACAATAAATTAAGGATTGATGCACTAACGCCCAATTTCAATAAACGATCTTGGATTGAGTCTCCCGACCGATCCCACAAATGAGCCCATAAGAATACACGTTAAAAGTCACGCGTAAAAATTACTTAGTTTTATTGGTTGATTTTTCGGATCGATCTGGAGAATCTGATCTGGAGAAAAGATTCTTTATTGAAATCCGACACGAGACTACCCATTTCCTTACAATATGCTATACTAAAAAATAATTCTAATGTCGTCAGAAAAAATCTCGACCACTTCCATCCATTAATACAATACAGTACACAAGATCGAGTTGGAAAATTTAATAAAAGTTTGCCTTCCCCGTGGGACGGTGGCATACATTCCGTTGGGACTAGTTGGTATTCATCCCGACACTTGGGACATATTTCCACTCGTCACGACGCGACGCGACGCGGTCAATCTGACGCGCCTTCACGTGTCAGACTCAAAGGCGGGCACGGATTATAAAAATTCACAGCGATATACTTAGTGGTGGTAAAAGTGAATTGTGTTAAATACGGATTTTATCGCGGTTTATTTTTATTTTAGTCTTTCTGCCTAGATCGTAGTTAGTGTCTTCTAACTTCTAACTAACCGCGATAAAATCCGTATAAACTAGTTTTATTTCAATGTGTAATATTCGCGTAAACATAAGAAATCACTATGTGTTATTAAAGTGAAACTTTTATTAGATCGTCTCAACATTTTTGGCATGTGTGTTGCATGTCGCGTGACGGTCGGCCGCGAAGTAGGGATAAAGTGAAAGGCGCTCGCCAGAGCAGCCAAGGCCAATATGGCGGCGTCTATAGTTCGCACGCTATTTTGTTTGTTTTTGTTAGTGTTTAATGTAATATTATTCCATTTTTTTTTAGTTAAATGTCTATAATGTGAAAAAAAGTTTCACTTTTACCGTGGTTTCATAAAACCACACAATCTTTTTTTTTATTATTTTTTAAATTATCAATAAGACTTCGATCTGTATCACCGATGGAGTCAGTAGAAATGCAAGTAATGTACCTAAATTGTTGACGTATTGTGATAGAGGACAAGCCTATAAGGATATCGGGCACAATTGCAATCGCGAGCAAACGCGCATTTTTTAGAATCAAAGTGCTAATCTGCATTACATGCACATTTTGATTCAACAATTTGCCTAACTTGGAGATCAAAGCCAATCTAGGAGATCTTAGTACGCTGCCAATTAACCAAAAAGGCAATTACCATTGACTCTACAGCATTTTCCTTAGACTAAGGTAAAACGATAAAAATAAATAACAGGACTGTTGTAATACTCAAGTAATTTTTTTATAAACACATGTTTGTAGTTCATAATATTTGCAATAACACGAATAGTCTGCAACCTACGCCTCCGTGACACACAGTAGGGGCGTTTGGCGAGCGGCAAACGTGCGGCGAACGTGCGGCGACAACGCGACAAGACGCTGTAATGCGTTATCACTCGCTGACCCATTTCCGCGGACGCACAATAAAAGCTGCGGATGAGTTATGGACTAACCCCGGTAGGGAGCGACATACTGTCTGATAGGATAGCTAATAATGTAGTATTTTTATGGTATCAATTCGATAAAGTTACTTTTTGTATAGTACAGTTTTTGTACATATATTTATATCACGCTTGTAATCCCCGAAGGGGTAGGCAGAGGTGTAACCAGTACACCCACATTTTGCCGAGCGTATCTCTGTCTCATGGTGTGATATGGGGCGAGCCTATTGCCATACTGGGCACAAATTACAGACTCCGGGCTGATACTGAGCATTTCGTAATAGAAAAACCCAATATAACTTTTTCCCGACCCGGGGATCGAACCAGAGACCACAACGTCAGTCTCAATCGTAACGCGTACGCATTACAACTGCGCCACCGAGGCAGTTTTTATACCAGCAGTGATAAAAAACAGAGGCTAACAAACGAGCAAGTGGGTCCTGATGTTAAGTGATCTTCACCGCCCAGGGACACCCACAATACTGGAGGAGTCATGGATGCGTTTCCAAGGGATAATTAACGGATTGGGAAGGAGAATTTTGGCCTCCATATATCTCTCACCGTATGAAACACAACTGTAAGCTGCTACATCACGTTACATTGGCTTTTAACCGACTACAAAAAAGGAGGAGGTTCTCAATTCGGCGCGACTTTTTTAAATTATTTTTGTGCTTTTTTTATGTATCTACATTGACTTCTCCACCAATTGTGGAGCAACTTTGTTGCGAAAAATTTCACTCGATAGAGTTTAGCTCCGATATGGTCCCATATAAATTTGGTTAAGATCTGATGACGGAGTACGGAATAAAAAAAATCAACGGACAACAGTACACTCGGCGCGATTGTGTTATTGTATTGGAATTTACATGCTATTGCTTGAAGTCGGTTTCTAAGTTTTGTTAAACGTTATGATTATTAGGGATCTACTTAGGTATACGCACTGCAGTAAAGATCTTTTACGAGTACTAATAGGACTCAACCGCACTGACTGAAAGTTCTTAGAAAATAGCAACGCAGTAAACGTGCTAAGATGACGGTTCAGCTAGTAAATAAATCAGATAAACATGATGCAGTAAATTCTACAGTAATTAAAATAACATTGTCATAAGGTCACGCATGTATCCCTGAAGAGGTAGGCAGAGGTGCAACTAGTGCAAGCACGGTACGCCGTGCTTATTTTAGCATGCCGACCTAGGATT
Organism: Mimas tiliae; assembly: GCA_905332985.1. Classification (NCBI taxonomy): domain Eukaryota; kingdom Metazoa; phylum Arthropoda; class Insecta; order Lepidoptera; family Sphingidae; genus Mimas; species Mimas tiliae. Next base: position 519,066 of record HG995243.1, read on the forward strand.
CGAAACTAGGACCTAAGCGGTTTCTCAACCTAACTACATTGCCAGTAGACCAATGAGCCGATATGGATTTACTCCCCCACCAAACTAATAAAGAACGACTTTTCTACATAATAAAGCTCTATAATCTCTAGAGCTGTGTGTACACACACAAACATAAGTCATCATCATACATTTCAGTGGATCCGACTCACGAATAGTTTCAAACTACTATAAAAAATATATAATATACTGCTAATGGGTAAATAATGTTGCATCGAAGATAGATAATAATATAACTTTTTATATTAGCAGATACTTGATCTTCGAGTTTCATAATTTAAATTCAAAATCAAGATTAAATTTAAATTAATTAGATCGTATTCGAGACGTACCACTGCAGGATTCGTGATATAGCAGAAAAACTTTTTTTTTTTATTTAGTCACTTTATGCGGAAACCGACGAATCATTCGTTCGCCTGATGGTAAGCGTCACGCCTGCCCATAAACAGAAGCAAATTTGAATTACAAAGCACTGGAACTGGTACTGGTATTGCGCTCGTCACCCCGAGACATAAGTTAAGTAAGCATTAATGACGTTGACGTTGACGTTGACGTTGACGTTGACGTTGACGTTGACGTTGACGTTGACGTTGACGTTGACGTTGACGTTGACGTTGACGTTGACGTTGACGTTGACTTTAAATATCACCAAATAAATGATATCATTAGACGGGCGATTTGCAAGTCTCGTAACTTTGATATATAAAATATCAGCTAGAGCAACCGTTAGAAGATATAAATACCGGAGAATATATTATCAAGTGCTCTTTCTTACATCATTGTGATCGACGTACGTCGAAAATGTTACGTGACATTTCTTTTTCAAGCATGTTTGTAGCGACACAGGCTGTGATGTGAGTGCGACACAAATAACTATGATTGATGTCACAGCCATGAACCAAGGAATAAAGAGATGGGGGAAATACCACTAACTTGTTATGCGGAAATAACTGTAGTTAAACTTACATAAATTATCCAAATGTATAAATTACATTATAGATACGCATTTATAGTGCATGAAAACTCTACTAAGTTGATCTCTTAAGAGAAGGCTCCCAAAATTTTACGTGACTTTGGATAAATATACTGCATTAAGTATATATCCAATCAATGTCAAATTTTGATATATGTTTTTTCAGGCCTTATTCTATCGGTTGTCAAGACAGTTACGCAATTGGATTATTTTTCCTCGATACATTTTTATTTCGAAAACGATGTCTTTTCGGGAGAAATTGTCATATTTCTAATAAACGGTTTGAGTTTTGTATTTTAAAAAAATACTCTATGATAGGAAATACAGTTTATTATTTGCCATCAAGCCAAAATTTACCTAGATAATTAAAACTCATAATATAAATTAAAATAGATTTGCGACTTACGTCATTTACTTCTGTGCATAGTTAAGGTTCAACGGAGCGCGCAATATTCAACCTAATGTTTTTACTCTTAGTGTGTTATAGCAGTGCTCGCTAGCGGCTAACTCAGTACCGCCCCGTGCGCCAAGGAGAGAACACGTGTTTTATTGTATGCCGTACGCTCTGCCCGAGTGTTATTAATTATTATACAAAATAGTAACATTATTTCTAAAATAGAATTAAATTATTTACATTAACTATTGCTATTTTTATCCGCCTAAAGCCAGTACGGACAGGCTGATTATCTATTATATCATAGAATGGAAATAAGGTCAGCAAACCGTGGTTGAATTATTTAGTTACATATCTGAAAATAAAATTGAAATTAATCTGCCTACCTCTTCGAGGTTACCTACAGATAACTCGTTGGGTATTCGGAGTCCATCAAAGGGTCTAATTCTGGGCAGATTCTGTACAAAAGTGCATACATACACACTCACGCCTGTAATCCCTGAAGGTGTAACCAGTACACCCAAATTTCGCCGAGCGTATTTCCGTCCCTTATGTGATAGTGGGCGAGTCTATCGCCATACCGGGCACAAATTCTAGACTCCGGGCTGATGCTGAGCATTTCGTAATAGAAAAACCCAATACCACTTTACCCGACCCGGGGATCAAACCCGAGACCTCAGCGTTGACCTCAATCGTAACGCGTACGCATTACAACTGCGCCACTGAGGCAGTCATATAGTCAGTCTGTACTTGTGTAAGTTGTTAACTAAGTTGTGTAAGTGGCTTTCAAAATTTGCAGATCACGCGAGTATTTAATTAACGGCTGTCGGTGACGGTTCCATTGTGCTGAGACATGCCGGAACAATACCGGTAAGCAATAAGCCAGGTCACTTGCACGTCTGTGGACTATCGGTATCACAAAGCCTCCACGCGATAAGAATTAATCTACTCTACGAAGCTTTAATAATAAGTATTCCTTACTGTTCTTTCTCACAATATTTTCTATTAGAGGAAAGGCGGAAAAAAACGTGAGAAAGAACAGTAAAGAATAATTATCTATAACCTATAATTTTCTTTGGAAACATGTTGAAGAAACCTAACTAGGTATGAGGTGGGAAACATTTAAACACTGAACATATTTCGACGATTTCTAATTATGATTTAGGGAAACATGTAAACATATTAAGATTTTACAACTTAAGAGTTAGACAGGCGTTTTAAAATACGTTTGAGATGCCTTTTAGATAGCTGTTAAATGACAATAGGTACCTATATGACTTCGGTGTTTAGCTAAGCCCCGGACCGGCACTGACTCTGGAAAGACCTCTGCCATCGTTCATGTAAGATATTATTGTACAAAGTTACAGTATTAATTTTTGAAGTCAGTTTTTAAGTTTTATTTTAAATTAGCTGTTAAAAGGTATAACAGACAGACGGAGTAGACTTAGTAATAGAGTTCGGTTGGCATCATTCGGGTACAGAACTTAACATAAATACTTCTACATCATATGTACCTATTACTGAAACCCACGCAATAATTTAGTTTACTAAATGCTATTATGAACAGTACGTGCGTATTATGCGATATGTCTGAGTTTTCACGTGTTTCGTGTGCCTTTTGCTAACTTTGTGCCAGTTATGTAGATGTAAGTCCCAAGAGCTCTTCAACTATTTTCCTAACTGAGCGCCCTAGATATTGAAGTTTGTTTTCAAAGGATGAAACTTTTTGTGAGTTTTCTTTCGACCTACAACAATCTACGAAGTATTCCTATTAATATTTTAGGCACGTAATTGTAAAAAGGGTTGTGTACATACTGTGGTTATAGCAGCATATTAATATAGCATATTCTTATAGCAGGAGTATCAATCAAGTCACCTAATAAATATTTAAAATATTTATTAGGAAAAAATATTTAATAAGCTACCATTTGAGATTAAGGATTTAAATGTGATACAATTCAAAAGGCAATTATTTAATTAATTATTAAACAAGTGTTACTATAAAATTGAGGAATTCTTTCTTGACAACTTTTAGATTACAAGTATAGGTTTAGATTTATTATAGAATATATATTCAGAAAAAACTAAAAAAATATATTGTGTATAATAAATAATAAAATAATGTAATAATGTGCCAGTAAATTGATTAATTATAATGTGCTGTCGACAACTTGAAAATGTGTAAACCCAATGGGTAGATTTTTTGAGGAGCTTATCACTTATTTAAGATCTATTGTATTTATCACCAAAAATCACACAATAAATATTGATATGATTTGATTTGATTTGACTAATGTGACCACTGCTGCCGATGAATACCCATGAGATAATGACCTATATGAGAATAAAAAATTGATCATGTGTGAGTCGAACTCGCGCACCAAGGACTCCGTACTAAACTTTTAAACAGCTGAATAGATTTTCTTCAAACATAGCTAAGGACCATCTTGTTTAAATAATGTAACTTTAAAGGCTAAATTCAAATCGGTCCATTCGTTGATACTATGATGCTACAGAGAGACAGACATAGACGCGTACACACAGAAGCAGTCGCACACACACACAGCAATCTCCTGTTACTGCCCATTCTTGCTATATACAACACTGACTACAACGAAGTTCTATCACATTTTAATTCGTTAATAGTACACGCTACATAATATATACGCACTCACGCCTGTAATCCCCGAAGGGGTAGGCAGAGGTGTAACCAGTACACCCACATTTCGCCGAGCGTATCTCCGTCCCACGATGTGATAGGGGGCGAGCCTATCGCCATAGCGGGCACAAATTCTAGACTCCGTGCTGATACTGAGCATTTCGTAATAGAAAAACTCAATACCACTTTACCCGACCCGGGGATCGAACCCGAGACCTCAGCGTTGGCCTAAATCGTAACGCGTACGCATTACAACTGCGCCACCGAGGCACCTACACGCTGCATAATGATAATTATATTCCTTTGATGCGAGAACTAATAGTGTATTTTAGTTGGGATAATTCCAATTTCGTATGTGTTTTTTCTAGCGAGACGTATAGAGATCAAACGATCCATCCTACATCTCCAGAACGGCAGAGAAGCAAAAAGATAATTATAACATTATTACAAAGTACATATTATTCAAGTACAAAGGCTTTGTGATAATAACAACTTTGTCTATAAAATTAACATTAACTTCAGAACAAATATACCAACAAAATAACTGGAGTTATTTTTATCTAGTGCTTACTTAGGAAAAATTACCACAATGTGTACATACTACACAACTAACGAGCATGGGATGTTTAGCCAAGTAAAGTGGAATCTTCATTACTCTTATTGGAATGTGGTAAAAGTTAATTAAGTTTTCTTGCTGATAATCACTCAGACCCAAATTCAATTGGAACAAGAGCTTACCTTTTGCAACAGTGAGATCTTAATGCCGGTCGTTACCTATTTGTAATTCCCCTAGATCTTGTCTATGTCTAGACTTCTAAACAACAGTGTAAGTTAGAACATGTATACAACTATTACTATTACTAGTTTGTTTCGGCATTTCTTCTCATGGCTAGCCCCGAAATGCCGTCTTAAATATAATGTAGCATAAAAAATGATTGACATGTAAAAGTAATATTTAAGATCCAATTTACAGAATAAATGATTTGAATTTGAATTGAATTTGAATTATTCTAAGTCATATTTTTGAGTGGTAGAGCCACACTGTAGATACTTTTGTCTACAGCATGAATGGACCGGCTTGCCTTTGTCGTTACCTCTGTCTAACAGAAAACCGACGTAAAGTAGCAGCTTGCTGCTGCGTTTCGAACGATGAGTGAAATATCCGGAGGCCCAAATCCCCCTCCCCTTTCCTTTAAGGTCGGCAACGCGCCTATAATTCTTTTGGTATTGTAGGCGTACATGGACGGTGAATATCACTTACCATCAGGTGACCCACTTGCTCGTTTGCCGGCCTATTTACATAAAAATGTACACATGGCATTTTTTCCTGTTTAACCATTGTTTTTATTTACAAATAACTCCGATAGTCACTACCCAATGGAACAAAAAAAATGGGTGTGGGATATAAATACCTCAAGCTTTTATGTAAAAAGTTATCAAGAAGAGAGTATAACAAAGTCCCAAAGACCCCCAGGGGTCCACCGTAGACTCGACGGGGGTCCAGAGTTAGATCTAATCTTCATGTTTTTGTCGAGTTTTGGGTATATGATAGAAATATAGCTGCAGAGGGTCCACCGAAATCAGCGAAATTTTGAAAGTGGTCTATGAGCAAAAAGTTTGGCAACTTCTGATCTAAATAAAATAAAATAAATCACAAAACCAATATACTTTCCACTTTCCATTGAAAATCGTTCAACTTGATTCTGAATTGAACAGTCGTTCCCGTGTAATAGAGTTACGAACAAACATCGGAATAGTTTTTCCGATTGACATCGGAGTGGGCGCGCTCAACAAGTTTCCGATACTACCTGATAGCAAACGCAGTTAACTACGGTAGATATTATACAGTATACAACCTACAACTGCCTCGGTGGCGCAGTTGTAATGCGTACGCGTTACGATTAAGCTAACGCTGAGGTCTCGGGTTCGATCCCCGGGTCGGGTAAAGTGGTATTGGTTTTCTCTATTACGATATGCTCAATATCATCCCGGAGTCTGGAATTTGTGCCCGGTATGGCGATAGGCTCGCCCCCTATCACATCGTGGGACGAAGATACGCTCGGCGAAATGTGGGTGTACTGGTTACACCTCTGCTTACCCCTGCGGGGATGACAGGCGTACCGGGCAGAATTCTAAACTCCGGGCTAATACTGAGCAATTCGTAATAGAAAAACCCAATATTACTTTACCCGACCTCGTTGTAACGCGTACGCATTACAACTGCGCCGCCGAGTCAGTCAGTGATATTTATTATATATATTTATTTATATTTGTGGGACCTGATTAACAATTATAAATTAAAGGTGAATTCATGTTCTCAAAACAGTCCGATACAAAACAAACAAACAAACAGTCAGTCAGTCCCAACAGCTGTCAGTTAATACACGCCCGACGGCGGTTACTTGTAATCTCACTAGAGCTGTGTTCCTGAAGGAATACACTGTGCGCCTCGATCCCCAATCCCTACCTAACACTCCGACACACCTTGTTAAATGAACTCCGAATGTAATCTAGTTTTGTTACTTAATTAGTTACCGTAGTATGTCGATGTTAGCTGAATAGAAATAAATAACATTCCCTGCTTACTTATTTATTTATTTATAAACTCATGTACATTTTAAAAAGAAAATTAAAAACAAAAGAACTTTAAAAATTATAGCGAAGTACAAATGGCGGCGTTATCGCTAACTGCGTTTATGTAACCGAAAACCCTTCTCAGTGAGGCTGTATCTTACAAATTGTATAACTATATATGTATATTTGTCGGTCAAATGAAATTGCACCGGCTCCAAATTGACTTATAAAAATTGTTTCTTTTTTACTTTTCAGCGTTATCTTTTAAAGTCGGTTTTAAAATTTTGTTAAAAAAAAATATTTTCACATTTTAGAGGTAGGTACTGCTTTGGCATATATATTTCAATACAATAACGTAATCGGGATGACTACGTTATCTGCTGAGGAATGTCATTTTTACTCCGTACTCCGTCATCATCGTCAATTGAGAACCTCTTCCTTTTTTAAACATGGCCTCATCAATGGCTCATTTTGTGAGTTATTCTCGCCTGTATCGTACGATAAACTATCTACGTAAACGGGGCTTTAGGTACTTAGTAATTGGTTTGATAGTTATTTGTTAGACTTCTTTTAATGTACTAAAATATTCTTTTCCATAATTATTGATCAGTTATTCTTTTATATAATCAATCAGTTATTATTTTTACATTAAGTGCAAAATATTATATCAATTTTTAACCATTTCAATACTAAAAAAGTGGCTTATCTTAGATTATTTAAAAGGCTTCATAAAATAAATTGTATTAGTTGCATTAAAGGGCGTTAAACCATTTTTGCGTTTATGGACACCTTAAAGATACTTAACATTTAAAATAAATCGGAATTAGTTTAATATATTCCATTTTATATTTTATATGCACTTAATCATCTATGCGAATAACCTTTTAAGTAAACGTTATATTTTAAAGACATAAGGTAAAGTGAGATTAAAGATAAATTCTAAAAGCTGAATTAAAACGCAACGACTTTGAACTTAATATTGAGATAAAGATTCTAATTCAATTATTCAAACGATAACTGCTTTAAACCCGAACGTAATTGAAAAACGAGATTTTTGCAGAAAATTTTGAATATTTCTTTGAATAAATAAATGGATTGTTGGTAGGGAAACAATGATTAGTTAGTTGATTAGTACGTATGAAATGTAGAAAAAAAACTAGTTTAATATTTGTTGTACGATTATGTACAGTATTTTATTTGTTTTTTTTTATTAGCTTGAATGACGAGACGAGCAGGTCGCTCGCCTGCTCATAAACAGAAGCAACGCCACACAGAACTTTAAATAACAAAGCACTGCATGACACTGGACTGCGCTCGTCAACCCGAGACATAAGGTGTTAAGTCTCATAATGCCCAGTAATTTCACTGGCTTCAATGTCCTTCAAAGTAATAATTGTAATACATGCATGCCCTGCATTATACATGTCCAACTGCTGGACACGGGCCTCCTTTACTCAATGAGGGGTTAGGCCTTAGTCCACCACGCTGACCTAATGCGAGTTTGGCAATTGTTTATTAAAGTATATTCAAAGAACATTTTAATTCAAGAAACACAACGTAAAAAAATGTATTTCGAAAAATTTGAAATAATAATATAAATTTACCAAAAGTGTTGCGCGAAATGCAACCTACAATTTTCGTGTAACCTTTTGCCCAGCTTATTGGGAGGTAATTTTCATCCACCTGGATCACAAAAATGTTTTGAAATAAAACAACTAGAATTTAGTTATTTATTTGTAAGTGAAAGTTTCTCATTTCGTTGATTATATTATTTTTATTCTTAGTCGGCATTTTTTTTAATCATTACTTAAACACATTTCACGTAATGTTTACTTAAGACTGTAACAAAGCTTAAATAGCGAAGTTGACGTTGGGATTACTATATAATAACAAATACCTAAAATCGCTCAACTGCGTCTCGCACCACGTGATGTAATTATAAGGGTTCCGTTCTTGCCATTGGCCTACGGAGTCCATAGAATACATATAAAACGCCGCCGTCACTGCAGTGCATCTCGGTCGCGAGAATCTCACCTCGACTTCTGTATGACGTAAATCGACAAGATTACTGGTGTTAGGTACAACCTTAATATAAGCTCACGTTTACGCCGATACTGGAGCATTCCCTCGAAGGAGTACATATTCAGTGTAAAAAGCTCAATAAACAACTAAATAAGGGTTAAGCAGACGTGCAATTGAGCATGAACAAATCATCCCGTATATTTACCTTTAATATAAATATGAAACAAATTATATAATAAAAAGATAGTTCAAAGCATAATGTTAAACAAACAAATGTTTAGTTTTGTATGTAGCAAGTACAGTACGTAAAATACTTGTTTTCAGACAAAACAGATTATGGATGGTGGGGTGTCAAAGAACCTTTATTTGCAATAAAAAACATTTAATGCAGGTAGTAAAGACGGTAGCCATTCACGATCCAATTATCTGATAGCGACAACGAATAGCCAAAAACACACCTCACAACAATGTTATCTACTAACAGCTCATGTTTTTAAATGCATTCTGAGGATAGTTACCTACTAAGGGGTCGAAAGATGCAAATATTGTATTTGTCATCTGCAAATCGGCTACCTTAGAACTTGGGTTTTTTTTATTGTATAGGCCAACAAACGAGCAAGTGGGTCACCTGATGGTAAGTGATCACCACCGCCCATATACGCTCATAATACCAAAAGAATTAGGGGTGCCAACCTTAAAGGAAAGGGATAATTAAGGGATTGGGAAGGGGAGAGGGATTTGGGCCTTCGGATATCTCACTCACCGTACGAAACGCAGCAGCAAGCTGCTACTTTACGCCGGTTTTTTGTAAGACAGTGGTAACGAACCGGACGAGCCGGCCCATATATGCTGTAGACAAAAGTGTCTACAGCGTGGCTCTACCACTCATAAAACTTGGGAGAAATTTCTTTTCCCGTCTCGCCTTGTTAAGATTAATTGTTGTGTCATTACTAGGAATCCGTGGCCAGCAGTGGACAGTATAATGCAGGACTGATATTATTATTATAATAGAGCAGTTTTTATTTATTCTACCACTACTGAAATGAATGAAGTTAAAATGTCGCAGTAAATTAGATGGTTACAAATGACTGATGGATTTTATAGCAGTGAAAGTATTTAATATACTCTAAATTCTGACTCTACTTTTATATATTATATAACTCTATATATTTTTCTAACAAGTGCAACAATTTAGAATAATATCTAATTAATTGGAATAATACTTAAATAAACAGATTTTTTATAGCATAGGCAGGCAAACGAGCTAGTGTGCCACCTGATATTAAGTGATTTTCACCGCCCATGTACACCCATTATACCTAGTAATGGGATTGGTAAGGTGAGCGGGATTTTGGGCTTCATAGTACCTAATTTGGTCTGTATATTATTTACTTTACGCCAACCCAGGCCAGTCAGGGCATTTAATTTTTCTGAAATTTATCCATCTTTTTCATCGTCACGCTTGGAAAATATTGGTGAAAATTTTACACTTCGCAGATCTAGATCCGCTTCCACCATTTGGAAGAAAATGCTTCTGCTGGGTACTTGGGTAGTTTTTTTTTGGATTGTATTCATTTTGAGAGCAAAATAGTCACAACGAGAATAACATGAAATCTAAACTTAGATAGACTAGGTTTCCCGCTTAAACTTTGATATCCATATTACGTTCCATTACTGCAAATCTTGGGAATTGGCAATTTAAAAACTTATTTTAAAATCTTCTCATAATGATTATCTCATTATTTATGTTATAATAATAAAAGAACACGTATACTACACTTGTTGTAATACGTTATGCATCTAAATATATTTATCAGTATATTGTTCATGGTAAACTAGCGCATGCGATTAAAAATCGCATTACTTACGTTGAACGGAACGCGTCGCGCGCTGTTTATGTTTTATAATGGCAACATTTTGCTCCTTCGAATAGAGATTTTTACGCATTTTATTTCGATTGTAGCTGAGAATACAAGATTCGAGAAAATTACTTTGACATTCGAAATTTTACAGTAGAGAATCGCTGATTCGATTCCGAGATTATTTCGAGGGAAGTGAGAATTGCCACACAGAAGGCCAATTCTCGTAATTTTAAATGTTCAAAATATCATTCCGATCTAGTCTCAGCGTCAAGAAAGTTGCAAATGGCATTCTCTTAAACCAATAATAAATGCACCTGGCATTAGCAGTAGCATTATACCGTTTTGGCTTCAGTCAACTTTTATTCTATATTCAATCTCATTACGATCTATGTTCACATTTGACGTTGATTATTGGTTTAAGGGAATGCCATTTGCAACTTTCTTGACGCTGAGACTAGATCAGAATGATATTTTGAACGTTTAAAATTACGAGAATTGGCCTCCAGGATAACGCCACGCAGAATAGGGAGAGAATTTTGTACTGACTTGTCATAAGCGCTATTTTAATTGCCTCCATGATAATACAACTATTTCATTATTTCAGAGCAATTATCATATAAAAAACCCTTCTGTAATAAGTTCAAAAGGCAAAGTCACGAATAAAGCTTAACCAGCATCGCTGTCCTATCAAACAATTGTCTCCTCTCATTTTATTTTTATAGCATAGACCTATATATTACCTGTTAGTAAGAGCTCTCCATCGCCCATCTCGATAAACACAATAATTATCAATTTTGATGCCCATATACGATTTTAAGGTACCTAAAACTCCCAACATGCGTTTAGTTACGAAAAGTGAACCAATATTTAAGAAACTCTCCTCAATTTTGTTGCAAAATAAAACGTTTAAAATCTTCCGTTAACCATTTAGCTGAGGGACGGTAAATATTTATATTGAACTCGAGCTGAATGTACCTGGCGAGTGGCGACAACTATTCTACTCACCCCCTGCCCCCGGCCCCGCAGACCCTACTCAAATATTTTTGCTGCCCTCGCGCTCGGAATTATTTCAAAGCTGTCCGGAGTAGGCCGTTTTATTTTGTAAACTTGGAAATTTCTTGATAAAACTCGTCGTATTTACAAAGATGGTTTTATTTCTTGAATTTGAAATTTCATTAAGAAATTAGATGTCTGAAGCAAATGTTTTACGTTGTTTTACGTTATGGGACAAATCTTATTTTAATATTTAAGCCCTAAATGTTCGATATTTATAAGTTCTGTAAGTGGCAATACTGTGTTCCAGTTAGCAAAACATTGAAATCAGTGAAATTACTAGACATTTTGAGACTTACCAGGTCTCGGGGCTACGAGCGCAGTCTAACACCATGTAGTGCTTTGTAATTCAAAGCCATTTGTATTGTTGCTTCTTTTATGGCAGGTGTGACGGTTACCATCAGGCGAGCAACCTGCTCTTTCGTCACTCAAGCTAATAAAAAAATGGTCGACCCACGCTGTAGACAATTTTGTCTACAGCATGAATGGGCCGGCTCGTCTGGGTTGTTACCACTGTCTCTCAGAAAACTGGTGTAAATTAGCAGCGTGTTGTTGCGTTTCGTACGGTGAGTGAGATATATGGAGGCCCAAATCCCCTTCCCTTAATTATCCCTTTCCTTCAAGGTCGGCAACGCGCCCATGATTTGGTATTGTCGGCGTACATGAGCGGTGGAGATCACTTACCATCAGGTGACCCACTGGCTACGGAAAACGGAAATACGCTTCACGCATTGTGAGTGCAATAATTGTCCATCTGTCTACCCCTTCCGTGCATACAAGGGTGAGCTTATATTATATTAATATGTATATATACAATATGAAACAAAAACCCTGTTGAGCGTTTTAACCGCGATATCAGAATCGATATCCAAACGTAATGAAATATCTCGCATACGAAATTGAGAGTATAATTTTATACATATTAATTTTTTATACTTTAATTATTTTATTGTTTTTAAACCGTATTTCAATTGATTACCTCTCCAAAAGTGATATCTCGGTGCCAGAGGGACATAGCAAGTTGCGGCGTTTACGTGAATCAAACGCGCTGCGTGTGCACCCGGTTTCGTCAATACGTAACATTGGTCAGCTGTTCATCAGTTTTAGGATGCAAATATTTTTTTTAACTATGTTCCTTTTTTAAGCTACCTGTAGTGCAAGGATAGTATCTCGCTTCTGTTTATTATTTTTTTAAATTTATTATCTTCACGACCTAAAAGTGCTAATAGGCTTTTTGTTACATATATATTGTATAAGTCCGTGTTAATATCGACAGATACATTGCATCGAACAAAACTGATATGGCACGGTACAATAATCTTATTAGCTAAGTTTACACTCAAAGTTTCCTGAGTTTATAGCTCATAACCCCGATCCTATCACGTCTTGTGGAGAGATGTTCAAAGCTAATTGGCCAAGAAGTAGAGCACTAATTTTGTATTGCACATAAGAAAGTTATGCGTTTGAGCGTACCTTAGACCTGAGTCTAACAAAATTTAGAGCTTACCTTCACTAATGCTTCAAATATTCTTTTGAATGATTGCAGATTCGGAATTAGGTTTTTTTTATAGCGTATACCGGCAATCGAGCAAATAGGTCACCTGATGGTAAGTTATCTTCACCGCCCATGTACGCCCACAATACCAAAAGAATTATGGGGGCATCGTCGACCTTAACGGACAGGGATAATTAAGTGATTGGGAATGGGAGGGGGATTTGGGCCTCCGGATATCTCACTCACCATACGAAACGTAGCAGCAAGCTGCTACTTTACGCCGGTTTTCTGTGGGACAGTGGTAACAATCCGGACGAGCCGGCCCATTCATGCTTTAGAAAAAAGTGACAGCATGGCTCTACTACTCTAATATACCTGTGTATAACATTTTAGCGGAATAAACTAATTTTATAGTTTCTGGTTACGTAGAATGTAAAGTTGACTCACAGTTTCAATATTTTGTGTTTTTCTGTTGCTAAGAACCATTGTCTAAATATTGTTGTTTGAAAGATAGTGAAGAGGGTTAGAGTTGGGCATTATGAGACTTAACTTCTTATGTCTCGTACTGACAAGCGCATTGCAGTGTCATGCAGTCGTCTAATTCAGGCTTATAAAAAACATGTAGCTGTAAGTTTACCAAAGCATTTTTTTTAAATACACCCAACAGTCACACACATAGTCCTGACCCCACACTAGGTTAACCTGTGTCGTGGGTATTAGGAACTACGAGGGACTTGCAGTCCCACAACACCCAGACCCGATACAATATTTGTGGATCACACAAACATTTGTGTCAGTGCGGGAATCGAACCTACAGCATCTCGCTTCGCCCGCTGCATAATTGAAACACTTGTTTTGATGATGGTTAATTTCTGGCAACTAACTGTCGTTAAATCTACCATACACAATATTCAATTCAATAAAGAAATACAGTTAAAGTAGACGATCCCAAATACGGTGGATAGTAATAATAAAAAAATAAGTAAGTCTGCTATAAAAAAGACAATGGAATTAATCATTGAATACAGTTTGGAAGAAATGTCTCGAATAGTAATATTTTTTTCTATTATATTATTATGTATGGCAAACCATAAGTAATACACTCGTAGACCGCAGTTTCCTGGCAACTTTCCTATAATAAATCAACAAAACGATGCTTTTGTTTTATTCATATAAATAATAAACTATACATCATAATTTTTGTCTTTGTTTTGCTTCATAAAAGCCTAATTTAATGCTGCGTTTTGAGGTAAGCGACCGTGCGACCGTTTCCATACAATATCATACAAAATGGACGTGTCGCTGTCACCAGACTCGCGTCACGCGTCGCGGTCTCCTGTTTCAGACGCGTACCTCAATAAGTATCTGAAATCAAATCCGTTATTCACTAATTAAGCCGCTAAGGGTACTTTTGCACGTCGAGTTTAGAATCTACCGGTACTTTGCAAATGCCCACTGGTCTGAGAAGAAGCACCAAGAAACTAAGCGGTAGGTCTTTTTAATTTTTGTCATTTTTTTATTAATTTATATTTGTTATTACAAAACTTAAATAATTTACGTAATACGAAACACAAAAAACAAGTGTCAATTTGGGATCGATACACTGTGCCCATTCAGAGGATCTAAAAGTAATCCAAATCTAAGCAGACCAATTAATTGTTGCAATATGATTATTAATAATAAGCAATCTGAGTAGACCAGTCTACGCAAGCAGCACCCGTTCACGAGTATGACGCATGTACCAGCCATCGGCCTCCTCAACCATGTTACAGGGAAGTGACCGACCCGGCACACGACGCCGCGCCGCCGCAAGCACAGACATTTAAACGAGCCTAATATAAATGCCCTGAGTTTATTATATATTATATGCCCTCTTTATATTCAATCGAGGTTTCGGCAGAAGTCGGCAGAGGTACAACTACTGCACTGCTACTGGAAGGGAATTTGGGCCTCCAGATTTCTCACTCACGTACGTACCATCTGGTGGCCGCTTGGTCGTTTACTGGCCTATACTATAAAAAAAAACAAATTTAGACAAAACGTAATCCCAAATCCTTTTTTATTAGATTGAGTGACGAAACGAGCAGGTCGCTAGTCTGATGGTAAACGTCACGCCTGCTCATAAACAGAAGCAACGCCACACAGAACTTTAAATAACAAAGCACTGCATGACACTTGACTGCGCTCGTCACCCGGAGACGTAAGGTGTTATCTCATAATGGCCAGTAATTTCACTGGCTTCAATGTCCTTTCAACCGGAACACAGCAGTGCTTACACATTGTTGTCATGTCATCCATTTGAGAAATATTTATGAACTTAATAAGTTATCAATATAATCCACCTGGTGCTGAACGGTTTTGCATAAACATTTTCATGAATTTGACGTGACAGTTATAGTTAACTTGTAAAAATTTACACTTACAAGTTGGTATTTCATCCCCACCATTTGGTTGGCTGGGGTTCATCAACTGTAAGGTTTACGTGTTTTTTTACCTCGTACGGCATCTTTATGAAATCAGCTTTCGCTTGCGATATTTTCAGACCGATATCACTTAAGGGCCTTAAAAAAAAGAGCCTACACATTCCTCAAGGTGAATTCGAGACATGAGGTGTTAAGTCTCAAATGCCCAGTAATTACACTGGCTTCAATGTCCTTCAAACCGGAACAACAGTGCTTCCACACTGACAGAAATAGACAAAGCGGTGGTACCAACCCAGCCGGCCTCTCGCATACGAGGGACCTACCACCTTGTATCTAAATCTAATTTCAAACCAATGAATACAATTTCCGTCGTATCATCAATGATTAATCAACTGAAATAAAGACATTGCTCCAATGACACTATTATCTTTCAGGTAACTTGGTTATCGAACAAACCAGACCTTATCCTCCTATCAGATGGATCCTATATCTAAACGAAGCTTACATAGCCCGTCTTATGAGATTTGAACTTCATTATACCGTATCAAACTATAGGCTCTAATACCGACCTGATTTGACAGAGATATCATTAGATATGACGAAGCCAAAATGTGCGCAGACTTCGGGTATTTTGTGGACCAGACTTTGTATGAGCGGCACTGTTTTGTTCTGTTGCGGTTTAAAGGACATTGAAAAACAGCTTATTATAACATTTAATATCTAATGTCTCAGGGCGACGAGTGCATTGCAGTACCATGTAGTACCGTCTTTACAATTCAAGGTTCTGAGTGGTGTTGCTACTGTTTAAGGACAGTTTTCTCAATTATCCTTAATCGTATTTTGTTCCTAAAATATGTTTAAAAATAATACTAACCCTGTATTATATACGTCCTACTACTGGGCATGGGCGTCGTCTACTGAATGAGAGGGGTTTGCCCTTAGTCCATCACCCTGGCCTACTAAACTTAATTTAACTGCCGCCTTAAATTGTCCCATTTCTAAGAAATTTCAATTATTTATGTACTCAATTACTAAGTACAAACCATATTCTGTACTCAGTAATGGAGCATATAGCACTAAATAGCTGTGAAAATAAATACAATTCTAGTTGCTGCCTCGATAGCGTAGTTGTAAAGCGTATGTGGTAAGACTGCTGTGCTGAGATCTCGGGTTTGATCCCCGGCTCGGGTAAAGTGATATTGGGTTTTTCTATTACGAAATTCTCAGTATTACCCCAAGTCTGTGTCAAGTATTATTTTTTTTATTAAAAATAAAAAAATAAAAAAAAAAAAATAAAAAAAAAGTCTGGAATTATGCCCGGTATGGCGATATGCTCGCCCCCTATCACATCATAGCTCCGTGGCGCAGCGGGCGAGTAGTCGGCTGCGAAGCGAAAGGCAGTGGGTTCGATTCCCACACCGAGACAAATGTTTGTGTGAACCACAAATATTGGTCTCGGGTCTGGGTGTTGTGGGACCGCAAGTTCCTCGTAGTTCCTGATACCCACGACACAGGTTTACCTAGTGTGGGGTCAGAGCTATGTGTGTGACTGTTGGGTGTATTATTATTATTATTATTATTATTATTACTACGGAAATAAGCTTGGCGAAATGTGGGTATATTGTTTACACCTCTGCCCTTCGGGTATTACAGGCGTAATTGCATATGTAATTCTAGTAAATTGACGTCATTGACGTGAGGCAGTTAGTTTCCAACATTTGAATGCCCTAAGCACGAGACTTAAGTAATGTAGGTATCCGATATTTAAGTAATGTAGGTATCCGATATTTAAGTAATGTAGGTATCCGATATTTAAGTAATGTAGGTATCCGATATTTAAGTAATGTAGGTATCCGATATTTAAGTAATGTAGGTATCCGATATTTTTCGCTTTATCTCGTCGATGTTCAGTGGTCAGCACAAGCTAAATAATACGAATCGAATGATTATTTCCGGGCCCTCGTTAGCACGATAGAGTCCTTTATCCCGTAGGGCTGTCGATAATATGGCGATTTATACAACCGTAAATGGAACAACGGCCTAAGCAATTTCTTCGAAAATCAGTTTGTTGACTAATCTTTTTTGTAAAAATTATTGATCTGAGAAGAATACCATCTAACAATTGAATTATATTTCAATGAAAATAGGTTCTAAGTATCCTTGACAGTGTCATTAAAGTTGATTTAAGACGACGACGAGACCACGTTTTTTTTATAGCATAGGCCGGCAAACGAGCAAGTGATCTCCACCGCCCATGTACGCCAATAATTATGGGCGTTGCCAACCTTAAAGGAAAGGGGCAATCAAAGGATTGGGAAGGGGAGGAGGTTTGGGCCTCCGGACATCTTATTCACCATACGTAACGCAGCAGCAACGCCACCACCACTTTACGCCGGTTTCTGTGAGACAGTGGTAACGACCCGGACGTCTATCCAAGCACAGTGTGGGCTGACCTCGAGCCCGCTGGATCAACGACCTAATAGACGTGGCGGGAAGCGGCTGGATGAGGAAGGCGGAGGACCGTCAAGGGTGGCGCCAACTTGGAAAGGCCTATGTCCAGCAGTGGACGAATTCAGGCTGACGATGATGATGATGACGTTTTTTTTTATAACATAAGCGGGCAAACGAGCAAGTGGGTCACCTGATATCCACCGCCCATGTACATCCAAAATACCAAAAGAATTATGAGTGCGTTGCCGACCCTAAGGGAAAGGGATATTTAAAGGGATTGGGAAGGGGGTTTGGGTCTCCGGATATCTCACTCACCGTACGAAACGCAGCAGCAAGCTGCTATCTTACGCCGATTTTCTGACGAGCCGAGCCATTCATGCTGTAGACAAAAGTGTCTACAGCGTGGCTCTACCACTCAATAACAATTTACACATAGTCCGCTTTTTGTTGTCATCGTTTATCATGACGTCACAATCCCTCTACCTGAACTAATTAAAATTGTTTTCTGTTCGTATGTGGGTCGGAAGTTGTTAAATTGTACGCATATTTTGTGCCCGTGTTATACGAGGATTAACAATTCCAGGTATTTTAATGTGAACGTTGTGTATTTTTGTAAGCTTCTATAGAGTATGTGACAATTACATACCTACGCACTCACGCCTGTAATCCCCGACGGGGTAGGTAATTTCGCCGACTTTATTTTTGTACCATAATGTGATAGGGGGGAACCTATCGCCATACCGAGCACAATTCCACCGGGCTGATACTAAACAGTTCGTGATAGGAAAACCCAATACCCGACCCAAGGATCGAACCCGAGACCTCAGCACAGCAGTCGTACCGCGTACGCATTATAACTGCACCACCGAGGCAGTAGCGTATATGAACTATATAAAATGTAATTCACTGTACACCTTATATAATTCATAGTAAACCAATAAAGCTACGCAAGTTACTTGCCCGGTCTTCTCTGGTAAAACTGCCTTCCCATGGAGGCTTCTCCGACGGTAGATAAAAAAATACGGAATCAAATATCATGCAATTGATTCAAGAATTATTTATTAATTTGATTTACATTGCAGCGTAGCACATAAAAGCTTATCTTCCGCATTAGAGCACACAAGAGATGCGGTCAGGTAAAGCAAAGGGATCGCTGTAGTCGAAATGACAAGTAATAATATAATAATAATACTAGCCCTGTGTTATATACGTCCCACTGCTGGGCACGGGCCTTCTCTACTGAATGAGAGGGGTCTGGCCTTAGACCACCACGCTGGCTTAATGCGGGTTGGCAGACTTCACATACCTTTGAAATCCTTATGAAGAACTTCTCAGGTATGCAGGTTTCCTCACGATGTTGCCTTCACCGTTAAAGCAAGTGATAATTAACAATTAATACACACATCACTTAGAAAAGTCAGAGGTGTATGCACTTGGGGCTAGTTTCGAACCTGCGACTTTCGTCTCGACAGTCCATACCACTTCCCGCAGAGCTATCACTGCTTGACAAGACAAGTAGCACATTAAAAATACATAGCCGCCTAGTGAACACGATCAGACAATTGTCATTCCGTTCTATAATGTAATGTTATTGCTTATTAAAAAAAACGGTTACAACTGCTTACACCTCTGACTTTTCTAAGTTATGTGAGTATTAATTGTTAATTATCACTTGCTTTAACGGTGAAGGAAACCAAAATACCTGAGAAGTTCTCCAAAAGAATTTCGAAGGCATGTGAAGTCTGCCAATCCGCATTAGGTCAGCGTGGTGGACTAAGACCTAGACCCCACTCATTCAGTAGACGTATATAATACAGGGCTAGTATTATATATATATTATATACAATAATACTATACAACTGCTTAGGAACGGCTAAATAAGAGAAAACAGACAACCCTAAAATAAGAAATGAAACAAAAAACTGTGCCACACCATTACTGGCGCGCAAACGAGCCTCGCTAATACAGACCTTTGAATGTTAATACACACCAACTTCTATATGTGGTCAATGTGTTACAGTCACATTGTATGTGCTGGAGTTACCTAAAAAAACTAACTTACGCGTGTTTGAACTTTAGATTACAAAACACTGCATGGTACTAGACTGCATTCCTTACCTCGAGACAACTTGTTTAGTCTCATAATGCCCAATAATTTTGCTGGCTTCAATTTCCCTCGAACTAAAACGCAACAGTGCTTACACATGCTGCATGACGGCAGAAATAGACAAAGCGGTGATACCAACCTGATATGTCCTGAACCGGGAAGCCCTTATTTCTCGATTATTCGGGATGCACAATAAAACACGACCGTTTACTTCAAGCGTATATTACGAGAGAGAGAGAGAGGGTGGCGGTATGTCTTGACACATACAAAATATTTACTTCATACCGCCACTAAGCATACATCAGACAACCCAAATGGCCTCTCTCGTACGACGTTTAACAAAACTTAGAAACCGACTTCAAAATAAATACACTGAAAAGTCAAAAATAACAAATTCTATAGGTCTCTTTAGAGTCGGTGCCTGTGTCGCTACCAATCAAATTGCACCGAATTTAATAGCATGTAAATTCCAATACAATAACACAATCGCGACGAGTTTACTGTTGTCCGTTGAGGAGTTTTTTTCCTCCGTACTCCGTCATCAGATCTTAATCAAATTTATATGGGACCACATCGTAGCTAAACTCTATCGAGTGAATATTTTTCCAACAAAATCGATCCTCAATTGGCGGAGAAATCGATGTACACATAAAAAAGCAAAAAAAAACACGCGCCGAATTGAGAACCTCCTCCTTTTAAGTCGGTTAATAAAGCCCGTTAAGTGTAAATAGAAAACAGACAGATGGTGTAGTAATAGTCTAGCAATTCATTAAAGACAATAATACCAAACCTGTATTATATATGGACACGGGTCTTCTCTACCAATGAGAGGGGTTAGGCCTTAGTCCATGCTGGCCTAATGTGGATTAGCAGACTACACGTACCTTCGGAATAGTTATGGAAACCTTCCCACACAAGTTTCCTCACGATGTCTCCTTCACTGTTAAACCAAGCAATTAACAATGCACACTTATAACTTCAAGTCAGAAAAATAGCTATAAAGTCTATATACATTATCAGAGTTAGTCGGGGTGGCTTTCGAACCTACAAACTATTATTGGATTAATTAGCATTCGCATTAATTTTTTGCATGCGAAGTCTTATTTAGCATTTCGCAAATTAATACAGTTGCGAAATTATGTGAAGTATGAATTCATTCGTCGCTTCGTAATGAGTGAATTAGCTCGTCGCAGCAACGGTGGCAACGTGCTATCCCCTTCGCACCCGCGGGAACACTGAATCATTGCGTCATATTAGCAAATAGCATTAGCAAGTTTACCGGAACAATACATCTTATTACAACCCGGTCATCCGTATGTGTCGTTCGTATAATGAACTGGCGAATAAATTCAATTGCATTGACATAATGAACGGCAGTTATAGTACATTCTCAAAGGGCCTACGAAAATGTATATTGTATCACAATATGTAACTAAGCTTAAGTTATCCAGAATTTGACTATCTGTTTCGATGTACTGTGTATTATTAGCTTTCTAATATCCTAGTCCGCACTTTATTGAATATATATATATATATAAGAGCGCATGTTTTGGAATACAATCTGGTTTTAATGATTGTATAGTTATAAAGTTGTACTAATGTATTAATTGTACTCTGTTTTGCGTCTTAAATAAATAAATAAATAAAAAATTAGCAAGAATGATTAGCATGCTAAGACACGAGAATTCACATGCTAATGAAATTAAATTGCAATAGCAGCCATTACTACTACGAACCGTATCTCGGCTGTCTGAAACACTCCCCGCTATGCTATTACTGTTTATTCATTAAAACATTACAGATATTTTACAAAAATCCTCACAATTCGACCGACCTGCGACAGGATTACCGTTATTTTCGACGGCGGACACAAAGTAATGGTGTTCTGGGAGCACTCGCGCTGTGAAAACTTTCCCGCTTTTTATGCAGAAGCCGCGAACTGTAGTAAAGTCGGTCGGGCTGAAAACCTTAGCCCATTGAATTTGGCGTATTCGCCGAACTTTATCTCACGCCGGATGAAAACACGCGACCCTCTCGATTCACGTTTTGACCTAATTTTCATTTGCAATATAAAGGAGTTCTCTGATGAATGAATGTCGTAAGCCGACTTCGTTCTAAATACTTTCCAAAGTAATTGGGCTTAAATGGTATTCCTCAAATTGTTTTGTGATGGTGAATGTGGCAAAAATTTTAAATTTGAGGACTAGCTAGGAGTGCAATAGAAAAAACCAGCAGGCATCCTCGTGCACCACCACTCTGAATTCTTTTTTGGATTTTTATTATTATTTGGTATGTCTGTGATATGAGAACAATTTTTTAAGTGGTAGAGCCAGGCTGCAGACCGTTTTGTAGCATGAATAAGCCGGCTCGACTGGGTTACCACTGTCTCAAAAAAATCGGTTTGCTGCTGCCTTCCATAGGGTGGTATCCGGGACCCAAATCGCCCTCCGCTTACTAATCCCATAAATACCTTTCCGTCAAGGTTGGCAACGCGTCCATGATTCTTCTAGTATTATGGGCGTTCATGGGCGAGGAAGATCACTTGCCATCAGGTGACCCACTTACTCATTTGCCAGTTTATACTATAAAACAGTTTACACCTATTATGAAAATTTCCTGTAAAGTCCTTTAGAGGAATAGATAGAAGATGAAAGCTTACTAATAAGGTTTCTTTGGCACTTGTTGAGTACGGAACCTTAAAAATGATTAATACCCTTTGTATTTAACGGTACATTACTATTTCAGTCAGTTTTATGCAAGACATTGGCACTACCCTGGCATATTCATGTTCTAGACAAAAATAGCATATGAAAGAAAACATATAATAAGCATGCATACACATACATAGATAAACCATACAGATACACACAATAGCACAGAAATATAAATAAATAACAAGGAAAAACCTTACAAGAAAAGGGGAAAGAGTTTTTTTTTTTTTTTTTTTATAGTATAGGCCGGCAAACGAGCAAGTGGGTCACCTGATGGTAAGCGATCTCCACCGCCCATGTACGCCCACAATACAAAAGAATTATGGGCGCGTTGCCGACCTTAAAGGAAAGGGATAATAAGGGATTGGGAAGGGGAGGGGGATTTGGGCCTCCGGATATCTCACTCACCGTACGAAACGCAGCAGCAAGCTGCTACTTTACGCTGGTTTTCTGTGAGACAGTGGTAACGACCCGGACGAGCCGGCCCATTCATGCTGTAGACAAAATTGTCTACAGCGTGGCTCTACCACTCGTAACAAAAAAGACACGAACATAATCCTAAGTTATATTAAAAATGTGAAAGTGAGTTTGTTCGTTTGTTACGTTTTCACGCCTAAATCGCTGAACCGATTATGATACATTTTGGTACAGAGATATATTGAATCACCATAGCCGCGAGCAAAAGCAAAGGGACAGGCAGAGTAAAACTATATGCTCAATTTTACAATTTACTTGACAAAATTACACCGAAGTTTGTGAGTTAAACACAAATTCGGCTCATGATACAGACAGAAACTAACACAACTTAAACCGACCAAGTGGGTTGAAAGTTAATAATAAGTGGCGTGTAAGCGCATTCAGCGAAGTCACCGACTCCACTATATGACTAACTAACAACTGCAGTAGTTTACACCTACACTTGAGTCCGTGTGTAGTGTTATTGGGCTGTAAATAATTTTGATTAACTTGCTCTTTTATAAATTAAATGTTGACTACATTGCATATGCCGTGCGAGGTTGAATAAACCAAACCTTTAAAAACTCCCACCGTAAACTATTCTAATTTTCGGTAAATTTTACATAGCTAAACGGTTTTTCTCAACATACTTAAGAACGGTTATGATTAAACCAGAAAAATGCATTTAAACCTGTCCATTTTTGTTTAGTGTCTGTTTGTCTATTTCTGCCGCCAAGCAACAGTGTGTAAGCACTGTTATGTTCCGGTTTGAAGGACATTGAAGCCAGTGAAGTTACTGGGCATTATGAGACTTAAAACCTTATGTCTCGGGGTGACAAGCGCAGTCCAGTGTCATGCAGTGCTTTGTTATTTAAAGTTCTGCGTGGCGTTGCTTCTGTTTATGAATAGGTAAACGCTTACCATTAGCCGAGCGACCTGCACGTCTCGTCATTCAAGCTAATAAAAAAAAAGTTTAGTCAAAGTGGTAGGTCTCTCGTATGCGAGAGTCTGGGTTGGTACCATCACTTTGTCTATTTCTGCCGCCATCAGTGTGTAAGCACCGTTGTGTTCCGGTTGAAGTTAGTGAAATGACTGGGCATTATGAGACTTATGTCTCGGTGTGATAAGCGCAGTCCAGTGCCATGCAGTACTTTCAATGTTCTGTGCGGCGTCGCTTCTGTTTATGGGCAGGCGTGGCGAGCGACCTGCTCGTCTCGTCATTGAAAAATTGGAAGGATTTGACACCAAAACTGTAACAAGACTTTTCGACCACACCGGTGTTTCATTGTCATTGTGAATCCTACTTGAAAATATCATAATAATATTATAAATGTGAATGTAAGTTTGTTTGTTGCGCTTTCACGCGAAAATTACATAACCGATCATCATGAAACTTTGTACACATATTCTTGGAGGTATAAGAAGTAGCATAGGATACTTTTTATGCAAAAAAATATCTATTTGTTTGTTACGCTGTCACGCCTAAATCACTGAACCGATTTTGATGAATTTTGATGTAAAGATAGATGGGACCCTGGAGACGGTTATAGGCTCCGTTTTATTTCGGAAAAGTCTATTCACGCGGGCGGAGCCGCGGGTTAATGCTAGTAATAAATATTTGTCATTGGCTATATGAATGTAAATGCGTTGCTATAATAAAAAAATGCAATCTGAAATATCTCATTACTTTCATTTCTTGAATTTACAACCAATGAAATAATAAAATACGAATACTACGGGGATAAATAGTCAATACAAAGTCTAGTGATAAAAGGCATCACACTGAGGTCGTAACCTTTCATATCCATCAAATCGGTATAAAAACGCACTTAAAACTCTAAAGGTGTCACGAACTCACAATCTCTATCGTAGGGAATAAAATTATAATCTATTACTATAAACATTAGACGAATGTGCGCCGTATTTTTATTGCCTTTAGATATGTTTTAGAGGCTATAACGTGACTGAATCATCCCGAAAACGTGGGAGGAATTCTGGAAGAAACAAAAACTACTGCAGAATTATATCTTTGAGAAACACTTAAATCCTCTAAGCTCTTATTTATTAAAATATGCAATTTCAGAGGATATTTATTATTCATATATTATCATACTAATATTATAAATGTGAATGTAAGTTTGTTTGTTACGCTTTCACGCGAAACCTACTTAACCGATCATCATGAAACTTTGTACACATATTCTTGGAGGTATAAGAAGTAACATAAGATATTTATCATGAAAAAACAATTATCTATTTGTTTGTTACGCTTTCACGCCTAAATCACTGAACCGATTTTGATGAACTTTGATGTAGAGATAGATGGGACCATGGAGACGGTTATAGGCTAGGTTTTATTTCGGAAAAGTCTAGTCTACTACGCTAGTAATAAATAAAAGTAATATTGGGTAAAAGTGATATTGGGTTTTTCTATTACGATTAGTTCAGTATCAGCCCGGAGCCCGGTATGGCGATAGGCTCGCCCCCTATCACATCATGGAACGAAGATACGCTCGGCGAAATGTGGGTGTACTGGTTACACCTCTGCCTACCCCTTCGGGATTACAGGCGCGAGTGCGTATGTAATAATAAATAAATAATACCAGTCCTGTATTATATACGTCGTACTACTCGGCACGGACCTTCTCTACTTATGAGAGGCAGATATTAGGCCTTAGTCCACGAAACTAGCTCATTGCGTGTTGGTAGACTTCACATAACTTAATCTTAAACTAGAATTCTCTGGTTTCCCCACAATAGTTTCCATCCATAATAAAAACATTGGCAAATTTCTATTTCCAAGTCAATTACTTCAATATTCAAATAAGAACTAAACTTCAACTTACATAAGTATCACAATATTCAATATTTATTTTAAACCTGAGTAAACTAATAAAATTAAATCATAAAATATTGAGTTACTAGCTTTTGCTCGCGGCTCCCACGTGAATTTCTTTTTCCGGGACATTCTTTATACCATATGTCCTTCCCCAGGATAAAATCTATCTTCTTACGAATTTTCATTCAAATGTATTCCTTGCATAAAAACTACTTTTTAATGCCCCAATTTGTCTCTGATGTTGCTAATTCGACCACACACGTACATCAATCACCGAAGCATTCCTGAGGTGTATTGAGAAGATTCACTCTGCCGTGTAACAGCAATGTTCCTGCTCCCTAGCCACAACGAGCGATTCTTGTCGACTCGGAATGAGAATGCCATTGATTAAATTGGTTTGTAGACGTGACTAGACATATTGAGATCGAATTTAGGGTATCAGCTAATAGGCCGTTAGAAGATTACTGATGATCGATCTAGTAGCAGCATACTTAGACGGAAATACCGTGACGTCTTAGACTCAAATCAGGTAATCCCAATTTTTGTTTGAGCTTTGAGGTATGGTGTTAGTTACGCCCCTTTCACATCATGGGTCGGAAAGAGTAGTTGCACCTGTGCCTACCCCTACAGAGACAGTCGTGAGAGCTTTACGTAACATTAGTCAGATCAAGTAACATACGATCAAAGGCCCTGAAAATGTCCTTAAAAAATTTTGAATTGAATCACATGTCTATAAGTTTCCTTATGACACTTTAAAAAACGAAAGTAATACTAATTCCTTATGAATATAAAAGTTGATGCTCACGCGGTGTTATGTTCTGTGCCATTTAAACTATAACGAGACATTGGTACAGATATAATACGGAAAATAGCAACTTTTATAGGAACCTGAGGTGTAACTAAAACCCACGTCTGACATAAAAGCGGTTGCTTATTAAAATTTATAGTAGTAGAGAGACAGCCTCTGTGGCGCAGTAAGCGAGAGGCCACGGGTTCGATTCCCGAGACAATTTTTTGTGTGATCCACAAATATTTGTTTTTGGTCTGGGTGTTTTCTCCTCAAAGGGGTTGACTCAGGAAGGCGGCCGGTCGTAAAAACTAAAAGCCAAGTCTTTCTGTCACGTGTGTTAACAAGCATGTTGCGCCGACCCCACTGCGAGTAGGATAAGGGCAGGTGGAAGGAGGAGAGAGCCACACCCTTAGATAATTGTCCCACAGCGTGAATGGGCCGGCTCGAGTGGGGTAGAACGAGTGTCACAAAAAGCTAACAGAAGTGTCAGCGTGCTGTTGCATTTTGTATGGTGAGTAAGATATCCAGAATGTGTGCCCGGTATGGCGATAGGCTCGCCTCCTATCACATCACGGGATGGAGATACGTTCGGCGAAATGTGGGTGTACTGGTTACACCTTTGCCTACCCGTTCAGGGATTACAGGTGTGAGTGCGTACTTACTAAAGGCGACCCACTTACTAATTTAGCCGGCCTCTGCTATAAAGTAAAAACAAATTATACCTATCTGATAGTACATAATCTGTGGAACTAATCGATGTGGCAGACTATGAAGGAGATTTATTGTGCCTGCCATATTGGATTTCTATCGCCGATGGAATATGAAATGATTTGATGAGCCCCAGGCGCGTTGCTCTGGTTGTATTATGTGATACGACGGCGAAGGAAAATTACTCAGCACACGCTCTTATGGGAAATGCGTCCGAAAACGCAGAGAGGTACCCTCTAAAAAATATTATGTCAAGAGAAATATCTCTTCTATAAAGACGCAATAGCGTCTCTTGATGGTCGGCAGAATTGTGCCGGCCTGAAGTTCTTCATATACACTGCCTGAGCCCGCAACGCGACTTGCTTGAGCCCGCAACGCCACTTGCCTGAGCCCGCAATGCGACTTGCCTGAGCCCGCAACGCGATTTGCCTGAGCCCGCAACGTGACTTGCCTGGACGAGCCACGAACGAACTCGGCGGGTTATTCACTGTTTCACGATGTTTATTTAACTTAAAGTTAAATAAACATCGTCGCATAAATAATATGTTTATGTAATTGGATACTATATAAAATTAGTAACATGAAATTCACCTAATTAAGTATTCTATGTTCTTTAAAACAATGTTATTAGTCACATTAAAAAACCTAATTCCACAACTAGGTAAGGGAGTGGTTTTCTGAAATTCTAGTAATTTCAATGACCGCAAGATTCACGCTCAGCAAATTTATATTTCCACACAAGTATTACGAGGTAATAGAGTTTATATTGTTTCTGGTTTGGGTGGTTCCTCCCCAGAGGGGTTGACGTGAGACCGAAAGTCTCTCGTAGGTCCTGATACCCACGACACAAGACTCGTATGTTACTGTGAGGTCAGGACTGTGTATGACTGTTGGGTGTATTTATTTAAACAGTGGTTTGTAACTCAAAGTTTTATGTGGTGTTGTATCAGTTTATGGGTAAGCGTTACGCTTACCATCAGACGAGCGACCTGATCGTCATTCATTCTAATTAATAGACTGCTCGTTGTCATTCAAACTAATAATAATTAAAAAAATGGAACATTCCAGGCAGTTTTCGGCTACATCGACTGTTTTCTATTTTTTATTAACTTTAAAGACAGATGAGTAGGCGGTCCACCTGATGGTAAGTGGTTACCGCCGCCCATGTACCTCAGAAATGCCTGAGCACAGCCAAGCCGCTGCCTACCGCTATTTCTGCTATTGTGTTACTGAATTATTTGATTAATCTATCTATACGCTAAGTCGGTCAACTACTCGTATAACGTAACTAATAAAGGTTTATATAAGTAAGTTATTGTTTGTATTATATATATTTGTTCATTAGTTCGCAAGTCTGCTATAATGACACATTTCCTGTGAGTAATAGTGCGTAACTGACTCATTTATTTACTTTCAATACACAATGAGTATTGGGAAAATATGTTATATCACAAAACATTGATAGATTGATTCATTCAAAATAAATGTAAGTACAAATATTTTCTCTGCAATGTCAATTACTATGGGAGAATAATATTATCGCTTTATTTGTCTATGGGCAGCCATCTTAGACTGAGAAACCGTGAGCTCCAGGGTTGTAATCCCATGTCGGGCTATAATAATTTCTTTGATTCGAAAATCCACATGAGTTGGCCGGGATTAGAATGTGTGCCCGGTATGGCGATAAACTTTTACCCGACCCAGGTTTCAAACCCAAGACCTTAACACAGCAGTCGTAACGTGTACGCATTACAACTGCGCCACCGAGGCACTATATTATAAAAAAATATATTGTATACTTGAAACCTTCTAATAGTCTACGTCAATTTGTGTCTAAAAACTACACATATAATTATTTACATATATTATTAAACACCCAACAGTTACACACATAGTCCTCACCCCACACTAGGTTAACCTGTATCGTGAGTATCAGGAACTACGAGGGACCACAACACCCAGACCCGAAACAAATATTTGTCATATCAGACATTTGCCTAGGTGCGGGAATCGAACCCAAATCCTCACGCTTCGCAACTGACTTCGCCCACTGCGCCACGGATGCTGTCATTCATTTACATAATGATATATTTATCAACCTAGCATATATATTTTGTATACTGTTGTTTGTAACACAAATCTCTCTTTACTTGTTGGTCATCCAGACCTACATGTACCTAATTACTTTAAACCATTGTATGGGCTACAAATTGTCAGGAATTATGTTCTGCAAACAGGGTGTTTCATGCATCCCATCCGTGCTTGCTCAGGGGCACAACGCCAATATCTGCCAAGCGAAGTTAATAGGTCACTTTGAATGTGGCAAATGTTATCGATGAGACACTAGACTATATGTGCATTAGAAGCATATAATCCTACTATTATAAATGTGAAAGTGTTTTTATTTTTTTATCAGCTTGAATGACGAGCCTAGCAGATCGCTCGCTTGATGGTAAGCGCCACGCCTGCTCATAAACAGAAGCAACGCCACACAGAACTTTAAATAACAAAGCACTGACTGACACTGGAATGCGTTCGTCACCCCGAGACATAAGGTGTTAAGTCTCATAATGCCCAGTAATTACACTGGCTTCAATGTCCTTCAAACCGGAACACAACAGTGCTTACACACTGTTGCTTGGCGGCAGAAATAGACAAAGCGGTGGTACCAACCCAGCCGGCCTCTCGCAAACGTGCGACCTACCACCTTGTATTTGTGAATTTGGTTGTTTGTTAGTCAATTACGCCTTAAGGTGATCGGTTTTGGATGAAATTTGACACACAGGTAGACCATGATGTGAATCAGGACATACGCAATTTTTTATCCTGAAAAAGGCAATTCACACGGGCGGAGCCCTGAGCAAAAGCTAGTAATAAATAATACGAGTGTATGTGGCAAAATATTAGCATATTATAACCAAAAAATATTGACAATCGCATGTTGATCTAGACTTTCATAATCTTACAAGTGATTTGTTGTATTTTTAAGCCAATAAATGGGGTGTTATAAGTTAGCCCTCTTTGTCTATCTATAGGTGTGTGGGTGTGGGTGACTGCGCACGCGTGCACGTCTTCGTGTGTGTGTCCATGTGTGCACGGTGACGTTTTCAACGATGCCGCAGCATCGTAGCGTCTTTATTAATGGACCGATTTTAAATGTTTGAAGAAAATGTGTTCAGCCATTTAAAAGTTAAATTATTGCACAGTGATTTGGTACGACTTCACTATCCAACTGGGGCTCTGTACCCCACCTAAGCAAATAGCTGTTATATATCGTATTGCATCGCTTCAACCAAAACTAAAGCAACACAAAACATAATAAATGCTCAGTGTTAACACACTGCGGTGACGTTTATTAGCCGCTTATCTTAAATTATGCGGTTGGCAACACCGCCAAGTCACTGGGGGCAGCAATATCTACGTATGAATGGGCCAGGCCGTTTGGAGCATACTATTTCATCCGATATTGCTGTATAATTCTTGATAGGTTTGAATTTATGAACTGGGTTTTACTAGCGAGTCAGTGGAATCCGCCGTCTCTAGGGAAATTAAATGAAATAAATAAATACACCCAACAGTCACACACAGTCCTGACTCGACACTAGGTAAACCTGTATTGTGGGTATCAGAAAGTACGAGGGACTTGCGGTCCCACAACACCCAGACCTGAATTTTTTTGTGGATCACACAAACATTTATCTCAATGAGGGAATCGAACCCACGGGCTTGACCTCTCGCCCGCTGCGCCACGAAGGCTGTCAAAATTGCAAAATTCTCGTTTTCACTGGCTTATAATGTTTAACTATACTTTACTCCTACACCTAAATACATCAAGTGTTCCATATACTTCAACTTAAATGCAGACTGCGTTTGCTGTAATAGGCCCTGGCAGAATATCAGTTCCAGGTTGATTCTTCTACCTGGCGTATGCTGAGCCGCCTATTTGGCGTTACCTCGGACACAGTCTGAAGATGCATCGGGTGGGCATAGGTCCATCCCTAGCATATAAAATATAGTTTTAAGTACCTAATAATAATACTAATACTAGCCCTGTATCATATACATCCCACTGCTGGGCACGGGCCTCCTCTACTGAATGAGAGGGGTTAGGCCTTAGTCCACCACGCTGGCCTAATGCGGGTTGGCAGACTTCACATGCCTTCGAAATTCTTATGAAGAACTTCTCAGGTATGCAGGTTTCCTCACGATGTTTCCTTCACCGTTAAAGCAAGTGATAATTAACAATTAATACACACATAACTTAGAAAAGTCAGAGGTGTATGCACTTAGGACTGGTTTCGAACCTGCGACTTTCGTCTCGACAGTCCATACCACTCCCCGCTGAGCTATCACTGAGTACCTATGTTTAATATATTATATTTTATGTTTAAATTAATATAAAAGTATATATTTTATTATATTTGGATGTGCTTAAATGTTTTATGTGTGCATGTGTCCTTATGGTAATTGCCAAATAAAGCTATTTTCTTTCTTTCTTTCTTCTAAAACAATTCGGCTCACATTATTAACTCGTATTTTAATGTTTTCTTTGTTTGTTGTACAATAAGATACGACTGCGGGGGCGTTGAAGCTGTTAAAATACAAACGCGTTTTAGATCAAATTGTAAGACAACTGGAACGCATAACTAGCTTGCGGTTACGCCGGGCGAATTGTGGAGAAGCAATTGTCTGAAGCCCTACTTACACGAATAGAATTTAATGTACAACAGAAGGTACAAGGTGGTAGAGGCTGTCTAGGTTGGTATCGTCGCTTTGTCTATGTCTTCTGCCAAGCAACAGTGTGTAAGCAATGTGTGTACTGGTTTAAATGACATTGAAGCGTGAAACTACTGGGCGTTATGAGACTTAACATCTTATGTCTCGGGGTGACGAGCGCAGTCCAATGCCACGCTTTATAATTCAAAGTTCAGTGTGGCGTTGCTTATGTTTATGGGCATGCGTGGTGCTTACCATCAAGCGAGCGATCTGCTCGTCTACTAAAATAAGCAAAGTAAACAGCATTGCGTTTGGCTCTGTCAACGAAGACTTCCAAAGGCTGAACAAGCCCTTTCTTTATCTCCAAAGTCGATAAACTATTTATTCTGACAGCCTTCGTAGCGCAGTGGGCGAGTAGCCGGTTGCGAAACGTGAGGCCGTGGGTTTAGTTCCCGCACCTAGACAAATGTTTGTCTGATTCACAAATATTTGTCTCGGATTTAGGTGTTGTGGGACGACCGACGACCGCAACCCCGTCGTAGTTCCTGATACCCACGATACAGGTACCTAGTGTGGGATCAGGACTATGTGTGCGTCTGTTGAGTGTATTTATTATTATATTTTTATTTATGGTCAGCAAAAAAATCCGTCATTCTGCTGCTATCGTGAGTGTTCATGGGCAGTGGAGGTCACTTTTTCTTTATAGCATAGGCCAGCAAACGAGCAAACGGGTCACCTGATGGTAACTGATCTCCACCGCTCATGTACGCCCACAATACTAAAAGAATCAGAGATGCGTTGCTGACCTTGGTGGAAAGGGATTTACGGAATTGGGAAGGTGAGGGGAATTTGGGCCTCCGGATCTCATACTCCGTACGAAATGCAGCATCACGCCGCTACTTTATGTCTTTTTTCTGTGAGACAATGGTAACCACCTGGTTGAGCTAGTCCATTCATGCTGTAGACTGTCTACAGCACAGCTCTACCACTCAATATATAACATATACGTTCACGTCTGTAATCCCCGAATGGGTAGGTAAAGGTGTAACCAGTACAACTATATTTCGCCGAGCGTATCTCCATCTCATGATGTGTTAGGGGGCGAGCCTATCGCCATGCCGGACACAAATTCCAGACTCCGGGCTGATACTGAGCATTTCGTAATAGAAAAATCCAATATCACTTTAACCCGACCCGGGGATCGAACCCGAGACCTCAGCGTTAGCGTCAGTAGTAACGTGTACGCATTACAACTAGGCCATCGAGGCATAAATTCCATCACTTTTTATTTTATTATATACTAGCTTTTGCTCGCGGCTGCGCCCGGGTGAATGTCATTGTCCGGGATAAAAAGTACCTAAGTAGCCTTAGTTACTCCTTATTACATCAGCTATCTGCCAGTGAAAATCCGTAAAAATCGGTCCAGCCCTTCCAGTGATTAGCCGGAACAGACAGACAAAACTTTAAAAAAATGTTATTTTGTACCGTATATACATTCATATGCATGTAGTAAAAACAGACACTTCAATTTTATTTATTTGTATAGATTTAACGTCTCCAAGGTCTTGTAAGATCTTTCTTCAATAGAAACAATACATTTTCGCAGGCTCCGACTAAGCGACAGATTAGCGTCAGATGATGGAAATGTTGTGAAATTTTCATGAGCGCTCTGTTTTGCTTTCTCATTATCATTGCAAACGACTTAGTGCTTAGTTTCATCTGGATCTAAGCAATGGTATAGCAATTGTAAGAATTTTATCCGGCTGCGCTAATAATGATTACTTACTTGTTATCTACACTAAATA
Organism: Mimas tiliae; assembly: GCA_905332985.1. NCBI lineage: Eukaryota > Metazoa > Arthropoda > Insecta > Lepidoptera > Sphingidae > Mimas > Mimas tiliae. The sequence continues at coordinate 553,143 of HG995243.1, forward strand.
TTATAAAGAGGATAGATTAGTATTTTTGTATGTAACGAATAAACTTAAAAACTACGTGGCTGATTTTAAAAATTATTTTGCCGTTAGAAAGCTACATTATCACTGAGTAGCATACGCTACTTTTTATCCCGGTAAAGACCGTTCACGCGGGCGGAGCCGCGAGCAAAGGTACTTTTACTACTTACTAGTACTTTATAAAACCTATGGCAATTACAACTGGGAGATACACATATGGCCCGTGTACTTATTGGCACTGGACGCGTCATCCCAGAACACGGCATGCGACTCATGATGCCCAGTAATTTAACTTTATTTTTATGGCATAGGTCAGTAGTCTCCACCGCCCATGTATACCCACAATACCAAAACAATCATGGGCGCTTTGCCTTAAAGGAAAAGGATAATTAAGGGATTGAGAAGGGGAGAGGGATTTTGGCCTCCGGATATGTCACTCAGCGTACGTAACGCAAGCTGCTACTTTACGTCAGTTTTCTGTGAGACAATAGTAACGACCTGCAGAAATATATAAAATGGAGCTAATGTTGCAAAATTGTAGATTTAATATGCTGTTTAACGCAACCTTACATAAATTCGTGGCCATACTCTATCATAAACTCCTTGATTTTTTTATTGTATTTTTATAGCTCTATAATTCGTAAAAACATCATAACGTAAGTTTACGTTGGTGTCCGCGAAGGAATAGGCAGAAGTGTTGGTACACTTGCGCATCGTGCGCCCACGATTTGTCACTATTTTTTATACCGGGCAACTCGCGTGTGTGTTTTCGGATAAAAAACTCAAATAATACAGTTAACCAGTAGTTTGCCAACGTGGGATTTGAACTCAGGAACTCACGTATTCTCACCAGATATGTTTATATTTTGAAATTCCAGTTTTCAAATAGACGTTTTTAAAGGTTAGTTTAGGCAATTTTTATTTTACTTTGATATTTTTCCCTGTTATACCTAGTAGGTTGAAAAGTATAAATCATTTAACGTCAATTTGAATTGACGGATTCTGCTAGAGATTTTTTCACTTAATAACATGTCAAAATTTTCTGACAAGTGAAAGGCGGTACTATTGATGTTTTTCGGAAGACTTTTCTTCTAAAATATTGTAATTTTAAGTGATGTAAATATAAAAGTTGTTAATATCTTTAGGGACATTTCTATGAATAGTATTTTTTTTTGTTTGTGCAAAAAATACAGCTGTTATTTTGACCTATAAACTCATTTAGACACGGTTCCCAAGGATCAACGTGGCGGGACTAGAAATGTGCGGCTATGCCGGGCATCAGTAGATAACTCGGAAAGATGGTACCCCAAAATCTAGTATGAGTTGCAGCTGAAACCCTCAACGGTGAAGACTGCCTCTAAGAAGACTGCTGGACTGCTTCTGCAGTTATGAACTTATGTTTTTTTTTATTGCCTATATAGATAGACAAGCAGGAGGTCCACCTGATGGTAAGTGGTTACCGCCACCCATGGACCTCGGTAATACTAGAACACAGCCAGGCCGCTACCTACCGTTAAAGGAAACTTCTTTTTAAGCCTCGCTTAAACAAGGACAAGTCATAACGCTCGGGAAACACCGATGCAGGGAGTTCATTCCAGAGCTTGCATGTGCGTGGTAGAAATGAACGCTGGAAACGTACCGTGCTAGACGGGATTGTTTCCAGGTAATATGGATGAACTCTACTGCGGTGTCGGGTGGTGCGATGGTAAAATGGCGACGTTGATACCAACTTAAACAGTTCCTCGAAGCACTCCCCGTGGAACATAGGATAAAACACACAGAGAGATCAGAGGGCCAATTCTGCTATTTTAACTGACACTGCGAATTAATTTTAACCGAACTAAGATTACATTTTGAATTAATTAAAAATATGGCATTCTGCTCCTTTAAAAATTCGATATCATCTCAGTTAAATTGCATTTAAACTGTCAATTCGATCAACTTTCAATGTCTTTCTTTTGTTGAAAATATGGCTTCGCATTATTATGCATTTCGCCAATGACAAGTATTTTACCGAATTTTACGTATCAGCTGCCATAGACTGAATTCTAGAACTTAAAAATAACCTAAGCGACAAAATCAATGTTACCAACTCACAATAAAATACCCACAATATGACTAATTTCAGTGATTAAAAAATTACGTAACTGGAGCTTATGATTTTTTAATTAATTGATTTGACTAATTCCATGTATTTTATTTATTTCATTAATTTATCTATTCCATGGCATAACTGAAGGAAAACGGCACAACAGCACCACTCAGGCAGTCCTTTCCGGAAATAACCACAATCGCGATTATTTTATTGAAATTTGAAATTCTACCGAATTGCGGTTTTTTTATTTTGCAACACTGCTGAGGACATATCTATACTAAATAAAAATTGTGCGAGAGTTTTGGCGGGAATTTTGACAGTGCGATTGCTCTCATAATTTAATCTACACTAATATTCTAGAGAGGAAAGATTTTTTTGTATTTTTGTATGTAACAAATAAACTTAAAAACTACTGGGCCGATTTCAAAAATAATTTGGCCGTTAGAAAGCTACATTATCACTGAGTAACATAGGCTGTAAACTCATTTCTAATACTTTACTGGAATAACGAGCACACAAAGTCGCACAATTTTGACTACTTTTAGTTGCTTGCAGTAAAAGAGAATAAAGTTAACTGAATTTGTCTGCAGTTAACTCACAGTCACTTCACCTCAGTGTTGCCAAGTCAGATTTTTGAAAATACCGTGTTGTCCACATTAAAATACGGCATTTGCGTCAAAAATACAGTGCTTGATGGGAAAAAATACAGTCTATTTTACAGTGCAATAAAATGTCATACAAAAAAGGAAATAATTAAATTATTAAATAAAATATAAATTTATTTTAAACTTTATATCCTAAACTAACTTAACATTTTATTTGTATATATCGATCGCTGCAGAAATGGATGGCTGCGATGATGATGATATCGGTTTATTTTTTTTAATGTGTTTAATCAAAGAGTTTTATGTATACTACTAGACAAGCTGCGCGGTACATAGAAATAGTAGTATAATAAATTGTAGTATAGTAAATTAGTTGTATTACTAAGTTGCAGTCAATTGACCGTAACTCAATATTATCATCTCGCTTACTCTCAACTAGAACCCATATTGCGCTCCCTGTTTGTGAACTGTCAAACTCCCGCGTTATGTGACGCAGTTTTACTTCTAAATAACCTGTCTAGTAGTATACAATAATAATACGAAATTTTTACTGTAAAAAAAATACTGTGTCTCCATATAAGGTATTTATAAAAATACCGTGTCCAGTAGATGGCATGAAAATACGGCAGATCTGCTGTAATTACAGTGCACTTGGCAACACTGCTTCACCTTCAGTCACATTTCGTTCTCAATATTTTGACGTTTGTCTGTAGACGAAATGCATTTTATATAGTTAAGTGTCTCACAATGGACACTGGCGAAATCACCAATCTACGGTGGAGCCAAACACAATTAAAAGAAGAAGAAGATAGTTAAGTGTCAAAATTGTTACCAGAATGCCGTTTTGGTTCAGTCAACTTGTATTCTACTTTCGATATCATTGCGTTCTAAGTTCTTGAATATTGGTTTAGCAGAATACCATTTGCAACTTTCTTGTCGCTGAGATTAGATCGGAATGATATTTTGAACAATTAAAATTACGAGAATTGGCCCTCAGAAGTCTCTCAGCAGTTCTAAAGGTGTCAGGTTGTCCGTGAGAGATGTGGTATATATCTTGTAGCATGAATAAGCAGTGATCAGATCAGATCAGTGAGGAGTGGTATGGACTGTCAAAACGAAAGTCGCAGGTTCGAAACCAGCCCCAAGCGCATACACCCCTGACTTTTCTAAGTTATGTGTGTATTAATTGTTAATTATCACTTGCTTTAACGGTGAAGGAAACATCGTGAGGAAACCTGCATACCTGAGAAGTTCTTTATAATAATTTCGAAGTTATGTGAAGTCTGCCAACCCGCATTATGCCAGCGTGGTGGACTAAGGCCTAACCCCTCTCATTTAGTAGAGGAGGCCCGTGCCCAGCAGTGGGATGTATATAAGGGCTAGTATGATTATTATATCTATCTTATAAATTCTTCGAAGCAGACAATGCCAAGTGCATAAAACTGAGCGCCTAATACCAGTTGAACGAAAGCCGATAAAATTAGAAGCACTAGCGGCTGTAAAGCTTGGAGTACGTTCCTCTGTCGACACATTTAATTTTAATATACCATAACTCGCCATGCGGTCATCTTTACGACCACTTGCCACACGAATGGAATATGAATATATACGCCTTATTGCAAACACCTAATGTTTGGGTTTATAGACTAGTCTTGTCTGGTCTGTTTTATGTGTTGTTTACGTCGACTGTCCGAGGCATTTCAGTATACCAATTATATTTTTTGTTATAAAAATTGATTCCGAAATGTTACATTACTTTATTACCGAAGGCACTTTTAGAAGATTTACTGCAATTTTTTAACCATTCTAGATATTTGATGCTTCCTTAAATGATGGGTTGGGTGGTATTTTATGAGAACCTACGAGCAGAACATACACGCATTTTCTAGCTGGTAGGTAGCTGGTACGCAAGAGGCCTCTAAATAACTACCTACAGGTTTTATCTATTTTTGGCGCCATACAGCAGTTGTAAGCATTGAAATTACTGGATATCAGATGTTACGTTAGATAAGATACGCACTCACGCCTGTAATCCCTGAGGTGGTTGACACAGGTGTAACCAGTACATCCACATTTCGCCGAGCATATTTCCGTCCCATGATGTGACAGAGGGCGAACCTATCGCTATACCGGGCACAATTCTAGACTCCGGGCTGATACAGAGCATTTAGTAATAGAAAAAACCCAATATCACTTTTACCCGACCCGGGGATCGAACTTAGTACCGAAATTCTAACATGATCACAAACAGCATTTTAATTGTAGTTATTCACTGTTTTGTGACTTTATAATTTAAATCGTTAGGCCAAATTTATTGCATTTAACTTAACCCTTTAAATTCTGCCAGATATCAAGAACTCAATTTCAATGTTTACAATTTCAGCCTCCATTTAATTAGTGATTTCTTAGGTTTACGCGAATATTACACATTGAAACTAAAAGAAGCATAGGAGCCCGCATAAAAGAACACATAGCTGATGTTAAACACCGACGCTCTACGAAGTCTGCAGTTGCTGAACATTCAGATGAAGGCTCCAAACATTACCTTAGATTTGACAAACCACAAATCCTTGCCAAAGAACACCGATTCCTACCTAGGATGATTTGCGAGGCTATTGAAATTAAGAAACACCCAAATTTCAAAAGAGAAGATGGTTGGAAACTTGCACAAGCCTGGGATCCAATTATACATTTAATTAAATCGGAACCCAAAAGACCAACTGCCAGATCTCAAGACACCGTGAGCTCTTTCTGCGTAGATCGGACTATTGTCAACTATCTTTTTTATATAATTAAAAATAAATGTATAATTTTAAAATGAAGGTAGCCAATGTAACATTAACTTTTCGAGACGACCTACACCTCAGTCTCTCCGGTGACCACGAAGGCTGAAAAGATTTCGAAACGTCGGGACTAAAATAAAAATTAAACCGCGATAAAATCCGTATAACCTTGTTTTATCTCCATTTAATTTTTTCCATTACATTCATTGTCGATGCAGTGCCAGCAGTAAAATTATATTTGTGTTGAGTGTAGCTAGACCGCTGATAGGCAATCACCGGGTGTCAGTACCGGCCCATTATACGCGATGATTCAGTTACGTGACCATCGAAGCTGCCCGCCCCTGCGCAGTAAACGTGTTAGCGTCCCCTTTGGCACGGGGGAGAGGCGTGGGTTTAGTTCGGACCAGGAATAAGATTCGAATTCCGCAACAGTGTGGCAATTCTCGCGCAATTCGAATTCGAGAAAAATCTCGGATTCGAACTTTTTTCGAATGAAATTCACGTTGATCTATTCTGGGAATCTCGGGCTCGAAATATCTCGTAGGTTGCTGATAGAGTTACTTCGAATGGTAGAGAGCGTTCGAAACGTAAATGTCGAATAGAAATGACAATGTCAACTGTCAAAATATTTAATTTAATTTATTTATAAATTACAATTTTCTTTTTACATTCGCTTTACGATCTTACTATGTCTGAAAATGGATAAACAAAGTAAATATTACAAACAACTCGCCCCCTATTACAAAATGGGACGGAAAGAATCTCGGCGAAATGTGGGTGTGCCTACTGTGGCCAACTGGTTGCAAACAGTACATTAGGTAGTATTCATGTGGGTGTCCACATTAATACAGGTACAGAAGTGTACTTCTGCCTACCCCTTCGGGGAATACAGGCGTGAGTACATATGTATAGGTATTACAAACAATAAATATGCTAAAGGAAGCTAGCTTGTTTGCGTGTTTGATATTGTTGATGATTGCAATTGCTTGTGACTAAGCTTGTGGTACGAGTGTGTCGGGAAAAGTGAATATGGCATTATAACAAATAATGAAATATGTATTTATAAACCTATTTATTTCCGAAGTGGTGGTAGTTTATTAAAATACGAGTATATTAACTTTATGTTCTATGTTTTATTTCCTGTTTCACCCAAGTTTTACCTACTTATTTACTTGCTTAGAGAAGTTAAAATATCGCAGAAAATTAGATGGTTACAAATGACTGATGGATTTTATAACAGTGAAAGTATTTAATATACTATTTTTGTAACAAATGCAACAAATTAGAATAGTATCTAATTAATTGGAATAATACTTAAATAAACATATTCTTTATAGCATAGGCAGGCAAACGAGCTAGTGGGTCACCTGATTGTAAGTGATTTTCACCGCCCATGTACGCCCATAATACCTAGGAATGGGATAATTGAGAGATTGGTAAGGGGAGCGGGATTATGGGCTTCAAATAGTAATTTGGTCTGTATTTTATTTACTTTACACCAACCCTCCCACTATTTGTTTGCGCCAGTAAGGGCATTTAATGTTTCTGAAATTTATCCATCTTTTATCATCTTCACGCTTAGAAAATATTGGTGAAAATTTTACACTTCGGAGATCGTAGATCCGCTTCCACTATTTGGAAGAAAATGCTGCTGCTGGGTACTTGGGTAGTTTTTTTTGGATTGTATTCGTTTTGAGAGCAAAATAGACACAACGAGAATAACATGAAATCTAAACTTAGATACACTAGGTTTCCCGCTTAAACTTTGATATCCATATTACGTTCCATTACTGCAAATCTTGGGAATTGGCAATTTAAAAACTTATTTTAAAATCTTCTCATAATGATTATACTACACTTGTTGTAATACGTTACAAATCTAAATATATTTATCAGTATATTGTTCATGGTAAGTTATCGCATGCGATTAAAAATCGCATTACTTACGTTGAACGGAACGCCTCGCTGGCTGATATGTTTTTTAATGGCAACATTTTGCTCCTTCGAATTGAGATTTTTACGCATTTTATTTCGATTGTAGCTGAGAATACAAGATTCGACAAAATTACTTTGACATTCGAAATTTTATAGTAGAGAATCGCTGATTCGAATCCGAGATTATTTCGAGGGAAGTGAGAATTGCCTCACAGGTCTTTATTATTTGACGTCAAGCTAGAAGTGAATAATTAAAAATACCCTTTGACGTCTAGTGTATTTACTATCTACAAATTTTTTTTAGTTTTTTAGTTTATCGTATTTTTGGATCTTCATTACATATAAAATAAACACACTTAGTGCTGACCTTTTTTATTAGCGTTAACGACGAGACGAGCAGGTCTCTCGTCTGATGGTAAGTGGGCATAAATAGAAGCAACATCAATAAGAATTATGAAGTACTGCATAGCACCGACATTCATAAGATGTTAATTTTCATATATATTTTTTTTTTTATTACATTGAATGACGAGACGAGCAGGTCGCTCGCCTGATGGTAAGCGCCACGCCTGCTCATAAACAGAAGCAACGCCACACAGAACTTTAAATAAAGCTCTGCATTACACTGGACTGCGCTCGTCACCCCGAGACATAAGGTGTTAAGTCTCATAATGCCCAGTAATTACACTGGCTTCAATGTCCTTCACACCGGAACACAACAGTGCTTACACACTGTTGCTTGGCGGCAGAAATAGACAAAGCGGTGATACCAACCCAGACGGCCTTTTGCGTACGAGGAACCTACCACGTTGTAATAAAGCTTGTCGTTAGTGTAATTTATATTTCCAAAATCTGCAAATTTAAATGAAAAATTGAACATCAAACGAAATAAAGTTAAAAAAAATGTACGTCAAAAGTTTGTATGGCACTAGAATTTTAAGTTTGTATGCTAGCTTCTGCTCGCAGCTTCGCCCGTACGTATATACTTTCCGAGATAAAGAGTAACCTATGTCGATTTTAATTAAGACCTTACTTGTAATGAAATTATGTGATCGAGAGGGCGAGTACACGGCAGTGGAACGACAGGTTTGTGGTTGGATGAATGTTTGTTTTATCCCAAAATAAGTATGTAGTGATATGGGTACTTATTTTGGGAAATATAGTGATATTACGGACTCGAAAGGGTTTGGGCGTTGAGGACTGAAAGTTTCTTGTAGATCCAAGATACTCGCGACACAAGATAAATGTATCTTACTGTGAGTTTCTACATTTGGGTGTTTGTTAAACAATTACGCCTTAATGACAACGGATTTAGATAAAATTTGTCATTACTCCATATGCCACTTTTTATCCCGGAAAGACACAACCGGGCGAAGCCGCGAGTAAAAGCTAGCATTATATAAAATTCTAGTGCGCTATAAACTTTTTTATCCGTTGCCACAATTTCGAGACTTTTCATTTCGTTTGATGTTACATTTTTCGTTTATAAATTGCAGATTTTGGAAGCAAAAAGTACTCTGACGACAAGCTCTATTACTGAGTGTTGGCTTGACAACGACGAAAATTCATTCGAGAATCCTTTGCGCTCTACATACATTTTGGGAGCAAAATGTAAAATTCAAACGCTCAAAATATACAACCGCGTAGGCGGTGTGTCTATTAAGAAGCTACTTATGCTGAATATGTAAATAAAAAAGTGTGAAAGTCAAAAAAGTCTTTAATAGTTTCTTTGCGTATCTCTTTACTGCGTTTTGAAATAATAATGGAAAACAATATTAGGTAACCTTTATTCCATAATCCAGTACACATATATTTGAATATGTCTAGGAAGAAAAATCTAATTCTTTTTGTACCTCTCTATTGCTCTTTATATCTATATATCATAAAACTACCATAAATGTATCATCATGACACGATATTAAAGTTACATACATACAAAAGTTTTGAAGGTAGGCAGAGCTGCAACTAGTGCACACACGTCTCGCCAAGTTTTTTTTTCCATCCCTGGATACTGTGACAGGTGGCGATTCAATACCGGGCGCAAATTCCCGCAAGTCTAATATGATTTTTCGAATAGATAATTCAAACACAAATTGTGATCGCGGACAATAGGATTTGCACCAGGACCTCACGGAGTCTCGGCCTAAGTACGCTGCCGATAGATTAATAAAATGATATTAAAGTTAATTCGGAGAAAGAGTATTTTAAGGTTTTTAAAATACTTATTCTTCAATACGCCTTTATTAATAAAATAATAAACAGATAAATTAAATTGACATTCCATAAAACTGTGGAATATGTTGCCGGCGTACGTGTTTCCTTCTTTCTATAACCTGGGATCCTTTTAAATGAGTGTGAAGAAGCAATTAAACAGGCCGGCATAATTCTGCCGATCGACGATGGATACAATGTCTGTCGTTGGTGGACTTGGATTGCGCTACACTTACTACTCGTATCATGTGTAGTTTAGTCACGTTGCTGAGCCAGGATAAAAATAATAATCGAGAACCTCTTTGTTTTTGCGTCGGTTAAAAACGTTGAATAAAATAAAAATACATAATACAAAATATGTTTCATTTAAAACATTACAAATGACGCAGAATGACCTACAGACGTATCTAATGATTGTAAATTGGCAAATGAAAAGATATTTCTTGATAAATGAATGTCTGTTATTCGGAAGTCTCGTTTAATAAGTCAAAATTGTCTCCATTACCTCCCCCCCCTGTTCCCAGGAGCCCTCTCCCTCCCTGGTACAGGGGCTTCATATTTTATAGGCAATTTGGTTCATTTTATGATGGCCATTATGATCAGATTTCAGGCCGGGTCGCGGACGGGGCAGACGGTTAAACATACATTGATCCCACAGTTATATGATAATGAAGTGCTTTTTGCTGTCAAAGGTAACATAATATTTAGGAGTATAATAAAATTCGTTACAATTTTGGTGAAACAAAGTCAGAATTTAATTATTTTGAGTGCTAGTCATGCTGTACACAGTTTTGTCTACAGCATGAATGGGCCGGGTCATTACCACTGTCTTACAGAAAACTGATGTAAAGAATGCGTTACGTGCGGTGAGTGAGATATCCGAAGGCACAAATCCTCTTCCCCTTCCCGATCCCTTAATTATCCCTTTCCTTTAAGGTCGGCAACGCACCCATGATTATTTTGGTAATATGGGCGTACATGGGCAATGGAGATCATTTACCGTCAGGTGACCCACCAGACTGCCTCAGTGGCGCAGTTGTAATGCGTATGCGTTACCATCAAATCTACGGTACAAGAAGGTGGACACTAGTTACAAGGAAATAATCAGATTATGAGTCGATAATTTAATAAATACGCAACACAAGTTCGCCCGATATCGCGTAATAGGACTTCATAGTATTTCATATCATTAGTGAACTTTGACTGATGTCGTGGTACTCCTTCTTTAGAGATACGGGTGATATGTTTTTTCTTTCTTAAATACATACAAGTAACAGTCGCGCAAATATGCCTTAACTCCGCTAGGACCCTTTATGTGGTGATTATCAATACTTTCGTTACGCATCAATGTATATAAATAAAATCGATTGTCGCCTGTAAGAAAGATTATCACTTGAGAACGGCTCGACCGATTTGGCTGTTTTTTTTTTGTGTTCGTAATTGTCAATACAAGGTTTTTATGAAAGATTATTTTAGAAAATGCACCGAAATCGCAGTTGGAGTCATGAGTTCACCGGGGCGACCGCTGCCGCGACCACGATCACCTAGTGAGAAATAATTATTTATGCATTACATACATGCGGATTATACTAAGTTTTTTTTATGGCATAGTGCCGGCAAACGAGCAAGTGGGTCACCTGATGGTATGTGATCTCCACCGCCCATGTACGCGCACAATACCAAAAGAATCATGGGTGCGTTGCCGACCTTAAAGAAAAGGGATAATTAAGGAATTGGGAAGGGGAGGGGATTTGGGCCTCCGGATATCTCACTCGCCGTACGAAACGCAGCAGCAAGCTGCTACTTTACGCCGGTTTTCTGTGAGACAGTGGTAATGACCCGGACGAGCCGGCCCATACATGCTGTAGACAAAAGTGTCTACAGCTTGACTCTACCACTCAGCAGTATCTAGTAGATCGCCCGTACGCGAAGGGATTCTAAGTAGAGACTACGGCCTTGTTTATTACTGTTGCCGAGGAGTGTAAGCTTTGTCGTGTTCTGAAGAACATTTATAATATAATAATAATAATAAAGCTTTTATTATTTCCTATAAACCTTAAGTAGGTTTTTTTTTTATTCTATGTTAGTAGTGGTTCTAATGTTAGTTTTTTAATTTATATTATAGGAACCCTTTGCTAGGGTATAGGCCCCCTCCAATTTTTTTTTCTCTGTCTTGTGCTATTTTTGTCCAGTTTTTCCCCGCTACAGATACTATGTCGTCCGCCCATCGTTTTTGTGGTCTGCCCACGCTTCTTTTTCCTTGTGGACCGGTCCATTCCGTGCTTTTGAGAGTCCATCGCTGGTCTGTGTATCTCGCTACATGGCCGGCCCAGCTCCATTTTAGTTTTAGTGCTTGGTGTAGCACATCTGTCAGTTTTGTTTTTTTTTCTTATTTCTTGACTTCTTGTTTTTTGAATTTTTCTTAGGCTTAACAACATTTAAAGCAGTGAAATTACTGGCCAATTTCTTATGACACGAGTGCAGTGCCATACAGTACTAAGTAATTTAACGTCCTTGTATTGCTTCTACATGCAGCCGGCATGCAGTGGCGCTTAATATAAGGCGAGTGAGCTGCTCTTTTCGTGAAAAATAAAACACAATTGAACTAATTCCTTTCAGACCCGGCTATTTGACAGCTACGTGCCGCAGCGGGCCAGTAACCGGCTGCGAAGCGAGAGGCCGTTGGTTCGATTCCCAAACCGAGACAAATGTTGGTGTGATCCATAAATATTGGTTTCGGGTCTGGGTGTTGTGGGACCGCAAGTCCCTCGTAGTTCCTGATACCCACGATACAGGTTTACCTAGTGTGGGGTCAGGATTATGTGTGTGACTGTTGGGTGTATTTATTTAATTATTCTTCCACTACAATGATGTAGGCATGAGCCTATCTGGTAATGTCTTGCCTTAATTTCACCATATCTTTATATATATAATTCTACTGTACGTGTGTATGTGACTGAACTCCTAAACGGTTGGACCGATTTAATGATTTTTTTGTATGCGTTTGGGTGGCACCATGGATGATTTAGATTCACAATCGGACCCGGTAGGTGGCGCTGCTGTAGTTGCGGGTGAAACCGCCCGGGACTGCTAGTAAGATATATAATTTAGTATAAGCAGAGATGTAACCAGTATACCCACATTTCGCCGAGAGTATCTCCGTCCCATGATATGATAGGGGGCGAGCCTATGCCATACCGGGCACAATTACAAACTCCGGGCTGACACTGAGCATTTCGTAGTAGAAAAACCCTATACTACTTCACCCGACCCGGGGATCGAACCCGAGACCCCAGCGTCGGCCTCAGTCGTAACGCGTACGCATTACAACTGCGCCATCAAGGCAGGCAGTCAGAGGTATTGAGTATCATTAGGCCTTAGTCCATCAGGCTTGTATGGCCTGAAGCGGGTTTGTAGACTTCATATACCTTTGAAATTCTGATGTACAACGCTTAGATGTGCAGTTCCTCACGATAACTATGAATACCTACATACGTAACGAGTTCAGAAGTGTTTTGAAGGCCAGGATCGAACCTACGACCTCCGACTTGGTAGTCCGTTCCACTATCCGCCAAGCTATCACCGCCATTACCATATTATATCACCACGTAGTTATTTATTTTCTATGCGGGCCCATTTGTTTAAACGCTAGCCGTTTTATCAGCAGTTTCCGAGTGAACGAATATTGACTGGTCAGGAGTATCTACATGTGCCGGATAAAACTGCGAAACACATGATCATAATGTTTTCAACGTCATTTAATATCCATGGAAGTATAAAGTATTATTGGTGCAAGAAATGTTGGTATATAATCTTCTTCGTTAAAAACAAAGACTTTTATGTATTCTACTCGACAAGCTGCGCGGTACATAGAAATTGTACCACTAAGTTGCGGTCAGTTGACCGTAACTCAATACTCCCATCTCACTTACTCTTAACTAGAACCCCTATCGCGCTCTCTGTTGGTGAGCTTTCAAACTCTCGCGTTATGTGACGCAATTTTACTTCTAAACAGCACGTCTAGTAGTATACATTATAGTCTTTGGTTAAAAACCAATGATACTTGGACAGATTTTTGAGTGGTAGAGCCACGCTGTAGACACTTGTCTACAGCATGTATGGGCCGGCTCGTCCGGGTCGTTACCACTGTCTCACAGAAAACCGGCGTAAAGTAGCAGCTTGCTGCTGCGCTTCGTACTGTGAGTGAGATATCCGGAGGCCCAAACCACCTCCCCTTCCCAATCCCTTAATTATCCCTTTCCTTTAAGGTCGGCAACGCCCCATAATTCTTTTAGTATTGTGGACGTACATAGGCGGTGGAGATCACTTACCATCAGGTGACCCACTAGCTCGTTTGCCTGCCTATGCTATAAAAAAAAGTATTTTATTGTGAGCTAAGATATATATCAAAATGGGAAAGATGAAATCTTTTCCCTCGATATAAATATACAAGAAAAGTAGACTGCTTCTGCCTGGTAGAAGACTGCCGCGCTGGCGCAGTTGTAATGCGTACGTGTCACGACTGAGGCTGACGCTGAGATCTCGGGTTCGATCCCCGGGTCGGGTAAAAGTAATATTGGTTTTTTCTATTACGAAAAGCTCAGTATCAGCCCGGAATCTGGAATTTGTGCCCGGTTTGGCGATAGACTCGCCCCCTATAACATAATGGTACGGAGTTACGCTCGGCGAAATGTGGGTGTACTGGTTACACCTCAGCCTAGTCGAAAAATCTTTGATATAAAGAACTTTATGTATAAGATTCCAATGCTTGCATCATAGAAGTTAATCAATGAAACGAATAAATTTAACATGTAGATATTCAGGCGATTGTGTAATGTCTTGACTTTATAGACCGAATACAAATGATCAAAAATTGATTGTATAAACTGAGAGAAAAATACAGTTTCTAGCGGATACACATAGTTCGATTTTAGTTGATGAACTGCTAAATTCCATGTAATTTAAATCGTCTAAATCAAAATCATTCGAATTGATCAATTAAAAGGATATTGTTGATTCCAGTCCGTTGAACTAAAATGGAACCGTGTGAATCCATTATTCTTTATATAAATAAATATAAATACATCCAACAGTCACACACATAGTCCTGACCCCACACTAGGTTCGTATCATGTATCGTGGGTATCAGGAACTACGAAAGACTTGCGGTCCCACAACACCCAGACCCGAGATAAATATTTGTGGATCAGGCAAACATTCATCTAGGTACGGGAATCGGACCCACGGCCTCTCACTTCGCAACCGGTTACTCACTCACTGCGCTACGGAGGCTGTTATCATACTAATATTATAAATGTGATGTAAGTTTGTTTGTTACGCTTTCACGAAAAACTACTTAACCGATCATCATGAAAGTATATAGTAAAATATATAGTAGGAATATACTTTTGTTTAAATTTACGGAGATCGGTGACGTAACATAGCGCAAATACTCAGAAATAATAAATAAATACACCCAACAGTCACACACATAGTCTCGATCCCACACTAGGTTAACCTGTATCGTGGGTATCAGGAACTACTAGGAATTGCGGTCCCACAACACCCAGACCCGAAACAAATATTTGTGGATCGCACAAACATTTGTCTTGGTGCGGGAATCGAACCCACGGCCTCTCGCTTCGCAGCCGGCTGCTCGCCCGCTGCGCCACGAAGGCTGTCACGTTCATTCCATGGGAACCTACTACCCGGATTATAAGTATCCTATAATCCAGCTCCCTCCAAAATAACAAATATCCATAGGATATTGGTAGGATTATTATACCGCATTTATAAAAATCAACCATACACGCATTCAACTAACAAGAAATCCAGAAAACCGATTCAATATATACATCACGTTCACTCATTTGTCGGGTTCAATCCCACAGGTACGAGTAATGCACCGGTCGCGGTGGTATTGGACACCGGTGTGATTTAAAAGCTTTGCACTCTGTCGTCAGTATTAACTCCCTGCTGAATAGGTTTCTAATTACTACTACGGGTGGTTATCTTATACATCGGAAAATACTTGTTTTCAACTTTGGATTATATATAATACTAGCATTTGCTCGCGGCTCCACCCGCGTGAATAGACTTTTCCGAAATAAAACGAAGCCTATAACCGTCTCCAGGGTCCCATCTATCTCTACATCAAAATTGATCAAAATCGGTTCAGTGATTTGGGCGTGAAAGCGTAACAAACAAATAGTTTTTTTTTTCATAAAAAGTATCCTATGTTACTTTTTATACCTCCAAGAATATGTGTACAAAGTTTCATGATGATCGGTTTAGTATTTTCGCGTGAAAGCGTAACAAACAAACTTACATTCACATTTATAATATTAGTAAGTATGAAGTATGATTACAATGTTGGGTCTCATACACCAATTGGTTTGTAATCCGTAAATCTACACTATTATGTAATAGGTAGATTTTAAAAAACTGCAAGAAAAAAATGGCCATCGAAATTATGAAATAAGACGACTTGAAAATTCACCCACATACATATACCAAGACGTGCATAAAACCGATCTTTGTGCTCATATTATAAAAAGTAAAAATATACATATGGTTACACACATACAAACAATCTGAAATACATATACATACATATGCACTCACGCCTGTAATCCCCGAAGGGGTAGAAAGAGGTGTAACGAGTACACCCACTTTTCGCCGAACGTATATCCGTCCCTTGATGTGATAGAGGGCGAGCCTACCGCCATACCGGGCACAATTCCAGACTCCGGACTGATACTGGGCATTTCCTAATAGAAAAACCCAATATCACTTTTACCCGACCCGAGAATCGAACCTGAGACCGCAGCGTTAACCTCAGTCGTAACGCGTACGTATTACAACTGCGCCACCGAGGCAGTCTCTTAATAATAGCAGGCATACATAAATCAAGACGTGCAAAAAATCGATCTATTTAAACTCATATTACAAAAAGTGATAAAGGTGCATATGGTTTCATACATATTTTAAATCCTCAAACATACAAACAATCTGAAATAATTATATCACAAATTATACATACGATCAAGAATCCAATTTCGTGTACCACTCGACTCGTTAGCTCTAAATCACGGCATTCATATGCATTCAACATAATTCCTATGAGATTTAGAACTGAATACATTTTATCATCAACATGTTTAGTTCCACAGTATATAATTGGACAACGTTTCTCGCCTGGTCCACCAGGTGGCGTGGCGAGAGCTTCCCCACATGTGTTCAACTATGTTAGCCTCAAGCCACAGATAGTGGCAGTGTGGCGAATGCGGCGGAACGTGGCGGAGACAACCAAGTTACTTCCCAGCGTATACAATGAACCTAGAATGACGTGAAGTTATTGGAGATAACCATTTAGTAGGCTAAGTGCATATTTTTATTATATTTATATAATAATATACCAACATACTATAGTAAATGAGGTAAGAATTCGCTTTTAAAAAAAAACTTCGGAATAGCTTATATATAATAACTTTGTTCTAAAACAAATGAATAAAGCTAGTTGCGTCTTCGTTCGCGGCTTCACCTGAGTTACGTACAAACTTTTCTACCCTCTTTCTCTCAAGTTTCAAAGTTCTGTGTGTTGTGGGTGACATTTCACTGACAATCTGGAGAGCGAACTGCTCGTTTCGTCATTGAAGCTAAATATTAATAATAAAATTACATAGTTCATTAAAAAATATAAATATAAGAGAGAGAGATGTATGCAAGGATCGTAGCAAGTGGAAATCCGTTGTCTCTGCCTACCCCTATGGGAAACAGGCGTGAGTCTATGTATGTATGTATATAAATATAAGAGAATTTTATAACTAGCTTTTGTTACGGGGAATATACACACCAATAATCGTACATACTGAGAAATAATATGAAATCTTATTTTATAAGTCACTCATATTAAAACTATAAAACGATATATAATTTCAAATTCACGTAATGTAACATCAAAAGATTTCCAAGTTAAGTGAAACTTTGCGGCGTTATAAAAAACGTCGACTTATAAAAGTGTTCATAAGCTGGCTCTACGCTCAGCCGTGTACACACTTTCGAAATAGTTAAGGCTACCATATATGATTAACTAGTTTTTGCTCGTTACTCCGCCCGCATGGACGACCTTTTCCGGGATAAAAGTTAGCCATTTTTGTATATCATAGGCTGGTAAACGAACAACTGGGTCACCTGATGGTAAGTGATCTCTACCGCCCATGTACCCCCATAATACTAAAAGGAACATGGGCGCGTGCCGCCTTAAAGGAAAGGGAAAATTAAGGGATTGGGAAGGGGAGGGGATTTGGGCCTCCGGATATCTCAGTCACCGTACGAAACGCAGCAGCAAGCTGCTACTTTACGTCAGTTTCCTGTGAGACAGTGGTGACGACCGGGACGAGCCGGCCCATTCATGCTATCTACAGCGTGGCTTTACCAATCAAATAGCCTATAGCCTATGTTCTAATCTAGGTCATGGTCTACCTGTGTGCGAAATTTCATCCAAAACCGTTCAGCCATTAAAGCGTGATTGACTAACAAACATCTAAATTCACAAACTAACAGACAGCCAAATTTCCACATTTATAATGGTAGTAGGACTTATCTGCATACATGTATTCCAAATATTCGGGTCCGTTGTTCGTAGTTGTATACACGACTTTATGATTTCGACCTTTGAATATTTCATAAATAAGGCGCCACTCTGCACCTTATTAAAAATCATGAACGAGTGCGCTCGACGATGGCAACTTTTTTCATTTGTAAACTCGGTAAGAAGTTTTTTAGTTGGCGAAACTCGTTTACCTTCACGCTGCACTTTTTATTTCGATGTTATTATGGAAGTAGCGGGCGCACGCTATTGCAACGGTTGAACTGTAGAGTTACTTGCAAGTTATTCGCTATTTATTGGCTCATGTTTTATGTTGTTGTGAAATTTTTTGGATCTCGAAACGTCCATCAGTACCAGTTTATCGTTGTAAATTTTTTAAGCTGTGTCTACATAAACAGGCAACCGACATGAAAATACTTGTGAATTAACTTAAGTAAAAAATATATTAAACTAGCTATTAATCGCGTCTCCGCCCGCGTGAATGTTTTATCCGGAACAACCCCGCCCTTTTAAAGCATTTCACCCTCTAAGGGGATGATTTTCGAAATATGTAGATTGTAGTTGCTTATTTGTTTTTAGGAGTACTCCTACGAAGTTTCGACTCAAAATGTCTATTTAATATTTTTTACTAATTATAAACTTAATCCCCTGTTTTACGCCTTTAGGGAATTGATTTTTCAAAAATCTCTTCTTAGTGCTCACTTACGTCATTAAAGAAACCTTTGTGCAAAGTTTAAAGTTTTTAGCGCCAGCGGTTTAACCTTTGCGTTGATGAATCAGTCAGTCGAGTCAGTTAGTCGGGACAAATAATTATATATGTATAGATTTTTTACTCTATATGTGCAAATTGTACCATGTAGGTAATAAAATAGCATATTGTACTGTCAGTCCTCCTATTTCAGACTAAAACTGAGGTAGCCGTTTTAATTATACATTTTACCGCAAAAGTTTCTGAACTCTGGGAGTTTTAAGGCTTATAATTAAATTAAGTTAATACTTTAAAACAACTGTAGAAAAGACTACATTTGTTGGTTACGGTAGGCAACGGCTTAGCTGTGCCCTGGCACGCAGCTCATGGTTATCAGATGAGACATGGGACATTATTAAGAAAAGGAAAGACTTGAAACCGTCTCAAATGATGACAGTCGTGAGCGATATAAAGCTCTCTCGGCAGAAGTGCAGCGTCGGTGTAGGGAAGACAAAAATCAGTACTTTTTTTTTTATTATTTTTATCCTGGCTCGGCAAAGTGACTACGCTACACCTGATGGTAAGTATAGCGCAATCCATGAACACTGTCGACCAACGATAGACACTGAATCTGTCACAGATCGGCAAAAATTATGCCGGCCTGCTTAGTTGCTTCTTCACACTCCGTTTAAGGGATCCCAAGTTATACGAAGGAAGAAACACGTGCGCCGGCAAGCTATTCCACACTTTAACAACATATGTACTGAAATTGATACTGAGATCTTTTTATGAAAATAAAATCTATCACGCGGGATTTTAAGGCGAAAACGTGGGCTATTGAGGACGTAAGTGGAGGTTTGCTCACTAAAATTGATAAGGTAGTAGACAGGTGGAGAGGTTATTGCGAAAACTTGTCTCGGACACGGCAGCGGCATCAATAAACCCTCCCACACAACATTACCAATATCCCCTTGGACCCTGACATCTTAAAGTCCGAAATTGAGTTCGCTATAAAGAAGCTCAAAACTAATAAATCGGCCGGAAGCGACTGTATCTTTGCCGAAGATTTAAAAGTCGTAGGGGATAGCGGTGTATACATCCTACAAAACCTATGCAATCGGATATGGAGAACAGGTGAATGGATCAATGATTGGCAGGAATCCATTCTAACACCATTACATAAGAAGGGCTCAACAAAGTCCTGCGGAAACTACAGAACTGTGGCACTCATATCCCATGCAAGTAAAATTCTGCTGTACATCATCAACGAACGCCTCAAAGCTTTTCTGCAGTGGCAGATTCCGGTAGAGCAAGCGGGCTTTGTTAGAGGACGAGGCACCAAGGAATAGATTGTGAACGTCAGGCAGATAATAGAAAAGTGTCGCGAATTCAACATTCCAATGCTGATGTGCTTCGTCGACTACTCTAAAGCATTTGATTGTGTTAGGTGGGAATGCCTGTGGAGCATCTTAACAGAAATGGGAGTGCCCCAGCATCTCGTTCTACTTATCGCAAACCTCTACCGGGATGGAAGCACAGTTGTAAAGGTCAACCACGTCTTGTCAAAACCTTTCAAACCGCAGAAGGGAGTCAGACAGGGATGCATTCCAGCTAGTCATTCTCTTCAACATATATGGAGAATACATCATGAGAAGAGCCCTGGAAGGTTGGGAGGGTGGAATATCTGTTGGTGGCAGGAAAATCAGCAACCTCAGATACCCAGATGACACTACCCTATTTGCATCGTCCGAGCAAGAACTGGCTGAACTCCTTTCTAGAGTAGAGAAGGAGAGTGAATTGGTTGGACTCAACATTAATAAAGCCAAGACCAAGGTGCTGGTAGTAGACAGGCCAGGTACGCTAATTCGTTCAAACGAACTCGGAGACCTAGAATTTGTTGATCAGTTCGTTTATCTAGGCTCACTTCTTAACAACGAGGGTGGCCGCGGGACGGAGATAAGTAGAAGAATCCAAATGTCCAAAACAGCAGTTACTAAACTCACTAGGATATGGAAAGACCGAAATATATATCCCGTAAAACTAAAGTGAGGCTGATGCGTACGTTGGTCTTCTCAATCTTCTACTATGGTGCTGAATCCTGGACGATAAGGCAAAAAGAGAGAGCGAAAATTGACGCCTTCGAAATGTAGTGTTGGAGGCGTATGTTACGAATACCTTGGACCGCACGTCGAACCAACGTGTCCATTCTCAAGGAGCTCGGAATAACCACAAGGCTATCCTCTTTATGCTTTCAACGGATACTCAATTATTTCGGACATGTTGCTCGTAGGAACCCTGACAATCTGAAAAAGATGATGGTAGTCGGCCAGGTCAACGGAAAAAGACCTCGTGGTCGTTCACCTATCCGCTGGTCAAACATAATAAAGACGATCACTGGCCTGCCGATATCTCAAGCAATTAAGACCGCCGAAGACAGGACCACATGGAAGAGTATAGTGCATGGGGTGATCACTACTTCAAGCTAGACACGACCTTCAGCAATGAAGAGACCGACTAAGAAGAGAAGAATAATCAAATCAAATAATAATTTTATGTATAAAACCACATAAAACATTTTTTTTTCAAACCTTTTGCATTTTACTGTTTCGTTGTTTTGCAACTTTTCATAAACCCAAACAAATTTTTGCTTTTATTAGTTGAAAGTAAGAATACTTGAGAAAATTTACACAACTTTAATAACTTTTGTGAAGTTTCACATTCATAATAACAAACGAAAATAATACTAACGCAGTAAAAAGAACAAAGACAAGATTCAAATAAACATGAAAAACATTATGTTTAGTTTACTTATTTGCGCAGAATTCACTTTTTTATAGCATAGGCTGGCAAATGAGTAAGTGGGTCACCTGATAGTAAGTGATTTTCACCGTCCACGTACGCCCACAATACCAGAAGAATGAGAATACTAAGAAGGGGAGAGGGATTGGGAAAGGCAGGGGGATTTGGAGATCCTCCGCATATCTCACTCACCGTACTTAACGCAGCAGCAAGTCGCTGCTTTACGTTGGTTTTCTTTGAGACAGTGGTAACGTCCCGGACGTGCCGGCCCTTGCACGCTGTAGACAAAACTGTCTACAGCGTGACTCCACCACTTATTGAACTTAACAAAGGCACATAAATAAATAATAATAATAAGTACACCCAACAGTCACACACATAGTCCTGACCCCACACTAGGTAAAACCTGTATTGTGGGTATCAGCAACTACGAGGGACTTGCGGTCCCACAACACCCAGACCCGAAACAAATTTTTGTGGATCACACAAACATTTGTCTCAGTGCGGGAATCGAACCCACGGCCTCTCGCTTCGTAGCCGGCTACTCGCCCGCTGCGCCACCGAGGCTGTCATAAAGTTTACAGTTTTAAAATTATCAACGCCGATGGAACGCAGAACAACTCTGCAATTTTGTTTTTCGAGAAATCATTTATCTTCAAGCCTTAGCAATCAATTTATTCCATTTGTATTTTACAATAATGAAATTGGGCAGTTTATATATTCCACACAACAGTTATTTCTAACACTTTTTAATTAAATAATTTACTCTATTCTACATATTTTATACATCTATGCTATTCGTTCAAGCAAGTGTGTCAGACAGTCATAAAATAAGTTAAAACTTTACAACTGCAGTAACAGAAAAATTGTTTTAATCCTAGGAAAAAAGTTGTTTCAAATAAATATGATCAAGCGGCACAAGTTATGATTAACAGCGCAGTTTTTTTATAAAACGTTTTATGTTACAACTCCTCTTCTTCTGCCTGGCGTTAACCCGGCCTTGTGGCAGGGTCCACCTTTATATACAGACACTTCCACATTGCCCGATCTTGAGCATCCTCCGTAGTGACATATCGGCTCTATATTTTTTTTCAGATCACACACATATTATCTAATTCTAAATAGGCAGGCCAGTAAGTAGTGCTTTTTGGGTCACCCGCGGGATATGCGACCATTTGCATACTTACACGCACTCACGCCAGTACATCCACATTTCGCCGAGCGTATCTCCGTCCCATGATGTGATAGGAGGCTGCCCAACCAGACACAATTCCAGACTCCGCGCCAATACTTAGCATTTCGTAATAGAAAAACCCAATATCACTTTTACCCAGCCCGGGGATCGAACCCGACACCTTAGTAACGAGTACGTATTACAACTGCGCCACCGAGGCAGTCGTTTAAGAACGTCAAAGTTAAATGTGTAGGTTTATAATGTGAAACCTTCATCCCATGGCTTCTACGATAATTCAATGTACAACGCTTAATTTATTCATGAGATATAAAACTGAAGCGACTTTACAACGATCGTGGGATTTTTTGGTAAAACATTTTGTTAGCAAAAAATATTTTAAGACAAAACAAAATGTTATCGCAGCCGGTAGGATTCGAACCTACGCTCCCAGAGGGAATCTGATTTCGAGTCAGACGCCTTAACCACTCGGCCACGACTGCTTGTCTATGCTAGCGCAATAATAGAGTCATGCTACTCCGGAGAGGTTTTAATCAAATGCATCAAGCCATGCGTACGCATTACAACTGCGCCACTGAGGCAGTCACACTCACTTGCCTTTTAATTACGACAGAGTGACCCCATCTCTTTCTTACGTTTTGAATACACTGGTGGGTATTGTATGACAATCATATCTCTAGACGGACAAGTCTGCTTGACAAGCCTTGCAAATAAACATTTTTTTACGTGCTGGATATGAAGAGTAATTGTCAAGCAGGTATGTCGCTTGTCGGGCGCAACAACCGTCATTCTTAACGATCAAAAATGCTGATCAAAAACCAAACATTCAAATAATTGGCAAATAAACTTGTTTACCTAGGGAGGAATAAATAAGTATAAAAGAAAAATTACATTCTGAAATGATTTCCACAATAAATTGAAGTTACAAGTAAAATAACAATCCAGTTTTTATCATTTGGTAATGAAATGAAATAGTTTTATTCATCATGTAGGCAATCAAAATAGCGCTTATGAAAGTCAGTACAAAATAAAGAAACTTATGTATAGAAATCATATCAACTAATGTATACATAACATACATAGCATCGTCAAAATACACTGGGCAACTATAAAGTTTACAATATTTTTATAATAGTCCAGAATTGTTAAGTATTATTATTTTTTTCTTCTGTCTTATGGGTCGCTATGGACCATAGGTATTACCGAAACGGCACGTGTTTTAAAACTACGAGTACCACCGGATCCAAAACGACCCAGCCTGAGAATACCCGGTGAAACAAACTCAGTGGGCTTACTTTACCAATGGGTTTACGCGGCGGGACCAAGTCCTGAGAAGATCCAGCTAGTCAAACTCAGTGAGCTTATTTTTTGGTCCGGTTTGTCATACAAAAATAAAATAAAAATAATTAGGGAAATAAAAAGTCCTATTTTTATTTTAAGGTAGATTGATACGGACCATGTGTATCTCTGTGGTAACAATTTTATTCCAAAATTTTCAATTAACTGATGAATTAATACTCCCTAACTAACTGCACCACCACAACATTGACAAATAAACGAGCGATTCGTTAAGGTTATTCGATTTTGTGTGCGACAGCTTGTCCACGTCAGTGATTGGCGCAGGTTCATCGTTAACATACTCGTAGGTTTTTAGGGTTCCGTACCCATAGAGTAGCAACGGAATCCTATTTCAGAGCTGACATCGCGTCATCTATCCGTCTATGTGTCCTATCTTTAATGGGCACTATCTTTAAACTGTAATAGGCAGGCAGCTGAATTTTTTACAGAATATATTTTTATATGGCGAATTTCATAATAAAGATATTTTGAATAACAAAAAGCAAAATGTTAAAATTCAAAACGGCGTGCGAATCAGAATTGACTAATTTAATTTTATAACAAAAGCCGGTACACGAGCTTGTCACCGGGATGGTAAATGATGTTCACCGCCCATAAACGCCCACAATACCAGTAGAATTATAATTTATAGTTGCATTACCAACGTTTAAGGAAAGGAATGAGGAATGGGAATGGGATTTAGGCCTCCGGAAATCGCACTCAATACCACAACATCAAGCTATTGGATTTCTGTGAGACAGTAGTATTAACCCATTCATGCTGTAGACAAATGTACAGCGTGGCTTAGTGTGTATGCAATTAAGTCTCTCCCGTGACCACGAAGGCTGAAAAACGTCGGGACTAAAATAAAAATTAAACCGCAATAAAATCCTTTTATACTCGTTTTATTTCAATTTATTCAATTTGATTTTTTTCTTACTGCCTGGCGAAGTGTTTCCACATCCTCCACATTGAGACCATTGGCTCGCATGTGTCCCTATCATACTACGATATAGCACTTATTGGATCGTCCACGAGATTGTTTGGTTGGTACGATCTAGTACTGATTTTATCTAAACCAAAACATATAATCTAATTTCCCCAAGCACTTAAAAAGACTCCGGTAACAAGTAGCCGTCCGATAACAATAAGGGAGTTGTCAGCAATGCCTCTTCATGCCTACAATTACACCGCAGGCCTAAATTATAAACCTGTGTTATATTAAATCCAAAAATAGCTTACGAGTGGGACGATGAAAAACACAATGTTCCGCGGGTATTAAATGCGCGCCACATTTTATAACTGCTCGTAAACGTTCCCGCAGTAAAGGCATTGTTATCTACTGCGCACCTCTATCGATACATCGCATGGACTACTCAGTACACGGCTGTAAATTTTATTGGAGATTTTATATGATGGGAAATACCGCTTTCTTTTCAACTACTAAGAGTTATTTTATAAGGGCTTGATACAATACCTTCATCCTGGAATGTGAAGGTGTACCTACACAACGGGCGGAAATCCTCAATACATCGAGGTCACTCCGAGAAGTCTGTGGAGACACCAGGAGGATCCTGCGCTTCTGGTCGGAGTTAGGCTGGCTAGATCTCTAGCCGGCACAAACTTCACGCACAATGGCCCGACATTCAACGGGCTAAGTGCGGAGAAAAGGAGCCTACAATCAAATCAAATCAAATCAAAACAATACCTTCAGGTAAGCGACTTTTTATTTTTTATTTGCTTAAATGATGAGACGAGCAGGTCGCTCGCCTGATATTTAGCGACACGCCTACCAAATCCTAAATCCCCACCCCTTTCCAATTAATGAACCCTTTTATTAAAGGCCGGCAACGCGCCCATGATACTTCTTATTTTGTGGCGTACTTAGGTGGTGAAGATCACTTACAATCAGGTGGCCCGCTTGCTCGTTTACCGGCCTATGCTATAAAAAAGTCCTTGAAACCGAAACACAACAGTCCTTCGTTTGTGCGATCTTGTGGCACTTGTCCGCGGAAGCGACAATCATCGATCGATCGATAAAGCATCGATGGGTCCACTTAATCATCATGGGTGGTTAGTACCACTATTTCACAGAAAAAAGACGTGATGTGGGGACTTGCATTTGATGGTGTTGTTAATCGGCGACGCATCCATGATTCTTCTGGTATTGTAAATGTTTATGGGCGGTGGAAATCACTTATCAGCAGGCCAATTCTCGTAATTTTAAATGTTCACAATATCATTCCGATATAGTCTCAGCGTCAAGAAAGTTGCAAATGGCATTCTCTTAAATCAATAATCGACGTCAAATGTGAACATAGATCGTAATGAGATTGAATGTAGAATAAAAGTTGACTGAAGCCAAAACGGTATAATGCTACTGCTAATGCTAGGTGTATTTGACGTTGATTATTGGTTTAAGAGAATGCCATTTGCAACTTTCTTGACGCTGAGACTAGATGATTGTTGATGTTGATGGCCTTCAGGTCATCAACAAGCTCGATCGCCGACCTATGCCATAAAAATTGATGATACATGAATCGTTCTTGAATCATAAGTACACAGTAATATATTTTTTTAGTTTTAAAGTAGCATGATGCAATAACAATAATACTTTTGAAATATAAATAAATATTCAAATTAAAATTAATAAAACTGATGGAGGCCAAAGGGGTATGCAAGGGTCGTAGCAAGTGGAAACCCGTTGTCTCTGCCTACCTCTATGGTAAACAGGCGTGAGTCTATGTATATATAAAATGATTACGGGAATACGGTTATTAGGTATAGTTATTAGCAGAAAAGATACAAAATACAAAATCTACTTTTTGCACAGCAATTAAAACTTATATAAAAAAGCACGAGGGTAGCAATTAGCGTGAGAGAAATTGCCAAAGGGTGTCACAGACGGGGTGTAACATTATACTACAAGCAAAAAATACAAGATAAGCTAGTAGTTAGTTGCAGTAAAGTTCTTTTTTTACAATATTTAATTGGTACATCATATTTTTTATTTTTGAAGTAACCGGTGCTAACTAGAAATTTAATCGTTTAATAAAAACATAATTATTCAGGTAAGTACATACTTTAAAGCTAGTAAAAAACTACATTCAGTATTCGATACCCCCGTAGCTCGTAGGGGCGTAGCTCTCAAGCCCGTAGCTTTCGTAACAGACGCTACGAGCTGAGCTACAATTTCTATAGTGCCAGTGGTTACCTTAACTATAAAGGTACGTTTCCACTTTAATGGAGTAGGACAAGACGGAGACTGCCTCGGTGGCGCAGTTGTAATGCGTACGCGTTACGATTGAGGCTAACGCAGAGGTCTCAGGTTCTGGGAGTCTGGAATTTGTGCCCGGTATGGCGATAGGCTCGCCCCCTATCACATCGTGGGACGGAGATACGCTCGGCGAAATGTGGGTGTACTGGTTACACCTCTGCCTACCCCTTCGGGGATTACAGACGTGAGTGCGTATATGTATTTATGTATGTAAGACGGAGAATAACTCAGCTGTGAAACGGGGTTAATTTTTCGACTAAAGCAAAACCGAGCGTTGATGTGGATTTACTATTACAATAATTTCCGATTTGAACAATAATATCCGATTAATCATGCAACTCATTCGAAATGACTGACCCGAATACCCAATGAATTAATTTCCTCTGTAATAAACACGGTACATAATTCCTTCAAGTAAGTATGACAAGTTGTTTGTCAATTTAGACTAAAGATACTGTTAAACAATTGTTTATATTGTTAATTGTTTTCATAATGAAGGACTTGTCCTAACAGTAGTAAATTGGGGATAGTCTTTAAAATTCATGAAATTCAATTTGTGTTTCTATTTCGTTGTTGGACCCCTTTGCATTTCTTAAATAACAATCTTCTGATGCTTTTGCTTGCGCTGTGTCTGTGTCAGTCTGTTTCTAGGATAAAAAATACAAGTTTATCCTCGGAGTTCAAGCTCAAATTGGATCTGCGATTTGGACATGAAAACCTTGTAGAAAAGATATACTCCCATTCACATTTATCATATTAATACGGAAGTATGAATATGAGTTCAAAACAACTAAACTGTTTTTTTTATATATATTTTTTTATTGGCTTGACTGACGAAACGAGCAGGTCGCTCGTTGATGGTAAGCGCCATGCCTACCCATAAACAGAAGCAACACCACACAGAACTTTGAGTTACAAAGCACTGCATGGCAATGGACTGCGCTCGTCACCCTGAGACATAAGATGTTAACTCTCGTAATGCCCAGTAATTTCTCTGGCTTCAATGTCCTTCAAACCATAACACAACAGTGCTTACACACTGCTGCTTGGTGGCAGAAATAGATAAAGCGGTGGTACCAACCCAGACGGCCTCTCGCATACGAGGGACCTATCACCATGTGATATTTAAAAATCCTTAGCTTATAGTCGTTCAATATTACAAAGTTAATCATATTTGAATAAATTCAATACTTTTAACTCATATTTTTATTTACTACTCAATAATACCAGCCCTCTTTTATATACGTCCCACTGCTGGGCACAGACCTCTACGAATGCGAGGTGTTAGGCCTTAGTCCATTACGCTGGAATAATGCGGACTGGTAGACTTTACATACCTTCGATATTCTGATGGGATATTCTTCTAAGGTATCCAGTTTTCCTCACTATGTTTCCTTTACCGTCAAATCAAGCGATAATTAACAATGAATACACACGTCAGAGAAGATTTTGGAGCTGGTTTCTAACCTGTGACTTTTGTTTCAGCAGTTTATACTACTTCCGGCCGAACTATGAGGGAACGCAGCAGTGATGCCTTTTGTTGAGTGGTAGAGCCACGCTGTAACTACTTTTGTCTATAGCATGAATGGGCCGACTCGCCTGGGTCGTCACCACTGTCTCACAGAAAACTGGTGTAGCAATTTGCTGCTGCGTTTCGTACAGTTAGTGAGATATCTGGAGAACCAAACCCCCTCCCCTTCCTAATCTCTTATTTATCCATTTAAGGTTGGCAACGCGCCCATAATTCTTATACATGGGCGGTAGAGATCACTTACCATCAGGTGACTCATTTGATCGTATACCGACCGATACAAAAAAAATATATACCACAATAATAATAACGCAAGAGATTATGAAATTGATTAAGTAATTGTGGAAAGGCGAACTAATATTCACACCTCAGTGCAATTTTTAAGATAGATAGATACGACTAGATAGATAGAATATTCTTTATTGCACACTAAATACACTAATTACACTGCCTCGGTGGCGCAGTTGTAATGCGTACGCGTTACGATTGAGGTCAACGCTGAGGTCTCGGGTTCGATCCCCGGGTCGGGTAAAGTGGTATTGGGTTTTTCTATTTCGAAATGCTCAGTATCAGCCCGGAGTCTGGAATTTGTGCCCGGTATGGCGATAGGCTCGCCCCCTATCACATAAGGGACGGAAATACGCTCGGCGAAATGTGGGTGTACTGGTTACACCTCTGCCTACCCCTTCGGGGATTACAGGCGTGAGTGCGTATATGTAAATAAAGTAGGTAGCTTACAAACGAGGATCATACAGTAAGGGTGATACAATGGGCGGTCTTATCGCAAACAGCGATTTCTTCCAGTCAACCTTATGAACTATAATTAAAAGTTAGCTACAAGCACAAGAACATTTCCATAAAAGTTTTTGTGGGAGGTATTTACCTTGAGGTTGTTTTGACTAATGAATAGACTTATCCGAATATTTGATATAATTGATAATGTGAAAGTCTTGGAAACGCTCCGCTTCAAGTTTAGTGTTGTTATTTTCTTGAAATTCCCCCGTTGCCTACCTACCTTACTTATAAACGCGGCGAAGCGGTAAACAGGTAAGGCTTAAACACAAATTGGTAATTCGTTTGCTTTCAAATTGAAATTAATTGTTTCATCCTTCGAAATAAGATGACAAGAAACGTAACTCAAGCCACAAATTTACCCCATAAAACTTTGTACCAGGTGGCGGGGCTACAAAAGTCTGTGCATTGATCTCTAGTTGACACATGATAAGTCAAATGAGTGTTACGTGTGATTTTATCTTTACATGTGTAAGTAAGTGGAGCCGTATTTTTGTAAGATTCATATGAGAGTTATCTAGTTATCTTATTTCCCAGTAGTGGGGCATTATAATACAATACTGATATTATTATTATTTATAAGTCATTGGTCTAGTGGCTCCCAACAGTGGCTCCCAATTAGTTTTTGCTGCGTACCACTTCAAAAAAGACCTCAAACCTGCGTACCCCTTATTGTAGCAAACACACTAATATTATAAATGCGAAAGTTTGTGAGTGTGTGTGTGTTCTTGTTTTTACTGATGATTGTAATAAAATAATATTTTGGAAATTGTTCTTGTTTTTACTGATAGCCGCACGTACCCCTTGATGCAACTTCACGTACCCCTGGGGGTACGCGTGCCACTAATTGGGAAACACTGGTCTAGAATCACCTCCTTGGTCTACATAGTATCAGCGTACTAAGGCTGAGAACCGTGAGGTCCAGACGCGTGATCTGCTCGCCTCGTCATTTAGTTTCAAAACAAATAGGAATAATGTGTATTTCTTAATTTAGAGAAACTATACGATAAAGGGACTAACATTGTGTGTGAGCTGTAAAACTCCCGCGATAGTGACGCAATTTTACTTCTATACAGCCCGTCTAGTAGTATACATTAAAGTGTTTGATTTTTTTTCGTGCATTAACAATTTAACCAACCAGAGGTACGCGGCACACAATACTGCACAATGATGAACCGCTTCTTGATATCACTTCACCTACTTGAAACTGGACACGGGTTACTGCACAATGGTTGCAATAATTCAAAGTAGACCGTCGCAAGCGCCGCCTGGTCACGTCAGAAACGCGCTCGAAACTAGACCTGTGATCGAATGAGAGTTACAAGATAAGGAAGTACCCTCACAACATTAATATTAAACGACCGCTGAAATTAATATTTTGATAATGAATAACAATTAATGCAACATACTATTAATAATGTTATACAGATAAATTATTAAAATTTCATTTACTGCCTCGGTGGCGCAGTTGTAATGCGTACGCGTTACGATTGAGGCCAACGCTGAGGTCTCGGGTTCGATCCCCGGGTCGGGTAAAGTGGTAATGGGTTATTCTATTACGAAATGCTCAGTATCAGCCCGGAGTCTGGAATTTGTGCCCGGTATGGCGATAGGCTCGCCCCCTATCACATCGTGGGACGGAGATACGCTCGGCGAAATGTGGGTGTACTGGTTACACCTCTGCCTACCCCTCCGGGGATTACAGGCGTGAGTGCGTATGTGTATTAAAATTTCATGATTAACGGCAATATATGCGAACTATTATGCCCCATTTACACGGGGCAAGTTTCTCGTAAACATAGTTGTGAATACAACGAAAAAATATGTTATGAGGCCTCATTATACTATTCCCGCTGTTAAAGTGCATGACGTGGTCTCGTAAACAGAAATTTCTATTAAATGCTCGTCTCGGTCAATCGATAAACTCTCTTCGTGTAAACGGGGCTTCATTCGGTAATACTCTTGAGTAAGACCACAAGGACGACATCATCTGTGTTTAAGTACGCTACGTCGTTACCAATAAGCATACATTTATTTATTTATTTATTTATCTTTGGGTGCCAGTCACTTGACAGTCTTTACGCGAAATTATAATTACCGGCACGAGTCCTGAGCCGGTATGGGAGCTGTTAGGGTTTTTTTTTATTATTAGCTTGAATGTCGAAACGAGCAGGTCACTCGCCTGATGGTAAGCGCCATGCCTGCCCATAAACAGAAGCAACGCCCCACAAAACTTTTAATCACAAAGGACTGCATGGCATTGGACTGCGCTTGTCACGTAAACTGTTAACTCAAGACATAAAATGTTAAGTCTCTTAATTCCCATCAATTTCACTGGCTTCAATGTTCTTCCAACTGAAACACAACAATGCTTGCAAACACTGCTGTTTGGCAGCAGAAATAAACAAACCAAGACGGCCTCTCTCATAGGAGGGACCTACCACCTTGTACAATTTTCTCTCAATATTCCACCGTAAGATTAAAATAAAATAAATAAATACACCCAACAGTCATACACATAGTCCTGACCCCACACTAGGTTAACCTGTATCGTGGTTATCAAAAACTACAAGGGACTTGCAATCCCACAACACCCAGACTTAAAAATAATTGTGGGTTACACTATTATTTGTATTGGTGCGGAAATCGAACCTACGGCCTCACGCTTCGCAGCCGGCATACTCCCACTGCGCCAAAGAGACTGTCAAATAGTTTTGATGATCCATCCTTAATCATAAATTCTATAACAATAACTAAAGCGAACACAATAATAATAATAAGCAATGATAGCTCAGTGGGGAGTGGTATGGATTGTCGAGACGAAAGTCGCAAGTTCGAAATTATTTAATGTTCGCGTAAACATAAGAACACAATAAAATCATCATAAAACTATTCGTCCATCAAAGGACGACATCGACCGGACAATTTACTAAGTAGACGCGGAATGAGATGTAAAGTCCGTGGTACTAAATCAACGAGCCGGGCCATAAAGTCGTCGCGCTCGTAAACACTGGTGTTGCCACCCGCGGTGTCAAGCATCGCGGGCTTGCCGACTTTTCAATTATTATTTTTTGACACGCAAGGTGAATATAAGTAGGTATAGTTTTTAAAGTAGAAGAGCTACGATGTTTTTATGGCACAGACCGGCAAACGAGCAAGTGGATCACCTGATGGTAAATGATCTCCAACGCCTACAATACCAGAAGAATCATTGCCGATATTTAAGGAAAGGGATTCGGAAGGGCAGGGGAATTTGGGCTTTCAGATTTCTGACTCACCTTACGAAACGTAGCATCAAACCGCTACTTTGCGTCGGGTTTCTGTGAGACAGTGGGAACGACCCGGATGAGCTGGCCCATTCTTGCTGTAAACAAAACTGTTTACAGCGTGGCTCTACCACTCAAATGTAGACACTTTTGTCTACAGCATGAATGGGCCGGCTCGACTGGGTTATTACCACTATCTCACTGAAAACGGATGTAGTGTGACAGCTCGCTGTTGCATTTTGTACCCTCCCTCTTTTACTTCCAGACCCCATTTTTTTGCTTTAAAGTCTGCACCGCAACTATTATTTTTTGGTATTGTGGACGTTCATCCATTTTTTGGTGATCCCTACTTACTTTCAGGTGACCCACTCGCTCCTTTGCTGGCATCTGCTATTCAAAATGAACCACTATGCTCAGGTAATACTAATTTTTTGTTTTTTTTTTGGGTACGTCCAGCGAGGAACAGCCATAATAGAAACTAATTCTTTTAGTGTGTTTCTTTAATGTTTTAGGTTAGTGTTAACTATAGCCTATTGTCACTGTTCATGATTCGATTACAGTTTAGAAAGAAGAAAAAAAGAAAGAAAATTTATTAGCCACAGATCACAATAAATTTACAGTAAAACAATACGTAGGTACTAACTAAAAACCATCAATATTGTTTTGATAATTGCGCGTCGTTATGCTTTAAAATACCATTTCTTTTTAAGTTATTTTATAGCGTTTTATATTTAGGTACGAAGGGTTAAAAGATAATTATTTTATATACGCAGACCAACCCGCATTAGACCCGTGTGGTGGACTGAGATCCAACCCTCTCATTAGCAAAGGAGCTCCGTACCCAGTAGTATATACAATACAGGGCTGATAGTAATTACAGATAATGGAAATGAATATATCCCACTTTAAGGTTACAATAATTAGGGTAATACAATATTTTTATTTTATGTATATAAAAGCAAAACCCTGACTGGCTCATTATCGCTCAGACTAAACTGTTGAGAATAGAAATTTAAAAATTTATGAGGGTGGTGGTTTTATACTATGAGCATCGTTTAAAAAGAAATTTAACCCCTAACGGGAGATAATTTGTAAATATATCGGGTGAATCAGCGAGTGGAAAGCTAGTATAATATAAAATTTATAAAAGATATTAAAACAAAAATTACATACTGACTGTTCTATTGAAAAAATTCAGATACATATAGTTTTCGAACTGCGCTATATATAAACGTCGATCCCTAAAGAACGGCTCAAAAGGCATACAAATGCAAAACTTGTGGTGGCTCTATTACACAACTCATCATGTGACAGTACTGCATTTCAAAACTGCCGCTTCAGGCCTCGCGTCCGGGACAAACGCACGCCATTTACAACCATAGAGTAGATCGTAGCAGAAATGTAACTTTGTTTTGGAATTATAGATGTACCTATATACTTTAAGAAATTTGAAAATTTGTGTATTATCGAAAATTATTAATTCTACTAAACGTGTATATTATTATAAATATTCAAGTGTGGATGTTTGTGAGCTAGCTTTATACTAAAGGAATTCGTTATTTTTAAGCATAGGCCAGTAAACGAGCAAGTGGGTCACCTGATCGCAGCGTGCGATGTGACTTTGCCAGTCCACTAGTCATTCCCTTCATCCCGAACCGTCCTCCCCCCTCCCAAGCCTGCCAAAGATCGATGATAATTTTATATAATAATAATACTACCCCTGTGTTATATACGTCCCACTGCTGGGCACGGACCTCCTCTACTGAAGGAGAAGGGTTAGGCCTTAATCCACCACGCTTCGAAATTCTTTTGGAAAACTCCTCAGGTATATAGGTTTCCTCACGATATTTCCTTTACCGTTAAAGCAAGTGATAATTAACAATTATTAATACACACGTAACTTAAAAAAGTCAGAGGTGGGGCTTATGCTTATGCTCTTGGGGCTGGTTTTGAACCTGGGGTAAGACGTAAGCGTCTCGACAGTCTATACCACTCCCCGCTGTGCTATCACTGCATTTTTATATACCTAATAATTTTATACACATCAAAATCTTAAAGAGTTGTATTACTTTTAACACTTGACTGCGTCTGCATTTATTCAAAAGTCGTAAACAAAGATCCGATTCCGTAATCGGAAGTGGGATTGCCTGATTTAACCCGATCATTTCGGTTCCGTGAGAGCGATCAAATTCGCTGTACAAATGGATTTAATTTAGAAATTTATTGAACTTGCTGTGTACGCGCCATCACTAAATGGTAATAGAATTATAGTTCTAATAAATGGATGGCATGAATGAGAAACATTACTTCTATGATCAACTGTTAACTAAAATATTATGCTTATAACTTTTGAGTTCCCAAAACACCAAATATATATAACAATACAAATTCAAAATGACGGTATTAAGGCTAGACAAGCTGCGCGATACATAGAAATTGTCCCACTAAGTTGCGGTCAATTGACCGTAACTCAATATTACCATCTTGCTTACTCTCAACTAGAACCCCTATCGCGCTCCCTGTTTATGAGCTGTCAAACTCCCGCTTTATGTGGCGCAATTTTACTTCTAAACAGGCAGTCTAGTAGTATACATTAAGGTCTTTTTATTAAGGATTCTTTTTTTTATTATAGAACTAGCCTTTGCTCACGGCTCCGCCCGCGTGAACGGCCTTTTCCGAGATAAAAATTAGCCTATGCTACTCAGTAATTATGTAGCATTCTAACGACAAAAAAAATTTTGAAATCGGTCCTGTAGTTTCTAACTTTATTCGTTACATACAAAAATACAAATCGATCCTCTTTATAATATTAGAGTAGATATTGATATACAAATACAAAATGACGGTATTAAGGATTCTTTATTTTTTATTATACAAATATGGACAAATCCATTGCATGTCGTGCTATTAATTCACGTAGAATTTATAAACTGAAAATATTTTTATAAAGTATGCAAAATGTTTGTACGGGTTTATTCGATGAAGTAGATCAGTCGATTCAGGTCAATCGTTTTAGGCTACATTTTAGGTCCTAGATAGCGCGCACATAAAAAATTCTCCAAAATAAATGATTACGTTTTATAAAATTCAACATAATTATCTGAATTTCAGAATGTAAAACTAACTAAATGTCTAGACAAATTGAATAAACTTGCAAATCACATCGCATCAAACAATTTGCTGAAACCGCGATTCAAAACAAAGAGATAATAAAATCAATCAAACATTTACTGCCGTTTGAGTAACCCATAAGAAATCCCTGTTTTTGCATAACATGGGGATGCAAAATAAGATTGTGCTTACTCTTATAAAACGCGTTGTGCGAGAGGAGAGTGTGGGGCGTCGATCATTGTTATCGCATGCGTTATGGCCCCACGTAAAACGGGAAACCATGTGACGCGACCGGGAGTGCCGGATTATCGGAAATGGATGCCGGATTATGGAAATTTAATGTGTTTGTTTTTATTGTTAAATTGTGTGTATTGAAGCATTGCGTTGCAGTGATATGGTACTTAAATTGCTTAAATTGTAGTGTAGTTATATTGAAACTTTACAGCTAAACTTTTATGTCATGAAATTGAATTTAGCTGTCATACACTCCGAAGTCAATGGAGAACTTAATAGTCTAGCTTGACAAATAACAGATTTAGAACTGCTGAGATCAATTTCAAATACTATAATGCTAACATATGAGTCGCATAATAATATTGGGACATAGAATCAAATATCTCGGGATGACGAACGCATTGCAGTACTTTGTTAATTTGAAAGTTCTGGATACTACTTTGCTACTATTTATGAGCAAGTATTGTACTTACCATCAAGTGAGCGACCTAAGGGGCTAGCACGAATAATTTGGGAGAACGTATTCGTATCGAAATGACAAAAAATTGTTTGAATCTTCATACAAATGCTAGCGTTCTCGATTCGAATACTTATTCGTAAGTTGTTCGTGCTCGCCCCCCTGCTCGTTCCATTCCGACCATTCAAATTAATAAAAAATGAATTAACTATTATTGATTTACTCATGGTAACCCTACAAAATTTATCTTACTGTACTTTTCCGCAATACAATTTATTGAGCCAGCAACAAAGATGAGCCGAGTGCCGGCTGATCCGGGATTAGGATTTTACGCGCGACGCGTAAAATTTTCATTTAAACGCGTTCAAATGTTACACAGCGGCCGTAAACGCCGGTAACTGGTTGTAAATCCACGTCACTCCGGCAATGTTCCCGATTTAACTCGTGTTTTACCTACTGATCCGGCGATGCCGGTGATATGGAGTTCCGGAACTTTTTAGTGTTATGTGCAGTCTCATTTTATGTATACATGTGTTTATAAGTACATGTTTTTACGGCTGACAAGATGTTTAGGAGTTAGTATAAGTTTGAATTATAGTCTTTTTAGTGTTATGTGCAGTCTCATTTTATGTATACATGTGTTTATAAGTACATGTTTTTACGGCTGACAAGATGTTTAGGAGTTAGTATAAGTTTGAATTATAGTCTTTTTAGAGCTTATTAAAGAAGCGTAGTGGAGTGGAGTAGTCTTTTTATTTATTTGATTTGGGACAATCAGTGGTAATTACATTGTAACTTAATAATATAATAACATTCTCGCAAATTGCATGATAAAAGCATCACCTTCAGAAGTCACAGCATACATTGAAAATATTATTGGAGAAGAAAAAATCTTTCAAGCACCGTATTCTGTTATTGACCACCAATATCAGTTTTTACATGCATATAAGTCACTGTCATTGGAAGTAAACAAACTCGGAATTGTGCCTCTTTTAGTGTGGTCACTGCTCTGCATTAAGCTTGTTACTTCGACACAATAGTGATACATTTAAGCAAACCTTTGCTATTTAACAGCCTTCGTAGCAAAGTGGTTGAGTAGAGTTGGCTGTGAAACGTGAGGTCATGGGTACGATGCTCACATAGAGTCAAATGTTTATGTGAACCTCAAATATTTGTTTCGAGTATAAATGTGAGTATCTTGTAATTAATTCCCCACGATATTGGATAATCGTATCTCACTGTAAGGTCAGGACTATGTGTGTGACTGTTGGGTGTTATTTACTTTAATATTATTTATCTAAATCACTTCCCATGCGATGCAGCATATCTAAAGCATCTTGTAAAGAATCCGTTTCAACCACAGACGCTGCAGCGCTGGTTTTAACGTATTTTTAAAGTTTTTTTATTTGTTTTTATTAAGGGATTTTTATCCAGTTTTACAAAAATACATATATTGACATATGATTTGATGAATGACTGGTGAACAACTGTCACTAACCGACATAATTTCTATGATATTTCCGATTTTGTCTTTGATAAAATCCCCTGAATCAGACCTACATCCATCCTATTTAATTTCAATTCGTTCACCAGCGAGTCGCGCTCATCTTTATTCCGGATACATTCTACCAGAAAATGTTGCACATCTTCAATTTTGTTACAACTAATATTTTTAAAAAATGAAATAAGACCTTTCCATTTTTTTAATATACGCATGTAATCCCCGAAGGGGTAGGCAGAGGTACACCTGGTTACAACCAGTACACCCACATTTCGCCGAGCGTATCTCCGTCCCACAATGTGATAGAGGGCGAGCCTATCGCCATACCGGGCACAAATTTCAGACTCCAGGCTGATACTGAGCATTTCGTAATAGAAAAACCCAATACCACTAAACTCGACCCGGGGATCGAACCCGAGACCTCAGCGTTAGCCTCAATCGTAACGCGTACGCATTACAACTGCCCCACTTAGGCAGTCTGAGGTAACTGAACTAAAATAACAATAAATCCTTGAACATTTGCTATCCACTATTTAACAGTTATGGTGCGTCGCAGCATAAAGCTAAATGCAATATTTAAATAACGCCAATGCAAAATGAATGCAGATACAGAGCGCTCTACATTACTACATTAAATTATTCATTTGTATTTGCATTATAAAGTAATACTAACCGTGCTGTTGCATTCTTTTATCCACCCACCTTCAAGGTCTCTGGAGTCGTCACGTGCAAGCGTTGGTGAACCTCACAGACATAGATGTATACAGACATCGTAAGTACTTCAACGAACGAAATATTGTTGTAATATTGTAAATACGTGTTAAATAAAACAAAACTTTGTATTTTCAGAGAAACAATTTGTGGTTTATTTCAAGATCCTCAATAATATAATCTTGTAAAACGACATTTAAAGTTTACTAATATCGCTTCCTCAATTGTATCCTCCGATAAGTTTTTATAACATTAAATTGCACAAGGTAATTTATGCGTCATCCGCCATTTAATCATAGTTCACACGTCACTCCGATTCTCTATCATTTTCCACAGACCACATAGATACGTGAAGCGCGCCAATTCAAATTAATGAAATGTCATTAATTTCATTACACATATTTGTATTTTTTCTCTAATATTCTCAAGTATTCGAAGTCCGAAGTCAAGATCTTTAACCGATTCAGAAAAGGAGTTTTTTTTTTTATTTCGAGATTCATCCCATATGTATGTAACCGAATGTTGTGTCAGATTTTAAATAGCTGCTGTGACTTCACAAAGTTTTAACAATATTTTACGACAAATACAAAACTTAGAAGCCGACTTAAATTTTGGTGGAGTTACAGCATTAACATTTAAATTCCAATACAATAACACAATCACGTGTTGTCCGTTGAGGAGTTTTATTTTTTTACTCCGTACCCTGTCCTCAAATCTTAACCAAATTTATACGGGACCACATCGCAGCTAAACTCTATTATTCTATAGCTTTTCTATAACTCTAGTATCTCTATTATTTTTCCAACAAAATCGGTCCACAATTGGCGGAGAAATCCTCCTCCATTTTTGAAGTCGGTTAAAAATAAAGAGGTTTTGTATGTTCGACTAACTGTTTACTGCGATAACGTCGATTGTAAACTAAATCAGATTACATTGGGTAAGATCTCATACTTCGCTGCGGCTCGCGAAATAGAAACACTTGCGGTGTCTATATAGATCTATGTCTGCGGTGTACTCTGAATAGGGGTTAAAATTACAGCGAGGTTGCATAATACAGTGGTTGTACCGCAACTAACTCCGACTTGCAATATGCACCTGTTTATTGCCAGGATGAGTTATAGGGATGTGGGTGTATCGATAAAATATCTTCTTTTTTCACTTGTCCTTATCCCACTCGTAGTGTAGTCGGCGCAACATTATTTTAACATATGTTACAGAAATATTTGGCTTGTAGTTTTTACGACCGGCCGCCTACCTGACGTCAACCCTGGGGACATTATCAATAAAATATAATGAGAAAATAGAAAAAGGAAATGTATTTATATATTTTGTATGTATATATTTTGGCAATGTATCCTCAGAGGTCTAAGTATTAGAACTACGCAAAATTGTCTACTCGAATGGGCCGGGTCGCCCGGGTTATGACCACTGTCTGTTGCATTCCGTACGAAGAGTGAGATATCCGGAGGCCCAAATTCTCCTCCCCTTCCCAATCCCTTACCTTTAAGATCGGCAACACGTCCACGATCCTTCTGGTATTGTAACTGTTCATGGGCGGTGGAGATCACTTACCATCAGATGACCCACTTGCTCGTCTTATGGACTATGCTATAAAAAAGCATTTGTAAGATTTGAATATTGACCACTGACCAGTATTTAAAAACATATTTTTTTCTAAATTCGAAAATTATCGACATAGTCCCGTCCCTACGTTCTAGAACAACAGAACGAAGCAACTATTAAATATGAAATTTTAAGCGTGCGTCTGATAAATTCAATTTTAGTTTAAATTAATCCTACTATCCTATTAGTATTATAAATGTGAAAGTTTGGATGTTGGTGAGTTTGTAAATTTGAATGTTTGATAGCACGCCTTAACGGCTTAACGGTTTTGGATAAAATTTGGCACACAGGTAGACCAATCATAGGTTAGGACATCTTGGATTAGGACATGGCTACAATTTAGCCCGGTAGAGGCCATTCACGCGAAGCCGCGAGTAAAAGCTAGTGCGAAATAAATTTATACTAAACAGCATGGCAAGGGCAAGGCTTCCATGATTAAACAGGTATTCTGGATGTTCATGGGCGGTGGAGATCATTTACCATCAGGTGACCCACATGTTCGTTTGTCGGCCTCTGCTATAAAATAATAATAATAATAATAATAAATATTCAGGAGTCAGATGTAAAAGGCAGTTTGCAGCCTGCGTATATTGAATAAACCGGGATAATTAATTAAATAACCAGGATAAAATAGTTATAAAAATATGTAATGTATTTAATCTACATTTGATCAAATAGTTTGCGATGCCAGCGA
The DNA here is from genome assembly GCA_905332985.1 of Mimas tiliae. Lineage (NCBI taxonomy): Eukaryota > Metazoa > Arthropoda > Insecta > Lepidoptera > Sphingidae > Mimas > Mimas tiliae. Next base: position 594,612 of record HG995243.1, read on the forward strand.
GCGATGTGCTCAGTTAATTACTGGAAAACGTTAATTTTGCAATTCTGATGAGTGTGGGTATTCACGGATGAACGATTTGCGCCCGATATCAGGAGGCCAATTCTCGTAATTTTAAATGTTCAAAATATCATTCCGATCTAGTCTCAGCGTCAAGAAAGTTGCAAATGGCATTCTCTTAAATAATCAACGTCAAATGTGAACATAGATCGTAATGAGATTGAATGTAGAATAAAAGTTGACTGAAGCCAAAACGGTATAATGCTACTGCTAATGCTAGGTGCATTTGACGTTGATTATTGGTTTAAGAGAATGCCATTTGCAACTTTCTTTACGCTGAGACTATCGGAATGATATTTTGAACATTTAAAATTACGAGAATTGACCTCCTGTGCGTGTATGATTGCAGATGCAAAACTATAGGTACTTAGGTACTTTTTTATAGCATAGGCTAGCAAATAACGCGCGGGTCACCTGAAGGTAAGTGATCTCCATCGCCCATGAACGCCCTCAATACCAGAAGAATCATGGAAGCGTTGTCAACCTTAAAGGAAAGACATAATTAAAGGATTGGGAAGGGGAGGGGGATTCGGGCCTCCGGATATCTCACTAACCGTACAAAACTCAGAAGTAAGCTGCTACTTTACGTCTGTTTTCTGTGAGACAGTGGTAGCGACCCGGACGAACCTATTCGTGCTGTAAACAAAAGTGTCTACAGCGTGGCTCTACCGCTCAACATATTTCGTATACGATATTTTTCAGAGGGGCTAGCACGGAAACTTGCGAAAAGTTATTCGAGCTGTCATCGACAACAATTTCTATGAGATTTTAGTACAGCGCCTCTATCGTACGTAAAAGAAACTAATATATATGGAATATAGACCAATGATATTTAAGGAATTATCTATCGAGCCCTCGATACCTTTACATTACGATTTCGATAGTTTTCCGTGCTAGCCCCTCAGTCCGCTATCGTGCGATCATCCGAAATTAGGCTTTAAACATGTAGATATAACTAAATCTTCTTGTTCTTCCACGTGCCCTTATCCCACTCGCAGTGGGGTCGGCGCAAAATGCTTTTAAAGTGACTTCAAAAAAGGAGGAGGTTCGCAATTCGGCGCGTTTTTTTTTAATTTATGTTTTGCTTTTTTTTATGTGTGTACATTGATTTCTCCGCCAATTGTGGACCGATTTTGTTAGAAAAAAAATCACTCGATAAAGTTTAGCTGCGATGTGGTCCCATATAAATCTGGTTAAGATCTGATGTCGGAGTACGGAGATATAAAATAAAACTCCTCAACGGACAACAGTACACTCGTCGCGATTATTTCCAACTCCTCCTTAATTTTCTATTTGATTAAGTTCGTTGCGGGACAAAGACAATTTAGCATTTCCAGAGACTCGCCGAGCTTCACTGCTCGGTGTCAACAAAAATGCGTGCCACTGTCGATCCTGGTGCACAGGAGTTACAGTGGCGGGTGTGTGGGCGGGATAGTCTCGTCGCGATTATGTTATTGTATTGGAATATGATATTGCTGTAACTACCACTAAATATTGAAAAATAATATAACGTTTAACAAAACTTATAAACCGACTTCAAAATAAAAACACTGAAAAGTCATAAATAACAAATTCTATATTTACAGTTTTGTTAAACTTTATTTTATTAACACATGATACAGAAAGATTTAGCTTGTAGTTTTTACGACCGTCCGCCCACCTGATGTCAACCCCTCTGGGAAGAAATCACCCAGATCCGAAACAAATATTTGTGGATCACACAAACATTTTATCTCGGTGCGGGAATCGAACCCGCGGCCTCTCGCTTCACAGCCATCGGTCGAGTAGATAGAATTTTTAATATAAAGTACAAATCAATAAATCCAGCAGATAGCTCACCTCAGTTATGGTACAGGTGGGAGTAATAGCTCGTCGAGACAGTCGGATGTTTGCCTGGCTTGTCTACAGTCTAGACCGAACCTATTTTAATTGGCTGTGCACCTGCACCATATGTCTATGAATGTTATTGTGGTTCTCAATTAACTTTTAGGTAGCAATAGTGGGCGGGCGATATTTGAGTTTGTAGTTTTTACGGGTATTTTAATGTTGTTTGTTTTATTTTTAGTTTAAATGCAATTGTGGCGGTCATATTAACTGTAGTTCGCACAACTACTAGTTGGCAGTGATAATATTGCTGTATAATTATAAAAGTTCTGCTCTTTTATATTATTATTTTCGTATTCATGCCTCAGAACGCAATTTCATTTTGCAGCATTTAAAACGAAAGAAAATAATCCAATCAGTTTGAGTGGTAGAGCCTTGCTGTAGAAACTTTTGTCTACGGCATGAATGGGCCGGGTTGTTACCACTGTCTCACAAAAAACCGACGTAAAGTAGCAGCTTTAAATATCCGGCCCAAATCGCCCTCCCCTTCCCAATTCCTTAATTATCTCTTTCCTACGAGTATAAGGTCGGCAACGCGCCCATGATTCTTTTGGTATTGTGGGTGTATATGGGCGGTGGAGATAACTTACCATCAGTTGACCTACTTGCTCGTTTCCGACCTATGACAAAAAAAACTTTTTCGCAAGTTGTTCATGCTACGATGCTAACCCCTCTTATCCGAAGTTAATTTAACCATAAATATTTTTTTTAATCATAAGCAACATAAATCTGTACACCTTTGTTAACGTTTAACTTTTCAATAGTTTTTATCAAAGCGTAGTTGCATTCCTATAAAACTTAATTAAAACTCTTGCTTACACACATCGGTCATAACTAATCGTGTCAAAAATCAGTTTACTTGCTACAAAAAATGGACTTTGCCCCAAAGTGTTGTCTATAATTCGACAAAGTAGTTATTAAGTATCCTAGCGAAGTAACCAATAACTAATAAAATCCATTGAATTTTATTTATTGAAATAAAACTAGTTTATACGGATTTTATCGCGGTTTAATTTTAGAGCCACTCAGAGCGATTGGTCGCTTTCGTAATGTAGGAAATTGTACCGACAAGTTACTGTTAATGAGTTTGTTGTACCGTTTCCTTATCCAACGATGGGCCATTTTAAGTTTTGATGTTTGCTCCAATTTCTTAGTCTAAAATGGGTTGATCGGATGGCGACGTGGTTGTTTCCATTCATGAGTTTTAAATGTTGATTGTTTTGTTTAAATTGAAATAAAACTAGTTTATACGGATTTTATCGCGGTTTAATTATTATTTTAGTCCCGACGTTTCGAAAACTTTTCAGCCTTCGTGATCACGGGAGAGACTGAGGTGTAGGTCCTCTCGAAAAATTAATGTTACATTGGCTACCTTCATTTTAAAAAAATACATTTATTTTTTAATTATTTAAAAAGTTAGTTGAATTGTATTTACGGCAAGTATGTTAAACTCATTAATTATACGATCTATTCGCGGGTAATGCGTTAATTCGATTAATTTTAATGCATTTACGAGCTGACACGTGTCACAGAGCATCACCGCAATGACATGCCTTTTGAATTTCACCGCTGAATGCTCATCGCGCGAATAAGGGCTTGTTTACACGTATCAAATATAATCGTTCCGGGAAATCTGGTGGGTGTGACAAGTTATACAACGTCATGAGGTCTAACTCATGGTGAGCAAAATAGTAGCAAGTTATAGGTGGTAGGTCCCTCGTATGCGAGAGGCCGTCTGGGTTGGTACCACCGCTTTGTCTATTTCTGCCGCCAAGCAGCAGTAAGTAAACACTGTTGTATTTGGGTTTGAAGAATATTGAAGCTAGTGAAATTACTGGACATTATGAGACTTATCATCTTATGTCTCGGGATGACGAGTGCTGTTCAGGGACATGTAGTGCTCTGTAATCTAGAGTTACGTGTGACGTTGCTTTTGTTTATGGGCAGGCGTGAAGTTTAACATCAGGCGACATGCTCGTCTCGTCATTCAAGTAAAATAACAGTTTAGCATATTAGAAACAGTTACAAGAGTCGTAAGACAGCGACACTTACTGCATGACAAAAGTTATGAGTATATACATACGCACTCACGCCAGTAATCGCTGAAGGGGTAGACAGAGGTGTAACCAGTACACCCACATTTCGCCAAGCGTATCTCCGTCCCATGGTGTGATAGGGGGCGAGCCTATCGCCATACCGGGCACAAATTCCAGACTCCCGGTTGATACTGAGTATTTCGTAATAGAAAAACCCAATATCACTTTTACCCGACCCGGGCATCGAACCTGACACCTCAGCGTCAGTCTCAGTCGTACCGCGTACGCATTACAACTGCGCCATCGAGGCAGCTATTAGTATATATCAATAAACGCTATGGCGGCATAAACAGGACACAGAGTCGACAACATTCACACGCTTCATCATACAAGCATACGAATGGTGGCGAAACAGCGCTCTAAAACTGATTTTATGTGAGGACAGATCGTTGCGAGAAACCACGCTTCATGTGACTGAGACCTTTGTTTGCTTAATTAATTACCGATGCATAATACATTTTCATTATTAATGTTATCTAAATTTAATAACTGTTTAGTATGAGATATTTTATCGCGTGCTTCTTTGTGCTTTAACGTTAATTTAATAAATGTCTTCTTTGACCCGACTGCAACCTAAAAGTTCGCGTCATTTTAAAATAATTATTCTTGTTATTAATAAGGTCGTGTTGCATCCAATTTAGTCAGCATTAATGGGCCGGTACGAATGGGTTAGTGTAAAATCAACTGTTCAATCGCATGCGATTTGACCCGTTTGAACAAACTTTCAATTCAATTGATCAACAAAAATCATACAGCTTTAGTTGATTCAAGTAAGTTGATCCTCTAAAATTGTACCGTGTGAAGCCGCTTTTAAATCGTAGTATTTTTATTGTCCAGGTAGACAAATGAGCTGCGGCCCGGCTGATGGTAAGCGGTCTTGTACTGCTGCTCATGTACTTCAGCAATTCCGGAGAACAGCCAGGCCCCTACCTACCATGTGGCGGTATACTTAATATAATCCTGCTCCCTTAGAATGCAAAAAATCAAAAACTATACGTTCCATCATGTCTTCTCAGCTTTATATCGTACTAGCTTTTACTTGCGGCTCTGCCCGCGTGAATATCTTTATCTGAAACAACTCCCTCATCATCATTGCCTAAAGGAATGATTTTCGATATATCGCGAAATGTGTAGTTGCATATTTGATTTTAGGTGAACTACTACGAAGTTTCGAGTGTCATTACTATTTTTTCATAGAAACTTATATTCCATTTTTTACCCCTTTAGGAGATGAATTTTCAAACAAAAATAATTCTATAAAAATCCCTTCTTAGTGCTCACTTACCTTATTCAAGGAACCTTTTTGCAAATTTTCAAGTTTGTAGCCCCAGCCTAACTCTGCATTGATGAATCAGTTAGTAAGTCAGTCAATCAGTCAGGACAAGTAATTTTATATATATACACCATAGATATACCCAACAACAGTCACATACATAGTCCTGACCCCAAACTAGGTTAACCTGTATCGTGGGTATCGGGAACTACGAGGGACTTGCGGCCCCACAACACCCAGACCCGAAACAAATATTTGTGAATTAGACAAACATTTGTCTCGGTGTGGGAATCGAACGCAGGCCAATCGCTTCGCAGCCGGCTACTCGCCCACTACACCACGGAGGCTGTCTGTATATAGATAGATAGATAACGTCACACGTTGGTTTCTCGACCAATCACAATAACACGGCACGAACGTTCGTGTCGTATTTTTACACCACATTCTAATCCAGGTGATCACTCTTGCAGTAAGTAAGGTCAGTCGCTCGCAATCGGTTCAATAAAGCCTTCCACCAATAGCCGCGATCTCTAACCGCGATAAATATTTCTAGTACATTTAGTATGAGATCCCGCGCGAAGTTACACACTGCCGGGATCTAGACACCAGCTATCTGAATGGGACGCGACGCGATCCGTGAGATCTGCGATTTTTGTTTTTAGTATATTTTGTATGGGGTAGCGCGCGATCTTTCATACCTACTGCCGTAATTTAAACAGTGATCTACAGAATTGTGTTGCCACAATGTATAATTGGATACAAAAACTGATATAATATGTTGGTGTTTTATGGATTTTATGCTATTTTATCGCGAAATCTTATACATACGCACTCACGCTTGTAATCCCCGAAGGGGTAGGCAGAGGTGTGTAACCAGTACACCCACATTTCACCGAGCGTATCTCCGTCCCATGATGTGATAGGGGGCGAGCCTATTGTGATAGCGAAATCTTTCATGCGCAAATAAAAGCAAATCAAAATCAATAACAAATATAACTTTGATTTTATTATTTTTTCCATAAAATGCTGTAATATTTTCGTTGTTTTTGTATCTAAATCTGAAAAATACTGTAAAAGCTGAAAATATCTTATCAACCCTATTTAAGACGACTGACGGGTCGTAACGGGCTCTGATTGGTGGACGTTGAACAGATTGCAATAATAGATCGCGGCTGTGTGTAGCGATCGCAGATAGCAGGATCGCGGCCAGAGATTGCGATCACAGATCGCAGCTTTTAGTGAAGGCTTAACGTTGCGCTGTGTGACATAAATTGACATGGCAGGCGTCAAAGGAATGTCGCGCCCATTTATTTTCAATTTTCCGCTCTCTGACTCCACTGAGGAACTGGGACGCAACATTTGCTTTTGATTATAGAGTCTATATTGCCTTGTGCTATTTGATAGTACGTCTAATCATAACCTTTCTGTAAAAACTACCGACAATATCTAGAACTTAGTCCCTGAGTAGGAAAATTATTTCCTACTCCATCTTTAGACCCTGTAACCCAAAAACTATATATCTGCTATTAATTATCGAGGAGTTGCAAAGCGATTGATTGCAGCATCAGGTCAAGGTTATCTACTTAAGAATACTCTCAATTAAATTAACTTTCATCTAAAAACCTACAACCAAATCAGTTCATTGTTTTAGGCGTATCGCAAAGACAGACAAAGATTCTTTTTTGTCGGGTGTTAAAAATAATACGCGCTGAGTTCCAGAACTGGTGGCGTGCGTTGATAGAGGCGATGGCGTCATCTTACATTACACACAGTATTGGTAGGTATATACTACCAGATTTTTTATTATGGCCATTTTTGGCGCCACAGCCTCCGTGGCGCAGTGGGCGAGTAGCCGGCTGCGAAGCGAGAGGTCATGGGTTCGATTCCCACACCAAGACAAATGTTTGTGTGATCCACAAATATTTGTTTCGGGTCTGGGTGTTGTGGGAACGCAAGCCCCTCGTAGTTCCTGATACCCACAATACAGGTTAACCTAGTGTGCGGTCGGGACTATGTGTGTGACTGTTGGATGTATTTATTTATTTATTAAGGGATTAATAATATATGAAGTAGACATAACAAAGCCTTACATTGGCCTGTTATCAAAGGAATTAAGTAACGTCTTTATAAAGCCTAAGTCTATGTGAAAGATAATAAAACACCCTTAAAGAGTGTTTGAACATTAAGGGATTAATCCCTTAAAGTTCGTTGATGTGAAAAGACATAAAGGCGTATGGATAACCGAAAATTCTGAGAATCGTAAGTTGTAAGAGCCTAGAGTGTACACTATAGGCTGTTGTATATTCTTTTATACATGTCTAGATGGCATGCAAAAAGTAAAACATATCCTACTTTGTAGGTGTGAGTATTGACTCACTCTGGAGTGTGATATTTCGCTTTTATATTATTATATATAACATATACAACGTGTTACAGAAGTTGTGGTCAAAATTTAGCAATTTATAGTGTACGACGTGTGATTGAGAGTGTTGTGTTATTGTGATGAAGTGATTATTTCACCCTTTATAAATATTTTAAGATTTTGATAAGATCTAAACACTCACTATCAGGTATATGCAACGACCCTTAAATATGACCACACCTTTCTGTAACATGTTGTAAATATAGAACATAGATAAATTATTACACGTCATACATTACATAGTTATTTTCCAACAGTGTACAGGCTGTACAATGTATACATATATATATAATGTATAAGGATTTTAACACGTCGCACCTTAAAGACAAACCGTTACTAAACGAAATTTTTCAAGAATTGACACTATTTTTACATGGAATTTTACACTTTCATAAAATTTCTACTTTTAGAGGTAGATGGCGCTAATTTTGTAAATGCAATATCGTGTTTATACTAGTTGTTGTTTCATTTTATATTTTCGTTTAGTAACGGTTTGTCTTTAGTGCGACGTGTGTAATATTGGCAAACAGTCACGTGCTAATGTGTTGATCGGGACATTAGCGTGACACCGTGACACGATGGTACACAATGGCGGAATGACCCTTGCTGTCCCACCGTACCATCAAGCCGGCCGTCATTACCGATCGTTCATTAAGGAACATGTGTTTACACTACACTTCGGTAAAGTTTACACCGTGGCTTGCACAGATTAATTAAATCATGGTCTGTTTTGATTGAATCATGATATTTTTATTGAGTTTATCTATAATAATGATAAATAGCTGTTTAGTTTTAATAAAAATTTTGAATTGCAAGGACGTCTAAAATTGGAAGCGACAAATACAATTAAATCCAATTAAGACAATACTAAAGAGACTTAGCGTCTTAAGAAGTGAAACGTAATAAGCGGTACAGGAAAAATTAAGATCGTACATACAAAATTCATACTAGCTCGTTTGCCGACCTATGCAATAAAAAAACTACGGACTTCGTAGGTTATAACATTATCATGGATTAATATTCAGGATCGAGTAGAAAATGGGATATTATGCGGAAAGGTGAATCATAAATCTATATAAAAACATGCCTCAAGTTACGAGGAGCGACGTACTCGTATTAAGTGGAAAATCATATTAAAGGTTATCGTTTTAGGCGGGTTTTTGAATACATAAAAACATAAACGAATATAATATAAGATCTTTGAATATTATTATAAAAGAAAGTGGTGTTCTTTTTACATGTTTCAACTTAACAATGGCCGCTCGGTTAAACCGACGATCGCATTAAGCGTCGAATGAATTCAACAAGAATATGAGATGTCGGACGCACCCGACCGGTGCAGAAAAGAGGATTATCAAACGTCAGTGAGGGGGACAGGTTAAACAAAGCTTTAAAAATGATTCCGGACCAAAAAAAAAAGTTTGACTAGCTGGATCTTCTCAGAACTGGGTCGCGCCGCGTAAAATCCAGTGGTAAAGTAAGCCCACTGAGTTTGTTTCTAATACTTAACAATTCTGGACTAATATAAAAATATTGTAAACTTTATTGTTGCCCGGTGTATTTTGACGATGCTATGTATGTTATGTATACATTAGTTGATATGATTTCTATACATAAGTTTCTTTATTTTGTACTGACTTGTCATAAGCGCTATTTTAATTGCCTACACGTCGAATAAAACTATTTCATTTCATTTCATTCATAATGTTTTCACTGTTAGCTTTATAATCGTTCATCTGTCTGTACTGTCTCAAATAGGACATTCCCGACAACCTGATACATTGTTTAGATCCAGTATACTTTTTTGTAATACATGAAAAGATATCAAAATTACTTTTTTTATGGGATAGGCTGGCAATCGAGCAAGTGGGTCACCTGATGGTAAGTGATCTCCACCGCCCATGTACGCCCACAATACTAAAAGAATTATCGGCGCGTTGCCGGCCTTAAAGGACTGGGATAATTAAGGAATTGGGAAGGGGATTTGGGCCTCCGGATATCTCACTCACCGTACAAAACGCAGCATCAAGCTGCTACTTTACGTCGGTTTTCTGTGAGACAGTGGTAACGACACGGACGAGCGGGTCCATTCATGCTGTAGACAAAAGTGTCTACAGTGTGGCTCTACCACTCACTACTACGAACTTCTACTTTATATATTTACATAAAAAGTTATGTAATTTGTGCAAAAAAAATTGTTTATAAATATTCTATTAATTTCTTATTACTTAAATAATAAATACATCCAACAGTCACACACATAGTCCTGACCCCAAACTAGGTAAACCTGTATCGTGAGTAACAGGAACAACGAGGGACTTGCGGTCCCACAACACCCAGGCCCGAGACAAATATTTGTGAATCAGACAAACATTTGTCTAGGTGCGGGAATCGAACTCACGTTTCGGGTATTACTTAATCAATGAGCTTTTTACTCTTGGTAAGAATAAAAATAGATGATTCCGTCTTGTCACGTCGACTGACATTTAAATGAGAGAGAGTAGAAAGGAAACAGTATTCAGATACAGATACATACTTATGTAGGGAAATACACGAGCTACATAAGATTTTACTAGGCCCTCGTAAATCAAGCTGGACCAATCGTTGGCCTTATCGACATATTTGGATCCTCAGTGATCTTGACTTGACCTTTTCTAACGCTAATCATAGGTCCGTCGGCTGTCAAGTACTTTGGCTGAACAGATTGCCTACTAATCTCAAGTACTTACGACTACTAGCCCTGTATTATATACGTCCCACTGCTGGGCACGGGCCTCCTCTACTGAATGAGAGGGGTTAGGCTTTAGTCTACCACACTGGCCTAATGTGGGTTGGCAGACTTCACATACCTTCGAAATTCTTATGAAGAACTTCTCAGGTATGCAGGTTTCCTCACGATGTTTTTTCTTCACCGTTAAAGCAAGTGATAATTAACAATTTATACACACGTAACTTAGAAAAGTCAGAGGTGTATGCTCTCGGGGCTGGTTTCGAACCTGCGACTTTCGTCTCGACAATCCATACTACTCCTCACTGAGCTATCACTGCTATCAAGTACTTAGATTTGGTTATTTTCTGAGTTAATTCCAGCATAAGCCAGTTCGCTAAGTAGTTTGTTATAACGCCTAAAGATTTTTTTTTTTTTTTTATTAGCTTAAGTGGCGAAACGAGCGCCTGATGGTAAGCGTCACGCTTCAATGTCCTTCGAACCGGAACACAACAGGGCTTACACACTGCTGTTTGGCGGCAGAAATAGACAAAGCGGTGGTACCAACCCAGACGGCCTCTCGCAAACGAGGGACCTACCACCTATTAAAAATTTTATAAAATATAATTAGATGCTATAAATATTGCGATGATTTCAAATAAGGAAATAATAAAAAATAGACTAAAACTGGTGAAAAATATTTAAGGCTTTGAGCCCATCGAAGTAAGATGACTTTGAGCCTTCATCATAGGCTTATTTTAGCGGAATAAGAAACGCCAAACAGATACAAGCGACAGACTCCCTGGTGTCTAGTCAGCTTTTTTTATAGTATAGGCCGGCAAACGAGCAAATGGGTCACCTGATGGTAAGTGATCTCCACCGCCCATGTACGCCCACAATACTAAAATAATCATGGGCACGTTGCCGACCTTAAAGGAAAGGGATTAGTAAGGGATTGGGAAGGATACCCCTCGTATTTGGGCCTCCGGATATCTCACTCACCATACGAAACGCAGCAGCAAGCTGCTACTTTACGCCGGTTTTCTGTGGGACAGTGGTAACGACCCGGAAGAGCCGGCCCATTCATGCTGTAGATAAAATTGTCTACAACGTGGCTCTACCACTCACTCAGCTTTAGTCTAATGCTGGAACTTGTATGATGATTGAGAAGCCGTGACCCAGAGAGTGTTTAAATCCACACTTTTACGCTATTTCTGCCAGTTTCAATGTAAAGTTAATGACATGTTTTTTTATTGGAATGTAAGTCAATATACTCGTCTGGCACAGATCTTCTAGCTCGGCCCTGATTCATAATTTTATTTTTATTTTTTTATTTTATTTTATTTAGGCATAATTACAGAGTAAAAACTACAATATTGCAAGAGAGAACTATAAACAATAACAAGAATACTAAGTTTCAACTCCGATGATAACTACGCACAACTTTACAAGTTATAATAATATAAACGCTTTATTTCACAAGTAGTTGAGCTACGCTGTAGACAATTGCTACAGTATGAAATAAATACATAACAGTAATAAATACAAATAAAATAATTAAATTTTAATGCGTCCCACACAAAGAAGCCTGTCAGCCTTTAAAAAACCTTCATTTGTATGAGCCTATACGTTAGAACTAATTTGTCACGCCCACAGATACGCATAGCACAGTTTAAAAAATAGGAGCGACTTTAAAAAACATAAAGTAAACTAAAAAATTTGGAATGTATTCTAAGTGATCAAATTGACTTTGAGTCGGGTCTGGGTGTTGTGGGACCGCAAGTCCCTCGTAGTTCCTGATACCCACGATACAGGTTTACCTAGTGTGGGGTCAGGACCATGTGTGTGACGGTTGGGTGTATGTAGAATAATGTTAACCGGGTGATTACCATTTACCACCCGGTTTACAGTCAATAAACGAGATTAGTTTGACTATCCGGTTAGATGCCGGAAATTAACCAATCAAACTAAGTCATTTGAATACGGGCCTTCACACTGTATTCTGATTAGCACATTTGTGCGCCCTATCCTGAGAAACAAACTAAGATAGTTAATTGAAAATAGGGGATAATCTGATACTACCGACACACAAACATAAGCTAGTGGTTTACAAATAAGGTGGACCTTTTTGTCATCATCAAACATATCGACCGACTGTATGATTGTTAAACTATGCCCATACCAAAATATTACGCAACCGTAAAAAACATTTCCATTGTTTAGGCGAAATGTCTCTTCAATGCCCTATTCATAAAGAAACCGCAAAAAATTAATATGGAAGTTGAACAGAAGCCCTCGTGAGCTCGTAATTTGGGTAGAATTGGAACCTTTTACGATTCAATAGAATTCTACGAAGTGAATGGAAGATTTTAGTGTCGTGAAGCGTGTGATAGTAATGGAGGTAATTGAGACCCTCCTGAATATATTGAAGTTGTATTTATGGAGTACTAGCTTTTTCCTCAATGCTCCGCCCGCGTTACAGTATAGGTTGGTAGAAAGTTTTTAAAAATGAAGACACGGCCTTCGTGGCGCAATGGGCGAGTAGCCGGCTGCGAAACGAGAGACCGTGAGTTCGAAGACAAATGTTTGTGTGATCCACATATATTTGTTTCAGGTCTGGGTGTTGTGGGACCGCAAGTCCCTCGTAGTTCCCGATACCCACGATACAGGTTAACCTAGTGTGGGGTCAGGACTATGTGTGTGACTGATGGGTGTATTTATTTATTTTTAATTGTTCGTGTGCTTTCCTTCAGCTATAAAATATTATATTGCAAAGATTCACTGTAGTTAGTTGGAGTATAGAACAGCTCAAACAAGTCCTTAACAGTAGGTTAATATTATTTCATCCTTGTTAATATTTGAACGAGGAACTTCTTCGGTAAATATAAACAGCATCATTTATTATTCTATATTGTTAAGTAATCAGTGATAGTTCCGGTTTCTTTCTTACTGCCTGGCATTTTCCAGGCTTTATTTGTTTATAACCGTCGTGCATGTATGAAAATTTTTGATGAGAGTGAATGAGGCCAAAGAGGTATGCATGGATCGTAGCAAGTGGAAATCCGTTGTATCTGCCTACCCCTATGGGAAACAGACGTGAGTTTATGTATGTGTGGATGTTTTCCAGGCTTATTTTTTTTAAGCTTGAATGTCGAGACGAGCAGGTCGCTCGCTTGATGGAAAGCGCCACGCCTGCCCTTAAACAGAAGCAACGCCACACAGAACTTTGAATTACAAAGCACTGCGTGGCATTGAACTACGATCGTCACCCCCAGACATAAGACGTTAAGTCTCATAATGCCCAGTACTTTTACCGGTTTCACCGGTAACACAACAGTACTTACACATTGCTGTTTGGCGGCAAAAATAGACAAAGCGGTGGCACCAACCCAGATTTCCTCTCGCATACCAACCAATTTGTTAGCATGTTCCTTGTAAATATTCATGTGAATATAAAGATAAATGGTTTAATGATAAATAACATTGAAAATCTCTTTTTATTTTACCCATAGTAATATAACAACCAAGTTGGTTTGTCATAAATGACAATTACATAAGAAAACTCACATAGTTTATGCTTTAAATATATAAAACAACATAATCTCACGCCTGTGTCGCCGAAAGGTCAGGCATAGTTGTAATTAGTGCACCCACGTTTTGCCGTTCTTATTTCCGTCCCATAATGTGGTAGGAGGTGAGCCTATCTCCATACCAGATACAGATACGGGTACCAAATACGAGTGGTAGAGCCACGCTGTAGACAGTTTGTCTACAGCGTGAATGGGTCGGCTCGTCCGGGTCGTTACCACTGTCTCACAGAAAATCGACGTAAAGTAGTAGCTTGCTGCTGCGTTTCGTATAGTGAGTGAGATATCCAGCGGCCCAAATCCCCCTCCCCTTCCCAATCCCTTAATTCTCCTTTTCCTTTAAGGTTGGCAAGACGCCCATGACTCTTTTGGTATTGTGGACGTACATGGGCGGTGGAGATCACTTACCATCAGATTACACACTTGCTCTTGTAACGCTCTTGCACTTAAGTAAAGGATTGGGTAGGGGAGGGGGATTTGGGCCTCCGGATATCTCACTCACCGTACGAAACGCAGCAGCATACTGCCACTGTACGCCGGTTTTCTGTGAGACAGTGTTAACTTGTCTACAGCGTGGCTCTACAAATCAAAAACGTTAACTAGTTTTTAACTTTATTAAAATCTTATTATTAGGCTTAATAATTCTGCATTAACTAGTGTAACTTTGTGTCTGCAGCGGATATTAAAACAATCCTTTTGATTGCTATTATGATTAGAGTTTTATTGAGTCTGTCTGAGACCTTGCCCTTGAGATAAAACAAAAAACAAACTGCACTAGATAAAGTTTAACCGACCCTCGAGAGCGTTAACTTGTCTGTCCGGGTTGTAGCCAAATAGTATTAAAGCTGAGTCAGTAACCTTGTGGAAATAAAAAATAAATACAATATTACATAGTCATTTCTTAGGTTTACGCGAATCTCGTACACATTGAAATAAAACTTGTTTATACGGATTTTATCGCGGTTTAATTTTTTTTTTTAGTCCCGACGTTTTGAAATCTTTTCAGCCTTCGTGGTCACGGGTGAGACTGAGGAAGGGAGAGACTGACTTTCGAGACGACCTACACCTCAGTCTCTCCCATGTTAACTATTAATAAACTAGTTTTATTTCAATGTACAACATTAGACTCGCGAAAACTGTTTTTCTGAAGCGTAAGTCGTTTTTTTTAAATATTCAACCGAACGATAATAAATGGCCACCTCTCAATGGAATGATATAAATTAAAATGTATGCAAAGAATATTCCTAAAAGCATTCAGCGTTCGATCAAAGAAATGACAGTTGTGATTCAGTCACTTCCGGGTAATTTAGCCGACTCCGCTAGACCCTTAGGACACTTCCGCAAACGTCGAATTGAATGGATGCGATTTTAAGAAAATTTCACATTTATTATCCAAATTGATGTGTCTGCTTTCATTTAGTTTATTCCGGAAAATGGGAAGGAATCGTATTTTACTTTGTACATATTTTATGACGATATTTTTTCACTGTCGGGAGGGAAAGCTACAATTTAATATGGTGTTCTCTGTAAAATAATGTTATAATTCAAATACGCATTCACACCTGTAATCCCCTTTAATCTTCTGTAATCTTTTCAGGTCTTCTTAATAGCAGAGGCTGGTGGTCCACCTGATAGTAAGTGATCGCCACCCCTCATGGACACCCACAATACCAGAAGAATCAAAAGGATGGATCAAGAAGAGGCTGTATTCCATTTATTACATACATACGCACTCATGCCTGTAATCCCCGAAGGGGTAGGCAGAGGTGTAACCAGTACACCCACATTTCGCCGAGCATATCTCCGTCCCATGATGTGATAGGGGGCGAACCTATCGCCATACTGGGCACAATTCCAGACTCCGGGCTGATACTGAGCAATTCGTAATAGAAAAACCCAATATTACTTTTACCCGACCCGGGGACCGAACCCGAGACCTCAGCGCCAGCCTTAGACTTACCGCGTACGCATTACCACTGCGCCACTGAGGCATAATTCAAATCTATAATACGCAAAAGCGGACCCTCGATAACGCTAGGCAGAAATAACACTTTCTTATACATATACCCAATGTAGATACAATAACTTGATATTTTAACGTGTGGCTTGTCAATTGACACACAAACTTCAGCGCTGGACTACTTAGCTCGCTAATCGATCATTCCAGGGACCTCTATTAAAGCCTTAGAATCGCAGTTTAATGGTTCGTACGTCGATAACCCGCTTTAAAAGTTACAAGTTGAGTTAGGTAGTCAATTTAAAATAATCTTTTTCGTTCAAACTTGGGTAATGGCCACAACGTAAAATAAAGGCCTTGCCTAATCCATAAAACCTAAACATCGTAGAATCTTTTAAAAAGCACTCAATATTAAAGTTATACCAAAAATTACCATTATGAACACCAAGAAATTATCTCCTTAAGAATTTCAGATTACAATTGACGACGTGTTTAGCAATTAAAACAATGGAAACTTGTAAAAGGAGAAGGAAAGTTACTTAGTTTTCGAGTTAACAATTTGAATTATTAAATGATGAATTTAATTCGAATTTATAATTTAATAATTCAAATTATTAAATAATTCATTAACATGGTAAAATACCCGCCGCAGGGATTTATTTAAATGCTTTGGGGAACTGGCCAGTTCTGCTTACACATGAGACCCCAAAAGACCGGTGAAGTTGAATACAGCCGACTCTCGTCGGGCTATCAGCATAAGCGCCATACCAAAAAAAACATTATTGCGTGAAGTGTTTCGGTATGAAGAACATTGAAGCTAGTGAAATTACATCTTATGTCTCGGGTGACTAGAGTGCAGTACAATGCCATGCAGAACTTTGTCATTCAAATTTTGAGTGGTGTTATTTCAGTGTAAGGATAGAAGTAACGCTTACCATCAGGCGAGCAATCTGCTCATCACGTCATTCACATGAATAAAAACATATACTCGTACCAATGCCTGTATATAAAAAAACATGATGACTTCAACGTGTCAAAACAATAATATTTTCAAACCTCTACCGCTAGAAGATTAATGAGCAGTATCAAGCTACTATACGAGTATTCGTATTCTGTAAATATAAACGTACACCTAGTTAATTTACGAGCTAAAATATAAGGTGTACAGAAAGCAGCTTATTTTGACGGCAAAAACTAAAAAATCCAACGCACGCCCGCGCTCATAATTTACAACGACCGTACCTATTTTTCCTTCCCGAAAATTGTTTGGCAATTGACTATACATACGGCTGTGTAGAACAAAAGACACAACTCACCAACATTTTGTTCTTTTATTTCTAATTTTTTTATTAGCTATAAAAGGTATAACACGTAATACGAAATGAAATGAAATAGTTTTATTAATCATGTAGGCAATTAAAATAACGCTTATGACAAGTCAGTACAAAATAAAGAAGCTCATGTATAGAAATAATATCAATTAATGTATACATAACATACATAGACATAGCATCATCAAAATACACTGGGCAACTATAAATTTTACAATATTTTTATATGGAATAGTCCAGAATCGTATTCGTAGTAATCGAAGTAATCGTATAAGTATTATTATTATTTCTTCTTTTTTTATGGTTCGATATGGACCATAGGCATTACCGAAACGGCACATGTTTGAAAACTACCACCGGATCCAAAACGACCCAGCATGAGAAGATCCGGCCAAACAAACTCAGTGGGCTTACGTTACCACTGGATATTACGCGGCGCGACCCAGTCCTGAGAAGATCCAGCTAGACAAACTCAGTAGGCTTGTTTTTGGTCCGGTTTTTCAATCCAGAATAATTAGGGAAATACAAATACAATCATACAAGTAATATAACTTAAATATTATAATATAATGTACTAGATCATCTTCCTAAACATATGCCCTAATAGAATAACAGTGCGGAAATGACAAACTAAGACAAATTAATTAATATTGTTAATCTATAACAAAGAGAAGAAAAAGTGAAGAAAAAAAATCGTATTGTTAAAGTTAAGTTATAACTTCTTCCACCTGCCCTTATCCTACTGGCAGTGGGGTCAGCGCAACATGCTTTTTAACACATGTAACAGAAAGATTTGGCTTGTTGTTTTTATAACCGACCGCCTGCCTGACATCAACCCCTTTCGGGAGAAATCACCCAGACCCGAAACAGATATTTATGGATCACAACATTTTATCTCAGTGCGCGAATCGAACCCGCGGCCTCTCATAGGCGAAACTAATAGGAAACTATAACTTAAGCGGCGTGTCATACTATTTTTTTTCCAAATTGTATAACATTTTTCGTTTATTTTTTATTATAATTACAAAGCACTGACCCTGCATTGGACTGCGTTCGTCACCCCGAGACATAAGTTCTTAAGTATCATAATGCCCAGTGATTTCACTGGCTTCAATGTCCTTCAAACCGGAATACAATAGTGCTTACACGCTTACACACTCTTGCTTGACGGCAGAAATAGACAAGGCGGTGGTAACAACCCAGACAGCCTTTTGCATACGAGGGACCTACCACCTTGTACCTTTGTTTATTACACCACCTTTCTTTTGCAGTTGTCTTCACACCACAGCAGTATATCGACAGTCCCCAAGCATTGACTGATGCCAGTCGAGGCGGGACCTCCCTGTCGTATCGAACCTAACTAACAGCGCAACAAATTCTCTTCGCCCCACTCGCTTCGTATTTTATTTATTTATTAGCCTGTACTTTTAAAAATAGCATGAATTTTTCATAGAAAATGTGAAACAATTTCGAATGTCCCGAATATTTATGAATAGGTACGTAATTTTATTGTTTAGTCTTTCAAATATGTGACAGCCTTCGTGGCGCAATAGGCGAGGCTGTGAAGCGAGAGGCCGCGAGTTCGATTTCCGCACTGAGACAAAATGGTTTGTGTGATCAGTACCGTCTTTCGATTGGATAAATAAAATAAATATAAAATGTTTGTTGTTAATGTTCTTTTTAATATTTTTAGTGTATCGTATTTTTAGTAAATGTATTTTTAGTATACATTTTCATTTAAGTAAATGTTTTTGTATTACTCATGCGGGAAAAGTAGCATCTTGACGCTCGCTGTTACGTTTGAAAAAGAACCGTTTGCCCATTTTAAAATTACGCGTGAGTTTTTTCATAAATAAAACTGTTATTTGAGTGCGACAAGTTTACTTGTCGCACGTAAATTATTCTTGGCACACGCAAATTTAGATAAAATTGCTAAAATTAAAAAAATAATAACAAAAAAAAACACAATCGACATATTAAAACTGAATTGAGGTTGACGCGTCTGACAGTTTAATTTAATAAATAAAATTGTAATTAAATTAAAATTAGTTTAAAAATGAATATAGAGTCGGAAATAATACCGGAAACTCCAGAAAGTTCGAGCGACGAATCCACACCACCTGAAATCCTGAAAAAAGCCGATGAAGTAAGAAATAATTTAGTTCCTCAAGTATCGAGACCCAAATATGAAAGTTTTTATTAATTTTTTTGAATGCTTAATTTTTCAGCTATTATTTCTGGTCCGAAAAGGCTTCGTCCTTTTAAAAAATTGAAAAAATTTATTTTTTGTTTATTAATATTAATTAATTTTTATTTATTGTTTAAAATATATTTTTTTCTTCTTTTAAAACTTTTTATTTGTTTTGAGGGGGGCTCCGCCCCCCCAACCCCCCGCAGGGGCTTCGCCCCTGGACCCCACCGGGGCTCCGCCCCTGGACCCCAATTTTGTACTTACATATATCACCGCATTTGTAATACAAAATAGTATGTGCAACTCGTGCGACGTTGTCGATTGTCGACTCAAGCGAATGACCGCACTCGCTTCGCTCGTGCGTTCAACTTCGCTTTCGTGGGCAATCGACAACTTGTCGCACTTGTTTCTCAATATACTATTAGTGTATTGTAATAGTTTGATATAACTGTGCGTAGTGCCCGGGTTATTGTAATGTAGCAAAATTGTATCTTGTTTCTCATATAAGTGAATTATTGTAATTCTTTGTGAGAAAAATAAATGATCTTAAACCACAAAATAAAGTGAGCATTACAAACGCACAGACGTGACGTCACTAACGCTGCATCAATCACTTGCGAATCGTGACAAGCACTAAGTAAATTAATAAAAATACTTTGTATAATGGACTGCCTCGTGGCGCAGTTGTAATGCGTACGCGTTACGATTGAGGCTAACACTGAGGTCTCGGATTCGATCCCCGGGTCGAGTAAAGTGGTATTGGGTTTTTCTATGATGAAATGCTCAGTATCAGCCCGGAGTCTGGAATTTGTGCCCGGTATGGTAATAGGTTCGCCCCCTATGACATTATGGGACGAAGATAAGCTCGGCTTCTTTTAATCAGTGTCTCAAATAGTCACTGTTTGTTTCTTTCTTCTCTCTGTCATTTTTTTTTATGGGAAACGAGCAAGTGTGTCACCTGATGGTAAGTGATCGCCACCGCCCATGTACATGCACAATACCAAAAGAATCATGGGTGCGTTGCCGACCTTAAAGTAAACGGATAATTAAGGGACTGGGAAGAGGAGGTGGTTTGGGTCTCCGGATACCTCACTCACCGTACGCAACGCAGCAGCAAGCTACTACTACTTTACGCCGGTTTTCTGTGTGAATTTAAAAACAAAACCCTGGTTAGTTTGATCATAAAAATATTTACTAGACTCTTAGTGCATAATATATAAACACATAAAATCAAATTTATTTTAGGCAATCATTGACTTTTAATACTAAGATAAACAATATTCGTCCATAATACTTATCGTAGACTCATTAAAGCCAATCGAGTGAAACTTTTCCTAAACCCTGAGGGCCACTTTTAAACTTATCTTTATTAATCCTAAAAGCACTAACATTTAGAAACTTTTATTGTCTAGGATTTAAACAAAATCAACTATTTTAATTGTACCTATGTATAGTTTTTTTTTTTTTATTAGATTGAATGACAATACGAGCAGGTCGCTCGCCTGATGGTAAGCGCCACGCCTGCCCATAAACAGAAGCAACGCCACACAGAACTTTAAATAAAGCACTGCATGACACTGGACTGCGCTCGTCACCCTGAGACATAAGGTGTTAAGTCTCATAATGCCCAGTAATTACACTGGCTTCAATGTCCTTACACATTGTTGCTTGGCGGCAGAAATAGACAAAACGGTGGTACCAACCCAGCCGGTCCCTCGCAAACGAGGGACCTACCACCTTGTAAATATTACAATATTAGCTCTGTATTATATTCCTCCCACTACTGGGCACGTTTATGTTCTACTTAACCAGAGGGGTTAGGACTGCATTCCACCACGCTGGCCTAATGCAGGTTGGCAGACTTTACATACCTTCGAAATTCTTATGGAGAACTCTCAGGTATGACCTTCTCGCAATGTCCCTACACCTTTCAAGCAAGTAATAATTAACATTACATATAAACTATAACTTCAAAAAGTAGAGATGTGTATCCTGGTGGCTGGAATCAAACCTGCGAGTTACATCTCGCCAGCCCGTAACACCTCCCGCTAAGCTATCATCGCTTTTATGCAGATGCATAATATAATAAAACTAAAATATGTATTCACTACATTCCTATTGTAATTCAGTATGATTTGAATTGTTTCGTAATAAGTTAATAAACCACATGTGTACGAATATTGTATGAGTTGCAAATTAAATAGACTACGCACTTTAGCACATTGTTATAATTATGTATAAATAAGTTTTATTTGGGATGACTCTTGACGAGCAAGACATGTTTTATTTCAAGACCTGGCTTCACTAATTATTATATTATATTTACAATATCAGTCAACTTGGGTGGAACTCTGCGTTTTTACTTGGCATTATGCTGGCTTAAATGACATGGTCCGCCTTCAAGAATCATAATATAGGAGACCCTTCGTATGACCCCCACAACTTGAAGCGGAATTAAGTTTAGCCATTGCCTCGTCCGTTTATCAGCAAAGTGTACCACATGCAAGTGAGGTTGGCTTTGGGCCTAAGATGTTTGATGGCCCACTTACACTCAGATTTATTCCCTACTCTACCTTCTTCTTCCACCTGCCTTTATCCCACTGGCAGTGGGATCAGCGCCACATGCTTTTAACACATATTCCAGAAAGATGGGGCGAAAACACCCAGACACAAAATAAATATTTACTATGCCTAATATACATATTTATTTTACATACATACATTTAACTCTACCATATAAAAATAATAATAATAGCATTAAAGCAACCTGAACTGCCATCTGCCTCGACATTATAGTGGCTTGTACATCCGACACGAATGAATACACTTCAAAAACTACCGCCAAGTAGACGTGATACGTGGAAATAGGTTCTGCTACTTTACCTTGCTTCTTTGTAAACTCGCACTGTACGGAGTAAACGCTGCGATTTATACACTTACATTCTAAGGGGGTTCGATTTCATGACTTTATGAATTTGTTTGTAGGGGACGATTTTTAGAAGTGATTGACTAGTGCTATAAACTATTTTGCGATAATAGGTACTAAGTTTCCAGTACGAAAAAGACCTGCAATTTATAAAGTGATATTATTTTTAATTTCCATAATATACTATTATCCATATAGGTATAGGTTCTAAACGGTTGTGAAAGGAACATCTATTAGGTACATTCACATAACCCTAAGTGCTCAGCCAGACTGCAAGCGCGGTGCGACGCAGCGGCGCCAGCTTCATTTGAGTAGGTATTTAGTTGCATTTCGAGTGGTTAGACTATATGAACACAAAGGACGGAACTTTACAAGCAACTCATATTCTTCTTTCTTTTTATGAAAAAGTTTTAAAAGGCAGCGTAGCGTTTTTCTCTGCAGTGCGTGCACCGATAGTAAGACCCACCGTAGGGTATGAAACTCCGCCAGAGCTCTATTCAAAGTACTATTTTCATAGCAGCTGATAGCAAATTAATTAAATCTCCTCACTCTTCAGCCATGAAGGTTCTTTGGCTTTGTTTGCTGTTATGGATAAATAGAAGGTTATTAAAATACAAGAATAGCTTGAAACTAGCTTTGATATGCACGTTGAATGAAACAATAATAAACGAAAATGTACCAATACCCAATCATGTTTATACGCCGAATGAACAGGCCACAAATAGTATATGTTGTAAAGAGCATTTCAGTTTTGTTTGTAGGTAAATTGGTACGAAGTTAGTTTTGTAGGATTCAATGTCGAGTGTTGTCGCTATTCGAGTCTTACCGAGTTGTTGATGTCACTTGTTTTCAACTTCTACTCGCACGAAGTCATAAAAACAATGTAGTTGATTTTTTGTACTCATTAGGTCAGTTTAATCTCGGGGAATTATGTGTTTTACGGATTTGAAATCAATACATATTTTGATCGCCTGACCTGGCAATCTAATTATTTTTAAAGACAATGTATGCTGCCAGTAGAAAATGAGTGAAATAAAAAAGATATGTAGGTGTTTTATTTACTGTAGATGTTTCTTTTCAACTATACTAGCTTCTATTTAAATAAGCCATTGTTCCGTACCAGACCATACTATTACTACTTAAATGAAAATAACAAAAAATATTGTTTCCTTTTATTGATTTATATAGGCTCCGTCTAGGATTAACGACGTCCCGATAAATAGATTTATATTAGGTTTAGATAAAATATTGATCCTTGACCCTATTGAAGTAGAGTTGACAGACTCTAAAAAGGTTTGTAATTTTAGGACAGCTTATAACTTTTTCACTTGCTTCATTGAACATGACTTTTTGAGACTAAAATAACCTAACTTCTTAGAATAACTACTTACAGAAGGTAGATGTCGAAACAACACATACCTACTCACCATCAGAGGCTAAAAGTGTGATGTGTTTTCTTGAAAATGAAATGTCAGCTAAAATGTATTTTCCTAAAAATTTGGTAATTTGTAGATGGGCAAAATTTGATTTACATATTAATTTATAAGTGAGGATCATAAACATAACACGGTGAGTAGGTATAGGTAGGTTTTTTTTATTGCATAGACTGGCAAACGCGCCAGTGGGTCACCTGATAGTAAGTGATGACCACCGCCCATGTACGCCCACAATACCAAAAGAATCATGGGTGCGTTGTCGACCAGGAAAGGGATAATTAAGGAATTGGGGAGGGAAGGGGGTTTGGGCCTCCGGATATCTCACTCACCGTACGAAACGCAGCAGCAAGCTACTACTTAACATCGGTTTTCTGTGAGACATTCATGCTGTAGACAATAGTGTCTACAGCGTGGTAAACCACTCATAAAACCAGAGTACCACTATACAAAGACTATCGTTTACAAATGTTATTAATATAAAGTTATTTACAGGATACGCGTCGATATTATTACAGTTAAATAAACACATACATACATACGCACTCACGCCTGTAATCCCCGAAGGGGTAGGCAGAGGTGTAACCAGTACACCCACATTTCGCCGAGCGTATTTCCGTCCTTTATGTGATAGGGGGCGAGCCTATCGCCATACCGGGTACAAATTCATTCATCATTCGTCATTTTTTTTTATGGCAAACAAGCAAGTGTGTCACCTGATGGTAAGTGATCGCCACCGCCCATGTACATCCACAATACCAAAAGAATCATGGGTGCGTTGCCGACCTTAAAGTAAAGGGATAATTAAGGGTTTGGGAAGGGGAGGGGGATTTGGGCCTCCGGATATCTCACAAGCAGCAGCAAGCTGCTACTTTACGTCGTTTTTCTGTGAGACAGTGGTAACGACCCGGACGAGCTGGCCCATTCATGCTGTAGACAAAATTGTCTACAGCGTGGCTCTTAATTTTTTATTGTATACACTAGTCTCTTCCTCCCATTTTATAACATGTTATAAATATTCAGGTACACGTGTTAGTTCTTGTTGCGTGAATCCTCAAAGACCTGCATTGCAGTTTATACTATGTAGCCACCGTACAGACCTGAAACCTTATGCATGTCTAGCATGCCTTGCAGTTTGGTGCATACATAAAAGAATACTTGCGGCTGGCCCGTACTGCAAAATAGTTATTTCATCGTCATTTAAAACATGCCAAAGATTTTAGGGGTGGAACAAACTTCTTTGAATGGGTTTATTTTTTTGCACCAAGTTGATAATTATTGCGACATTTTTCTTCTCATACATCATGACATTGTGTCGTGGAGAGTAGGAAAAAATTATAGAAAGTAGAAAAACTTATAAATAAAAAAAATTTAAATATTATATTTGTGACATTTTAACGTTATACTAACGAATATTATTTGCAAAATTTATACTCTTAAGAAGCTTAAAAAACTAAATGCCCTTCAACGATATTAATAATAAATAAATAAACAATTTATTTATTTAATCAAGTTACAGAGACTTATTTGTGTTAGTATACAGACTTATATTTCTAATGTTAGTAAACAAAAACGGTTTTTAATTTAATGTAAGATACCATCACACATTTACTTTAATAACAGACTAAACTGCTAATTATTTTTAACTACATACATATTATAACTTAAGCGTGACAAAAACAGCCATTTCATGGCGCTAACTACGTTATACTAAATATACTTGCGTAATAATAACACGAATTCAACGCAAAATTAACTTAATTGGCTGAAATAATAGCTTTTTATACGTTATTAAAATTTTACATAACATGGCGATAAAATGGGCAATTATAGAAATTGAAATAACGCCATCTATTGTGTGTGGAGTAATATAAATTATAAATAATATATGATATATACTCATGTCTGTATCCATCCATGCCGAGCATATAAAAATTTCTATGTCATGGTGTAATGGGTAGCGAGCCTATTGCCATAACTTCAAATTCAAATTCAAATTCAAAATATTTATTGAATCCATAAAATGTTATACATTATTTAGATTCCGTCAAAATTCTACCGCTAGTTCGGAATGCTGTTTCGCTCGAGAAGAACGAGCAAGAAACTCCAGCGTTGCTCTTTTCAAAACTAGTTTACAATTATTACAGCATAAGGTTTTACAATATTTAATTGGAATTAGAGCAGCTCAATCAAGCAATTACAGAAATGATATCTACGCATTGGATTAACTTGCATGACCTCCATAAGCATGACGAATAAATTAAGACCTTAAAATAGTGTTAACAAATAAAAGATAACAGTCCGAGCAGACCAGTCCACACAAGCAGCACCCGTTCACGAGTATGACATAACATGCACAAAGTCCTGGGCAACTGCTGTGCCATTTTTAGAATTGAGAACTCAAATGCAGACTGTGATTCTCAGTAAGATCCGGGCGATATAAGGATTTGAACCCAGGACCTTATCAATTTCATAACCTAAGTATACTACCACTGTAGAAATGAAGTGAATTATTAATTGTCATATTAATTTTCAATGATAACACATAATAAATTTAAATTACCCATTAATTTTAAAGATAATGTTTGCAGTCGACTATGAATTTACAGCCCGTTTTAATTAAAGCAAATACAATTTTAGGTTTTCGCAGAACAACCAAATGAGGCATCGACATTTAAAATTATTAGTGACAAGTCCAAAGAAGCTTATGCAGAAGCAATGTACATGGGCAGTGGAGATCACTTACCATCCGAAGGCCAATTCTCGTAATTTTAAACGTTCAAAATATCATTCCGATCTAGTCTCAGCGTCAAGAAAGTTGCAAATGGCATTCTCTTAAACCAATAATCAACGTCAAATATGAACATAAATCGTAATGAGATTGAATGTAGAATAAAAGTTGATTAAAGCCAAAACGGTATTATGCTACTGCTAATGCTAGGTGCATTTGACGTTGATTATTGGTTTAAGAGAATGCCATTTGCAACTTTCTTGACGCTGAGATTAGATCGGAATGATATTTTGAACGTTTAAAATTACGAGAATTGGCCTTCAGGTGATCCACGTGCTCATTTGCCGGCCTATGTCATAAAAAAGGCAGAAAGAAATTAATAATACTATTTATATTGTGTCTCTACTACTTACACTTAACACGTAGCATTCTTTATTCTTTACTGTACACAACAAATAACAGGACAGTTGTTACATAAAAAACATGTACAATACAGCCTCCGTGGCCTGCGGGCGAGTAGCCGGTTGCGAAGCCGTGAGGCCGTGGGTTCGATTCCCGCACCTAGGCAAATGTTTGTCTGATTCACAAATATTTGTCTTGGGTCTGGGTGTTGTGGGACCGCAAGTCCCTCGTAGTTCTTGATACCCACGATACAGGTTTAACCTAGTGTGGGGTCAGGACTATGTGTGTGACTGTTGGGTGTAATTATTTATTTATGTAGAAAGGTAGAATCCTTGATAGATTAATAGCATTCCTAGATAACAAGCCGAGATAACGCAAAGCAGAAATAAAAAGAGCCAAGTCCCCGCCGACTATTTTATAATTCCTATTTCTATTCAAACTAATTTGAATAACTTTATTTTTAACTTCACAAATGAAAGCACTACACTCTAGTGCAGCTCAAATTCCATAGTTACCAGATTGGGTGGCTGAAACAAAATCTTTCGTAAGGAGTATAAGTAGTTTGGCGGTTTAAGCATTTGAAAACTTTTGTACCTAAATGTGTAAAGTTATTTTCGGGTGGTTTTAGCCTTCATTATTATTTATGTAAAGATGCGTACACATTGGTAGAAATCTCGAACGGGCTATATATATGTTTCTAATCCAATCAACTAAGGGTGCTGTACGAATCTGTGGATATTTTTGTAAATACAGATGATGTGACAGCTATTGAGAATCTCTCACTAGGGGCATTGAAGTAGCTCACGAGCTTTGCTTGCTAAAGTCTTACGCACAATTACAGCAACTATTGATGTACTGGCTCACATACTGCGGATCTCAAGTGCATTAGGATTATGGAGGCACCCTAACCTTCAAGGCACATGAGTATTCTATTACAACATGGCGTTATTGTAAGGCATTATTTAAACTGATCTCCTTTACAAAACCTTTTTATTATAAAGTATTTCATTTTGTTTCTTTTTAATGTGATTTGGAGTGCTAAGTATGTCTGGTATACTCTTGGCTATTTCTTGAAAATATCCAGGAATTTCTGTACATTACACTCGCATAATTATGTAAAACAATGTCTGGATATTAAAAAAGGCCATAACCCATGAGTTTGTATCGGCATTTCTTCTCATGGCTAGCCCCGAAATGCCGTCGTAAATGTAATGTATACCATAAAAATGATTGACATGTAAAAGTAATATTTATGATCCAATTTACAGAATAAATGATTTGAATTTGAATTTATGAGATGTTTATATAATTTGAAAGAATTCAAGTGAAATAGCCTTGCTTGCTACATGTTTGAGAACCAGCGCAGTTCAGCCAGTTTCTAAAGCGTTACCCGCCGGCTATATTGGTAGACGTTTGTAGTTTGTACGTATGTATCTAATATGAAATCTCACTTTGTGTTTAAAACGTTATACGTTTGTGTTGTCATTATTATTTTCGTAATTTTGACTTCGTTAAGCAGAATACTTTATATTCAGTATATAAAGTCGAACCCATTATCTACCAGTCAACTTTAGTACAAATAAAACATTATATTATTATCCAAGTATGTAAAATCGTGGAAAAAATTAAAATTGCTAGTTTTCTGTGCCCATCTTGAAGGAATGGCGAACTCAGCCAGCGACTGTTTATTTATTTTTATTTATTTACGCACTCACGCTTGTACTCCTCGAAGGGGGTAGGTAGAGGTGTCACCCATACTAGTACAACCATATTACGCGGAGGTTATTTCCGTCCCTTGTGATAGGGGGCGAGCCTAAAACAACAACTAGACTCCGGGCTGATACTAAGCATTTCATGATAGAAAAACCCATTATCACCTTACCCAACCCGGGGATCGAACCCGATACCTCAGCACAACAATCGATCAACAATTACAAACAAAATAAACTTAGGGGATATTACAAAGTACCACGACACTGCTTAAACAGTTTGATTGCACGATCTTGAAGTAACATTATAGTTGCTATATTGATTCTACGACAGAAATAAAGTCTACGATTAGAGTAGTATGCTGTCTGTACCAACCACCACTTCAGACTCAAAGAGTTATATCGTACATACTCTTGTAAGTTTTATATTATTTACTGCTCCAGAGATTCTTAACGCATTGCCACTGGATTTTAAATCTTATTGCAAACAAAATTGAGTGATGTCAGGCTTATTGTATGTTAGTAAAGATATGCGAGTATCGTACACAATTAGTTGTTTACCATAAACAGATATATAGGTCGTGTCACGTCAAATGCCTTAGGTTTGGCTGTGACAGCCCTGACGGGGGTCCACTAACAAGATGTCGCCAGCTGTGATGACAATGAACATTTTGAGATATCTAGTATTTCCTATTTAATATAGGTAATGTATGCTTATTTAGTATCTAGAAAGAAAGAAAGAACGATTTTATTGTACGATATAAGCGCGCAACATATTCAGCTGTTCACAGCAGATCTGTATTCCGAAGCACAAAACTGCTGCTTTTAGGGGCACATTTCGTTACGCCGCAGCCAAAATTTGGAACAACCTTCCACCACCAATTAGACAATCTGGTAGCCTTTTCAGCTTCAGGACACGTCTCCGTAACTATCTTCTCGATTCACAGCGTGAACTTGGCGATGTTAACGTTGATTTGTCCATTATATTATAACATTTATTAAAAAATTACTTGTACAGTCGACGTGGCTGAGGCGTGGGCGTTGACGTGGCGTGTCGCATGACAGTTGCGATGTTTTGTTGACTTTCTTTTTTTTTTTGTTTTCTTTATATTACAACGCGTGGTTTGCGCATTGTCTCCGTTACTCGGTTTCAACTAGTTTATGAAACAAATAAAATGAGAGTCCGACCGTATTGTCAGAATTCTCGTTAATACCTCATTTAAATAATATATTTTCTTTCTACTGAATTTTTTAATAGTTATGTATATCCTATAATATAGTATGAACAAAATATGATACCGTATGCTATGACATACCTATTTGTATGTACACACACAAACGAACACACACACGCATATACACGCACACACATACACACACACACTACTGCTTCTGGTTGACATCCGTCGAACAACATCATGGGTCCAAATGAAAACCAGCGCCAAGCATTTAATGTTTGGCATAAGCTGATTTGGCTCCTTTTGGCGCGGTCGTGGTGGGACATGTACCGTCCACAGTGGGTGGGTATCTAGGTACCCCCCCACCTACTACTAATAAAAATGTTTTTTTTTTTCTACATCATATGTATACATGTACCACCTAACGGTTGCCAATAAATGCTTTCTTTCTTTCTTTCTTTCAACATTATACAATTACTATATGTAAAATATAGGTTTGGTTAAAAGTGCTTAAAAAATAGTCCAATAATAATATTTACATTACACTTTTAACAATGTGCGCCAACCGTTGCACGCTTACACCCTGACAATTAGCTGACCATCCCAGCATATATCTTTGTTGTGGCGTGAGCCACAGCAGAGCACTGGTTTTTAGTCACCTAACTCATATCTCATATATTTATGAGTCGTAGCCACGCTGCAGACAGTTTTGTCTACAACATGAAAGGGCCGGCTCGAACGGCTTCTTACACTGTCTCACAACCGACGGAATGTAGCGGCTTGCTGGTGCGTTCGTATGCTGACTAAGATATCCGAAGGCTCAAATTGTTCTTCCCTTCCCAATCCATTAATTATTATCCATTTCCTTAAAGGATGGCAACGCGTCCATCATTCTTCTTGTATTGTGGGAGATCACTTATGATCAAGTAAGCCACTAGCTCATCTGCCGGCCTATGCTATAAATAGATCATTTTTTTGGGACTGACAGCCTCGGTGGCATAGTTATAATGTGTACGCGGTATGAATGCTGTGCTGAGGTCTTGGGTTCGATCCCCGGGTCGGGTTGATATTGGATTTTTCTATTTCGAAATGCTCAGTATCAGCCCGGAGTTTGGAACTATGCCCGGTATTGCAATAGGCTCGCCTCCTATCACATCATGGGATGAAGATACGCTTGGCGAAATGTGGGTGTACTGGTTACACCTCTGCTAACCCCTTCAAGGATTACTGGCGTGAGTGCGTATGTATGTATTTTTGGGGTAATTTTAATATTTATTTGATAGTGATTTATTAGGTTTACGCGAATATTACACATTGAAATAAAACTAGTTTATACGGATTTTATCGCGGTTTAATTATTATTTTATTCCCGACGTTTCGAAAGCTTTTCAGCCTTCGTGGTAAAGCTTTTATTTCAATTTATTTGATAGCCAAATATGATCCTGCAGTCGGCCCTTTAAAAGAGTATTTATTCAGCGATAGGCAGCGGTTGCGATGCCAGCGGCTCCGATGTCCATGAGCAGCGGTGATCGCTTGCCCTCAGACGGGCCGCTGGCTTGTCTGACTATTAAGGCATTAAATAGAAAAAAACAGAATGTTTAGCCAAATTTAAAGGGAAGGATTAAGGACGGTTTTCATTGGACCTCCGGAATTCTCACTCACCGTACGAAACGCAACAGCAACTCAGTAAACTACCTTTTCATGACGGTTTTCTAAAAAACAGTGATACTACCCCGCTCGAACGGACCCATTCATCCTGTAGACAAACTGTCTACAGAATGGCTCTACCATATATAAATATATCTTTCAGTAAAAATGTCGTTAGTGATTGTACTACAATAAACCTTGGGCATAAATTGCTGACCTATAATAATAATAATAACAGCCCTGTATTATATACGTCCCAATGCTGGGCACGGGCCTCCTCTACTGAATGAGAGGTGTTAGGCCTTAGTCCACCACGCTTGCCTAATGCGGCTTGGCAGACTTCACATACCTTCGAAATTCTTATGAAGAACTTCTCAGGTATGCAGGTTTCCTCACGATGTTTCGTTCACCGTTAAAGCAAGTGATAAATAACAATTAATATACACATCACTTAGAAAAGTCAGAGTCATTGCTGACCTATGCTCTCTTAATTGTAACGCCTTAATGAATCTCATGTAATTTACACTAAATACTTGACATTAAATAAACAGAAAACTGAAGCGACTTAATGTATCTATACCCTGAGATTAAAGGATGATAGATTACCCAAATGAGCACTTGGTTTAATTACTCATCTCGTTACTGACTACTCACATATTTATACAATTAGTTAGTGTTATATTACGAGTAGCAATTGCTGCTAATGAGAATTTATCCCACACTTCACACAAATCTACATATTCTTCCTCTCTAACCAAAAATGTAAAGCCTACCGTACATACGGAAAGAGATGTATTGACTATTGAGATGGAATAAATCTTGATTCTAGGAGAGTGGACGGGGTTCGTTTGTGCTGCAGAGCTTTTCCGCCGTGCGAGAAATTTAATCGAATATTCCAACCTAACAGTTAACCTTCCGTAAATAAAAAGGCATGCAATAAAGAAAATGACACTTAACAACTTATTTAACGGGATGACAAGCGCAGTGCAGTGCCACGGATTTCTACTTAATAATAAAAAATGTGTAAAACTGCCTCGGTGGCGCAGTTTTAAGACCGACGCTGAGGTCCCGGGTCCGATCCCCGGGTCGGGTAAAACTTATATTGGGTTTTTTCTATTACGAAATGGTCAGTATCAGCCCGGAGTCTGGAATTGTGCCCGGTATGGAGATAGGCTCGCCCCCTATCACATCATGGGACAGAGATACGCTCGACGAAATGTGGGTGTACTGGTTACACATGTCTGTAAAAAAAAAGATTCGATTTTGTGCATTTGTGTACCTATTCGGATGTTTATTAACCAATCACGCCTTATCAGTTAAACGGATTTGGCTGAAATTTGACATACAGGTAGACATGACCTGGAAGGTATGACGCTGACCACGTCAGGTCAGGTGAGCGAGCTCGTCTCGTCATACAGTCTATAAAACAAGGCCAGAAGCTCAACAATATTAATTTCCAGGTGCCAATGCACTTTTCTTCTGGTATCATGGAGGTGAATGGACGGCGGTGATATATTTTCATTGGTGATCGCTACTCAGACGACTATTTACCTCTGGCTATAAAAAAACATCATGTCGTCTTACCAAAACATATTTTTGTAACAAAATTCTTTGTTTCAGTAACAAAGAGTTTCACTTTCTTAGCATAACGCAAATATTATGCGACATTGAAGTTTAATATAAAAAGGCCCTTTGTATTTTTATATTCGCGGCTACTGACGCTCATTAAATGAATATTTTCGCCGAAAAGTCTCTTAAAGCGTATTTTGAACCAATTCCGCAAGAGCAGCTTTACAAAAACGCGGGAAGTTGCGCGATGTAATTACGTTAAGGTTCCGTGAGTCGCAAATAAATAGCGTACAGTGTTAAACAATTATAACTTTAAATATTAATTTATATTACCTAGTATCTCTCGTCAACAGATATACCAACAATCAAAATAAAATTTATATACTGTTATAAATGGAAACGATAATCGATTTTTTAAAAAGAATTTATTGGCCGACTGGCCAAACTTAAAATACTGATAATTAACAATTTAAAATAACCGACAAAATTAATACGAATTCGGTCAAAGCTTCCGCACGTAACTACGACTGACGAGCGAGTGTTCCATTGTGGCAAGCGCTGCTCCTTTTATAGGCCGACGCAGTGTTGCCACTCGGTATTTTGATTTAACTCCAACAATACTAATTACTTAGAATAATTCAGTTAAGGGTATCATTCGACTACAAAAGCCTACAAATTACACATAGGTATTAGAATCAAAACGATTTATGGACTATGTATTTTGAGTGGTAAAGCCACGCTGTAGAAAGTTTTGTCTATAGTATGAATGGGCCGAAGAACTCACAGAAAACCGACGTAAAGTAGCAGCTTGCTATTGCCCAAATCGGGGCATCAGAGAATTTAATGGGCATTATGAAAATTCACTTCTTATGTTTCGAAATGTCGAGAGCACTCCAGGCCATATAGTACTTTGTAATTCGTGGTAACGTGTAACTCATGGTAGCTTGCTGGTGTTTATGAGCCAGCGCGGCGAGGTCTTAACTGACGTACTCATATCATCATTCAGAGGAATAAAAACACAAAACGGTACCCTAAAATATTTTCTTTTCATCATGCAATATTTTTATCGGCGGTTATTTTTAGGCGGTGTCACCGCTGCGGCCTGCTGCGGGCTGTGGCGCACAATAACATCTGAAATTCTATCGTCTCACCGCTCTCCACTCTCGAGTCGTTAATTAATGCCTCTGTTTTCGACGAGCGCCATTATTAAATTTCAATAGCTTTTCTACGATCTAAAGTGTTTTATTGTTTTGTGTTTCGTGAGGTTTTTGATCAAGTTTCGTTAACTGTCTCGTATGAAAGTGAAGAGTTTGCTTAAGTTAGTATTGTTTTAAACGTTTCTACTTACTATTATGAATGTAAAATGTTTGTATATTTTGTTCATACGCACTCACGCCTGTAATCCCCGAAGGGGTAGGCAGAGGTGTAACCAGTACACCCACATTTCGCCGAGCGTATCTCCATCCCGTGATGTGATAGGGGGCGAGCCTATCGCCATACCGGGCACAATTCCAGACTCCGAACTGATACTGAGCATTTCGTAATAGAAAAACCCAATATCACATTTGCCCGACTCTGGGATCGAACCCTAGACCTCAGGGTCAGCCTCACTCGTAACGCGTACGCATTACAACTGCGCCACCGAGGCACTCATATATACTTAACTAAGAAGCTTCTAAGAAGATAACAGAGAACCCACCTTATTATGTACATATATTTACTTATGTACAAGTATTCCTTGACAATATAACGCTTCGATCAACCCAGCCGTGCGGGTTCATTTCCTGCATTGAGGCTGGACATGACGGTCACTTGGCCGCTTTTACATCCGGTACATGGGTTGGAAATTGGAATAGCGTGGTGAACAGGAGCAACATAAATAACCCCATAGTATTGATAATACTGCCTCGGTGGCGCAGTTGTAATGCATACGCGTTACGATTGAGGTCAACGCTGAGGTCTCGGGTTCGATCCCCGGGTCGGGTAAAGTGGTATTGGGTTTTTCTATTACGATATGCGCAGTATCAGCCCGCAGTCTGGAATTTGTGCCCGGTATGGCAATAGGCTCGCCCCCTATCACATAAGGGACAGAAATACGGTAAAATGTGGGTGTACTGGTTACACCTCTGCCTACCCCTTCGGGGATTACAGGCGTGAGTGCGTATGTATTTAGTATTGATAATAATATGATGTATATAATAATACATACATACGTACTGGTGTTTCAGGATCGTAGACTATTGAGTACCACAGTACTCAATAGTCTCTGCCTACCCCCATGGGACATAGGCGTGAGTATGTATGTATTTATATGTGCTTAAGCCTGTACTTCTTGAAGGGGTATTTAGAGGTGTAACTAGCACACCCACATTTCGGCGAGCTTATCTCCGTCCCATAATGTGATAGGGGGCGAGCCTATACCGGGCACAATTCCAGACTCCGGGCTTATACTAAAAAATTCGTAACAGAAAACCCCAATATTACTTTTACCGACCCGGGGATCGAAGCCGAGACCTCAGCGTTAGCCTTAATCGTAAGGGCTAGCGCTTACATACAACTTTTAGTTGAACAACTATTTTGTTGTGTATCATATGTTTAAAAGAATATATTAAAGCGCACATACAGTCAACTCGATAGTTGTTCGACAAAAAAGCCAAAAAGCTATATCGATTTGCTTTTGATTTAAAAGTTGGACAACTATCGATCAAGCGCTCAATTTGTATTGCATTGTATTGATGTGCGCAGACCATCGACTAAACAGTCGATCCGCGACTACAGGAGTACAGGATGTACACAGTATCTTCTTTTTTTATCTCTCTTAAAATTTCTATAAAGCAAAGCACAAACTAAAACTTTGTTGTTAATTGACATGGTTTGTAAACACCTTGACTCGAGCGTTGCTGAATAAAGACTGGTCGATTTGAGAAGATATAAAATCGATTGTATACGCACTTCCATCAACTAAACTGTTCAGTTGAGTAGAAATCACGAAAAGTACACAACTCGACGAAACAGTTTAGTCGATGCAACAGTTGTATGTAAGCGCTAGCCCTAACGCGTTCGCATTACAACTGTGTTACTGAGGCAGTCATTACCGATTATTTACCTATTATGGTTTAAATTGATAATGAAATATTGCTATAAAACTAAATGAATACTACTTTTTTACATTCAACAGTCACACACATAGTCCTGACCCCGCACTAGGTTAACCTGTATCGTGGGTATCGGGAACTACGAGCGACTTGCGGTCCCACACCACCCAGACCCGAAACAAATATTTATGGATCACACAAACATTTGTGTCGGTGCGGAAATCGAACCCACGGCCACTCGCTTTACAGTCGGCTACTCGCCCGCTGCGCCACGGAGGCTGTCCAATAGGTAATAGTCTAAAATGTAGAACAGACAGACTGGCATACAATGTCTGGATAGGGTGTCTAGGTCTCGTTTGCATCCTCCGGGTACAGAATAGAATTTTAATTTTAAACTTCAAACATATAATTTTCAGCAAACCCATAAATAAATAAACAACAACAGCCACGTGGTAGAGCCACGCTGCAGACAGTTTTGCCTACAGCATGAATGAGCCGGCTCGTCCGAGTCGTTAACACTGTCTCACAGAAAACCGACTTAAAGTAGCTCAGCTTGCTGCCACTTGCTCGGCATATGTAATAAAAAAGCCATTTCAATTAAACTATAAATTGTAATTAGAATGTCGGCCTAAATGCATTTCAGGCATCCTAAAACAAAACAAAATCAATTTGAAATTAGTGGAGAGTAAATATTAGGGTTGTTGTCCTTCTACCCTCCGATATTTACAGCAGGCCGGCGGGCACCGGTAAGTGGCACATTACCAGTTACTTCTGTGTTTTATCGCGACTCTCGTATACTACTTACTTAGGACAGGAATACTGTAGCTATAGCTCGCGTCTTATTATTTAATAATAAAAATAAAACCAACTCAAAAAGATCAACCCACATTTAGTCGAGCTTATTTCCGTCTCGTGATCTGATAGGAGGCGGGCCTATCGCCATACCTAGCACAGTTCTAGACTCCGGACGGATTCTAAGCATTTCATGATAGAAAACCCCAATATCACTTTTAGCCGACCCAGGGATCGAACCCGAGACCACAGCACAACAGTCGTAACGCGTACGACTAACGTGTTACACTGCGTCATCAAGGCATTACCATTGGTGTTCTGCGAAACAGCGCAGTGACACTATACGTGCTCGAAATAATCTGTGGACAATGGCCAGCGCAGCCATAGGAACCATTTATAAAACGACATAGCGAACGGCTCTCCCTCGAGTGAGGTATGGCCAATATTGAACAATGTATAGTTGCTTCCACTCCACTCTAAATAACATCCTCGGTGCCCGAGGGGCCACTAGGCTTAAATAACTGTCCAGTAATCCGCAATTGATGGACCTGCAATGCAGCAGCTCATCCTATATATTGTGGAAACTTCTTACACATACGCACTCACGCCTGTAGTCCTCGAAGGGGTAGGCAGACGTGTAACCAGTACACCCACATTTTGCCGAGCGTATCTCCGTCCCACGATGTGATAGGGGGCGAACCTATCGCCATACCGGGCACAAATTCCAGACTCCGGGCTGATACTGAGCATTTCGTAATAGAAAAACCCAATACCACTTTACCCGTCCCGGGGATCGAACCCGAGACCTCAGCGTTGGACTCAATTGTAACGCGTACGCATTACAATTGCGCCAACGACGCTGTCTTCTTACACATATTGTTGAAATGTAATAGTACGGTTCCTCTTGGCATTTCTTATTTCGCCGCACCGAGAGGCGTGACTATGACAAACACGCGTGACAAATCTCACGTGTAAACTATTCTCAAATGTTGCAACCTAATGTCACGGAGTGAGTCACTCTGACACCCCGTAACATTTCGACGTGACATGTCATTTAAGGTTTTATAATTTGGTCAAATGACAGTGCATTTAACAAGTAGGTGTGACGCAAAATTACACGTAAGTACACATATGAATGTATTGTTTTATTCAATTTTTTTTTATTACCTTGAGTGACGAAACTGTCGCTCGCCTGATGGTAAGCGGCACGCCTGTCTACAAACAGTAGCAACACCATACAGAACTTTGAATTATGCATGACATTAGACTGCGCTCGTCACCCCAAGACATAAGATGTTAAGTGTCATAATGCCCAGTAATTTCACTAGCTTCAACACAATAGTGCTACGCTGCTGCTTGGCGGTAGAAATAGACAAAGCGGTGGTACCAACCCAGAGGCCCTCTCGCATACGAGGGACCTACCACCTTGTATATCAAATCCAATGTTTGTATAAGAAAATACATTTAATTTCGAAAATAGAACAGTTGAGATGTCTGATACGCTTCAACGCCGCCGTAGTATAATAGGACCGTGATACATTTATTTATTTATATATTAATAAATAAATAATTAATTACTTATTAATTTATATTTCAATCAATCATATTGCTCACCATGTTTTTATTAAATTCCAACGTCATAATAACAATATCAACAGGCCTTAAGTGCTGCGGCCGTAGTCCATTCCTATGCTGTAGCCGCTTCCCTTCCCTAAACCATGAAGATTAGCCAAAGTATAATATATAATTAAAACCTCCCACACAATGTAACGTTCAAATGTAATCTCAGACCGCCGTCTTTCTGCAAATCTAAACAGCCTGAGCGGGCAACAGAGCACTAACTGGCGACCCTCGTAAACAGTGTTGCGCAGTTAGCCCAACGTACCGGCTAACTGCAGGACGACGTTACCGCCCAGCTAATGTGGCCCTCATTCTTATCACGCGACGGTTTCTTTGTACTACTTAACTTGTACTCTTTAATTATTCTTTGCGTAACGTAATGGGGAAATAAAGGTAATTAAGGTACACACCTGTTGTTATTTTCTTTATACGAAATACAAGCTTCATTTTTAATACCGGGCGGCGCCGTGATTTTGACTTAAGCTTACTTAACGTGTTCATGCCTTCGAAGAAAAATATGTTGATTAAAATGTGACTCTCGTCAAATGCCATCGCTAAGTTGTTATACAGCAGTAACTGAGTATACACACTAGTTCTGAAACGGGATTTACGATAGCTTACGACTATGGCCGGGTTTTTTTTATGCCTAGATAGGCAGACGAGCAGGCGGCTCACCTAATAAGTGGTTACTGCCGCCCATGGACCTCAGCAATGCCAGAGCACAGCCAAGCCGTTGCTTACAACCGGCTGGGTGTTTTACAACGCCATTAAAGTGTCCGTATTTTTTTAATAATACCTATCGGTTATAGGTACTCGTGTGTACAGCCATTTCTAACTACTTTTATTTTTAACCGACGAAAAGAACGGAGGTGGTTC
Source organism: Mimas tiliae (assembly GCA_905332985.1). Taxonomy (NCBI): domain Eukaryota; kingdom Metazoa; phylum Arthropoda; class Insecta; order Lepidoptera; family Sphingidae; genus Mimas; species Mimas tiliae. The sequence continues at coordinate 634,095 of HG995243.1, forward strand.
TAAATTCAACGCGTATGTGTAATTATTGAATAACCGCTCATAACTTTTCTGAATGATACGATTTCAATTATTCTTTATTAAGGGCATAATCTCAAAGTTTGTCTCATCTCATCCTTATTCCTAAATCGAGGATGAAAGTCTAAAACTTTGTCATTTATGCACTGATTTTGATGATTATTTTACTAAAAATAGTACTTATTATAAAAACTTGATTTAATTGAATTAAAATTTAATTGACTTATCGACGACTTTTTATCTTTAGCTCTTTAGTTTTTCTGTGTGTTTTTTTTTCAAAAGATTAATTAATTTTAGTCCTGGTCATTCAGTTTAATTAAAAAATAATCAAACTTTATTTTAACAAATTAAAAAAAAACCTGTCGATGAGAATCGCTTCCTATACTTCCTATAGTCAAATATCCTCCCCTTAACATAACACTCGAACATGCAAATCTTGCCTGCCATAAATCCTAAGTTGTAATAAAAAATACCCAATTTGTCAGCTTTACTATACATTTACGTGATATATCGCGCACCACTGACCTGCTAGGGCAAAATATTACGCCATGCGTATCCGAACCCCCAATATTTTGACGTTTTGTCCGGGGTCATTTTCCACATGGCAACCCTCATTACATTTCGCTTGCCTCCATTATGGATATGAAAAAAGGTGATGATTCCATTTATTTGTGTAGTATCTACTGTACAGGAGGCCAATTCTCGTAATTTAAAAATGTTCAAAATATCATTCCGATCTAGTCTCAGCGTCAGGAAAGTTGCAAATGGCATTCTCTTAAACCAATAATCAACGTCAAATGCACCTAGCATTAGCAGTAGCATTATACCGTTTTGGCTTCAGTCAACTTTTATTCTACATTAAATCTCATTACGATCTATGTTCACATTTGACATTGATTATTGGTTTAAGAAAATGCCATTTGCAGCTTTCCTGACGCTGAGAATAGATCGGAATGATATTTTGAACATTTAAAATTACGAGAATTGGCCTCCTGGTCATAATATAACATGACAATAAAATAATTTATTTTATTCACCATATGTACTACTTTATTTTACTCCATAACGGTCATCACATCGCGTCGTAACGTCTAAGGAAGCTTGATCATACAGCCAGTATACATAATTTAAGTAAAAGTTACTCATACATTCCACTTATCTATGTAACGCAGGCAAAAACGCAGGTCATAATATCTAGTAGTACATAGTAAAAATCAGGTGATAAGTTTATGACCCACTAGTAATCACTAGTTATTGCTCGCGGTTTCGCCGGCATTATTCTTTTCTGAATTTTATTCCACGAAAACGTACTACCGGGATAAAGTTTGAGAATTTAGATGTTTCTTTTTAATTATGCCTTCACAGCCGAATAGATTTATTTTGGACACAGGTGAAATGAAATGAAATAGTTGTATTAATCATGTAGGCAATTAAATAGCGCATAAGACAAGTCAGTACAAAATAAAGAAACATATGTATAGAAATTATATCAACTAATATATACATAACATACATAGCATCATCAAAATACACTATATATAAACTGGGTGACTGGGTATATTATAAACTGGGTGACTACAGGATACTATCTATTCCGGTAGAACCGGGTCTGACCACCGTACAAATGAGCACACATGGTGAAAAAGTCGCCTTTCTTCTCGACTTGCCAGGCGTTTCGCGTTCCGGGGTCAGCCAGAGTATAATGTCCAGTAACTTCAGGCCGGCATAATTTTGCCGACCGGGTGCGCGCAACCTTCGAGGGAGAATGTCTCTTGACCGTCGATATATTATGGTAATATTTGAACCATATATCGACCAGGCCAGATCCATTTATAATTACCAGACCCAGTGTAGTCACTGTGCCGTGCCAAGAAAAACCGGAAGTGTCGGGCCACGCACAGTGAAGGTAACATAAAAGGTATTATACACAATATTATTCAGGATGAATTGATGATTGATGTTTTTTTTTATAAAAAAATTAAGTTTGATGGAGGACGTATATTTTTGAAGCCTTTGGACACGCATATCTCACAAACTAATGACTTATATAAAAAAGTCATTTAGCAACATTTATGTAATTGTTATGGGCCTATCCAATGATGACATGCCTATATGCAACGAAAAAAGTTACATTGATACATGTATGGAGAGCCACCACATTTTTATTTTCTTCATAATTTCACTACACCTTTGTGTAGTGGTTCATAGAATACTCCTACTTACTATCCAAATTTGATCCGTATAGTGCTAATAGTCTCCGAGTAAAATGGTTGTGACATAGAGACAGACAGATAGACATGACAAAATATAAGGGTTCCGTTTTGGCAATTTGGTTACGGAAACCTAAAAACGCGAGCAGAGCCGCGAGAAAAAGCTAGTTAAAATATTTCGCTTTTATTAATTCAAAGGGGAAACGTTATCAAGATTAAAATTTATAAAAGTGTAAAATGACGTGTAGCTTTTGGCGCCGCCTAGTAACATCCTAATAAATTATTATGAATATGTACTGCAATTACATGTTATAATTACCACGGGAACGTCATGCTAATTGATCAGGATTAATGAATGCCGAGGAGATAAGTGAAAATGTTTGTTAGCAGTAAAAACCAAATTAAAATCTACTCGTCACCAAAATACAAAAGGACGCAGAGTGTAGACTGTGTAGCATGGGTACCTATAGGGCTCCGATGTAAGTATAGATAGGTATCTACATACTGGATTGTATCCATGTTACGATAGGTTAGATCCTGATTGTTTTTATTTCTCGTGTGCAGATCCAGATGGTAGGCCACGCCTATGTGTATGGACACAGTAGCAACACAACTCAGAACTTTCAATTACAAAGTACCTGTAGCTATACTATATGGTGCTGCATTGCAATTTGCACATCATGCATCATGCTACAAATAAATAATCTGTGCATCATGCAGAAAATTAAAATACTAATATGCCCAATATAAGTTTAATGTAATAGTGACAGAGCCTTTATAAATAATAATCTGAGCCTCTACCAAAATTACAATTAGGTTAGCCATAAACTCTTATGTTAATAGATGTCGCTTTCAGCCAAAAGTTTTAAAATAATAATAGATGTGCAAAAGAATATATGGATAACAATATTAAATTTTAGCCTACTCGACACCCATTTATTACCCATCCACTAATGTCTAAATAGGACATGGATTCTAACTTGTAAATCATCAGTTCCATTGGCTATGAAAGGAGAATGTACTTTTGTGTATGAAAATGTTTTAAAGCGCCACCTTACGTCTAATCTAGCTACTATACAAACTTATCTGAAAGTAAGTACTGTTCGAATCTGTTTTGTTTTACATTAGAAACAATAGATGTCGCTTTGGCGTAAGTAGATAGAAATTATTTCTCGGTGTTTTTAATGTTAAAGTATATTATATTATAATATTTACTACTGGACTGACTAATTACATACAAAAGAAACGATTGCGGTTAGCATTAATCGTTTCTTTTGTATGTAATTAAATTAATGTTATTTTCTTTGTTTTAACACTTACATAGTACATTCAAAGATGGCGGTATTATTGGTACCTATCGTTCAAATATTTTTATATTAACTACGAATTTATTATTGTTGTCAAATATATTTTCTAAATAAAGTGTTAATTTTTCTAAATTTACGTACAACTTAAAATTGCAAATAAAACATCTGATGTAAATGTCGTGATAAAACATCGATAAAATATCGAACGTCACTTTCTGCAATTTTGTCTCTGGCATCTATGCTCTCGTAAAAAAGTAAAAGTGTTTGTCTACGGATTTATATTTGTGTCGGATGGAAATACGAGAGACCTACGCCGGCGAACAGTTTATTTCAATTATAATGAATAAGCGCATTGGAGTCGCTGTGTGTTATCGCTTGCTTTAGACAAATAATTAAACTTTAATATTCTATAGCAGATAGTCGGTAATAAGTGTCGTGTAGCGAATAATGGTTTATGAAACAACGACAGTGACGTCTCGCTGTACAACCTTGGATATTATGATTACGAGAAAAAGTGTATTTTGAAAATATACCAAGTGTTTTCGTTTTGAAAACGTCTGTGAGATATTATACGACTGTGCGGTGGTCACGTTTGTGATAGTGGTGACGGTAGATCGGTGATATGTCGGGCGGTCGGAGCATCGACAAGGAGCGCAAGTCGCCGAGAGAAAGCGGAGAGGACTCGGAGGATGAGAGTGAAATCCTGGAGGAGAGCCCCTGCGGCCGGTGGCTGAAGCGACGTGAGGAGGTAGGTGCCTTCACTCTACGTTCATTGTCATTATTACATGCTGATATGTTGGCCATCGTAATTTGAGGCAGTCGTCAGCTGACTCGCAAGGTTACCAGCTCGTACATAAATAAGACGTAGTTGATTATCTGTTTGTGTATTTGCGCATGTGTGATTTGATCTTATTATATTGTACTATGTGGGGTATGGGTAATATTACACATATAATATCTATAGAATACATAATACCCATATATGTGAGCACAAATTTGTTCCTATGTTGTAAATACTGAATTATAATTCTTTAAATAAACAAAAGGTTACCTTTACACCAAATGAATTACCAAACTATTCAGGCATCAAGTACTAGGTCATGTCAATAGAATTTAAGTTTAATATTATAGACTAAACAACCTACAAGCACTGTATAAATAATTCATAAACTTTGATACCTAATATATATGTTCATAATTTTAATAATGATGCTATAATGCATTTAATTGCGACATTATACATTCAATATAAGTTTAATTTGATTACCATTCAAAGTACCTACTATATTCTGTTGTCCTCATTATTTCTAGGAAATAATTGCTCTTTATTCATAAGCTCTTTATTTATAATTCAGTTAGCAGCATTTATGCTATTCAATAATTTGTAACTAAGCTTGCATGGTATTAGAATTATAGACACAAAAAAATGGTCAAGTGCTTGTTATACTTGCACACCGAGGGTTCCATACTTTACTTATAATGTTGGTTTCCTTATTATTTATTAGGTTTCACATCTATTTTTGCCACCAATCAGCAGTTTGTATGCACTGATGTGTTTCGGTTTGAAGGAAGTTGAAGCTGATGAAATTACTATGCATCTGAACAACTTATATTTGGGAGTGACTAATACAGTCCAGTCTGGGATACAGGTGAAATGGTTCATCTTAAGTGAGCCGATCACCCATCTGTGCTACTCGCAGACATCCCCATCATAAATACAAATACAATACAGGCCTGTGCCATGCAGTGCTTAATAATTGAAAGATCTATGTGGTGTTGCGTCTGTTTATAGGCAGGCATTGTGCGTACCATCTGGCAAGTGACCCGTTCGTTTCGTCATTCAGGCTAATAAAACAATACTCTGCAAATTCCAGCCTGCCACCTATTACGGTTCTAAATACAAGAGCTCTCTAAAAGCAAGATAGATGGCATATGCTAGGTACTTAACAGGCTTTCATTGGTATGATTTGTTTAACAAACCATAAAAAATTAATTAACAGTGTAATGAATAAAGTATTGAAATATTAAAATCTTCTTCAGAATAACATAAGCTCATTCCTGTATCCCCAAAAAGGTAGAAAAAAGTGCAACTAGTCATAGTTCACCAAAATTTTATGATACATGCATATTTTCTATATTAATACTACTAATATACTAAGCCCTAACTCCTTTTAGTAGAGAAGTAGAGTGCCCAGCAATGGGGCATGTTTAATACAGGGTATTATTATTTTTAATATTTCATATAGATGAACCCCAGAAGCGTTGACAGGCAGGCGGCTAGTCGTATAACTACAAACAAATCCTTCTGTAACACATGTTAAAAAGCCAACCCCACCGCGAGTGGGATAAGGGCAGGTGGAAGAAAACTAATAGAAGAATAACTGCATGTACCTACTATGAATGTCAACCTTCAATGTATTTCGATAAGTGGCAGAGCATCACGCTATTGCACAATGTATGTACATCATAATCAGTGCAATTGCTGGCGGCCCCTTTTCTTTTCTTAAAGGTCAACACAGCAGTCATAATTCTTCTAACACTACATGTTTATGGACATTGGTGATCACTTACCAGATGGTAAGTGGTACTTGGTTATCAGATGATAACCAACTCACTTGTGTTCCTACATTCTGCTATAAATACATCAGACCTGTTATATTATTTCCTGTTATTCACCAAGCAACATTTGCAGTTGCTATTTAAAAAGTTGTTATATAAAAGGTAAATGTAAATGTAACATTTACAGACTGATATAATTTATCTTAATTACATCCTTGGTAATTGGTCTAATTATTGTAATACTTGTCTCATTTGGAATCAATTTGCATGATTTAATTGATGCTAAATGCATCAAATGTATTTTAAGTCCTAGTTCTAAATGAAAACAGGTTAGTAATTATCAAGATAAATATGATTTCTTATAATATATGAGATTGTCCACCTATAATGTCTGGTAATTCTGAATTTATCATTGATAATAATTACCGCTTCTAATTATGAATGTTAATAAATACAATAAACACCCAATAGTCACACACATAGCCCTGATCCCACACTAGGTTAACCTGTATATAAAATGTAATGCTGCAGGGATGAGGTTGTGTGTACTTCAGGTCGAAGATTGACAAGAGGTATATTCAAGTAGAATCTCTTATCAAGATCTAAGGAATAATTTTGTTTTTTTTTGCTATGTCAGTTAGTTTTTTTTTTTACTACAGTGGCTAGCAACCAAGCAAGTAGGTAGATCTCATGGTAAGTGATCTCCATCGGCCATGATTATGCACAAAACTAGGAGAATAAATAAATACATCACACAGATAGTCCTGACCCCACACTAGGTTAACATTAAAATTAAATAAATTAGTGTTAGTAGTATTGGTTAAATTGTGGTTATCAGGAACTACGAGGGACTTGTGGTCCCACATGAAACAAATGTTGGATCACACCAACATATTTCTCAGTGTGGAAATCGATACCCTCGGCCTCTCGCTTTGCAGATTCCTTCCTTATATTGTAATTTGAGGAATCAAAGAATCATAACATCCTTTTTTAATCTCATTGGGCTGATGTTAATTTAATATAATTATAGGTCAGTTACATTATGTCCTACTTGCTGTTACTCTGCTTGCGATAAGTAAAAATGACATAAATTAAGCAACAATTTCTCTCCTATTATTAAATTATTTCGCCTTGTCTGTTTAAAATTAATCTTAATTATTGATAAGTATGATTAACTTATTTCACATACTATTCATTGTAATTTTGCATGCCTAAAGGTTAAATATGGTTGAACTATACGTCTAATACTCCGCCCTGTGGATTGGGGGCGTTACATGCGACCCCGGGATGGACGGCAGCACGGGTGGTTGGCCTCGTTGCTGCCGTTGACGCCGAGAGTGTCCATCGGTGAGCGGGGGCTTCTGAGCCCCCCCCCATATATGGAGACGGGCCGCAAGGCGGCACCGCGCAGGGGCGGTTCCGGCTGAAGCCGGGGCGCTTCTCGTCTCGGGAACCCGGGGCCGTTCCTATGAGCCGAAGATGGCCACCGCGGGGTTTTTAGTTGGTATGCCGGTGTAGGGTGTATATAGTGTTAGGGACTCGGCCCAGCGGCCGCCCGGATGTTTACCATCTCTCCCGGGCTGCTTAACGTTGGGTCGTAAGACCGGTGAATCCAACATAACCGCTTCTCCTTCCCCCGGGGTGGGGCGGTAGCAATAATACATTTTTCCCCGCGACAAAAAAAAACCACCATGTGTTTTTAAACTACCCATATTTGCAAAATAAAAATATCTTTATCTTATCTTAGGAATCTGAATTTCGAGAGACCAACACGCTTCCAAGCAGCGATAGCTCAGCGGGGACTGGTATGGACTGTCGAGACGAAAGTCGCAGGTTCGAAACCAACCCCCAAGTGCGTACACCTCTGACTTTTCTAAGTTATGTGTGTATTACTTGTTAATTATCACTTGCTTTAATGGTGAAGGAAACATCGTGAGGAAATTTGCATACCTGTGAAGTTCTTCATAAGAATTTCGAAGGTATGTGAAGTCTGCCAACCCGCATTAGGCCAGCATGGTGGACTAATGCCTAACCCCTCTCATTCAGTAGAAGAGGCCCGTGCCCAGCAGTGGGACGTATATAATACAGGGCTGGTATTATTATTATAACACGCTTCTAAAATGACGAATTTCTATCCTTAAAGGATTTAGATGGACACTGATCAGTCATTCAGGACTTCACCTTTTATATTATGTTATATTGACGGTATCAGAAATATTAATACATTAGAAAGTAATTCGATTGTTTGCTTTCTACAGTACTTAACAAGAACATAAGTTTATGTAGCTTTAGTACTCAGCGTGACTACTTGCAAGTGTTCATACAGTCAATAAAGACTCGCACAAGTGAAAGTTAATGTTTGGATAATACAAGACCATGAAATAATGCAAAGTTCATTGAACTCGTAACGACTGACACGGCAATAATTTTTATGTAACCATTAATTAGTTGTAACGTTTTATAATAATAGAGATATATTTCTCTTGGGACTTTAATTATTGAACTTGCATTTTTATATTTCAGAACATTTGCATTTTAACTTACAGATGGCATACATATAATACAGGGCTTGTATTGTTACATTCATACATACACACTCACACCTATGTAGGCTATGGGGGTAGGCAGAGACTATTGAGTACCACAAGCTACGATCCTGACACACCTCTTTCGCCTCTTACACATTCATACATCGTGATTTCTTATGTTTACGCGAGTATTACACATTGAAATAAAACTAGTTTATACGGATTTTATCGCGGTTTAATTTTATTTTAGTCCCGGCGTTTCGAAAGCTTTTCAGCCTTCGTGGTCACGGGAGAGACTGAGGTGTAGGTCGTCTCGAAAAGTTAATGTTACATTGGCTACCTTCATTTTAAAATTATACATTTTTTTTTTATTATTTAAAAAGTTACTAGTCCGATCTACGCACAAACATTCATACATTTTCTTGTATTGTTGTAATGCATTATTACATATACATATATTGTCTTGCATTAATTAACAGTTGATACTAACTAATATGCTTAAAAATAGAAGAAAATTTCTGTGCCGTGTCATTCTGGATTATCAACACCAATGTGAAAGTTCTGATTTTTATGAATTTATGAATTTGGATGTTTGTTAGTCAATCACGTTTTTGGATGAAATTTGGCACGCAGGTAGAACATGACCTGTATACATTGGCTAAAAAGTAGCGGAAAAGGCCGTTCACGCCGGCCGAGCCGCAAGTAAAAGCTAGTCATATAAGCCACAAAAAACCAAGCTAAAGGTCGACCTCAAAACCAGTTTCTCAGTCTTCGTACCTCATTTTTTTTTTAATTTATGACGAGGCAAGTGGAGAATCAAGATGATCTACAAGATGGGCCGACGACCTGACAAGGGTTGCAGGAAGCCGATGGATGCAGGCCGCTTCCAACAGGTCGGCCTGGAAGGCATTAGGGAGGCCTATGTTCAGCAGTGGACGTCTTGTGGCTGATGATGAAGTGGGGAATCGTCGGTGTGTTGCCGGCGTTTGAGGAAAGAGTAGGATCTTCAGGTTCTTCAGTCGCATCATTCTGTTACTGTACTGCATATGAGTTTATCGGTATACATTTAAGGTAAAATTGGTTCAGCACAGATCAGTGAAAGAACAGTGAGATTACTGATAATTTAATACATAGATTCGCACTCACGCCTGTAATCCCCGAAGGGGTAGGCAGGTATATCTGGTTATAACCACTACACCCACATTTCGCCGAGCGTATCTGCGTCCCATGATGTGATAGGGGGCGAGCCTATCGCCATATCGGGCACAATTCCAGACTCCAGGTTGATACTAAGCATTTCATGATAGAAAAACCCAATATCACTTAACCCGACTCAGGGATCGAACCCGAGACCTCACCGTCAGCCTTAGTCGTAACGCGTACGCATTACAACTGCGCCACCGAGGCAATTAATGCCCAACCATTATAAGCTTTAGCATTGTATGTCTCGGAGTGACTAACGCTGTCCAGTGTCATACATTGCTTTGTAATTCAAAGTTCTGTATGTCTGTTTATGCACAGGCGAGGTGCTTACCATCTGGCGAACGACCTACTCGTTTCGTCATTCAGGCTAATAAAAAACTGATTAAAATGATCTGACACCTCCCATTATTGTTATGTTATTAGACGTAACTAATACGTAATAACACTAACGTAAATCTTAATCACGTGATGTAAATATCAACTATGGACTCAATAGTAAATGTCACTATTACAATTAGTGTGAAACACAATCAGACGGCGACCTCTGATCTGAATGTATCGTAATTGTACATTTCACTTTCTGTCGACTTCCTTGGTCGTGCACATCCCTCGACTAGGGTTGAGCAATGTCCGCATAAAGGTGAACATGCACGAGGCTTTTTAAACGCTTGTCCGCCAAAATTGCGACGCAATGTCATGTCATGGCGCACCGCTGTCTACTCCCGTTATGGTTGTCCATTTCATTAGCTAGACTAACTGGAAATCCGCCTTTACTATTTTAATAGTTGGCAACCCTACCCGACGCGGCACTGTCGGACACATGAGATAATTAAACCCATTACTTGTCTGTACAGCACTTTCCCCGGCTGTGCCGTCGGTCATCGACCGCTGATTCGGCTCTTGCGCAACTGTGACCACTGTCACTTTCTATGCTTCGGGGCTACGGGGCTCTTGGCCTGTAATATCAGGAACTGTAAGAACCCTTGCTAAAGTATAGTTTTGTTGGCTGATTTATGTAAGATTATATTTTTGTAGATGAAAGATGTAATGAGGGTGAATGAGGCCAAAGAGGTATGCAAGGATTGTAGCAAGTGGAAGTCCGTTGTCTCTGCCTACCCCCTATGGGAAACAGGCGTGAGTCTTATGTATGTATGTATATTTTTGTGTCGGAAGTTTGTAGAACAGATTTGGCAAAAAAATATTTTGCACTCGTTAACCATTCTAATGGCATTCTTTCTTTCTGTCTGGCTTTATCCTGGCTTAAGGGGCTATGTGTTCGCATTCTCGTACCGTAGATTTCACGGTATTAGGTATTTTATAGGGCGACCCGCCGCGCCGTTTTGGGCAACAAAGTTTCACCATTGCTTCGTCCGTTAATCAGCAGAGAGAACCACCTGCAGGTAAGGTTGTCTTTGGGCCTAAAATTTTGATAGCACATCATTCTGATGGGATTAGAAATTGGGCCTCCGGATATCTTACTCACCGTACGAAACGCAACAGCAGCTGCTAATTCACATTGGTTTTCACTTTGCGGATAACTACAAAGGAGTCACTGTTACAAAATGTCGTTTAATTGTATAAATAACCATTTCCTCGTTGTAATAGGTTCTATAGGAATATTTTCCTATAAGGAAACATATTAAAAACAAGTTTATTGTCGTTTCGAATGTCCCATTTAACAAAGTTAACACTTTTAATAATAAACATTTATAATTTTTATTTTATAAGTAAGTGATAGAGCCACCCTAAAGACAATTTTGTCCACAGCATGAACGTCTGGGTATTTACCATTGTGGTACAAAAAACCATAATCAAGTAGCAGTCTGTTGTTACGTTTCATACGATGATTAAGGTATTCGAAGGGCCCAATCGCCCTCCTCTTCCTAATTCCTTAATTATCCCATTCATTTAAAGTCGGCAAGGCGACCCTGTTTATTTAAGTATTGTGAGTGTTCATGGGCGGTACAGATCACAGCCTCCGTGGCGCAGCGGGCGAGTAGCCGGCTGCGAAGCTAGAGACCGTGGGTTCGATTCCCGCACCGAGACAAATGTTTGTGTGATCCACTAATATTTGTCTCGGGTCTGGGTGATGTGGGACCGCAAGTCCCTCGTAGTTCCTGATACCCACGATACAGGTTAACCTAGTGTGGGGTCAGGACTATGTGTGTGACTGTTGGGTGTATTTATTTATTTTATTTACTTACAATCAGGTGACACACTTGCTAGTTTGCCGGTCTCTGCCATAAAAAAACTCAACATCTTGGTGAATATAGTAAAGATTTTTTGATATAAACACACACGCACAAAGGTGAGTAGTGCGAAACTTATAAGCGCATCATTTCCTATAATACACCGGTATAATCGTTCCGAAATTGTCTTTTCTGTACAAGGTGGTAGGTCCCTCGTTTGCGAGAGACCGGCTGGGTTGGTACCACCGCTTTGTCTATTTCTGCCGCCAAGCAACAGTGTGTAAGCACTGTTGTATTCCGGTGTGAAGGACATTGAAGCCAGTGTAATTACTGGGCATTATGAGACTTAACACCTTATGTCTCGGGGTGACGAGCGCAGTCCAGTGTCATGCAGTGCTTTATTTAAAGTTCTGTGTGGCGTTGCTTCTGTTTATGAGCCGGCGTGGCGCTTACCATCAGGCGAGCGACCTGCTCGTCTCGTCATTCAATATAATAAAAAAAAAACCTCACACACTTCCAGCTATTATCATCTCTAAAATCGGTGCCACTACCGATCGTATTCTGAGAAGATTTTATGCACAAACATTATGTTCCTGGTATCGATTTGCGAGTCGTGTTTCAAGTAAATACTTGGAATTATCATTTTGTAAAACACTCATCGACAGCTGTAAATAAACAAGGAATCTGATATGTACTATGCTTCTTGTCCTCGCATACGGATTATTTACTCGTTGTTAGAACATTTCTTTCTGCGTCATTAGTTTTTTTTTATTTTAAGTAAAGATTTAAAGCAGTGATAGCTCAGCGGGGAGTGGTATGGACTGTCGAGACGAAAGTCGCAGGTTCGAAACCAGCCCCAAGTGCATACACCTCTGACTTTTCTAAGTTATGTGTATATTAATTGTTAATTATCACTTGCTTTAACGGTGAAGGAAAAACATCGTGAGGAAACCTGCATACCTGAGAAGTTCTTCATAAGAATTTCGAAGGTATGTGAAGTCTGCCAACCCACATTAGGCCAGTGTGCTAGACTAAGGTCTAACCCCTCTCATTCAGTAGAGGAGGCCCGTGCCCAGCAGTGGGACGTATATAATAAAGGGCTAGTAAAAAAAAAAAAAAAAAATTATTAGGTTTGTTTTTATAGATATATAGCTGACCCTCGCGGTTAGCGGTAGACAATCTGTCTACAGCGTGGCTCTACCACTTCCGAAAGATAAGTTAATGCAACTAGTGCATGTTGCCACCTCGCCGAGCTTATTTCCGTCCTATAAGGTGATAGCGAGGAAATGAACCTTACCAGGTGCAAAACAATGTTTGGGGTATTAGGTGTGTCTTTCCCTGTATACTTGCTATCTAAAACATCGTATTTTGACTGCCCGAGCTGGCGATCAAACTCTTAACTCCTACAGTTACATCCTTAAGCCGCTGCTAATAGACCAATATAGGGAATGTTTTTAAAGAAAACATTGTCTCTCTAAGCAACTGAATATCTATTTTTACACGGGCCTGACACATCCTGTCAGAATTCCAGAACCAAACAGCAAAGTTAATTTACATTTATGAGCATAAATATTATGCCGGTAGCGCGAAAGACAAGTAAACAAATTCTTACACACGTACTTTCATACGGTTTAAGCTTTTATTCATACCATTTCATACGTGCATTGGCGTATGCTAACAAAGCAAAAGTGGCGCCTGTAAAGCCATTTCAAAGCCTTCTGCCCAGTCTCAACCTGCGACGGGATATCTCCTCCCGCCAGAAGAAAGTTGACGAAAGGAAATTGGCGGCCAAGTCCCGTCCAATACGCAGACCGCCTCGGGAGATCGGGCGGTAGCTCCTTACAATTTGCTAGGCCACTAAACACTGTAGTATACGCAGTAGAGCGTCGAAGCGAGTGTTGAGGGACCAGGCCTAAATGGAGTGACCGTAAAGAGCCATGGACGGCACGACTCCAGCGTACAAACTTCGACAGGAGGATTTTATTGGCCTGCAAGTAAGATTGTAGTTTTAGGACTAGCCAGTAACGCTGCTTTATAAACCATTGCAATACCGCTGTTTTGTTTTAAATACTTTGCTTGGTTCGGAGTAAGTCTATTGTGGTAACCTCTATAACTAGACTATTTGGCTCGCCGGTCGATCAGCACAATTACCTTTAGTTTTATTTTAGTTTTTATTAGTATAACGGCTCATACCTTGTTCACCCATTCAAAGCCTGTATCACATGCGGAATGAATGAGGAAACGAAAGTCGGAAAATAAACAATTACCAGGACATTTGATGTAATGATGTAGGTGTATAGACGCAATATGTTGCACGAGTCATTAATAAATTCTTCGTAACTAATCGTAATACCTATATATTTACCTGTTATTCGCATAAAACATACGCGAATGTGATTTAGTATGCGTAGTTATGAATTTACTTAATTAGTTTAGTATAGAACGCAAAATATTTCAAATTGCGGTTATTTAATTGATTGCATGATGGCAATTAATACATACATACATACATACGCACTCACGCCTGTAATCCCCGAAGGTGTAGGCAGAGGTGTAACCGGTACACCCATATTTCGCCGAGCGTATGTCCATCCCATAATGTGATAGGGAGCGAGCCTATCTTCATACCGGGTACAATTCCAGACTCCGGGCTGATACTGACTGAGCATTTCGTAATAGAAAAATCTCCACCGCCCATGTACGCCCACAATACTAAAATAATCATGGGCGCGTTGCCGACCTTACAGGAAAGGGATAAGTAAGGGATTGGGAAGGGGAGGGGAATTTGGGCCTCCGGATATCTCACTGACGGTACGAAACGCAGCAGCAAGCTGCTACTTTAAGCCGGTTTTCTGTGTGACAGTGGTAACGACCCGGACGAGCCGGCCCATTCATGCTGTAGACAAAATTGTCTACAGCGTGGCTCTACCACTCAACAATCTGTCCAAGTATCATTGGTTTTTAACCAAAGACTATAATGTATACTACTAGACGTGCTGTTTAGAAGTTAAATTGCGTCACATAACGCGGGAGTTTGACAGCTCACCAACAGAGAGCGCGATAGGGGTTCTAGTTAAGAGTAAGTGAGATGGGAGTATTGAGTTACGGTCAATTGACCGCAACTTAGTGGTACAATTTCTATGTACCGCGCAGCTTGTCGAGTAGAATACATAAAAGTCTTTGTTTTTAACGTTAACTTTCTGTTGACTGTTTTCGTCTTACGTCATACGTGTAATATTTGACATTTACTCATATTATGAAAAATCTAAATGTCAAATGCTCAAGCTTTCGACATTCGTTTTGGTCCGAGAATGTAATATCCAAATATTTTTCACGATTCGCTACAAAGTTTCTTAAACTTTGTGTTTATTTGGACTTTGTGTATTAAATAGGGTGGGAATATAAAAAAGTCAACCTTGTTTAATTTTACTTCAGTGCCTTTTTTACATTATATTTAGACTATAGACTAATTTATGAAACTCAATTATGAAATACTTGTTATTTTGTTAATACTTCTACTTTACAATTACGTGCATCCCAAATACCGCATTGCGTTGAACCGAAATCCTGAGAAAGCCATAAAAAATACGTACTTCCGATATTCATTCCGAGACGTGCTCGGATCACTACCATATGGCGCCCAAAACATAAAATTATACTGAGGACATTACGACCGCTAAACGCGATGTGACATAAATTTAAAGTAAAAAAAAACCGCTTAAAATTAGTCGAAACACATTGAGCTGAATCGGGCTACCAAATTGTTTAATTTCTGGAGTGTTTTTACTTATTCCTCTTAATTATTATTATTAATCAGCCTTTAAGAAAGTAACTGGCGAGTGGTGGTGCAGATGACTGGAGGAGTCTTGCGTCGGAAGCAAAGACTCATTTTCAGTAAATGAGCCAGCCGAGTTAGTTTAGTTAGCTTGTTACTGGTTACGTGATACTTACTTGGCACGAAAGCAGCCTTCTAAAAAACGTCGGAAAATATCAGAATACTGTCTATATGTCAGTTGTTGCTTGGAAATAAGAATTGGTAGAAAGGCCGCAAATGAGCTATTCCTGCCGTGACCTCACAGCACAGAGGTCGCCGCACGTCCAGCTTTCATCGGCCCACATTTGTGACCTAGACTTCAACAATGTCATGCTAATATTGTCTCGTCAGGAAGAACGGTCCAACACGCTAGTTTGCATTACAGATTAATTATTTATGTTTTTTCTTTTGTTTCTGTTAGTAAATGTATGCTAATGTGTGAAACTTTTGGCATTGCCACTAGTCGACCTTGATGACAGGGAAGCGACTTGTTATCTCTTGATTTTCGCTCCACGTGGTATTTTGGAACATCTTATATTATATTAAGTTTTCACTTTGCATTTTATTATTTTGTTATGTAGAATCTTTTAACAGATTAGATCATATTAACTTTTTTGCTTTTTGCATGTCATTAACTTTGCTGTTTCGTTGCTTTTAGTTACCTGCTTTGTCTATCAAATGATAATTGCTTTGAGCACATGAAATTTATTACTTAATTTTTATTTTAAACACACTTAGCAGTTGGTAATTGCGTTATAAATATATTTGCAATGATTTGGCGAATTATTCATAAATTTCCACTAAATGTAATCAAAGGAGATAATTTATCTCCTATAAAGTTCCATGATGTAAAGCTTAGACTATGTTAATAACTCAACGCTCTTGATGTATAGATAAACAATCTAGACAAGTGTGATCATCGCCTAAAGCTGTAAATTACACTTATCGCGCATTCCGAACATCTTTTACAAACTTGTGTCTGGATTTATCTGGGATTGTGTCGAGTTAGCGCGTGGTATCTGTTGTGCAATCGATAAACTGCTTTTAGAGGGCCGCCACTAATGGCATCCCCATTCCCCTTGTCCTCACTAATATCTTTATTTCGTCGGGTCAATATTTATTCGTTGAACATGTCAACTCCTAAAACGGATGAATCATCGGCCGATCTCCTCACGCTATTTCTCGACAAGTTCCTAATGTTTGGATACACGATATCGGTATTTGTTTTCTACTATTGTTACTTAGCAAATAAATGTATGGATCTATACTTTATAATATCCATTTATTTTAAGGATTGTTAATTAGGTGACGCAATGGAAGTTTCAATAATGGATTCCTTCCATTTCATTATTTTATATAATATTTTGTAGAACTATTACATGTTTTAGTTGAAGTGCCGTAGCACTTGTCAGTAATAGTACTCTCCCGTATACTTTCTTGGTCTCTCTAACGTATTTATTTGTTTACAGATATTTTAAACAAATTTACTTATACTCCTGATAAATCTACGTCCCGATAGATCAATTGGAAACCATACCTCCCACATGCGCCTATCTAGTTGCTTTTCCTGCTTCTATATCGATTCTAGCTAACTTGTCTGTACAACTATCGCCAATTCCAACTAACGCTTTCGTGCCATTCAAAGCACTTTATCTTTTGTGTATCGACAATGCGGAACATTTATTCATTCATCATAATATTCGTCTAGTTTTTTTCTGCCGTTTATGTTTTTTGTCCTACGTTGGCCGTCGGCACAACTGTTGCCAATTGCGGATTGTATTTGCTGCCTATTAAGATTCATATTTTACTCTCAATGTATTTAAGCACTTTCATCTGTGGGTCAACGGCTCAGTTATTAAACCATTATGGTGTCATTTTTTGTTTGAAAGTGAAACTTGGTCGAAGCATAGACATGGTGGGAGGTAAATGATTTATGTGAGGTTTTAGTCCGTTCTGTCAAATTGTCTAGATAATTTTGAATGAGATGAATGTACGAAAGTATGTTTGAGAATTCCGATAATTATATGCCAATCGATTTTGAAACGGTTACCTTTTCACAAATTGCCTAAAAAAGGTAGACTTTTTTTGTAAACGTTTTATTAAAACTGCTTCGTACAAAATCCTTTCTTCTGGTACATATTATTTGACAAGATTCATTTTTTTACAACTGTTTTTACCATTGTAAACCACCACACAAACCACATAAAAAAAAGATATATTTTTCGTTTTCGTTTGTCCCCGGTGTGTCGTACCACTAATGAATTTCGTTTTCACACCCGCCAGCGCCACCCACACGCATCTTTCCTAGAAGCGAGTTATGAATGAAGCACGACTGTGTGCGTACCCTTTTTTCGATCTCCTAAAAGAAGTGTGTCGTGCCACTGAACTAGTTTTTGTTGAGAGCCATTGTCCTGTAATTATGAATGGTAGTTTTGAAGTGGTTTTGTGCCATACATAATCACTTTTCGTTATGGGTGAATGTCGAGAGTTCACGTGAAGGTTCATATGTGGATATCCTTATGATTTAATAGTCAGCACGTCTAATTTCGGAAATATGTTTTACAAATCTGTACAAATAAAGACCTTAGTCTCATTATAATAAGCATAATTATGGACTGTCTCGGGTTCGACCCTCGGTCAGGTAAAGTGATATTCTGGAGTCTGGAATTGTGCTGGCTGAAATCGTGGAACGCAAGTAACGATTGAGGTCAACGCTGAGGTCTCGGGTTCGATCCCCGGGTCGGGTAAAATGGTAAGTATTGGGTTTTTCTATTACGAAATGATCAGTATCAGGCCGTAGTCTGGAACTTGTGTCCGGTATGGCGATAGGCTCGCTGAAATGTGGGTGTACTGATTACACCTCTGCCTACCCCTTTGGGGATTACGGGCGTGAGTGCGTATGTATGTATAAAATTACGTCTTCGGTCGGCACACCCGCTGACTAGATATACTAGATTGTATGCAAATTAGATCGCGATGAATCTACCGGCCCGTGAAAACGTTATATTACAATACAACTCTATATTTATGCTAATTCAACTATTTGTTTAATGTTAATAGCTTTGATTCTGAATCCGTTGAACTAAGGTACGTTGTAAGATAAATTTGGTTAAGTGAGATTGCTTTACATAAATTGCTTGAATTATCGTACCTCCGCAAATAAGCTAAAATCGGATTTAGGTTTAAAAGCTATATTAAAAGCTTCAATTGTTATGATGCTTATGAATTCGTGCATGGTGGTTGATTCCAAAATATTTTTATAGCAGAGGTCTGCAAACAAGCAAGTGGGTCACCTTATTATAAGTCATCTCTACCGCCCATGAACACTCGCAATACCAGAAGAAAGAATTATAGGCGCATTGCCAAATTTAAAGGAAAAATATAATTAGGGGATTGGGAAAGGGTGCAGGGGAAACATGGCTCAACGAAATAATGAAGAGTTTCTTAATCTTTTTATGACTAGCTGATACCATTCAATTGCAAGGTAAAGGTCTCCCGTTTAAATTCCCAACTGGACCTGGCCCCCAGCAAATTCCCATTCGACTTCTAAGCCATTAGCCTTATTTTCCGGGGTCTATTAAACTGACGGTGTTAGTCTTGGAGCTACTATAACGCAACGATCCTAGCGTACAAATACAGAACTTGGGTCCACCAGGATCCTACAGCTAATATGTCCAGCGCAAGCACATTTGAAACGAGCAGTATTGTTATTTATTTATTCATTTAAAGTATATCTTTTTTTTTTATAATTTATTCATGTCCATGGATACAAGTCCTTCAGACGCATACATTTTGTTTTCTCAAGAACGATGAAACGGGGTGTGGCCAATTTCAAGGTCTTGTTGGAGTTTTGGTGTTAATTACTTTCAGTTCAATGCTTCTTAGACGACTTTCTTCAAGCGGATCGAACGCACAAGGTCAATCGATACCCTTGGTCAAAAATCACCTAAATTCACTTATTTCAATGTTTCCATACACTATTCATCAGCGTTAATGATTATTGCACAAAACCACACCACTTTTATACAACAAACACAACTTTAAACCAGTTTAGGAAATAATTAAAACAAGAGAGCCACCGCACTGTCAGAATTCCCGCCAAAACTCTTAAAGTATATCCACAGCACAATGTATACAACACTCATTCTTTACCACTGCAAAAAGCCAAAGTCCCAATACATGCGCCAATAACGGATAAACACAACATTGCTACTCGTAGCAACAACATTCAATAACCCTTCCAAGGAAGGGTTAAACATTTATACATATTCATTATTATCGATCGCAGGTGTATAATAATGGTATTTACCATACAAAAAAGTAAATAAAGTTTACAGCAATTAAATAAAAAATAAAATAAATAATACTAGCCCTGTATTATACACGTCCCACTGCTGGGCACAGGCCTCTACCACTGAATGAGAGGGATCAGGCCTTAGTCCACCACGCTGGCCTAATGCGGGTTGGCAGACTTCACATACCTTCGAAATTATTATGGAGATCTTCTCAGGTATGCAGGTTTTCCTCACGATGTTTCCTTCACAGTTAAAGCGAGTGATAATTAACAATTAATACACACATACCTTAGAAAAGTCAGAGGTGTATGCTCTTGGTTTCGAACATGCGACTTTCGTCTCGACAGTCCATACCACTCCCCGCTCAGCTATCACTGCTTTTACAGCAATTACGATTCATCATCTGCATTCATCTTTTTCGTCGAGTTGATTTAAGGGAAATATTTTCGGAAAGCGGCATGCTTATGAAGGCTTTTCATAAATGACTACTAAAGAAAACTAAGGGCGCTTACACCAAACCACGCCCTTATACTTTTTTTTGAGAGGTAAAGCCACGTTGTAGACGCTTGTCTACAGCATGAATGGGTCGGCTAGGCCGGGGTCGTTACCACTGTCTCACAGAAAACCGACGGTAAAGTAGCAGCTTGCTACTGCGTTTCGTACGGTGAGTGAGATATCCGGCGGCCCAAATCCCCCTCCTCTTCCCAATCCCTTAATTATCCCTTTTCTTTAAGGTCGGCAACGCAACCATAATTCTTTTGCTATTGTGGGCGTACATGGGCGGTGGAGATCTCTTACCATCAGGTGATCCACTTGCTCGTTAGCCAGCCTATGCTATAAAAAAACTTATAATAATATATTTTTTCGTAAAACTTTAATTAGGTTATCATTTATTTCGATAACTTTCTAAGTATCAGCGCTAATCAAAAATGATATCATATAGAGTTAGTTATTCATAGAAAAGTTGTATATCGCGTTTGATAAAAAGTAGCACGTATCATTAGAATTGTACCCCTACATTATTACACAGTGACATCCGTCTCATATGCGCAGCGGTAAGAAGCAATTATACCTTATTTAGACGATGATATTTCAAAGTTATAGAATGCTTAATGTATGTCAAGATTAACATAGTCATACACACGCATGCTTTTTGATGTCTACACTGTGCTATTTATCATTTTATTCAAAAGAGGTGCATGCTAACTAATTGCATGACGATAGTCTCTTCTTCCACATGCCCTTATCCCACTCGCAGTGGGGTCGGCGCAACATGCTTTTTTATCTCGTGTTATAGAAAGATTTGGCTTGCAGTTTCTACGACCCGCCGCCTGCCTGACGTCAACCCCTCTGTGGAGACGATGGTCTAAGTATATAAATAAATAAATAAATACATGGGGTAAACCTGTATCGTGGGTATCAGGAACTACGAGGCAGTTGCGGTCCCACAACACCCAGATATGTAGTTCACCGAATTTAGTCTAATTTTAACAATCGCCGAGAAATGAGAGATAGAGGCATCTATTCTCTGAATAATCGAGTAGTATTTACAGTAGTAGTATTTACAATCTGGTCTAGTTAGTATCCTAGTCACTATAAAAATAATAAACTCACTAACCAGGAATAACAACAACGTCCACGCCCCATAATATTTGTCAAACAAAAAAAAAACGAATCAATCGATTGCAAAAAGGGGCCGAAAACGCACAATGCGTTGTGTTTTCTTGGAACCACGTGCGAAATCTTTCACGTCTGAAAATTGTAATGCGAGAAAGTGTTTGCCCTGCTCGGGGCGGTTTTTTCGCTTTTTGCACTTAACTGTTTTTCGAGTTTCTCTAGTGCATTTAAAGATTGTTTTTTGTTCCTCAGGGTTGATATATTTGTTATTAACCGACTTCAAAAAAGGAAGTTCTCAGTTCGGCGCCTTTTTTCGCATGTTTTATGTACGTACATCGAAATCTCCGCCAATCATGGACCGATTTTGTTGGAAATATTCTATAGTTTTTTTTTTATATCATAGACCGACAAACGCCCATGTACGTCTACAATAACAAATGAATCATGGGCGCGCTGCCGACCTTAAACGAAAGTGATAAATAAAGTATCTGGAAGGGGAGGGGTCTTTGGGCCTCCAGATATCTCTCTCACCATACGAAACGCTGCAAGCTGCTACTTTACGTCAGTTTTCAGTTATAATGACCCGGACGAGCCGGCCCATTCATGCTGTAGACAAAACTGTCTACAGCATGGCTCTACCACTCACGAAAGTACCAATCGCACTTTTAGTTTTAAATTGGGAATGTTAACTATGTATGATGTTTGTTCTGTTAAAAGGAAAGTCACCACCTACGAAGATCAGTGTAGACAATACAGAGAGTTATAGTTGGCTCTTTAACGCCACCTTGTATTATCCGGATCAACGCCAGCACACCGCCAATGGATCACACAATAATGCCCTTTTATCCGGTATTCTAAATAGAGGAAAACCTTTTCGCAGTTACTTAGTTTTATACTAATAAATTGTCACTATTTATATAATATCTACTCGTATCTAGACATCCTTACTCTATTTATTGTGTCTTTAATACAAATTTTATTGAAGACGACATTAGTTTTCATTCGGTAGTAAAGAAAATCGACTGAAACACAAAGTTGCAAAATAACGAATAACAGATCCTGTAGAAATATAAATATTCACATTAACCCCAGAGTAAGTAGCAGCAATAGCTCAAGTGGGAGTCGTACCTCTGTCGAGGCGAAAGTCATAGGGACGAAACCAGCCCCAAGAGCATGCACTTCTGAGTTTTCTAAGTTACGCGTGTATTACTTTTTAATTATCACTTGCTTTAACGGTGAAGGAAACATCGTGAGGAAAACTGCATACCTGAGTTCTCCATAAGACTTTCGAGGGTAAAGTCTGCCAATCCGCATTGCGACGTGTCCCCAGCAATGAGACGTGTATAATACAGAGCTATATTATTTTTATCATCAGAGTGAAAAATATAAATACGTGACGTTGCATAACCAACCCCAATCAAAAGCAGAATATCAATTGTAAAGATCAAGACATTAGAACACACTACTAAGACACACTGGTGCTAAGGCCTCGGTCGCAATGTAAAACCATTTTGCAGTAGTGGAAAAGAACGCAAATGAGTTTCAGCGAAGTGTCGATTAACTTTCAAATGAGTAGTCGGACAAACGCGATCCACCGCGCATAGTCACGCGACGCTGTAATTAGATCTCATGGTTGCATCTTGTGGCTTTGGGTGGGATACTGGTCGTAACCCTCTCATTTACAATAGATCTTATGGGTGTCTTTACATGTGGTAGAGCTCTACTATAATGCAGGCAGTAATATTACCTAAGACTCAAACCC
This sequence comes from Mimas tiliae, assembly GCA_905332985.1. Classification (NCBI taxonomy): domain Eukaryota; kingdom Metazoa; phylum Arthropoda; class Insecta; order Lepidoptera; family Sphingidae; genus Mimas; species Mimas tiliae. The sequence continues at coordinate 657,594 of HG995243.1, forward strand.
TCTTTCCCCTACTCTAGTATTTTCTTTAATCTTGGCAATTCACCCAGTTTCTTTAGTGCTATGTTTAACACCAATGAGCATTTCCCTTCAGGTGTACTACTCAATTGTTTGCCTCTACTATAAAAAAAATCTACTTTGAACTCACTGCATCATGGTAGTTTGTAATTGATCCCAATGTGTAAGAAGTGTATGGACGGTATAATCATGTATTTATAGCGTTTACTTCCTCTTACCATCTTTAAAAACGGAGAGGTAACTGGACCTTTTTGTGTTGGCATTTTATATGGCTTTGTGACATTGTGTCAAGTCTCAATTTGTCAGATAAACAGATCAGACTTACTTCAGGGTTACTTCACTTATAGGACCTGAGTTGAAATATATTGTCAGTGTATTAGGAATTGTACATTAAATAAAGTTTATTTTTATGAACCAGGTATGTTCCACTGCGGAACTTTTTTTCTATTACTGAGCCCGGCAAACGCGCATGCGGGTCTTCTGATGGTAAGCGTTGTTCACCGCTCATGAACACTCAAAATACCAGAAGAATCATGAACGAGTTCCCGATCTTGAAGGAACGGGATTATTAAAGGACTAGGTCTTATCCGTGGCTCCGCCCGCTTAAATTTCTTTTTCTGGGATTAAAAGTAGCCTATGTTTTAACTCATTACTTGAACTACCTGTATGCCAAATTCCTAATCCTTTTAGCCGTTACGGCGGATTGATCTACAGGCCTCCAAGGATCGACAGTGGCACGCATTATTATAACACTGAGCAGTGAAGATTTGAACGTCTCTGGGAAGCTGTCTTTGATGCGCAACGAAATTAATCAAATCTAAAGACATTCATCCGAAGAGTTGGAGATATGTCAGAATGTTATACAAAAGTAACTTTGTAAACACAAATGTGAAGAAATAAGCGCAGGTCGAATGCTTAGAAACGAAAACAATTCGGCTTGAAGAAATCCGACACAGAAGCAAGCTCAAGTTTGTCATTGCGAATCTTATATTGCAGAGTCGAACGTCTTTTGTCGCAGTAATACTTTGTTTCTATAAAATACCGTTTATTTTAATGGCGTTCTTTCGAGGCATAATGTTATGTCTACCAGTTATTAAGGATTGCCTTTGCCGTCTCAAGAGAATAGAGAAAATTTAATTTGATATTGCCTCAAATTTTATTGCTTTTACGAAAATTTCCTATAAAAAAACGTGTCTTGCTTACACTAATATGATGGTAACTTTTATAATAAGTTATAGCCCCGCCCCCTTGCACAATTTTGGTGGGGTAATTTTTTTGCTTGAGTTACGTTTCTTGTCATCTTATTTCCATACAAAGCCCTGCCATGCTATGATGTTCAAAAATAAGAGTTTAGCAATGTTTAAGAAATATCTTTAACCTTAAATAACATAAAGAAATTTTCAAATAAATTTTCTGTAACCGTAACACAGAATTCTTAGTGATTTCTTAGTTTTACGCGAATATTACACATTGAAATAAAACTAGTTTATACGGATTTTATCGCGGTTTAATTTTTATTTTAGTCCCGACGTTTCGAAAGCTTTTCAGCCTTCGTGGTCACGGGAGAGACTATTGACAGAATTCTTAGCTTGTTCAATAAACAGTATACGGTACCTGCCAATCGCGTTGCTGATTCCTGATGGGGTCTGTCTACGTTTCGTGACTAAAATGTCGAGTCACTCCTTTATATTTGAAGACTACATTAAGTTGTTAGCCACGGGCGTGTACAAATGGCACCACTTGTCAAGCTAAGACAACTGTATCTCTTTGAAAAACAAAACAAACAGCTGATAATAAAAGTAACTTTTAGTCGATGTTATTGCTATTTAATGGTCAATTATAGGTAGAAAGCACCGACTCAAAATTTGTTATTTTTATTATCTGGTTTTTAGACGGTTTTATTTTTTTATTATTTTCAAACAAATTTTACTTTTTTTAGTGATAGAATCATCAAAATCAGTGCATAATTATTTTTTATGGCAGAGGACGGTAAACGAGCAAGTGGGTCAACTGATGGTAAATGATCTCCACCGCCCTTAAACTCAGACCTTAAAGGAAGGGGATGATTCAAGTTTCGGGAAGGAGAATGAGATTTGGGCACCCGAAATCTCACCGTACGACACGCAACAGCAAGCTACTATACATCACTTTCGGTTTTCTGTGAGACAGTGGTAATGATCGAGCCGGCTCATTGATGCTGTAGACATGCTTGAGACATCGTTGGGTCCTGGGTTGAATCCCCAGGTCGAGCTATCGTACATTGTGTTTGAGAGTTTTATTCGAAAAATGTTCATCTTGCCCGAGATTGTAATTGGTACCTGTTACGGCGATTGGCGCGTCTCCTATGACATCATGGGAAATAAGCTTGGCCGTGGGTGCATTAGTTGCACACAAGTGCAGGCAGAAACCTACCTCTTCGAGGATACAGGCAAGCTCGTGTTAATGTATGGTATATTTTCAAGCCAGACAAACACTGTATTAAACGTGCTACACCGGAATACAATTTATAATAATACCCTTCGCATTAAGGGGTGAATTGACACAAAGTAATTTACCTATACAAATGAATAAAATTGAAGTGTCTAATATTAAAATAACCGCTTTTTACTATATGCATATGAACGTATATACGGTACAAATACCAAAATAATTTTTGTTTGTTCCGGCTATTCTCTGGAACGGCTGGACCGATTTTGACGGGACTTACACTGGCAGATAGCTGATGTAATAAGGAGTAACTTAGGCTACTTAGGTATTTTTTTTATCCCGGAAAATGACATTCACGCGGGCGGAGCCGCGAGCAAAAGTCGTTTTCAATAAAAAAAACTGGGTGGTTTTACGAGTACATTCAAATATTTATTTGATATACTCGGAACTAAGGCATCTCGGGACTCTGGACACAATCTTGCCAAGCATTTGCAAGCCCTAAAAGTTGTCCACGGAGAAAACTTTTTTATCATTACATGTGAACTGATAACGCTTCAAAATTTCGCAGGCCTATAGTAAAAAAATCGATGTGTAAATCAAAAATGAAATCGCTCATTAGCTAGTAATTTAACGATTTGTTTGGTGTATTATGTGTCCGTATAGTATAAAACTGTATAGTGCATGTTGCGAGTAGCAGCATAATTCGTCTGTAAATAGAGGTCTAGGGTCCGATCCTTAAGTCAGAAAATCTATAATTATATGGGTTTGTCGATTCAACAAACATATATACTATAAAAAATAGTTATATAGACGTACCAGGATAAAAAAAATACGAGCACTGATGTAATACATGAGTGAATCGGCGCCTAACAGCTCGACGTATATGATACATATTGAGTCTGTGTATGTATAATGGATCGACCTTCACCTCGGTCGGGGATGTGCAACCAACCACGTCGATTGTAGTGGCAGTAGGTAGCCTATACATCGAACGACCTACATGGAGCGCACAGTCGGAGGGCCACTTATAGATACCGGTTTTAGACTCATATAAGGGTGTGGATAGAGATACAGCTGAACATTGGTTTCAGTGGTATGCTTTAGACGTCTGTGTCCAATTGCGGAAAGAGATCAAGTGAAAAGTTAAAAGTACATACATACGCCCTCACACCTGTAATCCCCGAAGGGGTAGGCAGAGGTGTAACCAGTACACCCACATTTCGCTAGCGTATCTCCGTCCCACGATGTGTTAGGGGGCGAGCCTATCGCCATACCGGCCACAAATTCCAGACTCCGGGCTGATACTGAGAATTTCGTAATAGAAAAACCCAATACCACTTTACCCAACCCGGGATCGAACCCGAGACCTCAGCGATTAGACTCAATCGTAACGCGTGCTCATTACAACTGCGCCACCGAGGCAAGGTTAAAAGTGATTGCAGTTTATGTGGTTTCGTTTGAGTATTTCATTATATTTATTGTATTTAGGTGATAAGGAATTAATCAGCTATCCTTGTTATGCTGCAAAAGAGATGTCTACACCATCCCATGCTTATCGTTTTATGCCAGGTCCTGTCGCTATACGACTTTTTGTCGTCCTACAGATGCCAATTTATTATTACAAGCTGTCATTTAAACAATAATCAGAACGGAGCTACACTAATTAGTTATTTGAAATTTACACAAGACCATGTAGAACGAGTAGATACATTTATTTGTATTACTAGGGGCTTTGCCCATGTTTATCCACAAAACATAAATTTAAAAAAATCATAAAGTCCGACGAATATGAGACATATCTTACTTTCTTCCCCACATTATTCTGCATCGATTGGTATCGGTCTCGACCCCATACCCCCAGCGGTTTCGGAGGACATAGCGTGACAAGCTTTTGACAGCGGCAGCGGCGGCGGCGCCAGTTACTTTTTTTTAGAAGAAAGAGATAACATTTAACAATTTGAAATTCCTTTAGAAAATGAACAACGTTCGCCTATTATTTGTTAAATAATAAAATTAGTTATTGAATCTTAGAACGCAGCCTTCACTTACTCTTATTTCAATACGCCTATTCAACCAAGAAATCGCTAACTGATCACGCATATTATAGCTATGTAGTGATAGGCCATTATCACGTCGCAAGTGGCGGAGGTGGCCAGACGGGCCGTAGACGAGAGAAAGGCACTGAGTCACCCGGGGCGCTGACGCGGACGGCGCGGCGCGGCGGCGAGTGCGTTGATCTCGACGAGAGGCTGTGCGTTAAGGCTTCGTATTTATGGGTCATTCTGGTGGGCAAACCACAGGTGAGGTGTGTGAGGTTTTAATCAATGATTGTCTCGTATTAAACGGAGTGTGAAGAAGCAATTAAGCAGGCTGGCATAATTCTGCCGATCTGCGATGGATTCAGTGTCTATCGTTGGTCGACAGTATTCATGGATTGCGCTACACTTTGCCGAGCCAGGGTAAAAAATATAAAATAAAAAAACACCGAACGAGGAAGCGGAAACTTGTCTCGCTTATTATGACAATGTATGTACGATGAGTGATACATAGGCACTCACGCCTGTAAACCATAAAGAGGTCGGCAGAGATGTAACCAGTACACCCACAACGCCGAGCTTATTTCCCTCCCATGATGTGATACGAATTGCGATAATAACTAAGCAGTAAGGACGTCTTGCAACAATAAAATTAAGCTAACATAACATTAACTTAACATTAACTTATTACTCCCGTCTGCACCCTAGAAGCGGCAGGGTACAACTGTTACCCACTTAAGGTGACCACTGAAAATCAGTGCTGTGTTGTGGCTCATGCGCAATACAGCGATATGCTGAGTGGTCACCTGCCTGTCACAGCCACGGCATGCAACTGCTTACTTTTTATTGTTTTTTTTTTATTGTCTGCTATATCCTAGCAAGTAGCGTGTACATGTAGTGTTGTGACAAATAAATTTATTTTTCTTTCTTTCTTTGTGCCTGTAACAGTTGTACCCACATACTAGTGCATATTTTCGGTACAATTTCTCTGGTATTGTAGATATGTATGTGGGCGGCTGTGATTAACTATAATTAGGTGACCCAAATACCCATTTATCCTCGCTTCCTTAAAATTCGACACTACCATTCCGATACTAGTACTTATGACATTATACTAAGTTAAATAAGTTATTGCCTCGGTGGCGCAGTTGTGATGCGTACGCGTTACGACTGAGGCTGAGGCTGAGGTCTCAGGTTCGATCCCCGGGTCGGGTATTTTTTTTTATTTTTATCCTGGCTCGGCAAAGTGACTACGCTACACCTGATGGTAAGTATAGCTCAATCCATGAATACTGTCGACCAACGATAGACACTAAATCTATTGCAGATCTATAAAAAATAATATCTATAAAAGTGATATTGTTTTTTTTTTTATTACGAATTGCTCAGTATCAGTCCGGAGTCAGGAATTGTGCCCGGTATGGCGATAGGCTCGCCCCATATCACATCATAGAACGGCGATACGCTTGGCGAAACGAGGGTGTACTGGTTACACTTCTGCCTACACCTTCGGGGATTACAGGCGTGAGTGCGTACTAAGTTAATTTACTTGGATAATGTCAAGTAATGAAATAAGGTTCGATACATCGATCGGATACACACTAGAATTTAGAGAATTCCGATGTAAACATGTGATTGGTCAAAGGCTGTCGAACGTCATTCGACGGTAACACGGGATCTCGGGAATTGAACTTGTGAATTCAAACTCTATTTGCATAACTTATGAGTTATAGTCTATAGATGGTAATAAATATCTTCATATGATTTTCCACCTGTCATTTTTTAATTCCTAGAGGAGAAATATTAAAGTCTCTATCAAAACGTTCTATTTTCAAACAAATTACTTCATGTTCTACTAACTGTCTCGGTGGCGCAGTTATAATGCGTACGCGGTGCGACTACTGTGCTGAGGTGTCGGGTTCGATGCCCGGGTCGGGGGATATTGTTTTTTTAAATTACGAAATGCTCAGTATCAGCACGGAGTCTAGAAATGCCCGGTTTGGCGATAGTCTCGCCCCATATTACATCATGGGGCGGAAATTAACTCGGCAAAATGTGGTTGTACTGGTGACACCTCTGCCTATCTCTGCGGGGATTACAGACGTGGGGCGTATGTATTCCACTGACCCTAGGAGAGCGGTAATTAATATTATATAGACTAGAATATCTTTTATAAAAAAAACAAATTAGCGGAAACCTAATTAAAAATATTAACATATATGTATAAACATCCAACAATAATTGAAACAAAAAGCGTTTATCCGTAACGCTGGGACAAATTAAAAAGCAATATAGCCAAAAAGATATACTTAATTGATTCCCAACGGAAGTACAAAACAACCGTAAAAAAGAATCATACGTCATGAAAAAACTGTGTAATTACATGGATTACTTTGGTATGGTGGTAATGGTGTTGTCAGAGTGGGTTTGTCAAACGTACTTTGTTATAAGTGGGTACCCTTAATTTCACCATTGGCATAAGATGCAGTCCGGACTTCGGTAGGTACCGAGTCTAAAGTGCTGATAAACTGGCAATTGGCTAACCAAACAGCCCTCTTACAATTCAAAAATGAAACGTTCCGTCCAAAGACTTTAATGTGTACTACTAGATCAGTTGTATGTACCGCAGTATATATAGAAATTGTACCACTAAGTTGCGGTCAATTGACCGTAACTCAATATTACCATGTCACTTACTCTCAACTAGAACCCTTATCGCGCTCTCTGTTTGTGAGCTGTCAATCCGCGTTTTGTAACGCAAACAGCCCGTCTAGTGGTATTCATTACTCTTTGGTTCGATCGCGTCGTCTAAGCGATATCGTGTCTCATGTTTTCAATACCAATCAACTGACTGTCGTACTCCGTGTAAACACCTTGCATTCTAGCTTATCGAGTATATTTTGTACTAGCTTTTGCTCGCGGCTCCGCCCGCGTGATCAGCCCTTTCCGGGAAAAAGAGTAGTCTATAACCGTCTCGAATATAACTTATGTTACTCATTGATAATGTAGCTTTCTAACACCAAAAGAATTTTTGAAATTGGTCCAGTAGTTTTTATGTTTATTCGTTACATACAAAAATGCAAATCTTTATAATATTTGTGTAGATATGTATTATAGGACGCCGTGCGAGGCGAGATCTGCGATATTTTTTCCCTACATTTTGTATCGGGACGCTCGCGATCCACACAGCGATCTACCGATTGTGTTGCAAGAATGTATAATCGGATACAAAACTTTTATAGGTTGTTGTGTATTCGTTGCTATGCTCTGTTTCTCATGGAATTTTAATATAACTGCATAAGTAAGTAAAAACAAATCAATACCAAATATATCTTTGTCTTTATATTTTTTTCCATAAAACACTAATACGTTCTGTATCTATATAAAATACTATAAAACGTTCTGTATCTAAATCTGAAAAATACTGTGACAGCCGAAAAAATCGTAGCAACCCTACCTAAGATGACTGATGGGGGTGAAGGCCTCTGTTTGGTGGAAGATGAACAGATCGCTAGATTAGATCGCAGCCCGCAGTATCGCGATGGCGGTAGTGCGTGGAAGGCTTTATGTCACATTTTAACCCTGCACTCTAGCTTTGGAGTTTAAATGACGATTGACAAGAAACGAAGTACGCTCGTTGGTATTTTAATCCGCGGTGTTGCATTAATAAACGAGCGAGCTTTACCGACGAGCTCTGAAATCGAGGTTTACTCGCTAGCGGATCAGATTAAATGCCTGACAGAAATATATTTATTTAAATACTAAATTTGTATGGATGATGGTAAGTGGTTACCGTCGCCCATAAACATCAGCAATGCCAGGGGCAAAGCCAGCCGTTACCTACCGTGATAATATATTTTTAGACCTTAAAAAGTTTCTGATATATGTAAAACACAGTCGATGATTTTAAATTTAATAATGAAATTTGCAAAATAACCAGAAGCAAATTATTACCCATCATCGACTGCCCACAAAAAAGTCTTAAACAGATAAGTGAGAAATTTAAGCTTTCGTATTGCTCAGGTTTTCAATTTTATTACTTGACCAATACCTTTTATTATTTCTTTATTGTCACAATAACATATTGCCGCGTTTCGTTTCATTTCATTTCATAATAATTATATAATATGTCTTAATTTAATAACGATTATAGATGGATTCAGAAGGTGTATCCAGTGCCAGGACCCCCATTTTTTTGACTTCATATAATATGGGTATTTTATAAAGGTTTAAAATACACTTGTTTTGACGGTGTAATACAATAACTGAAAATTGTTTATAAATGAGTAATATACCTAATTATTTTTTCAGGTAATTCAGCAGTCGTAAAAGAAACTAGAAATCGGTAAAGGTAAGATAGACATCCGAAATATGTTCTAAAAATATATCCCTTTTGAGTATTGTAATCTCATCACAACAATAATTTTGTGTAATTTGTTTACACAGTCCATGCGGTTGTTATTTCACCAGTTTCTTATTGAATCTTCGCCTTATAGCAATGTGATTGAATAAAATGAAGTTTCGGAATGTAGTTGAAGTATGTGAATTTTCGATTATTTAATATATATGTTAATTCATTTCCGTAACAACTGTCGTATCAACATACCAAAAGTGATAAATCCCCAAGACTATCCCTTATTAGGTCCCATAAACTATAGCCATCTGAATACTAGACATACAACCAGTTGTGGCAGAAATAGCGTACATGAAAAAGGAACAGCGAGTGCGCGCCGCAATTCACGGTAACGAGCGGGCCGCATTACAGATCAAGTTGAAGGCGGTTGTAAATCGTGCGCGACGCGCGGGCGGGGGGCATTACCCCCCATCTCGACTGTACGGTGGGAGGGAGTTTGAGATATTTAATTATGTTTTTAGATATTTTTTTCTAGATGAAAGGTCGCGAAAGGGTCTTGCTATTAATTAGTACAAGATTAGACAAAATTGTGGCTAAGAGTCTCCTCTGGGAAGCTTCTGTCCTGTAATTACTTATGCAGATAATAATAGATTTCTTTATCCCCGAAGAGGTGCAACGGTGTTACGGTTTGCCGAGTTAAATTCCGCGTCGCGCCTATACCGGGAATAAACTTATAGTTTATATCCCGGGCAACTAATGTCTAAATTTAAGAATCGAGAACACAACCAAAATTTTTATAGCCAAACCTGGTATTTGAACCCTGGAATTGCCAGTTTCTCAGTCTAAGAACGCTGCCACTAGACCAATGACCTACATGAATTATGTAGTTACACATTAACAAATTAGTTAGCAAGTAATATGGGGTCCTTTAAACGGAGTGTGAAGAAGCAATTAGGCAGGCCGGCATAATTTTGCCGACCTACGATAGACACATCGTCTGTCGTTGGTCGACAGTTTTTTTGGATTGCGCTACACTTACCATCAGATGTAGCGTAGTCACTTTGCCGAGCCAGGATAAAAATAAAAACAAAGTTAACAAATTAATTATGATTGTAGGATAAGAATCAATTACCGTATGAAGTTCAAAATATATTTTGTGTATACTATATACATATATACAAACTCTTGCTTTAGTCTGGCATAATAAGCTCAAAATCAGTAGGATAGTTTCCCCATAATTATATTTATACAGTGCCTATTTACGCGATAAAGTTCAAATTACGCAGTTCGCAATGCGCCGTCTTTATGCGACATAAATTATATATGGAAATTGTTATAATTTATTATTTAACTGATCAGAGAGCGTTGACTCCGTCATAATAGCCTTGTAAGTTGTAAGTAAAAATAAATGCGATAACTCGTACGCTGTATAATGAAATTGGCTTTTGTTCACGACAACCTTGGCCTTTAAGCCGCTAACCTATTGTGAATAAAGAAAACAGATATATGAGGCATCCGTGACTGTGTTAAAGATTTTGTATAATACCGTTTTGTCGGTTCTTCTATTGTTTAACGAGTCCTTTACAAAAGCTAGACATGCTTTAGAGATTGTATAAAGTATAATGCCCGAACTATTGACGTTGCTGCAAAAGTGCGCCTTTTACCAAAAGGGCAAACAATTAATTTTCAGAGGAATTTTTCATATTATTTTTATGACCATTTCATAAAAATAATATGAAAAATCTCACCTCACTGTAAGGCTTACCTTACCGTTCTAAATTAACATTGAAGGAATTCAATTTTTCTTTTTAAATTTTAATCACCGACCGAAAGGGGTAGTGTTATAAGTTTGACCCCACCGCTCTTTTTTTTTGAAAGTTGGTATAATCGAAATGAGTATTAGCTATGTTTGAAGATCGGTTCAGCCATTTAAAAGTTATAGATGCTTTTCTTACTAACGTTTAAGGTTTTAAAATTTAAATTATTTCTCAATCATAACAAATTGGAATAGTTCAAAAAATCAAATAAAATTTAAACCGCGATAAAATCTGTATAAACTAGTTTTATTTCAATAGTTCAAAAACCCTATCAACAATTCTGTGCCTTATCAAATGCGCTCTTTATAACATCGGAAATGGCATTGTGAAATGCGTCCTCCGTCGCTGGTGTCAAAGTTCCAGTTTGTAATGTGGAACCGGACCCTCCCACGTCGACTTCCAGCGCTTAGAATGCAGTGCTAAAGTAGTCTAGTCTGGAAAAGCAATAAATTCCTTACAGATCGTCTAGTTTCAAATTATGCGCCCAGCCACTCAACTTTCAATCTTACTGCACATGAAATTGAGTGGTTGTTGAATTGTTACAGTGTTTCGTTGAGTTTAGAAGAGCTACACAGTATACATACCTATGTATTGGATATTATCTCCTGTATCTGTAAATTCTGTTAAATTCCTAGATAGTTTATAGACGCTTGACGATTCATGTCACCTCAAATGATGGATTTGGAAATTGGAACCCATAAACTAAAGAATCATTCCTTTTTACACGTAGCTACTGAACAACGGATTGACAAGATTTTTTAATAGTATAGGCTGGAAACGAGCAAGTTAAAGGCCTGATGGTAAGTGTTCTCCACCGCCCGTGAACGCCCACATCACCTGAAGAACCACGGACACGTTGCCGACCTTAAAGGAATGCGATAATTAAGGATTTGGGAATGGGAGAGGAATTTTGGTCTACGGATATCTCACTCACCGTACGGAACGCAGCAGCAAGTCGCTACTTAAAGTTGACTGTGAAACATTGGCAACAACTCTGTTCAGCCGGCCTATTCATGCTATAGACAGTTTTGTCTACAGCATGGCTCTACCACTCAAGACGAAGACGAAGAGATTTTTTTGCATGGAGAGTTTATCAACCAGAGCGTGACATACGCTACATTTAGCTCTGAAACAGACAGCTCCGTGGCGCAGCGGGCGAGTAGATGGCTGCGAAGCGAGAGGCCGTGGGTTCGATACCCACACCGGGACAAATGTTTGTGTGAACCACAAATATTGGTCTCGGGTCTGGGTATTGTGGGACCGCAAGTCCCTCGTAGTTCCTGATACCCGCGATACAGGTTTACCTAGTGTGGGGTCAGGACTATGTGTGTGACTGTTGGGTGTATTTATTATTATTATTATTATGACGGGAACGATATTCACGCGGGCAGGGCTGCACTATAAGTAAAAGCTAGGTGTCATGTTTATAATACCTAACTTGAATAGTTGATTTTCTGAAAAACACACATGTAGCTTGAATATTTAATCACAAAATTGACAACTAAGTCGTATGGAGCAATGTCGCGCAGCGCCCGCCGCATTGAATAATTTAGATCTAGACCTCTTACAAAATGCCTACATTCACAGTCCGACTCCAACGTACATTCGGCAATTTTTCTTTATCATAATTTATAGCTTTTCACAATATACAAAGGACATGAGTTATGGCTTTTATACAGCCTTCATTTCATACAATCCGGTTAGTTTTATTGGTAAAGTTTAGTGTTCTTTCGTGTGTGGATTTATGATACGCTGTTATGATATATTGAATAGTACCACATAGCTGTTGTAATAAAGTTAAGCGATGGGTGTCCCTTGATATCTATCGGGAATTATACGTCGGTCAAGTCGTCTGTAAAATTGTTTTTTTTTTATCCTGATAGGGCAATGTGACTTCACTAAAATGCATTGAAATGAAATGAAATGAAATAGTTTTATTAATCATGTAGGCAATTAAAATAGCACTTATGACAAGTCAGTACAAAATAAAGAAACTTATGTAAAAAAATCATATCAACTAATGTATACATAACATACATAGCATCGTCAAATACACTAGGCAATTACACTAAATTGTTTATTTGTTGTCTTTTTATTTTACATTATTAACAGTATTTGTAATATGGAAACGTCCATTATTAATTATTAAATATTTTGAGTCGGTATGGACCACTGCATTTACCGAAACGGCACGAGTTTTAAAACTACCACCGGATCCAAAACGACCCAGCTTGAGAAGACCCGGCGAAATAAACTCAGTGGGCTTAATTTACCACTGGATTCAACGCGGCGCGACCCAAACTCTGAGAAGATCCAGCTACTTGAACTCAGGGGGCTTGTCAACAATACAGTCCAAATATAACGTCGTTCTCTACGGTCGCCATAATGATGCTGGTATGAAATAACTGGATATACATACATACATACGCACTCACGCCTGTAATCCCCGAAGGGGTAGGCAGAGGTGTAACCAGTACACTCACATTTCGCCGAGCGTATCTCCGTCCCACGTTGTGATAGGGGGCGAGCCTATCGCCATACCGGGCACAAATTCCAGACTCCGGGCTGATACTGAGTACTTTCGTAATAGAAAAACCCAATACCACTTTACCCGACCCTGGGATCGAACCCGAGACCTCAGCGTTGGACTCAATTGTAACACGTATTACATTCGCATTACAACTGCGCCACCAAGGCAGATATACATACTCGTACATTGGGTAAATTATGATAACGATATTGTTTTTAGACATATTGTTATTAGAAACTATGTACGAATGTATATAACGTGCCTGCGTATATCCATAAATCGTCAACTACGCAGTTGTCATGCTACATTTGCGCGACATTAATGACCACATCCTGGTTTTGAAGTGAGTTCCGTTCGATGTGGACCTTGCCGGTCCAACTTACACGTATCCGGATTATGTAACGCCCATGCGACATGAAACTACAGAAAAAGGTGGTAGGTCCCTCGTATGCGACAGGCCGGCTGGGTTAGTACCCCCGCTTTGTCTATTTCTGACGCCAAGCAACAGTGTGTAAGCACTGCTGTGTTCCGGTTTGAAGGACATTGAAGCCAGTGTAATTACTGGGCATTATGAGACTTAACACCTTATGTCTCGGGGTGACGAGCGCAGTCCAGTGCCATGCAGTGGTTTGTTATTTAAAGTTCTGTGTGGCGTTGCTTCTGTTTATGAGCAGGCGTGGCGCTCGATGATAAGCGCCAGTCTCAAAACTACCACCGGATCCAAAACGACCCAGCCTGAGAAGACCCGGCGAAACAAACTCAGTGGGCTTACTTTACCACTGGATATTACAAACTAATCTGTTTATGCACAATGAATTACCTGTCATCTGTATACACAATTTGAATACTAATAGGTACCAACTCTACATGCGCTACCGCATTTATTAAAATGTATCTAAGTAGGTATAAAGCGGGGTGTTGTACGAGCTTTCCTGAATAAAAAAGGACAATACCTTGAAAGCTCAGTACAAAAGCATAATGTGAAAAAAGCACAGCGCGAAGCTTTTTCCGGGCCGCAACCTTTGAACTTAGCCCAATAAACTAAAGGTTACCCAGGCACGCCTAACCTAAATACATCGTGCATTATTAAACTAAGAACTTGTATAATAGGGTAGTTTCCTATATTGAATTTTAAACATTATTTTATAAGCAACAGAAAATGATACGCAAAAGGAACCCTTTTATTAAAACACAATCAAAATTGGTTCAGAAATGTGCCCGCAGTTATGACTTTAAATGTTGGTATGAGGAAAAGTAGGGATATCTCACTATCTCGCTTGCACGCGTACACCATAATGAACATTTTACACAGTGACGTCAAAGTTTGCGTCGTCTGTCATTTGACAATTACCCCTTCTACAGGATTTGAATGGCTTCTAACTTATTTATTTTTGGTTCGATTTATAAAAAAAAAAACTGCAATAGATTTTGAGTAACCTAACTTATTGATTTAACTAATCAAAAAAACTAGTCAACTACCCTATTAAATATTTGTGTACAGGTATTATAACTTCGGTAGCGGCTAATTTCTCATTGTCTGTTTCACCATTTCAGCAACCTGTGAAATTTCTATTTAGTAACAAATTGACATTATTTGTTCAGTATCATTATAATTGACAACCTCCGTATCGCAATGTGTGAGTAGCCGGCTGCGAAGCGAGAGGCCGTGGGTTCGATTCCCACACCGAGACAAATGTTTGGGTGATCCATAAATGTTTGTTTCGGGTCTGGGTGTTGTGGAACCAAGTCCCTCGTAGTTCCTAATACCCATGAAACAGGTTAACCTAGTGTGCACAATATACAGTGCATATCGGTCCATACACATACCTTCGAAATTCCGATAGACAAGTCATAGGCATGCCAACTTCCTCAGAATTTCGTTGACCATACATGCATTACGTTACTAGTGTTTGCCGTCAATTACAAAATCTATTGTAAGTATCCTTGATTCTTCCTAATACAATATAATCATCATAGATACTTAACTTCGTTTACCCTACCTTTTACCTGTGAACATATATCCATTTGTTTCGATGGATAGCAGAACACACATAATATAATTTAGAGAATGATTATAAATGGAAGATATCGCTTAAATGCACATTCATCGCTTCATTAATAACAAAAACAAATGTAAAATAAACAACAGGAAGAGATCCCAGGCAAGTTCCGTTGATGGTCAGTTACTAGTTAATTGCATCGAGTGGTAGAATTAACGTCGGTGTAGGGCGTGCGCAGAATTCCAACACGTAGTTACGTCGACCAGTCGCCGCTGTCATGGCGCTGTGATTCATACCTCGTGACTAATTGACGTTTCAACGCCTTCTTTACAAGCATTGTGCATGTCTATTGTTTTTACGTATTATATTAAGGTCTTAACTTATCGTACTGACTTATAAAAGTTGTGTAGCTCTCAAATATTTCTATTTTTTGTTCTACTTTCGCTGAAGAAAAATTACAACGAAACTAGAGCTATACAGCAATTATACAAAATAATTCACATGGAGTCGTAAGAGGTGCTTGCAAACACATCCTGAGTTTCAGGTCACCATGTTCCCGAATCTTGAAAGAACTAAATAGTTCTTTGAATTCAGTGAATGGGATGTATTTAGTCTAGTTTTTGCCACTTTCTCCTCTTTTTTTGTTTTATCATGAAATAGTCAAAGGTCAGTGACTGGTCACTCGTTTTTGCATCCTCAGCATCTCGATTTGCTTTAGGAAAATGTAGGCAGCTTTTCCACACAGTTTTAAAACGACAAGTTACGATGCATACATTCACATAAAAGCACCCAATAAAGAATGCTTCTACTTTATTGTAACACTTTAAATATTGAATTGATTAACAGACAATCGGTGATCGACGGCTCGGCGGCGTCCGCGTCGGGTCAGCCAGTCAGAAACTCGTCCGTGACTCGTGAGACCGTGACTCAACTGTATGAGACGCGTAAAACGTGTTCGATCCGCGTGATTCATACGAATTAACTGTACTACACATGTGTGCGTGTCGCCCTGGCTCTCTGGTTGACAGTTTGGACACGTGTGCTGCGTAGGGAAGACTGAGGCCTGCGAGTTGCGACGGTTTAGTTGTAGTATAGCGATTAGACAGCATTCTGCGTGTTTGTAACCTGTCAGCCACAAATTATTAGCTCTTTGCTCAATATACTGCACTCATATGCGACAAGTTACAACAGCTTTCTCTATAATAGATCACTGTTTGACAGTAATGTGTGCTGTGCAACGATACAGACTGATATAGTAAAGTCTACATGCAACGTGTTGTATAATGTAAAGATTCTTGTGAGAAACCTTTGTGTGAGTCAAGAGGAAAATGGAACCGACCGATATAGACATGTTCTAAGAAAAAGGATTTGGAGGATACAAATCATAAACGTTAATGATTATTAAGTAACGTAAACGCCATGGCAATTTGGTACTACCTAAGTAGGTTTGTGTTTTTAATTACGTCATGCTAAAGATACGAGCTAACGTACTTTTACTAGCTGTTATAAATTGATTGTTACAAAAATATATATCAATGAAAATGTAACGAATTATATGCACACTCAAACATTAATTTCTCACACAACCGCGCAAAAACACATTCGAATATTTTTCATCAAAATATTTAATAACAATTGTTTTTTTTTGTTGCTCAAGTGCACGAGCGGCGTGCTGCGGTTTAACGGCAGCGCCCGAATACATCCGAATGCTGGTGCGCGTGTACCCGATGACTTATTAATCATGTTCAATGATTGACAGGGCTCGCTGTGTTTGTTGATCTCGAGATATAGACGCTATTTATAGCGCGATGAAAGTTTGTGCCGTTATGTGTATTTATGTGTAATGAAGTAAGTATGGAATACGCGTCTGTGTGTTGATTGAGCCTTTATGCGAGTTGCGGTAGTTTGAATAGAAAAGGGTTTAACTACTTAATTTTCGTTACCTATGTTCAATAAGTTGGTAAGCCTTTTGAATCTTTTTCATTGATGTGTTCTTTTATCTATTTCATCGACATTTGGATATGTCAGATAGAGGTAACTGCAATTAATGACAACAGTAAAGCTATGTAAATAAACATACATACGCACACTGTAATCGCCGAAGAGGTAGGCAGAGGTGTACCCAGTACACCCACATGTTGCCGAGCTTATTTCTGTCCTATGATATTTCGGTAATACCGGCCACTATTCCAGACTCCGGGCTAATAGGTACTAAGTATTTTGTACTAGAAAAACTTAATATCACTTTTACCCTACTCTGAGATCGAACCCGCGATCTCAACACAGCACTCGTACCGTGTACTTACTACAACTGCGCCACTTGCATTGTCGTTGAGTTTATTCCAGGATCTACCTACTTAGTATTTTGTACTAGAAAAACTTAATATCACTTTTACCCTACTCTGAGATCGAACCCGAGACCTCAACACAGCACTCGTACCGTGTACTTACTACAACTGCGCCACTGGCATTGTCGTTGAGTTTATTCCAGGATCTACCTACTTGTTGAAAAGCTGGATCCTAGTCAGTGAATTTCTACATCATGGTTGAGTCGGCTCCATCGGGCTAGTACTATTGCCTCATACGCAACGCTGAAGTTATTCCAGACAACTGTCTTTCAATGTGCTTTCACGTATTAACGGTAGGCAGCGGCCAGGCCCTGGCATTGCTGAGGTCCATAGGCGGCGGTAACAACTTACCATCAGGTGGGCCGCCCGCTCGTCTGTCTACCTAGGGCAATAAAAAAAAATTAAGCGTGACCAGTTAAGAATCTTGCTCAATTGAAATTATTTGAGGACGAGTGGAGCCGCATTCGCGATCTAGTACACAATAATGTATGATCGTGATTTGTAATAGAGAGTGCGGTGGCCCGCCTCGCCGACCGCCGCTCGAGTCATTCCAGTCAGTTCGTTCAATGCGCTTTCACTTTGCATGTGTACCCGGCCGCGCTAGCCACTGCCCACACTCGGGACTCTGTTTAATTGCAGGTATAGCCCCCAGCTCTATGGTCTAGTTAACGGTGACGCAATTGATCATCAGTTCTTCTATAAGCTATTTAATCCTACTTACTATATGGTTTACGTTTTAACCGACAAAAATAGTATGAGGTTCTCGATTCGACGAGTGTTAATTTGTTTGTTGATCGTAGGTTTAAGTGCAAAATTTTGAAAATTCTCTCTATCAAATAACTGCTTTTCATATTACACTATCGCACTAAACTCTCAAAAAATGTTGACTCAATAATCTGCTGAAGCCTGAAAATGGTTTATTTTACTTTTTCATCAGTTTTAATAAAACCGAGTTTATTTCGTCAGAGGTATCCTATTTTTCTAAAAGCACCGAGACTTTCATGAAATGCGCATTGCCGTGATCCGCTACTACAATCTTGGAAGTCATAGACGTTTCGCTCATATAATACTGATATTATCTACTTTAACAATGTCGCCATGTCACCCACAATACCAGAAGAATCATGGGTGCATTGCCGACCTTAAAGACAGGGAACGGGGATTGGGAAAGGGGGGATTTAGGCCTCCGGAAATCTTACTCTCCGTACGAGACGCAATAGCTAGCTGTCACTTCACGTCTGTTTTCTGTGAGATCTCAGTAATAAATAAATACAAAAACCAAACTCCTTTGCGGGATACGCTCGGTATAAGCTTCTACAACCTAATTCCTAGTAGTATCTTGGACCTACCCTTTCATAACGTCGAAAATACTGTAAAAAAACAACTCGTTAGCAGGGGTTATTATAAAATTAAAGATTACCTAAATTATAGGAATGGAGTTAGGGTGTTGCTAGCGCAATACATATTTTATCCATAGTATACAATATTAAGATTATTAAATTGTAAATTATGACGTTTTTAATTGCCCTAGGTATTGCCTATGAAAATGAAAGCTATTTCGATTTTTGAGACAAAAGTGCTACAGCGTGGCTCTACAACTTTGTCACAGTTTATAACTTGCGGTTAAGAAAAATAGATAAGAGAGGGCTTTATGTGCTTGTGCCGTATCGTGTGTGTTGGAGACGAATGTTGCGTATCCCATGGACTGCCAAAAAACTAACAAATTTATCTTGGACCAACTCCATGTGAGTGTTAGACTCTCGACAATTTGTTACCAAAAGATCCTCGGTTATTTCGGTCATAATGCCCATCGACAACCGGACGACCTTGATAAGTTAGTTGTTGTGGGTAAGGTGGAAGGAAAGAGACCCCGCGGCCTATCGCCGAGCCGTTGGTGTGACCAAATAACCACCCTCACTGGTCTTCCTATGACAACCGCCCTGAAGGAAGCTGAGAACCGGACAAAGTGGAAACAGCTAATACAACGGTCAACGAAGGCATTTCAAGGACATGACCTTCAGTAATGAAGAATACGACTAAGAAAAAAGCCGTATCGTGAGATGGTAGCTCGTAGTACGGTGTTTGCGAGTTTCCTAAAGGATATCAAAGGATTTGATATGTGACAAATCATCGGCGTACTTACTTTTACTAGCTTTGATGTTGGAATTGTGATCGAAATACCTTCGACATAAGTACATATTGCGTCTGACGTCACAAATTGATTTCTTCGATTGTCTTTGAACTTTCATGTCGAATTGATATGTTTAAGCTTTGTATGTTACATGTTATTTTTTTTAATATTAGTAATATGCTTACATATATGTATATCGTCTTAAATAGCGAAATATTCATGTACTCTTCATTTTGATTTTTGCTTCGTAATAGCCTTTGTGAGCCTACTGCTGGACTAATAAGGCCTTTCCTAAAATACGCCAATAATCTGCTGAAGGCTAAAGATGGTTTTATTTTACTTTTCCATCAGTTTTAATAAAGCCGCTTTTATTTCGCGAAAGATATATTTTTCTAGAAGCACCGAGATTTTTCGACGAAATGCGCATTGCCGTGATCCGCTACTACAATCTTGGAAGTCATAGACATTTCGCTCATATAATAATGAACTGATAATATCTACTTTATATATATTTTCACCACTACGAATATAAATTTTCACCATGTCACCTACAATAACATAATACAAGCGAGACAATAAGCTCCAAATTCCACGCCGCCGTCACAGAAACCGAGTGAAACCAGTCACTGTTGAACGTGCCCCTGTTGTGTTACCATATGTTAAAGGTGTCACAGACAAGATTGGCTACATACTGAAGCGTGCTTCTATCAAAACCTATTTCAAGCCGCCCAAGAAGATTAGTCAATTTTTACCACCTGTCAAGTGTCACATACCTCTACAAGAACAGGGTGTATTTAAAATAGATTGTGACTGTGAGCTCTCCTATATCGGGCAAACAAAAATAAACATAGGGACCCGCGTAAAAGAACACATAGCTGATGTTAAACACCGACGCTCTACGAAGTCTGCAGTTGCTGAACATTCAGAGGAAGGCTCCAAACATTACTATTGACAGCTACGTGGCGCAGCGGGCGAGTAGTCGGCTGCGAAGCGAGAGGCCGTGGGTTCGATTCCCACACCGAGACAAATATTTGTGTGAACCACAAATATTGGTCTCGTGTCTGGGTGTTGTGGGACCGCAAGTCCCTCGTAGTTCCTGATACCCACGACACAGGTTTACCTAGTGTGGGGTCAGAGCTATGTGTGTGACTGTTGGGTGTATTATTATTATTATTATTATTATTATTACCTTAGATTTGACAAACCACAAATCCTTGCCAAAGAACACCGATTCCTACCTAGGATGATTCGCGAGGCTATTGAAATTAAAAAACACCCAAATTTCAATAGAGCAGATGGTTGGAAGCTTGCACAAGCCTGGGATCCAATTATACACTTAATTAAATCGGAACCCAAAAGACCAACTGCCAGACCTCAAGACACCGTGAGCTCTTTCTGCGTAGATCGGACTAGTGACAACTAACTTTTTTAAATAATTAAAAATAAATGTATAATTTTAAAATGAAGGTAGCTAATGTAACATTAACTTTTCGAGAGGACCTACACCTCAGTCTCTCCCGTGACCACGAAGGCTGAAAGCTTTCGAAACGTCGGGAATAAAATAAAATTAAACCGCGATAAAATCCGTATAAAGTAGTTTTATTTCAATGTGTAATATTCGCGTAAACATAAAAAATCACTACATCTATTTCTAATTATGATCAAATATTGTGAAATCATTTGACACCTGTTTATTAACTCATTGACCTCCCGCAGTCCGCACAGGTGACTTCCTTCGCGAGACATCATGTGCGAGGTTGCACAAGCATTATAAATCATCCGGTAATATGTGATTCATCAATTTTGTATACATAACTTACACAAAAAGTATTATGACATTCAATGTCGTTGATTTCGCTTCTCAAATTAACAATTTTGTTCACGTGGTGCCATTGATGACCTATAGGAAAAAACATGCTTTGATATCACAGATCAATATGCCTAGAAACACCATAAAGTAGGTATACGTAACCCAATCGTTGTCTGCGGATGCTGCGAGCGAAGTATCAACCCAAAAACCACATGCAAGTGTTTAAAAACAAGCTTTGATAATACCGAGCGCGTCATAATGTGGCATCTTTTAGGTTGATTTATATTAGTTTTTCCAAAACGTAAAACCATGAGATATTCTATTTCTAGTTATAATGGCTCACTTTAAATTCAATGCTCCAATACCATCGACCTATGAGTACAGACTAATCTAAGCTTCTCTCGAAAACGTAAATACACAAATTTCGCACTATCCCTTCACACACTTTAACATTTTACATATACATACGCTCACACCTGAATCGGCAAAGAGCAGGCAGAGAGGCATACGTAGTATACTTACGGTCTACCGAACTTATTTCCGCCCCTGGGATGTTAGGTGGCGAGCCTATCCCCATATTAGGTAGGTACTCATTTCAATTCCGGGGATATTTTTTTTATGGTATAGGCCGGCAAACGAGCAAGTGGGTCACCTGATGGTAAGTGATCTCTATCGCCCATGTACGTCCACAATACCAAAAGAATCATGGACGCGTTGCCGACCTTAAAGGAAAGGGATAATTAAGTAATTGGGAAGGGGAGGGGGTTTGGGCCTCCGGATATCTCACTCAGCGTACAAAACGCAGCAGCAAGCTGCTACTTTCCGCTGACGACGGACGAGCCGGCTCAGAAAAAAATGTCTACAGCGTGGCTCTACAACTCAAAAGAGATAAGGTAGTGACATACACCGACTGTGATTGCCTGGCCTGAAATTTGATTCAAGGAACAACCCGGTTTTTCAGCTTAAATATTGTCACTTGATCAATGTAGTGACTTACCATTTTAAACACATTCAACCAACCCCACCCTAGCCCCCACATCGAGACCCGCTTCACCCCCGCTCATTGTAAGGACACTGATAGTGACAAATGACTTGGCCAGGGCCGCCTCGAATATCCCGCGATAGATACGTAACATTACACAGGTTACTATGGTGACAGGGCATCCGTCATTAGTTCTAATACAAAACTATGCCCGCTATCATCGAAATAAGATAACTAGAACGATAACTCTTATATGACTCTGTCAAAATACGGCTCCACTTACGTACACATGTAAAGGTAAAATTACACGTAAATCTCATCACGTAACAAATATTAATAAACGTTCAAAATCAACTTTATTTCATAAAAGTTAATGTCTAAATATTAAATATTTAAATCGAGATACGACGTTCTGCACCGCACAAAAAATTAGACGTATTAAGTGTCAACTAGAGATCATGAATCAATTTTTATGAATATATTAATGAACGAGCTGCAAAGACTTTTATAGCCCCGCCCCCTTGCACAGAGTTTTGGTGGAGTAGTTTTTTTTGCTTGAGTTACGTTTCTTGACGTCTTATTTCGATGCCCGCTATGCCAGAGAAATTGAGGGTGCATTGCTGACATTTAAGGAAAATAATGGGGCAATGGCAAAGGGGGGATTAATTAGGCATCCAGAAATCTCAATAATCTTGCGAATCGCGAATGCAAAACTTCCCCTTCACGTCCCAACGGCTTTCTTTGAGACTGTGGTACGCTTGTTACATCCCGATCCAGCTAGACCCATTCATAATTGTCAACAGCGTAGCTCTACAATACAAAAAACACTGTTTGGAATATTCCCTTTATCACACTTCCACTTTGTCCCCGCAACCCTCGCTTGTATCTAAGGGATGATAGTGATCGATTGTTATCGATCAGGCCGCATCCCATTCATCTCGGTACTACGTGACTTCAGACACGTCGCCTAGGCGCGGCGGATCGACATTAGGGATTTGATTTTTTGTGGTGTAAATATTTTTTACTTCAGATGACGTGGCTTTTTTATCATTTTGACGAAGATAGTTGGGAAAGGGGGCGGCGCGGCGTAGGGTTTGTTATGAAAGATGATTTTTTATACCATTCATTCATGTATTTTATGAATCATGCTCTTTTTGTGAAGGATTAGTTGTCGGATGGTTTAATAAGTCTTGCTTATGACTTGTTTCGTTTTTAATAAATTCCGGTGTTTATAAATAAATACGGTTATGTTCATTTATGATTTTAACAATTATAATATACTAGCTGTCCCGCGCGGTTTTACCCGCAACTACAGCAGTGTCAACTACCGGGTCCAATTGTGAATCTAAACCATCCTGGGCGCCACCCAAACGCATACAAAAAAAAACATTCAAATCGGTCCAACCGTTTAGGAGGAGTTCAGCAACATACACACGTACAGTAGAATTATATATATAAAGATAAAACATGAAGGCTTAATAATCAACTGTTTGTTTTACAGTAGCCTGTGTAATATCATGTAAACATTTTAAACTTAAAAGATCGATAACGTTAAAACCAAATGTTATTATCAGTTCCCAAACAAGTTTAGAATGTCGCCGCAGTTAATTTATATATTATTTATTTATTTATTTATCAGGCAGGCAGTTGCCCTGCAACTGATATTGCCTGTATCCTGCATTTCACTACATTACTTGCAATTTTTTGCATGTATAGATTTAAGGTGATTGTCAAGTCGATTCTTAAACTGGTTTATATTTTGAGCTGCGACTACGTTCTCCGGGAGTTTGTTCCACGCTTTGTTTTTCTTTGTTCTCTGTTTTCTTTATATTCTCTCATAAACCACGAAAATTCTAAATATTGTACTAGAAATATTCTAAAGTAGGCACTTAGTATCTGTCGTACAAGATAGTATCTTTATATAGACTATAAATAATTTATACGAAGTATTGCGATCGAAGCTCGTGGATTGCGGTGCCAGACCACAGTGGAGGTGAATGTAATACAGAAATAATCATTGCAAGTCTGTGTTACTGCAAAAAAATATCTTATAGTTATTTTTTTTTATCGCATAGGTCGACAAACGAGCAAGTGGGTCACCTGATGGTAAGTGATCTCCACCGCCCATGTACGCCCACAATACTAAAACAATCATGGGCGCGTTGCCGACCTTAAAGGAAAGGGATAAGTAAGGGATTGGGAAGGGGAGGGGTATTTGGGCCTCCGGATATCTCACTCACCGTACGAAACGCAGCAGCAAGCTGCTACTTTACGCCGGTTTTCTGTGAGACAGTGGTAACGACCCTGACGAGCCGGCCCATTCATGCTGTAGACAAAATTGTCTACAGTGTGGCTCTACCACTCATAAAATCTAAAGTTCGTCTTTATGGATATACATGTTTTTATGTTAATTTGGATATTATAGTTTCATGGGGCAACAGCTAAAGAATTTTAATCATTTTTCGCATTCCATGGGTATAAAACATAAGCTCACGACGAACAATCCTCATCTCATATACAGTATATCCATAGATATATAATGTACTATTTCGTTGTTTTTTTAGCATAGACTTTAATGTATACTACTAGACAGGCTGTTTAGAAGTAAAATTTCGCCACATAACGCGTGAGTTTGACAGCTCACAAACAAGGAGCGCGATAGGGGTTTTAGTTGAGAGCAAGCGAGATGGTAATATTGAGTTACGGTCAATTGACCGCAACTTAGTGGTACAATTTCTAGGTACCGCGCAGCTTGTCTAGTAGTATACATTAAAGCCTTTGGTTTTTATTTGGCATAGCAATTGCGACTAATATGAGGTTCCATGGCAGGTATCCAGCTTGACATAACATTACATCCGTTGTATTGTGTCATAGTTTTAACCAACCTGGTAAATTGTGACGAAAGTCAAAAACAATAGCTGTCGATCGATATTATTTAGTAAAGAGCAACACACGTCAATTCGAGTAACTTTGAACCAATTGCCTATTTTGCCAAATAAAACTACGGATGACATAGATATACTGATTGAGTCTATACTGTGGATTGCAGGCACTACAGTGGAGACAGTGTTCCCGCCGTAAAATAACAATATCTCGCGCATGACGTGCACCCGCCACCCATCTAAACAGACGTCGCCAATGGAAACTTTCCTAACACTAACCACTACATCAATGTAATTTATAATAGTTTTGGTTAGGTTAGGCTACATATTTTTTTTATATAGTATAGGCCGGCAAACGAGCCAGTGGGTCACCTGATGGTAAGTGATCTCCACTGCCCATGTGCGCCCACAATACTAAAATAATCATGGGCTCGTTACCGTATTTAGTTCATATCAGGGCGAAACTAGCAATCTACTTGGTCAAAAACTAAATGACCAGACTAAAAAGAAGACTTTTTACAATACGCCCAATAATAAGGTATTTTTTTTTCTGTCTACGCTTCTGTTGGTGTTCTCGCCGTTGACGGTACCCCGGTAGTAATTGTGTTGTTATAGGTAGAATAGATTACCAACCAAGTAGCCAAACCACTATTAAGTTAAAGAGTTTATTGTTGTAAAGGTTTATGTTTAGTTGTCTGAGCCGCTCTTTCCGTATATAGTTAGTAAGTATCGACACTTTAGTGCGCGAGTATGTATGAGTAGTTTAGATACGACTGAATATAATTGATTACCTTTAAGTTATCGAAATTCGTTGTATGAGCATTATCGTACAGCTTCACCATTTAGCTTCTAAAATAAAACATTAAGTGCATTCCAAGTCTTGAATATCTTCAGAACGGTCATGATAAATTGCGCGTACTGCAGGACAATGTCATATGGATTGTATTATTACTGATAATCACTATACTGTTGATTGCAGGCAATACAGCAGAGACAGTGTTCCCACCAATAATAAGCACATGATTTGTACCCGCCAAAAATCTTAACAGACACAAATGCAAACCGTCCTAAAGCTATGTGGAACCTTCCTAAAAGCTATGCACACATGCCCACACTCGTATTCGTTCATTTTACAATTTGCATCTTGCCTGTAATACCATTCATCCAATAGTGTACTTATATTTCGAACTGTAGTATGAAATCGTGCTTGCAGCAAACACAAACTGATTCGAGAGACATACGCTAAAGGAAGTTGGAGATGAAATACCACCAGCACCAATGAGGACATATGAAAACCACATCGGTGTAGTTAACAACCTAGTTTATAAATATACACTATCCACACTAATATTATAATGAGGAAAGATTTGTATGTAACGAACAAACTTAACAACTACTGGACCGATTTCAAAAATCCTTTCCCGTTAGAAAGCTACATTATCACTGAGTAACATAGGCTACTTTTTATCCCGGTAAAGGCCGTTCACGCAGACGGAGCCGAGGGCAAAGGCTAGTACTTTAATATTCAGACTAAACGTAAAAACTTCAAAGACTTGACCCAAATATCTGTTATTATTTCATTTGAATTGAGTCGTGGTATCAACATCAAAATTACCATTTTAATATCTAAGAGCTTAGTAAAGATTAATCGTTGAAGCTTTCCGTAAGACCTGGGTTTCTGCTTGTAATAAATTTATACTTAAACCGGTTTGAATGACGATGAATTTTAACTAGATATATAAAAACCACCACACATTAACTGTTACTGTAACGTGCTACCATAAGTTACATATATCAGAACTGACTGCATCTAGTAATGTTTGCCGCCATCTCTCTCTGTTCATCAGTTTTTGAACTTCTATGAACTTGCTATCATATTCAACTTTGTCGATAACTCAAAGTACTACATTCATTTGACCCATTGTTTGACCCCGAAATCGTTTTCGGGCCTGAACAAATTAAGCTTCCTTTTACCGGCACAATTACTTGTTGGGCTATTTGTTCGTTTTTCTCATTTCTTCTCACCCAGCAACGGTCGTACAAGGAACGTATCGATTGCTTAAAATAACCATCCAGTTTGATCTACTTCTGTGTTTTCTTCGATTATGTTTACTCTCTAAACTTTGTTTTTGAACAATAGGTAATAAATACTAGCGTTACACAGTAGTGTACTTTATGAGTATGGTGTGTTGATTTTTATGTATTGAAAAAGGTCACATACATTACTATTCTCATCACCTAATGGGTATTGAGGAAGGGAACCCTCGTCTTCAAATTTTTCGGGCAGCTACCCGCCCACTGCACCATGAACCTCGTCGACAATGTTACTAAACTTAACATAGCCACCTCATTCTTTACGCTTTCTTTAAAACAATAACTAAACAGTGCAATAAGCAATCCCATAACAAATCACTTGAAGAAACATTCTCGATCACTACTCTAGTCCGCGTCGTGTCTCAATACATATTGAACCCATCTTTTCCAATTTATCCTAATTGTTTCGTATCAGTTACTAAGAATCCTCGCACGTAGTTGAAAACAAAGTTAACCTAAAAAAGTCCGGTGCTAATCCCGCGTTCCCGGCCGCGAGTCGGATTACTGGCCGCCCCACCGCGCCGCGCCGTCGTAAGCTGATTACTCTATATGGGGCTATTACAATATAATGAACTACTGGAATACCACACTGTGGTGGAGGGTACATGCATAGTACAAACTCTTACTATATCATTGAATAGTGAATAATTTATTAAATTATAAATTCGTACCAGTTGATTATTCACACCGTGATGGTGTATAGAGGGTAAGGAGGCCTTTGCGCTCATTGGGATGATCATGACGGATGTATGTATTCATACCATCATTGTTTAGTAGATTGCTGACAAACGAGCAAATTGGTCAAGGTAAATGAATGGGGTGAAGACCCCACATTAACACTACAGACCATTTATTAAAGGAAAGAGGATTGTCTTTCTGTGCCTCATAAGGAATGTTATGCCTTCCCAGATTTTGCCAGCCTTTTATATTAAATCTGATATGATATCTTGAAATTCTAACGCTAGACTGCGCAGATAATGTGAACAAAAATGATATAAAGATACCACGGATATCGATTGTGTGGGATTTACGGCCGGATATTCAGCATATGTAGCGGACTTCTTTTTGAGATGGAATCGTGTACGAAAGAAAATAAATCTAATCGTTTACGATCTAACAAATCCTGAAAAGCTCGCGTTTATTGGCGTTCATTATTCTGGCGACGAAGTCGGGTAACAAATCATTCTCATATTTTTGCAAAACGTTTTACGGTTTATTTATTTGTGTGTAGGTACATATCACGTATGTTTTAAAAACAATAAGACGCAATGCAATAGCAGTTAAAGCTATTAAAATAGCGTTGTATGTATGTAACTTTAAGTTATGCTTCACTAAAAGTTCGTTTGTATATTATTATTGTTTTAATATTAATTCTACATCCATATCAGATATATTTTAATAGAAACGGTAATGACCCAGTTCTCATTTCCAAGGTTATCAAGTACAATTATTTGTCGGGATGTGATATCAACGGTGGAAAATGGTCTTCGAGACACAAAGGGCGGTGCATTTCACACTGTTGTTCCGCATCCGGAACTTGAATTCGCGTGCCACCAACTTAGTGTTTTACGCACTGCACGCATAGGTTGCGTGTTGCCAAATAAGGAACGTCCCCCTCGTTTATTACTGTGACCTATAACTATTAGCACAACGTATTTTTGTATCGTTAACTGAATGTATAAGGTTTTGAAACAATAAATCGTTTGTTCTCAAGGAATTCTTTATTATCAGTTTATTTTACAATTTATAACAGATCTATATCATACATCTATTATTGTTTATATTACATGCTTGTGTATAGTAAATAAAGCGGGCGTAATGTGTACAATTTAGTGTTGAGTAGGACATATAAGAAGGCAGTACATTTACCGCACACGTAATTAAATAAATTAAGGGCGACTCAATTCTTTTTCATGTAGTATTTTTTTTTATGTCGCGTTACTCTTTTACTAACCACATGATGCGGACTGCGTTCGTGAAACAATGAGAACGAGTGAGTCACATGCTTCACTGCAATAATCACGTCAATAAGAGTCGCTTCTTTTTAAGTAATCATCGAAATAAGATAACTAGAACGATAACTCTCATATGAATCTGCCATAAAATACGGCTCCACTTACTACTTACACATGCAAAGGTAAAATTACACGTAATACTCATACACGCAACAAAATTTAATGAACGTTCAAAATCAACTTTATTTCATAAAAGTTAACATCTAAATATTTAATTTCTAGATCGAGATACGACGTTCACCGCCCAAAAAATTAGAAGTATCGAGTGTCAACTAGAGATTATTATGCACAGACTTTTGGAGCCCCTTACTTTTATATGTGTGCAAGGGGCACAGAGTTTTGGTGGGGTCATTTTTTTGCTTGAGTTACGTTTCTTGTCATCTTATTTCGATGAGGTTATTACAAACCACAGCATACCTACTTCAAATATACCGCCGAGCTTCAATACGCCTCGCATCATTTGAAGTGGGACATTGTACTGGCACGTTACAATAAAGAAGCAACTCTTACACATATAAAAATTGTGTCCTTCTCAACACTAGACTACGGTTGCATTTGTCACCAGAGCTGTCCATGTTTGCCGCAGGAAATAAACGTGTTTGTTATATTTAAATGTGTCACGTGTAATTTTCCGTCACGGTGTGTATTTTTGAAGTTGTTTACCGTTTGTTGCGACATTCTGTCGACTGTGCAATACGCTTCGTTCTAATTGAAGACTCGTTGGACGTCAAAATCGGTTGCTCACATTGTCACGAACGTAAAGAATGCGACGCGACGTCACAGGACCGTGCGTGTTGTCAGTTGGACAGCTCCATTCGAAGTGCTGTTTGAATTTTGACAAGTAATAATGTAACAAGTCAGTGAGACAACAAAAGATGGTTCTATGTTGACAGCCAATTAGGACAAGTATAACATATATAATATTCGCACCTTACGAGCCGCAACCATCGGATTAGGTATATGTATGAAATTATAATTCGTGCCGCGCGGATTGAACATGTACATTAACATGCGATGTTGAGTGGTAGAGCCACGCTGTAGACAGTTCTGTCTACGGCATCAATGGGCCGGCTCGTCCGGGCCGTTACCACTGTCTCACAGAAAATCGGCGTAAAGTAGCAGCTTTTTGCTGCGTTTCGTACGGTGAGTGAGATATCCAGAGGCCCAAATTCCCCTTCCCAATCCCTAAAGTATCCCTTCCTTTAAGGTCGGCAACGCGCCCATGATTATTTTAGTATTGTGGGCGTACATGGGCGGTGGAGATCACTTACCATCAAGTGACCCACTTGCTCGTATGCCGGCCTATACTATAAAAAATGAACAGATGGAAGTTCACCCTTAGGCGTTATCACCACAGTCATTGAGATTGACGTCACAGCAAGTAGTGACGTGCACTCCATAGTGCTTTTGCACCAAGCAAGCACTTCATGTCTAAATATATTTTATGTTACATAATTTGTTGTATCTTAGCTGTTAAATTATATGGTTCAGATTATGTAGTTCGTCATTCATTTTTGTTTTTTTTTTTATATTGCATAGGCCGACAAACGAGCAAGTGGGTCATCTAATGGTAAGTGATCACCACCGCCCATGTACGCCCACAATACTAAAAGAGTCATGGGCGCGTTGCCGACCTTAAAGGAAAGGGATAATTAAGGGATTGGGAAGAGGAGGGGTTTTGGGCCTCCGGATATCTCACTCACAGTACGAAACGCAGCAGCAAGCTGCTACTTTACGTCGGTTTTCTGTGAGACAATGGTAACGACCCGGACGAGCCGGAAAATTCATGCTGTAGAGTCTACAGCGTGGCTCTACCACATTATTTGTGTCCTTTATGAGTGTCCAACTATTTTGTTCATGTTTTCTTTCATATTATTACGGAATTGGTACGGAGCGGCTCATTGGTTAAGTGGCAGCGTATATAGGCTGAGAAACCATGAGATCCTGGGTTCAAATCCCAAGTCGGACAATCACAATATTCACAATATTTATTTCACATCACACATGAATAGGCCGGGTTGGAATTTCTGCCCCGGTATGTTCGCTGAACGCATATGTGGTAAATACCTTGGACTGTTCAAATTTAGAGCCAACCTTGGACCGCTGCATCACAGTCCGTCCATAACTAATACATGACCAATCTGGGATACATAACAACCTGCCTTTGAGGCTGCGGGTTCGATTTCCGCACCGATAAAATGTTTTTGTGATCCAGAATTGGTCCACCATCCGGGCCTAATGTGGATTGGCAGACTTTACATACCTTTGCATTCTTATGGAAAATAGTCCGGTTTGCAGGTTTCCCCACGATTTTTCCGTCACCGCTAAATCAAGCGGATTACCAATGAATACACAAACTTAGAAAAGTCAAGAGGTGTATGCATGCTCTTGGGCCTGGTATCGAACTGGCGACTTTCATCTCTACAGTCCATACCACTCCCCGCTGAGCTATCGCTGCTTCCAAACTCAGCAGAGTAAAATCCCCTAGGCCATTTCTTATCTTCCGGTCTTAACCACAAGCATAAAAGTACAATTTGGACAACAACAAAATATTTTCCACAGAAACTTTTACTTTTATCTCAACAGCTATGTGACACACAGACGACCCAAGTTGTGCCGTATCACATTTGGCGACCGCGACAGCGCAATCGATATCCC
Source organism: Mimas tiliae (assembly GCA_905332985.1). Classification (NCBI taxonomy): domain Eukaryota; kingdom Metazoa; phylum Arthropoda; class Insecta; order Lepidoptera; family Sphingidae; genus Mimas; species Mimas tiliae. The sequence continues at coordinate 689,693 of HG995243.1, forward strand.
GCGACCGAGACGCGGCCCGACTAACTTGGATTATTAAAATACCAAGGGAGTCGAGCGTGCCGACCAACGAAAGTGGATTTTGTGCGTAGTAAAATTCTTTTGTCTGACATTTTCTGTTCCTCATTAACGATTGTGTCGGGAAGTTTTTTGATTAATTTACTGTAAAAGACAAAGCAAATCACTCTTTTGAAGATAGATGAAAAGGCATATAGAAGGTGACGTGACATGACATAATTTCCCAATTCAGGGATCAGAAGGAAGTTTTAATTGTAGTTCACAATATTTTATGCGGTAGTTCGGAAGAATTTATTTTCTAATATTTTTAACCTAGCCTCGTATGTCACCGGTTCTGACATTATACTATATCAAGCTTTGACCAACCGTTCGACATTGTAGTCTTGATGAAACGTCATGCAGTCGTTAACCCCGCGGTGATATGCACTCGGTCACGTCACACGTTGCATAGGCGAGCGGACAATGTTCCTTAGTTACTGTACTTTACGCGCCACGTCAGCGAGGTTTGGTGATTTAACTGTAAAAAGTAAGATTTAAAATCATCTATGTTTATATGACTAAAGCCTAACCCTTCGCATTCAGTAGAGGAGGCCCGTGCCCAGCAGTGGGACGTATATAATACAGGGCTAGAAAAAAATATATATATAATACCAATGGAAGTGACTACATTGTACTTGACAATGGTAAGTAAAGTGCAGTCCACCGTCGATTGTCCAGAAACGCTGCGTCTCTCGATGGGCGCCAGAGTTAGGGTAGCCTGAAGTAACTGGATATACACTGGCCCGCTGAAACGAGCCACTATATTTATTCTTTTTTCACCATGTGTAGTAAGATGGTCAGGGTATCTAGTTGGGTACAAATATGTATCAGTTAAGGAGGGTACAGCAAAATTAATTATTTAAACTTATTTATGAAAATAAGGAGATTTTAATAGACCCAGTAGACTCTAAGTTTAATGAAAACTTACAAAGCGACGTTTGTGTATTAAATATTTAAAAGAAACAGATTAAACACCATTAATATGAAATGGACATTTACAAAAGTTTTATGAAAAAAATAAAACTATGTTGACACTTTGCTTTGAAAACTATTTGTTTTGCTCGTGAATTGTTAAAACACCTTTAAATTTCAAGGTCAATGCATTTTTATATGGTTTTAAATATTTTAATGATGTTTCAAGAATACGACGGCAAACAATATTAATAACGAAGCATTGTTAAGACTTTCCTGTCAGCTGTGTTTATTTCTGCAAGTAAATATTCTTATAGGGCGATAATATAATTCTCGCGATGATAGTCATAGTTTTTTTTTTAATCCTGGCTCGGCAAAGTGACTACGCTACACCTTTATTTGATCTTGTTGTTTTAAATACCACGCTAAGCTTACTACCTGGTTTAACATGACGTTGTTTTACCACCGTACACATGGTAGCACCATAGTGCCTTGTTTGGGCGAGACATGTTCTACGACCAGCCAGTGTACATTCAGTAACAGCATAATAGGGTAGTTAACTAGATATTTTTTTTATTATTTAAATCAATAAGTTACGTTACTCAAAATCTATTGCAGAAAGAATTTTATAAATCAGACCAAAAATAAATAAGTTAGAAGCCATTCAAATCCTGTAGACGGGGTAATTGTCAAACGCAAACTTTTACGTCACTGTGTAAAATATTCATTATGGTGCACGCGTGCAAGCGGGATAGTGAGATATCCCTACTACGCATTCACTTTTCCTCATACCAACATTTAAAGTCATAACTGCGGGCACATTTCTGAACAAATTCAGATTGTGTTTTAATAAAAGGGTTTCTTTTGCGTATCATTTTCTGTTGCTTATAAAATAATGTATAAAATTCAATATAGGAAACTACCCTATTCTGCTAAACATCGAGAGACGCAATGTCTCTCGACGATCGAGATTATATTTTGCAGATTGCACTGTACTTACCACCACGTCCCGGTAGGTCCCTCGTTTGCGAGAGGCCGGCTGGGTTGGTACCACCGCTTTGTCTATTTCTGCCGCCAAGCAACAGTGTGTAAGCACCTTTGTGTTCCGGTGTAAAGGACATTGAAGCCAGTGTAATTACTGGGCATTATGAGACTTAACACCTTATGTCTCGGGGTGACGAGCGCAGTCCAGTGTCATGCAGTGCTTTATTTAAAGTTCTGTGTGGCGTTGCTTCTGTTTATGAGCAAGCGTGGCGCTTACCATCAGGCGAGCGACATGCTCGTCTCGTCATTCAATCTAATAAAAAAAAAATACGTCCAGTATAGTCAAAATACAGATAGATTTTGTTTTTTTTTACATTTCATAAGAAATTTATACAAGCGGTCTTACTATGAGGCATTCTCTCCCATCAACCTTATATCATCTTCACGTGTTTAAATAAACAGAGCTTGTTAGATGTGGGCAGTTGTTACTATAAAAGCGATGCAATGGTCGGGATATGGGCGGTGTAGCGGTCGCAGGTTGCTCAAGCTATGCAGTTTACAGTTAAACATTGTTGTCGTGGCGAGTGATCACGCTTTATGATGGGTGGTCATCGCATGCCGATCTCTAGTATATACCTTGAATCTTACATACATACATACGCACTCACGCCTGTAATCCCCGAAGGGGTAGACAGAGGTGTAACCAATACACCCACATTCCCCGAGCGTATCTCCGTCCCATGATGTGATAGGGGGCGAGCCCATCGCCATACCGGGCACAAATTCCAGACTCCGGGCAGATACTGAACACTTCGTAATAGAAAAACCTTGAATCTTGATATACACATAACTGGCAGTTGGCACTCCTGGTTAAAGAGAGGAGCATCTCAGAAATGTATTTTATGGATAGTAGTCAAACATGTATCTATTTCCATGCAAAAACTTAGGTCAAGCAATCACATTAACAGCGTCTATGTCTTCGAATCGAAAAATTACGCATGAGTTGCCCGGGATTTGAAATTGTGCCCGATATAGCGATAGGCTCGCCACCTACTTACCATATTATACAACGGAAGTAATCTGGACGAATCTTGAGTGTCCAAGGTGCACCTCTGCTTACACCTTCCGGGACATAAGCGTCAGACTAAACGTAATATTGTAAATACTAAATCATTGATCGAATAGGGAAAAAGAAGAAGAATCATACCTGAGAATCTAATTATTTATCAAATGAAAGATGGACTCAAGTTTTAGCTTCATTCGTTTAATTTTAACGTTTAACTCATGTCTCTTTTTTGTTTACACATATTTCTGGATTACAATCTAGATTAAGAATGTATCGGTTTAAGCTATATCATTGTAACAATTTTTGAGATACAAATAAATAAAAAACAGTTTCAGACCCAGGAATCAAAATGTCAACTACCTTTTTGTTTAGTGATTTCTTAGGTTTACGCGAATATTACACATTGAAATAAAACTAGTTTATACGGATTTTATCGCTTTCGCTTTCGAAACGTCGGGACTAAAATAAAAATTAAACCGCGATAAAATCCGTATAAACTAGTTTTATTTCAATACCTTTTTGTTACTGAAATACCGACATGCCGTGAATTCCAAAATGCATAATTACCATTACTAACCATTACGTTATCGCTGCGATAAAAATTATATCGCGACAACAGCGTATACCTAGTTACATAATTTACGCGTAATAAAGTATACGTTGATAATTCAGTAGTGTGACACCCTTTGAACTCGGTGTCGCGTAGTGCGGGTACCTACATTTTGTTACGCCAGAAGGCCAATTCTCATTAAATTCTATTTAACAGACACAGCGACTGAATTTTAACCGAACTGAGATTAGATTGCGATTTGACTAAAGAATGTAATCCGCTCCGAAGTACACAGTCCGGTTTCGATATCATTTCAATATAGTTGCAGTATTATGTCAATTAACTAATATTCTCATTTCGATCGCAAACCGATCTTAGCTACCATAACTAAATAAAAATATAAAGCGAACGTCGAAATCATTTTGTCAGCGAACAAAATATATATGCATTTCTGTAATTTCAGCGATTTTCTTTTGATAGTTCATACTCCAGCAGGTTATTATTTGATTTATTAATTCATTATGTAAAGTCCCCATATTTTGCGTTATTTTAATATCCGTTTTTGGTTTCTGCCTATCGCGAGTGAAAAAATATATATATTTTTATAGTATGGGCTGGCAAACGAGCAAGTGGGCAAGCCCCTGATGATCGGTGATCTCCACCGCCCATGTACGCCCACGATACTAAAATTATAATGGGCGCGTTTCCGACCTTAAAGGAAAGGGATTGGGAATTTGGGCCTTCGGATATCTCACTCACCGTACTAACCGCAGCAGCTAGCTGCTACTTTACCCCGGTTTTCTGTGAGACATTGGTAACGACCCGGACGAGTTGGCCCATTCATGCTGTAGACAGAATTGTCTACGCAACGTCTCTTAACATGAAATATTATATTTGAACGGCACTATAGTTATCATCAGGTCTAGTACACATACTTTGGCCTGAAAAATAACACCCTCGAGAAATATAAATTTTCAAAAGTAACTTACATATACGGTAATATTAAAACAATTATTTTGACATACGCATTACAAAGTTATCATACAGCAGGCATTCTGGATAATTAGTGAAGCTCAAATGACGTGACCGTTTCGAACGAGCCGTTTTAATGACTTCCAAATGCTCTCTGCACAACATAGCAGGCATTGGTATTTTTTATATATTTTCAACGAGTATACACATACAAGTACCTACACTTAGTACTTGGCGGATTTTGTAGCAGAAAAAATAACACTGAAACGTCAAAAATGACAATAATTTCGGTGCGGACCGCGACGCCGCACTGCCTGCTAATTAAAATGGCACCATCTTCAAAAATACCTTTACAAATTACAGTTCTTTTTTACTTTCAGTGTTATGTTATGAAATATGTTTATGTCTTAGTAGGAAGGCGGACCCTGGCATTAACCGGGATAACGCCAGGAAGGAAGAGAAGAGAGGGTTATGTTTTGAAGGCGGGTTTTAAATTTTTGTTTAAATTTATTTTATATTAGATTTTTTTGTGGTAGGTGCGACTCTGGCATGTAAATTCCAATACAATAACACAACCGCGACGAGTGTGCCGTTACCCTTTGAGGAGTTTTATTTTTTACTCCGTAGGTACATCAGATCTTAACCAAATATATGTGAGACCACATTACAACTAAATCCTATCGATTTTTTTTTTAAACAACCACAATTATTGCTCCTTTTAATGCTTCGGTTCCTAAATACTAATATTCGTTTACTGTTTTTAGGAACCGGGCGGAAAACCATTAAAAGAAATGTCTAAAACAGTCTGAAAGTTAATTTCTACTTTAAAAAGTAATGTCTTTTCGGGTTGGATATAAGAGACATTGGAGGCAACATAAAATAATCTAATTATGCTTGATTATCAACCATTCAACCGCCCTTTAATGCTCGGTTCCTAAATACTAATATTCGTTTACTGTTTATAGGAACCGGGCGGAAAACCATTAAAAGAAATGTCTAAAACAGTCTGAAAGTTAATTTCTACTTTAAAAAGTAATGTCTTTTCGGGTTGGATATAAGAGACATTGGAGGCAACATAAAATAAACTAATTATGCTTGATCAACCATTCAACCGCATAGACAAATGTGGCAAGCCAATTCAAAAAAACCACGTCGACAGACACGAGGCGCACCGTGTAACCGGAGCGTACAGCGGTTGAATACAATCTAGCCATACTATAGTGTTTCAATAGCACGACACAAGTGCTTGCGACCATTGTCCGTAGCACGCTGTGGTCGATCCGATCCGATCGTATCGATATCCGCTGCTAGTCGGTAGTCGGTACACTACAGCGGTACATTATGATATAAATGCATGTTGGGAATATGCATGAAGATGGGAAATGTCTTACAATTTAGTTTTATTTTGCGAACTTTAAACGTGGCGTCAAACCATTCTATAAATGAAAATGAGGATCGGATAATTGTTGCGCACACTGGGCAATAAATGTTGTCCAACAGCACGCGACGTTGCGGATAATGCCAACATGACGCGCATCATCTTCTTTGTACTCGTACATATGGACAGTACTGTGCCCAAAATTGCTTAAAAAACGTCAAAGTCTCGTTGCTCTACGTGCCTGGATACATAAAATGACGCCTCTATCTATCTTAAGCGACGGCTTTAAGACACTCATATCATTTGTAACCCTACGAAACTTATCAACCAACGGACATTTGCTATTTGCGGCGACCCATTTAAAAGATAACATTGACTAACATTTAAGTAAGTAGTAAAATATGGGTATATTGTTTCGGGAGATAAAGTTAAACGCATTATACTTTTACCCCTTTTTCTACCATTTTAAAACGAATTAATCTAAACTAAAACTTCAGAAATCAATCTGAAACATTCAAACATACATTTATGTTGGATTATGAAACATTTCATTGGCGATATGTCGCTAGCACGTAGTTTGTCTACACCGCCAAACTTTTATCATGCTATCTGTCCACGTCTAATTAAACTAGGAAGAATGAATAAACCCAATTTGCATAGAACGTTGTATCGCGTGTCGGATACAATAAACGCATCAGTGGGCGATGTTAATTAAATAATTAGCATATTGAACAGTTATTTATCTATATGGGTAATCGGACGGGCGCCTTTCCGCTGTTTCATTCTGCGGTCTTATTGATAGCGATACTGACTTGGTTTACAGTTAAATAATGATACATAGGGGCAATTCCAATATCAGGTTTGGACAAGATGGTTGTTAAATTATTATAATCAGTTAATTTCTTGACTACTTTACTTCTATATTTATTTAAACACCAAGGGCACGTCGCAGCGCATTTCCGCATTCTCGCTGTGCGGTCCAAATTACAGTATTACTGGCTAAAAAACAAAGAATATTTAAATTTTTTTTAACGTTTACCTTAATATTTCGAAATTTGGAATATGTTATTTAAACTTTTAAGTTCTCCTCATGAAAAAATCTTCTATAAATTACCGGATGATTCTTCCTTGCTATTTCAAGCGATGAGCTCCTTGGGCCCTCATATTATACTTTGATGCAGTAGCATTGAAACATGTTTACATATTCTAAATTCGGCTAATAAACATCCATAACCATTTAAGAATGTAAACATTACTTAACTACCAACCTTCAAAACATGTTGATAACCTGTAATGTATCTTATATCATAATAGGCAATTCATTCACTTTATCTTTATCATAATATATGTACAGGTTCTCAACTGGCAGGTTATCTACAGATAACTTCTATCTTACATAATTTGTAGGGTCGTTTACGTACATAATAAATATTTAATTACTTCTATCGTAATGTGTTTTAATGTGATGATTAGATTAATCATGCTACATTCCATTAAGGTATTTTTACATTCATGTCGTTTCTCTTTCAAAGCTTTCAATGGTCAAATATTCTTATTCATGAAACCCTAATAGCTATTTCAATATGAAATTTATCAATGTTGTTTAATGTAATTTAGTTATTTTATTTCTATACGCCCTCACGCCTGTAATCCCCGAAGGGGTAGGCAGAGGTGTAACCAGTACACCCACATTTCGCCGAGCGTATTTCCGTCCCACATTGTGATAGGGGGCGAGCCTATCGCCATACCGAGCACAAATTCCAGACTCCGGGCTGATACTGAGCATTTCGTAATAGAAAAACCCAATACCACTTTACCCGACCCGGGGATCGAACCGGAGACCTCAGCGTTAGCCTCAATCGTAACGCGTACGCATTACAACTGCTCCACCGAGGCAGTTATTTTATTTTATTTCTGCCTGGTGCTATCCTGGCTTAATTCCAGTTTCCGTCTTTCTACTAAGATGCCTTCATTTCGCCCGATCTTGAGCATCCTCCGTACTGAGAACATTGATTTTCATGTCTCCATTAATACGTCAAGCCAGCGCTTTTTGAGCCATCCGCTGGGTCATACCCCGGGCACCCCGGGTACGATCTGGCTGAGGAATTTGCGACTGACATTCTCCTGTGGTGTTCATAAAACGTGACCAAACCACCGTAGGCGACATTCCTGAAGTTTATCTGTCACGTCGCTGACACCAAGGCTGCTGTGGATGTACTAGTCTAGTCGTGCAATGTTGTATTTCCAACGCATCTGATTGATCTGGGCGACTCGCGTCTGACGGCATGGCATAAATTGAGCTGCTCTAACTCTATTCAAAATTAATTGTATTATCGTAGTGCAAATATTGTAAATGAATTTAAAAAAAGAGCAACGTTAGAGTTTCTTGTTCGTTCTTCTTTAACGAAACCGCATTCCAAACTGGCGGTAGAGCTTAAATTTGACTGAATCTAAATGATGTATAACATTTTATGGATTCAATTAATATTTTCATTTCATTTAATTTTCATTCAGGAGCACAGGTTGAATGATGACAGTTTTCATAGTTTTAAATGTATGAAATACATATATCGTATCGTGTATCTCTCTGTGTACTACACAAGGGAGCATAAGACCAAATATGTTTTCCAACGGCATTCAATGCATTTAAAAAATTACGAACAGTATCTTCAAATTAATGTGTCTCGGACGACTGCAGCTTCAAACTACGGACGTATCATTTGTCCAACACAAACAATTCCATCCATTTCTATGAACACGACATCATTTATATCTGTGTTCCACACCGAATTCCGCCGAGTAGAGTCTGCAGGTGCAATTTTTCCAAAGCAGTCGTCTGCTGAATCATTTCATTTCAATTTTTTACTAGTCCTGCATTATATACGTCCCACTGTTGGCACGGGCCTCCAAACTATGAGTAAATGAGGGAGTATACCGATGTAATTAAATTAAAGATAGTTAATCTTTAATTTAATTACATCGCTTGCATTAACGCCGTACACCGGTCACTAAGCCATAGCTACGTCTTAATGGTTTTAAACAATTTACTAGAGTGTTCCCGCGGTCGCTCTCGGATATTCAGTCAGTCCGGACCGCGCGCATCGATGTCTATCTAGATTCTAGATGGATACCGGTACTCGTATTATTTGTTATTCTTATGACCGAATACTGAAATAAAACGCTACTAAACTGTCTCACGACTAAGGGCTACAAATTCTAATTCAAAATATTCATTGAATCCATAAAATGTTATACAATATTTAGATTCTGTCAAAATTCTACCGCTAGTTCGGAATGCTGTTTCGCTCGTGAAGAACGAGCAAGAAACTCCAGCTTTGCTCTTTTCAAAACTAGTTAACAATTATTACAGCGTAAGGTTTTACAATATTTAATTGAAATTAGAGCAGCTCAATCAAGCAATTACAGAAATGATATCTACGCATTGGATTAACTTGCATGACCTCCATAAGCATGACGAATAAATTAAGACCTTAAAATAGTGTTAACAAATAAAAGATAACAGTCCGAGCAGACCAGTCCACACAAGCAGCACCCGTTCTTTCATTTTCATACAATTTTGACAGCTAAGAGGGCCTCAAAATGTTAAAAACGATCTTAAATGCTTGAATAGCGTTTCAGTATTCGGGCGTCAGGGTATCGACTAACGAGGAAGCGGTAATACTGCTTGAGTTGATGACTTGATTTATTTATCCCAGATAATTTAGGAACGTTATTGCAACTTTTTAAGTTTTGTTTAATCGACAAAGGAATGGAAATTCACACATTATTGGAATATGTCCCGATACAGCGATGGAATCGCCCCCCTATCATATGGACCGAAAATTCGCTCGACGAAATGTGGGTGTACTGGTTACACCTCTGCCTACCCCTTCGGGGATTACAGGCGTGAGTGCGTTTGTATGTATGTACATTTATGAAAAAAATACATGTTCAATTTAAAGTTACATTTTACGCACATACAGACAGTCGTCCCTTTGTATATGCGCAAGTGAGATTTATCTGGTAATAAAATTATCGCTTTCATTACGCCGCGGCCATTAAGACAATATCTGCTTTGTTTTAAATCTCCATTCCAAGGAATCTTGGCTGCTTTTCCTTTTTCCTTATTTTTTCAGTAAACGAGCAATTATGATCTTATTTCATTAATTTTATAAGGAATCTGTTAATTGGTATACATTGGTTGTAATCTAATAGTTATTTGTACATAAACATAAGGTAATGAGAATGTAATGTAGACAATTTTGTCTACCGGGGTGCTACCTTTCAACCTGAAGTTACCCTGGATTAATGCCAGGGTCCACCTTCACATCATCTGTCTCTATCTGTCTCAGAGAAAACCGACGTAAAGTAGCAGCTTTCTGCTGCGTTTCGTACGGCGAGTGAGATATCCGGTGGCCCATATTCCATCCCCTTAATTATCCCTTTCCTTTAAGGTCGGCAACGCGCCCATAATTCTTTTGGTATTGTGGGCGTACATGGGCGGTGGAGATCACTTACATCAGGTGACCCACTTACTCGTTTGCCGGCTTATGCTATAAAAAAATGTATCACGTGCAAGTGATGTTTCACAACTGATGTAAAGTGACAGCGTTTCTTACGAGTGAACAGAGGACAAAAAAACATTTTTTTAAAAGTCATCACGAGCATGATAAGTCTACTGTTGTTTATGAGCAGTTCTTACTTACTATAATGTGACCCACTTGCTTACTTACAAATTTTATGCTAGGAATTAGGACGTAAAGCAATATTAAAGGCGTTCGAGTTTAACGCTATACATTTATAGTATTTAGGTACGTACAGTTCAGTAATATATTCAATTTTGTTGTCACCCGACAACAAGGGGTCCGATAAGGTAATGTGCTTAAGCTCTAACACGCTTTATCACACCGCCTGCTGGCGCCGCGCTCGAGGCTTATCGAATAATTGTTTCCGATATTAAACAGTTGCATCTCTTTGCACACTAGCCATTAAAATATATAAGCCATTATACCATTAAAATTACAATAAATAAATACACCCAACAGTCACACACATAGTCCTGACCCCACACTAGGTTAACCTGTATCGTGGCTATCAGGAACTACGAGGGACTTGCGGTCCCACAACACCCAGACCCGAAACAAATATTTGTGAATCAGACAAACATTTGTCTCAGTGTGGTAGTCGAACCCACGGCCTCTCGCTTCGCAGCTTCCTACGCTTCCGGCTACTCGTCCACTGCGCCACGGAGGCTGTCATTCGCAGTGGGATCGGCACAACATGCTTTTTAAGACATGTTACAGACAGATTTGGCTTGTAGTTTTTACGACCGACCGCCTGCTTGACGTCATCCCTTTCAAGATAAATCACCCAGACCCCTAAACAAATATTTGTGAACACACAAACATTTGTCTTGATGCGAGAATCGAACTCCCCTTCAAATTCACTGCGCCATTTAGGCTGGCAAAGGTTAGGCAGTTTTCAATAAAAAAACCAAATAGGGTAGTTTCCTATATTGAATTTTATACATTATTTTATAAGCAACAGAATACGCAAAAGAAACCCTTTTATTAAAACACAATCAAAATTGGTTCAGAAATGTGCCCGCAGTTATGACTTTAAATGTTGGTATGAGGAAAAGTGGGTGCGTAGAAGGGATATCGCACTATCTCACTTGCACCATAATGAACATTTTACACAGTGACGTCAAAGGTTGCGTCGTCGGTCATTTGACAATTACCCCTTCTACAGGATTTGAATGGCTTCTAACTTATTTATTTTTGGTCTGATTTATAAAATTCTTTCTGCAATAGATTTTGAGTAACGTAACTTATTGATTTAAATGATAAAATCATCAAGTCAACTACCCTATTATAAGATAATATTATCAGCATATACAAGTTATCTGCAGTGACATCAACAATAAACATTTAGCAACAGCGGCTTGCAACAGAAACAATACCCATCGTATAGCAACAGTGTCATTAAATATTGTATTACGTCACCACATAAATTGTTTACACATACGTAACGCGGCTGGAATGAAACGCGTGACGTGAAAACACGTTTTGTAATTAATAAACACTGTGTAGGTGTAACGTAATTGTACGCGACGTGGTGATGACAAGAGAAGTGGGATCGTGTACGGGGAAAGTGGGATAAGTTTGCTTGCACACATAAACTCACTCCCGTATAATTTTCCGTGGCTTGGTAATGACAGGGCCGAATACGTTACAATATTTATAGATTTATAGACTGCCTCGGTGGCGCAGTTGAAATGCGTGTGCGTTACGATTGAGACTCACGCTGAGGTCTCGGGTTCGATCCCCGAGTCGGGTAAAAGTGAGATTGGGTTTTCTATTACAAAAAAACTCAGTATCAACCCGGAGTTTGGAATTTGTGCCCGGTATGGCGATAGGTTCGCCCCCTATCACATCATGGGACGGAGATGCGCTCGGCGAAATGTGGGAGTACTGGTTACACCTCTGCCTACCCCTTCGGGGATTGTAGGTGTGAGTGCGTATGTATTTATAGATTTGTAAGGGAACTGCGTTTACGGCAAAATTGCGCACCGCGAGACCTTGGGCAGGCCCCGGGCAATAAAACGGGCAACATATAGAAAAATACACATACTTCGGCTCAGCACCGTAAATATAGTGTCACGTGCCGTATGAAGTTTAACTGCCTCCCCCTGAATAAACAAACGTTATACGCGTGAATTCTGCCCACGGATTAAGAAAAAATTATGTAGGTAATACTGAGTTACTAGATCTATATTACACGTCGGCGATAGCCTTACGGGGAGTGGAAGTTTCCAAACCCACATTTGACCAGCCTGCCAAATGCTTCATTAGTAGAGGAAACTCGTACCTAGAAGGGACAGAAGTCTGGTATTACTATTTATTTGATAATTTAACGTGCTCATCATCCAGGGCAGTCTGAGCCAACGAGCTTAGCAGATGACCGACTTAAGTTCGTTCTATCTATCAATTTATGTACAAACGCTTGCAAACGCTTTCAGTGCTTATTTTTTGAAGTCGGTTAAAATAGGCATTCAAAAAGACCATTCGTTTACACTAAATGTAGGTAGACATTCTCCAAATTCTTTTTAATTTCAAGATTGATGTATGAAAAGAACATTAAAATATTTGTTTAAAGTACTCATTAACAACATCTGTCCCGGTGCCAAAATTTGCGCATTGCGCATTTTTTTTACCGACACGAGACATGACGGATTTTACATATACATACATACATACATACATATGCACTCACGCCTGTAATCCCCGAAGGGGTAGGCAGAGGTGTAACCAGTACACCCACATTTCGCCGAGCGTATTTCCGTCCCTTATGTGATAGGTGGCGAGCCTATCGCCATACCGGGCACAAATTCCAGACTCCGGGCTGATACTGAGCATTTCGTAATAGAAAACCCCAATACCGGACGGATTTTAGTGTAAAACAAAATTTGTATATTAATACTGATTTTATTGTCTCGAGAGTAGTAAAATAGTATTAGAATATTATAATACTCGTATGTCGTAGTTTATCTTGTTCCATATTTAATAAGATTATGAAAACAGCTTTACTTGTTAAGTTTATCTCCGTGGACGCTGCATCGCCAGGTATGTGATTTAGATAACATTAGCTTGCACTGTGTATGTATAGAGAAGCTCCTCATAGCTTCTGATATAAGGTTCCAGTGTCATATTTGGTTTTGAATGAGCCCTTGATCTCAATCCATAGAATTCTGAAGACCAAACGAAATGGAAGAGAATGAGTAGGCAGTTGGGCACTGAAATGTCGGAATAATGCGAAACAAAAGAAATGAAAGTTCTTATTCATACTTACAAGGCACACTTCACTACTTACATTATCAGAGATTTTATATTGACAGTTAATTATGAACTTACATAGATTGGACATCACAACTATTCCAAACTCAAATTGTCTAAATCTTACTACACTCCTATAATGGCCGTTACCAATATTCAGTATATCGACAGCTTTACTTACTGGCAGTAGAATTTTGACACATTTTATATGGAAGATCTGTCAAAATACTATTGGTAGTAAGCAAATCTATCTTTAAATAGAATATAGGGAGTGGCCATAAATGTTCACCACACCTTTCTTCATCATCTTTTCATTACTCATCTATAGAAATTATTATAAATCAAAATATATCTACTCGACAAAATGATTCAGTGTGTATAGTCATGCTAATTGCTGTCATATGTGGCATTGCGTTAGAGCTGGTGTTATTTCGAGCGGTTCTCGTCTCTAAAAGGAACAGCATAACTAACAGTTGCTGGTTGTTAATCATCAGTTGCGGATTGCAGATAATGTTATGTTTGTACTGTGGAATATTTTGAGTATTTTAAAACCATGAGGGATGATGTTTCTATATGAATTATTTTTAATGTGGATGTGATGAATTTTTACAGTAATATTTTCCAGATTTTCTACAAAGCGTTATATTATCTAGAACGTTTAGCTATAAGGCAATATCTAAGAAGCATAAGCATTTCTTAGGTATTAGACCTAACTAGTGCGTTTGCTTATTATATTACCCTGTCAATCGCTTCTTGACTGGAAGATAAACGTAGATACTTTACAATTTAGACCATCTATCCAAAAATCCTTATTGTGTGGCGTGTTATTTTCTAGTTTCAGATGCAATATTAGTTCCAAATTGTTACGTAAACATAATATACAAATCTTTACAAATGCTATGCAATGTTAGAAATCTATCTGTAAATGTATATTTACACAGAGTTAACGAATGTATTCTAATGAAACACAAACAGCATTAACTATGTACTTTACTACGTTTAACCAGTTATTCCTGGTTCCAAAATATACAGTTTACATAGTTTAAAAGCTCGCCTTAATGCACCCACTCACGCTAACAATTTTAATGTGGGGTTGACAGATTTAAAAGGTACCGCGGCGCATGATATTCTCCGCTGTCACCGATAGTGTCAGTTGCATACTAAAATAACTTGCATGGGACAGTGACGGCAGAAGCATGATGACCAGGGTATGTGTGTATGAAGAAGCCTTAAAAAAATATTTGCAATCTATAAGGTTTAGATCTTTAGACCGTTAAAAAGCACGCTCAGTTTTGTATAGTATAATATCATAAAATAAATACAATGACGTTTTATCCAAATAATAATTAAAATCGTATGAATAACGTAATGTAAAGTCAATAGAAAGTCAGTTGTCGCTCGGAATCAGCTTTGAACGGTGGTAATGCGCGCGGGTCATTGAACCCGACTTTAAAATTTATTAGTACGCTTTACATTGCTGGCTTAAGTTTCCAAAATGGCAAGTAAACAGCAAAAGAATAGTGTGTTCTGTTTATATTGAGGTAGTGTTTTATATACCCTTGTACCCGATATACCGCTCTAGAAAGCATACTGCATACACACTGTCCTTTCCCCGAACACGGCAGTAGTTTGGCAGATAATTCATCATTTGCACGTTTGTTGTTATCTAGATTTCAGACGATTGTAATTTACAAGTACTTTAGCACCAAGATGAGTTAATAATAGCTCGAAATCCTTGTGTCAGTTCTCACATTCCCTTCGATATAAAACTGGATAGACGCAAATTGGCTTTAGTTCTAACGCCAAACGTTACCATAAAAGTGCAACATCTGTTTCTAAAACGGCAACAGACACTTGCATCTGATCTAAAATGATCTGTCATTGCGCGTCGCGTCGTGTTGTGTAACAAAACAGTTGACGTGTGTCTAGATGTATCGCGTGCACTAGACCGTGGCGTGGGACGGACTCGGAGGGAGGTCTGGGGACATGGCATCCATGGCATTTACTTTTGTCTAAAGCATGTATGGTTCGGCTCGTCCGGGTCATTACCACTGTTTCACAAAAAAACCGGCGTAAAGTTGCAGCTTGCTGCTGCATTTCGTACGGTGAGTGATATATCCGGAGGCCCAAACCCCCTCCTTTTCCCAATCCCTTAATTATCCCTTTCCTTTAAGTCCGGCAACGCACCCATGATTCTTTTGGTATTATGGGCGTACATGGGCGCTGATGATCACCTACCATCAGGTCACTGGCTCGTTTGCCGGCCTAAGCAATAAAAAAATAAAATAAAAAATGAATGAATATGAATTTGTGTATGCTCGTAAACATTGTTGTGGGTGTGATGCGCGTATATATAGGATAAATAAATTGATGTTCATAGTAAAATTAACTTCAACTATACTCTTTTCGTTGTTGTAAAACTAGATTTTGATCGCGACTCCGCTCGCGCGTAAGGCATTTTCCGGGATAAAAAATTTACCATGTCTTAATCCAGGTCATGGTCTACCTGTGTGCCAAATTTCACCCAAAACCGTTCAGCTGTTAAGGCGCCATTGACTAACAAATAGCCAAACTAACAAACTCACAAACATCCAAACTTTCACATTTAATAATAATAGTAGGATTACTAAAATGTATTGCAACTAGTGACGGGCAAAAACATGGAAATGTACGATTTTGGATACTTAGATAGATAGATAGATAGTAACTCTTGTAGACACACAGCAACAAAAACAACAAAAACAGAAAACAGCTTAATAATAAATATGGCACAAGTGGCGGCCTTTTTTTTTTTTTTTTACATGGGGAAAATCCTCTTGGATTTCCGGCTACCTTAAAAGAAGATAGACGGGGTATGCCGGATTTTTACCGGCTAAAAACCCCATGGTTGTCGCCATCTGCACTATGGAAGAGTTTCGGGACCTCCAACAGAAACACGCCGAAACCCCTCCAATGCAACGCTGTAATAGCACGCCGAGGGGGGAGTATGTGTTAACTCCTCCAGCAAATATATCTCGTCTCTAGGCAGAGGAACCGAGGTGATTTCTGGCATCACCTCGGCGTCTACGCCTCCGAGCAGGGTCAGCCCTCTTCCGAACCCGCTCCGCAGCCTCCTTCCTAACCATAACAATCTCACAGAAGGAGGCTACCGCTTTCCACGGCCTAATAAGCGAATAATAAGCGACCATAATCTGCATGCACGGACATAAGCAACTTATGGTGTCTCGCTTCTGTGAAGTCTTATTTCCGAATCACCCATATGTTATTCTTGTATTTGGTACCATGCTGGCATAGACAACAGCCGATAACTTTTCTCTTAATGGCCGTTGTCAGTTCTACCCAGTACCCAATATACGCTACACCAGCATGAATGAAAGACAAGGGAACCTGAATGGAGCTGAAGAGTTTTGATCTATTATTCTTTTTTTTTTAGCATTAATGACGAGACGAACAGGTCGTTCGCCTGATGTTAAACGTCACGCCTGATCATAAACAGAAGTAATAGCATTAGAACTTGAATAACGAAGTACTTGCATGGCACTAGACTGCGCTCGTCACCCCGAGACAATAGGATAGTCTCATAATGCCCATTAATTTCACGGCTTCAATGCCCTTTAAACTGAAACACAACAGTGCTTACACACTGCTGTTTGGCGGTAGAAATATACAAAGCGGTAGTACCAACCCAGATGGCTTCTCGCATACGAGAGACCTGCCACCATGTATCCAGCAGCAATATCATATGCCCCACACAACTGTTCCTGATTCAGCCCACGACCATGACAGTGATGGTATGATCCCAGCTCTTTCCGTTTCACCTCTTTAAATACACATTGGTATGTGCACGTGTCTTAATAAAACTAGACGGAATCGAACCTAGAAATAGCGCAGTGGTGTCGTCTCATTGCGTCTCTCGCCCGCATAACTTAGATCTTAGGCTTAGCAACGAAATTATATTTGTGCATTGTGCTCTTCTTGTTGTACTTGCTTTGGTGAAATATATAAGTTAGACGTCGCTTTTCCGAGGCATTATTCTATGAAAAACTTTAGGTTGCTGTAACATTACTTACGTGTTATTATTGCTCATTTTTGCCGACCCATCCTAAACTTAGTTCAAATTCAAATAATTATTAAATCCATCAAATGTTATAAGTACATCATTTAGATTTAGTAAAATTTTAACTCTACCGCCAGTTCCGAATGCTGTTTCGCTAAAGAAGAACAGACAAGAAACTCTAACGTTGCTCTTTCCAAAACTGATTTACAATATTGATACTACATTAATACAATTTAATTTGAGTTCAAGCAGCTCAGTTTATGCCAAAAGGAACATTAAAACACAAAATAGTGCATCAGACTATTAGTACTTTACGTCGTCCCACGGCTTTGATGTGGTGGGCGTTAGGGGTCAACTAAAGTTAAGTATAGTTCGATGAAAACACTTTACTTGATAGGAAGCTGCAGTAGCCCTAGTGCAAGTCTTTTCGATAGCTGTCACGTCATACATATGCAAGTAATAACGTAAATAGGTATGAAATTAATTCATTGCCAATACAATCCGCTATAAACGCTGTACGGATCTGCATACATATCTTCGTAAATACGAATGACGTGACACCTGTTACTCAACTCACAAAAACTTGCAATACGAGCACTGCAAAAAAGTTGAACGCTGACAGACATCTTTTAACAGCGGCAAGCACAGACCGGTAAGTCGCAACTATTGACAATTATTGTCAATAAATAATGATACGTCACACATCTATAAATGTGTGTAATGACGATTGTGGTCGCAATGAGCGGGCGCCAGCCTCGTGACGTCGCCGCCGCGCCGCCCAGCTGGCGCCTTGACGCGTAGTTGGCGACCGCGACGCCGCGCCGCCCTCGCCCTGCGACATAGTACTCAGCACGCTCACCGCACGTGTCCAACAACGATCTCACTCATGAAACATTCCACCATCCTTAAAACCTCTATGTGACGTAAGATGTTCAGGAATACAAGGTGGTAGGTCCCTCGTATGCGAGAGGCCGGCTGGGTTGGTACTACCGCTTTGCCTATTTCTGCCGCCAAGCAACAGTGTGTAAGCACCTTTGTGTTCCGGTGTGAAGGACATTGAAGCCAGTATAATTACTGGGCATTATGAGACTTAACACCTTATGTCTCGGGGTGACGAGCGCAGTTCAGTGTCATGCAGTGCTTTGTTATTTAAAGTTCTGTGTGGCGTTGCTTCTGTTTATGAGCAGGTGTGGCGCTTACCATCAGGCGAGCGTCCTGCTCATCTCGTCATTCAAGCTAATAAAAAAAAAGAATAATAGATCAAAACTCTTCAGCTCCATTCAGGTTCCCTTGTCTTTCATTCTTGCTGGTGTAGCGTATATTGGTAAGCGATAGTCGCACCCTACTATAGCTCGCTTGTTGTACATTTCTATCCAGGGGGTTTGGTTCTGAAACTTTCTACTACACCCGCAATGAGCGAGATGATGATTACACCTAATAACATCTGACGTAATATCATAACGTCTTAATGTGACGTAAAGCTCATATCTCATAACTATTGATAGATGGTGAACAACATGATCGACCTAACTCTGCTGTTTTAATCACGACGTCAACTCTCCTCAATTTATAATGCACGCTGAAGTAGATTAATTTACCACCATGTCACAGAAGACTGGCGTGGAGTGACAGCTTGCTGTTACATTTCCTATGATGATTGAGATTTCTGAAGGCCCAAATTACCTCCCCTTAATTATCTCTTTCCTTTAAGGTCACTGCCGGCTACTCGCCCACTGCGCCACGGATTTGTACTGTTTGTAATACTTTAATTAGTTTTAGTTTAGATTGAACGTTCGTCTTTGCCGCCTAATAAAACAAATCAAAGAACATCAGATAGTTACTCGCATTTGTAACCGTTGGTCGTTCAAATAACGCATAAAAATAATAACCACAGTTATATTAATCATATTTAGTTTATTTATAACTTAGATAGTTGAGAATACACATCATCCATCTGAAAAGTTTACATTTCATCCCAATAATCATATTTCACCACCAATATACCAATATACCTAACGCTCACGCAAGCAATCCTAGTGATAAAGAAGTGACTAAACGATGGACTATCATTTCTAACATGCACATTAAAGGCGCATAAACATGATCCCCCACTAATGTTGATTAGAAAAAAAACTGACACATTTATGGTAGTGATATATATTGCATTGCATCCACAATTATTGTACCGCATCCGCATTGTGTGTTAATAAATATTTATTCTTTTTGGCACTACCTTTAACTTAATAACCTGGAGGCCAATTCTCGTAATTTTAAATGTTCAAAGTATCATTCCGATCTAGTCTCAGCGTCAACAAAGTTGCAAATGGCATTCTCTTAAACCAATAATCAACGTCAAATGTGAACATAGATCGTAATGAGATTGAATGTAGAATAAAAGTTGACTGAAGCCAAAACGGTATAATGCTACTGCTAATGCTAGGTGCATTTCGCGTTGATTATTGGTTTAAGAGAATGCCATTTGCAACTTTCTTGACGCTGAGACTAGATCGGAATGATATTTTGAGCATTTAAAATTACGAGAATTGGCCTCCAGATCTAATAACTACAATCCAATGCAATTTAAAAATGTCTGATATTGTTAATCGTAGTCAACATTACCGTTAGATTTCCTTTTGAGATTGAGTCATTATGATTTATTTTGTATCAGCTCCATGAATCAACACTACGAACTGATACTTGAAAATTGTATACGATAATATACAAAATAGTTCTCTAGAAATACTTTGATATATTTTATTTATAACGGTTGAACACTTTTGGATGAAATTTGGCACACAGGTAGACCATGACCTGGGTTAGGACATAGATAGATACTTTTATCCCGAAAAAGGCCGTTCACGTGGGCGAAGCCACGAGCAAAAACTAGTGTTTAATATACTTTATAAGGTGTACTGTTTTTCTGTATTATATAATAAAACTGCAGAGGATAAAGTATACATTGCAGAAAAATAGAAACGCACAAAAATACACCGACCAGTGGTATTAAACACAAGCAAACAAGAAGAGTTGCATCAATTTACGATTACGTCAAGCTTTGAATTAACATAGATTTTTTGTCAATTTCAATTTAGCCATGATGGTGGTTTTAGCGGGTCATAACGATCGTCAGGCATGGCACCGACAGAAACGATCTTCCCTTTGTTTTGAACCCATGAGGCAACAAATATCTGAAAGATCATGTAATCTATTTATAAATTACAGGACTTTTTAATTAATTTATTACGACGACTTTAAAGTCTATAAAAACTTATAAAACCTGCCACCCTAGCACCTAAGAAACGCCTCATCTTTCCACATCTCTAATGGAATGTGCATCTTCATTCACACTCGGTATCTTTACTAATTAACCTCGGTGTACAAACGCTGCAATATGTTTCCATCTGCAGCCAGGTGTACACTACAAATTACAAATCACATCGACTCATGTTACCCGAGCCTCGTCATTTGCGCGATTAATTTAACCCAGTTTACGACCAGCCACGATTTCAATTAGCTATGGTGAAATACCACCTACATTTGCACGGCTCAATGGCTATAGGTAGGACCTACGTTTGTTTATGTTTTTAATTTGCTTGTTAATGGTTTCGTTTGATTTTAACGGATTATTTTAAGTATATACGTAACCGTTTTTAAACACCAGCTGTGCAATGCTTATTATGACGATTAAAGCTATACTTATGTAATTCCACAGAACGAAGTTTATAGTTCTCCGGATATTTTCCTCGCATATAATGATCGTAAATACAATCGTTAAACATGTCCTTACGACCACGAATTTCGAACTCTGTGCGAATTACGTTACAAACAGTTCTGTCTGAACAGTTACGTTACAAATCTATATATAGAAACATAAATTGCAAGACCGTCGTAACATTGGACATCGCTTCCTTTTGAACACATCAAAGAACCAAACCGTGCGGGCGTTTTCGCTAATTTGCCATATTGCAAATATAGATTGTCCAGCGTTTTACAATTTCACGTTTACTTTCTGACTTTAGTTCTTCCCCAGTAAGAGCTAAATCTTGTTGCAGCGCTGTTTCAGCTGATGGTTGAAGGTGTATGTTAGCTTTGGCTGTTGGGACGGCATATGGCGCTTGGCCTGGTGCCAGAGTATTGTCACGCACTCTGTCAGGGTCGATGACACCGCAAGCGGCAGATGAGCCGCCGGATTTATCTAGTATATGCATATTTTTTTTCTTTTTTTTCGAGTTTATGTATACTTCGAATTTGCAAGATTTACGAATAAAAGATCTATACGGTAGGGAATAATTAATTTATAGCCAAACTTTTATATAATGGCATTTTCCGGTATTTGCCTGAACTGTAATTTTCAAACTGGTATTAACCAAAAAAAAAATAGTATTTCAATACACGATTTCGACACATTTATCTATGTTTAGACCAGTATACTCAATCAAGACTAGAACTCGCCAACTTTCAGCTTTCGACAACTTGATACAAGATACAAAGAGATTTGTACTGCAGATTAATGTAAAGAGGGTGGGTGCTTGTTACGTAATAGTTTCCAGAAATGTTGACATGTGTTAGTGCATTTATCTGTGAGACAATGGATAGCCTGTTAGCGCGGTTACGATAGCCAGAATTAAAGCAAAAGTTCCCTTCAGCCAATAATTTGGATTAAATTAAATAGCGTATCAATTTAAAATCAATTATCGGATAATTTAGGTCTTATATCAACTGTAAAATAAGGTACCTATTTGGTGTTACATACGTATACATACCAAACCTAGAACCTTATCGGTTTCACAACCTATATACGCTACCACTAGATCTATGAAGTCCATATTCCAGAACAACTAGTAAGCTCTTTGCTAAGTATAGATTTTAAAGCTAAACAAAAACTGATCAAATCACAGAAATCGCCACTACGCGCATTATGAGACCTCATAATAATAAACAATATTATATAAAGGTAAAGAAAGGTTAGTCGGGAGACTATTACGACAACATTTAAGGGAAGGAAGAATATTCCTTTGTTTAGTAGATTTCCCTTCGTCTTTTCGGCTCCGCTCAAGACAAAAATGTAACACAGCGTTATCCGAATTCAGCAGCTGCCTTGTGTTTAAGTGATAAATGAGTTTGCCGAAGAGGCGTGATGGAGACGAATGGACGCGGTGTTCCGAATCAAACGCCGCGCCGTGTCGCAGGGGATGGCCAGACAAATTGAAGTTACCAAGTTCACACACAATTGGCTTTACTTAATTGTTATTTGTTACAGGGAACAATTGCTTTTAATGATATTATGGGGATATCTATCAATAACTTGCAGACAGTTTAAACAAACATCTCGCCTAATACCTTAGGATGAGCTTTTTCTAGTAGCACATCAACAATTATGTTAATTCATAAAAACATCAGATTGTTTTGTCTACACTAACCGCAAGTTCAGTTAAACAATAGTCTGTATCGCTCGCTTTGCTAATGCTTGAACAAAGTAGCCAGTTATAGAAATAATTTATCGATTTCTAGATGCTAATTTACAATAGTTTCAGTGATTACCTACTGTTTTTATTTCTCTGCAGTAACATTACTTTCTATTCTAGCAGGTAACTGTTCAAACATAGAAAAACATAATAATGTTATATTCACGCAATACACCAGTAATAAAAATGGAAACCGCCCTTTATCAGGCAATATAAGCGGGACACGGGCAAATTCCACAGCTATGGATCTGAGACGTGCCTCCCGCCGAAAATACGTTTCACCTTGACCTCGACCCGGCGACCTTCCGGGCGCACATCTACGACGTTTTAAGAAGGGAACTTACCGAGAACTGGCTAATACCGCGAATGATCGATAGCACGCATTCCGTGCTTACCACTAGTACTTGATGTGTAAGGTAGTGCCACATCGTAGTCAGTTTTGTCTATGGTATGAAACGGTTGACTCGACTGCAGTGCTACCATTGTCTCGATCCCCAGTGGATGATTGAGAAGAGATGATCTAGTGAGAAGTAGCAGTTTTATTGTGTTTCATACGGCCATTGAGATTGTCGGATTTCGAACAATACCAGTTTTCCTAATTCGGCAACGCATCCACGATTCACAACGGTGCATTTGGACGATGGTGACATGCTCATTTGCCATTTTGCTATTCAAAAATACCCGTTGTGGGTTATTCCGACGTCACAACCCCTGCTTATTGCAAGACGTAAATATCCCGCGCGGATGTCGTCGACGGATGTGGACAATTTGTCAGTGTGGCTTGGCGTGATGTCGCCGACGTCACTGCCCCCGCTAAAGAATAAAGCACATTGAACGTGCAAATGTAGCGTGTTTGCTCGTCGCTTCTAGATGGTTTATAAAATAATGAAGACAAATCTAGTTTCCCTCTATTCTAGTCTACATCCTCTGTTATATTCATTCCTAGGGTACGTGGAACATATTTGAATTCGACTGGAATGCATCCACCGTACACATGGCGCAGTTCCTCACGACGCGACGGTCGACATAAAATTTGAACCACACTATATTTACCACTTGTTGCAGTGTATCACTTTACCATGCCAGAATTTAAAAAAAATACATTCTATATTGTTGCTTGTGTTTCTGTTAGCATAATTAAACTTGACTACGTTAAAGGCGCTTGTTGCCAGTAATATTCCATTAGCAACTACAAATTTATGTATAGCAAAACATGCTAATTCCTCAATATTCGTGCATTTCGCAGCCAGTGAAACGTTGTAACATTCATCATCGATATTGACGGCTTCGGATCGATATAACTTCATCAACCCGCGGCGTTTTGCTCGCTCGGTGTACACGTACCTTAAACTGTTTATTCATAAATGACTTAACTTGCGCTTTAGTGGAACGGTCTTTGTCACAATGAAAATACTGAATAGTCATGAATTCGTAAAAAACTGAACACTTCAAACAGTTTACGTCAAGATCTTGGTATTGTCGTACATTATGTGCGCATTTCGTGCTTAACTATGAATTAAGATTCTTTACGTTTTAAATTCTTGTCACTTGGCACGCAGCCTCTGAAGTCAGAGTCGTCAGAGATCACAATAAACATTAATCAACTGAAACATTAGTCGTGGTTATTGTCAGATGGTTGTTATCATTAATCTGACATCTTTGAATATTAATTCCTCAAAATTATCATACTACAATATTATAAATGTGAATGTAAGTTTGTTTGTTACGCTTTCACGCGAAAACTACTTAACCGATCATCATGAAACTTTGTACACATATTCTTGGAGGTATAAAAAGTAACATAGGATACTTTTTATGAAAAAAAAAACTATTTCTTTGTTACGCTTTCACGCCTAAATCACTGAACCGATTTTGATGAATTTTGATGTAGAGATAGATGGGGACCTTGGAGGCGGTTATAGGCTACGTTTTATTTCGGAAAAGTCTATTCACGCGGGCGGAGCCGCGAGCAAAAGCTTTTATAATATAATTCTCTTCCTTAGGTATAACTTTTTAACACGAGGAGTCCGTTTACGGATCTCTCCGAGCCGAAGCTCGGGGGTATGTCGGGGTCACCGGCCTAGGCCGCCCTCGCAACTCAATCGCGCAGTCTGCCCGCTCTCTACATGTCGGATTCAGACAATTATCAGTAGAAACTTGATCAACAACTCGTCCAACTGATCTAAATAGATATTTTTAAGGTGTTATCCTTGTCCGTGATAGTGCTAGCTCAGTGGGGAATGGTATGGACTGTCGAGACGAAAGTCGCAGGTTCGAAACCAGCTCCAAGAGCATACACCAACCTAGCTCCAAGAGCATACACCTCTGACTTTTCTAATTTACGTGTCTATTAATTGTTAATTATCACTTGCTTTACTGGTGAAGGAAACATCGTGAGGAAACCTACATACCTGAGAAGTTCTCCATAAGAATTTCGAAGGTATGTGAAGTCTGCCAATCCGCATTAGGCCAGCGTGGTGGACTACGGCCTAACCCCTCTCATTCAGTAGATGAGGCCCGTGCCCAGCAGTGGGACGTGTATAATGCAGGGCTAGTGTTATTATTATTATTATCCTTGTCCGTGCCTTATCGTTCATACCTTTAACACTAGAACACAACAGTGCTTACACACTGATACTTGGCGACAAAAATAGACAAAGTGGTGGTACCTATCCAGACCGAGAGAGGCCCCCTCGTGGTATGTCTACCACTTAATATTAATAAACAAATACACCCAACAGTCACACACATAGTCCTCACCCTACACTAGGTTAACCTGTGTCTTGGGTAGCAAGGACTACGAGGGACTTACGGTCCCACAACACCCAGACCCGATACAAATATTTGAGAGGAATCAAACCCACGGCGTCTCGCTTCGCAGCCGGCTACTCGCCCACTGCGCCACGGAGGCTGTCAATGTTCTTAAACACATTGTCTGTCCACTTGACTTCTTCAGATGAACTTCCTATTCCTGTGATAGAATTTAACAGTAATTGCCTTCATCGTAGTCGTTTCCAATACCTTCATTACTGTGAATATAACACTGAAGTAGGTGCTTGTCATTACGACTGTTGCTCAAATAGCCACAGTAATGGCTCTGCGCCGCGCCGCTCACCGTCCCGAAGCTTTCAAAGCTTCTCCGGAGTCCGACGCGCTGTAAGCTCCTTTGCATATATGATGTGCAGATTGCAAAGTATTAAGCTGTATACATATACAATTATATTCACCAGCAGTGTCGAAGGTCGTATTCTATATAATACGATTCCTACCAGCATACATTTGAAAACTGGTGAAATAATGTAAATGCACTGGTAACTTACAATATGTAGTAAATAAATGAGAAATTAACATCAGTTTCATGTTTGTAAATTTTCTCCCTCACCATTTTTCATTAGGTCATAATTGACGCGCAATACATGAAGCCGATCTTTGGCAACATGCACGAATAATATCTGTCGTAATATTTATTATCAAAGAAATGGGAATGTTTTACTTGAGAATGTTTTATTTTATTATGAATTATGTAAGACTGGAAAAGTGGATTCTATCCCGCATTTTTTGTGATAACATCCAGACAGACGGAAATTTAAAAAAATATATATATTTTGCGATATGTTCCTACATAGGTTTATTACAGTTTTTATATATTTAGTAAATACAACTGAAACATTACAAGCTACAATGTAAACTCCACTCTAGTCAGTATTGTATTATAGGTACATAAGTGTGTACATACACGTATAGTGTTGTGACGTCACATCACCACGTCATTATACTATCACGGTGTATTAATACTGTACATACGTTTTCTAATCCGCGCATCATTCGGACGTGGGCGTTGATGGTTGAGCTGCCAAGTTACAAATCTATGTCTGGAGGATAAAAGGTTAAATAGAAACTTTGACAATGTTAGGGAAAACTTAGCCGTCTTCTCTGGTTATTACCTGTCACTTTTTGAGTGGTAGAGCCACGCTGTAGACAGTTTTGTCTACAGCATGAATGGGCCGGCTCGTCCGGGTCGTTACCACTGTCTCACAGAAAACCGGCGTAAAGTAACAGCTTGCTGCTGCGTTTCGTACGGTGAGTGAGAATCCCTCTCCCCTTCCCAACCCCTTACTTATTATCCCTTTCCTTTAAGGTCAGTAAGGCGCCCATGATTATTTTAGTATTGTGGGCGTACATGGGCGGTGTAGATCACTTACCATCAGGTGATCCACTTGCACGTTTGCCGGCCTATACTACTAAGGACTTTTTTTATATGAACTGTTATAAACCTAAGACTTCCCGAACCCAATACCTCAATTCAGCAGTCGTACCTTGTATGCATTACAACTGCGCCACCGAGGCAGTAAGTTGTAAATTAGAAAAATATGTCCATAGAATTGAAGTATATGCTTCTTCATGAAATACATAAAGTACAAATAATAATATATAAAGTACAAGTAAATGAATTTCAGAGTATTAAAGAAAAAGAATACAATGTTAATTAAAACAAAGCAGTTTGGATTTATTCAAGTAAAAAAAAACATTGTCCTATTCATTGTCGTTCTTTGAAATGAATCTTCTGAATGGAACTTTTTCTATACACAGCAAAAATTATTTCCAGAACAATCAATGTTCATTCCAAAAATTTCATCTAAATTATACATTTTATTTGAAAAGATTTGTTCGTTGAAGAAGTTTTGAATCGTTTCTTTTACGTATTCCGGTTGTTTTGAGTTGTGTGGATAAAATGTTTTTATTTTATTTAAGAATTATCATTTATTTTTATAAATTAGATTTTCTACCTCTGTCTTAGTATTTAAAATGTATGAATCCCACCACCGCTACTGGAATAGCCGATATTGACACTGAACCGCGCATCTCCAGCCGCACCGCGCGCCGCGCCGCGCCGGCTGATCAACTGTTTTGAAGGTCAATGTCGTGACCTTCGACCCAGGCGGATATTTTCGGGACATTTTGTCGGTAATTGGCTCGTGTAACGAAACGCTTGAGTAAGTATATTGGGGTATTGATTTTATTGTTGTGTTTCATATTTCGGTCAAAAACAGATGTTTTGGACTACCATCGGCATTCTAAATCTGTCCATGGGATAATTACGTACAGCTCTCTGGTGTTTCGGTTTAAAGGACATTGAAGCCAGTGACATTACTGGGCATTATAAGACTTAACATCTTATGTTTCTTAGTGACTGCGCTGTCCAATGCCATGTAGTGCTTTGTAATTTAAAGTTTTGTATTGTGTTGCTCCTGTTTATGGGCAGGCGTAGCGCTTGCCATCAGGCGAGCGACCTGCTTGTCTCTTACAAGTCTCATACATACATGTCTGGCTGCCTGAAGAATATACCTCTTTAAATGTGTTGTTTTTTTTGCATTTGATAACTGATTTTATTGAAACGGTTCTTATTCCTTTGCTATGTTTTAAGAAAATCTGTTAAGTCATGTAGAAATTACTTTTTCTAATTTAAGTATTTTTTAAGATTAAGCTATTATTTTCAACTATTTCTAATATTATCGAATCATAAATACAATCTCGTCTCAACATTTCATTTGAAGATGGCCATCAATTCGTTTAGATTTTAGAACGATCCCGTAGATATGTGGCGGAATAAATGCTATTTCCGTGCTGGCGGATTCGGATTTTCCAGTCATACGGTTCTCACTGGCATGCACTTTAATTTGTACAGAAATTGCTTTCCGTTGAAGGCACGAGAGATATTCGGCTCTAGTTTTTTTTAGAGGCAAAGACTTTAATGTATAATACTAGACAAGCTGCGCGGTATATACAAATTGTACCACTAAGTTGCGGTCAATTGACCGTAACTCAATATTATTATTACTCACGATACGAAACGCAGCAGCAGGCAACTTTAGTGGCGACAGTGGTAACGGCCCGGTCGGAGCCGGGTCATTCATGCTGTAGATAAAAATGTCTATAGCTTGGCTCAACCACTTATAACTACTACTTTAATTTCAATAAAATAAACAAACATGTTTTGTATGCCATACGCTAATTTACAAGTGTGAACAGTCACTTGTTAAAATTGCCACAATCGCAAATTGTCTGTTTGATGATCACACTATCGATTTCCGTGTTTGAATAGTTTTTGTATATATATGTACTCTTTGCATTTACGCAGCAAAAATTAATTAAAGAAACAGTTTGCCACTGCTATTGGGACTTGTTCCATCTAACATAATCAAAACTACGTTAGTGGATTGAAGTAGTCTCCACATACGATGCATTTACTGGGATATGTATACAACGTGTTACAGAAAGGTGTGGTCATATTTAAGGGTCGTTACATACATACATACATACATGACTGTTTATGTACTGAATCTTATCAAACTCTAGACATCCCAAATATTCACGTTTATTGTAATCACTCGTTTATTACGATCGATAAGTTTGGAAGAAGAAGAATAACAATGTTGAAGTGTGCAAAAGCTCAATTTTTTATCATTTAGAGTTGTCCAAAGTCGAATATCGGAATGTTAGTTATTCGATAAAAAAGAAAACGCTTTATTTACGTCCCAGCAATGCAATCGGATTTAGTATTACATGGGGGTGAAATACTTGTAGACTATACGTTGCTTAAATTTGACTACACCTTTCTGTAACTCGTTGTATATGCCCAGAATCTACACATCTGCACTATATTCACAATATAACTTAGCACTATCTAGGGGCCTGGTCCGACGCAGGACCAGCTCTTGCTTACGAAAGCCCATTTACATGTTTCATCGTATTTTTCGTTCTCTCATGTAAATCAATGCAGATTCATGTCTGTGGGAATTATAGGAATGTAAGTCATTCAGTTAATATTAAGCGCGTTGCAAATATCACGAATCCATTTTGAGCCCAAAGCTTGCTGGAAATGTACATTTCATTCAACAGCATCCTCGAGGAACTAAATACATTTGGTACCTAACATGCAAGGTATTAAATGTTATTGGTGCATTTAGACTGTGAAACGACTGTTCTAGATACGATCCCAATATCGGGCAAAAAAGTTTTTAAGAGAAGATATTCGACGTGTATATTTGTATCTCTTTTTTGTATGTATAACCAGTACATTCACGCATAATTCCATTCGAAATACATAAAATTTGTAACCACATCAAAAAAAAAGACAAAGGCTCAATTAGCCTACCTATGTACATAATTTTTTTAATGTATGTTCACACATACATGGACAGATTTGGATGTTTTTTTGTATTTGAGAGGATTTACAATAAAAACAAGATACTAAAATTTCAACTTTTAGTTCTCATTTAAACAAAATTATCATTCATAGGCCCACTTTAGACGGCTACTGCCAATTCTAAGAAGTTCTATTATTATAAATACTTGCAGACAAACAGGCCTATCATATTTAATATACAAGAATGTAAAACAGGTGCATGCACTGTAATGGCTTGTGCAAAAATTAAATGTATCATAATAATTATAGCTCGGCGGAGTATACATATCGCCGCAATAAAAATACTCTCGTGGTCTGAAGATGTCTCGACATCTGCTGCATTCATATCGTCATTATGGTGTGGTGTTAGATATAAAAACCCCATTTATGTCATGTTGTAGCTCTTGGGTTTGATCCTGCACGAAACTGCATTTTACTATGCGAATTAAAGTTATATCCAATTAAATAACATGTAGTTACTGTATTATACTCTATCATTGCGTTATCGACACAGTTGGTTTTAAGTTCTTCTTCAAAGTAAATATCACGTACAGAAACGGTAGTACTATAGTTATCAATTAAAAAGTTATTATGATATATGTTGTCAGCTCTTGTGCCTTGTAAGTAGCGCAATATTGTAATGTATTCTGTTTAGCTCCTCTGATATTGCTACATCCTTTTAGTTTTCGTGAGAAATCAAGAAAAAAGTTGTAATATTTCATTTATGAATATTTTTAGGAGTTAAAACATTTTCTTTTGTACACACTTACAATCGATATACGATATTTCTTGTTATTTTTTTTCTATTTAAGCATTTCTATTCCAACACAGTTTTATTAAAAACCAAATTATGGACGAAACCAGTTTCAGTCTGAAATTACCATCTATTACTATATTTTAATACCATTTATAACAACACCAAAATTATCGTCAAAACCAGTTTCAGTTGGAAGTTAAATGACATTAAATATTCTTTGGATCGGTATCTAAATACGAAGTCTCCGTGTTCTACTAACAAACTTAATAAGCTGGCTTTCGGAACAATATACAGTTAATAACAGACTTTAGGGATCCGAGTATTCGTTGAATATTCACAAGGTTTGACAGCCCGATGGGCCATTCGGTTGCTGACGATTTGAGCCGTGGTGGAGGTATATTTAAATGTTTGTGTGTTGGAAATTGCACATGACATGATAAATTTAATATTTTATTTTCATTTGGTGAGTTTGTGACCCATATTATACTAGACATTCCAGTAGTATTCTGCTAGGTTAATCCAAAGCGAATTGGTTAACAATGAGTTAAATTGCAATATTTGTCAGTTTAGCAAGCTACTTATAGGAATTTGATGAAGCTTCTTTATGCTATAGATGACAATGGTAACTTAAGGCTCTTGCTCTTCCAAACGCAGGGGTTACAAGGTTCTAGCGTCTTACATTGAAGGTCCATAAAAGGCATTCCAAACCACTTCTCCATTTTTTTTTCAAACTAATTTCCCATCTCTTTTTTTACCAGCAAAAGTCAATGTTTTTCTTGTGCAGAAATATAAAACACCTAGACACAAACCACATAGTCTAGCCTCAAGAGTAACCAACGCAGGTAGTCACACAATACAACGGTTAATTTGATTAAGCAGTCGCGGCGGCCCTCCCTCCTGGTCCCGCCCTGCCGAACATCCCAATCAGAATGGGCGTGTGGCACGAAAGCGAAAAATCATAAATACAGTTCCTTTGATATATCAGTAATCGGGATAATATATTTAATTGACTCGTTCCTACGTCATAGATTTCTATGTGAATTCATTTTTGTACTACTACCAAATTATGTTGCAAGGTGTTCACCCTAATAATCTTACATTTTCAAAAGGTATTCGTTTTTGGTTCAATAAATATGTCCTTCCCGGACGTCCTTCGTTCAACGTTCCTTGCAAACAAAGAAAAATCGGGACAAACAAAGACTGAGGGCAATTCTAATAACACTGCTAGACTAGCAGACGTTCCTCATAAACACCGTGTATTTAAATTGTAAATATCCAGACGATTGTTTATTCATCCTTTCGCATTGTTGTGTGGTTTTATTTCACGCCGTTTCCTTTAATTGTATTGAAATGCGTCTATAACGCCGCCTCGTGGCTTTACTCGCCTGGGCACCTATATCGCACGCCTGTCGCAATAAACTTTGTAACAAAAGTATTATGGAACATATAAAAAGCAGCACTATAAAAAAAAAAAAAATGATTGATGATTTTTGTAGTACGATAGAAAAAATGATGTTAATGATGGTCTTTGAAGACCAGAAGTACCTCCATCCATCCATCAACTGTTTCCGCGGCGCAATGGGCGAGTAGCCAGCAGTAAAATGTGAGCCCGCGGGTTCGATCCCCGCATTGAGATAAATGTTTGTGTGATTCACAATTAATATTTGCTTCGCGTCTGAGTGTTATAAGGCCGTAAGTAAGTCCCTCAGTTTCTAATACCACCGATACAGTTTAATCCTAGAGTGAGATCAGGAGGCCAATTCTCGTAATTTTAAATGTTCAAAATATCATTCCGATCTAGTCTCAGCGTCAAGAAAGTTGCAAATGGCATTCTCTTAAACCAATAATCAACATCTAATGTGCACATAGATCGTAATAAGATTGAATATAGAATAAAAGTTGACTGAAGCCAAAACGGTATAATGCTACTGCTAATGCTAGGTGCATTTGACGTTG
The DNA here is from genome assembly GCA_905332985.1 of Mimas tiliae. Taxonomy (NCBI): domain Eukaryota; kingdom Metazoa; phylum Arthropoda; class Insecta; order Lepidoptera; family Sphingidae; genus Mimas; species Mimas tiliae. The sequence goes on from HG995243.1 coordinate 722,865, forward strand.
AATATTGGTTTAAGAGAATGCCATTTGCAACTTTCTTGACGCTGAGACTAGATCGGAATAATATTTCGAACATTTAAAATTACGAGAATTGGCCTTCTGGACTATGTGTGTGACTTATATCTTTACTAATCTCGGGACTATAAAGTCTCGGACCTTTGCGTGGCCTAGTATGATTATTATCTATCAGCCCGTATTCGCCCACTGCAGGACGTAGGGTAGGTCTTTGCAAGTCCACCACGCCGTTGACAATCCTTCAGCTTCTCTATCCACTTAGCTCGTCGTCACGAAATAAGTCGTATTGGATTGTTGATAATATTATGGAAAATTAAATCAATATATTCAAGATTTCAGATTAATTCATTACTTATATAAAGTAGTATAATTTTAACATTAATTTGCTATTTTTAATATGTAGCCTTGGTATCAATAGGGTAGTTGACTAGATTTTTTTTATTATTTAAATCAATAAGTTATGTTACTCAAAATCTATTGCAGAAAGAATTTTATAAATCGGACCAAAAATAAATAAGATAGAAGCCATTCAAATCCTGTAGAAGGGGTAATTGTCAAATGACAGACGATGCAACCTTTGACGTCACTGTGTAAAATGTTCATTATAGTGCACGCGTGCAAGCGAGATAGTGAGATATCCCTACTACGCACCCACTTTTCCTCATACCAACATTTAAAATCATAACTGAGGGCACATTTCTGAACCAATTTTGATTGTATTTTAATAAAAGGGTTTCTTTTGCGTATCATTTTCTGTTGCTTATAAAATAATGTATAAAATTCAATATAGGAAACTACCCTATTATAATGATATTATTAGATAAAATGTTGACTGCTTATTTAAGATTTTTGGTCCAAACAAACTCTGTGAACCGTGCGTATTTTTCTGCCTACCCTTTCAAGAATACAGTTGTGAGTCTATGTGTAATTTTGGGTCTTCAACAATTTTCTAAGATAGATTATTATTTATTTTTATAAGTTTTATAGATAATGTGGCTAATGCGATGGTAGCATATAACCAGAGTTGCAATTAATTTCTGTTTACAATGTGTGTGTAGAATTTAAGACAGCCATTGTAAATTCCGTTTGCCAACCTTATCTCAATAGGTACCTAAATAAATAAATGCCCCTATCGTCCAGTGAGTGCAACCGTGGATTTATGTCTCGCCGTGCCGGTCGAACTGGCTCCGTGTATCAATGCAAATACCTGGTTTTAAAATGTCGACCAGTCTGTCTCGCCAATCGTCATTCTAGCTCCACTAGAGTTTTTGATTCTCTAGGTATTCCATCATCCTTCGTTAGACGAACGAAGGTAACCGACATAGCCCTGAGTATTAGCATGTTGAAGTGGCAGTGGGCAGGTCACATAGCTCGAAGAACTGATAGCCGATGAGGCAGAAAAGTTCTCGAATGGAGCCCACGTACCGGCAAGCGCAACAGAGGACGTCCACCTACAAGATGGACCGACGACGTGACTAGGGTTGCAGGAAGCCGATGGATGCAGGCCGCTTCCAACAGGTCGGCTTGGAAGGCATTAGGGGAGTCTTATGTTCAGCAGTGGACGTCTTGTGGCTGATGATGATGATGATTCCATCATGACCAGTCACAGCGAGTAAAACTGTCGGTGTTAAAACTTAAAACAACATTCATAAAAATGTTAAACATCCCATAAAATGAGGGTCAAAACAAATGAGACGTCTCAATTCAAAACCGGCCGTCCGTAACAATTTCGGATGGCGACGGTGGCCACTAAACAATCTTATTATGCAAATTGAGCCATTCCCGAAATTCTTTATAGATCTCGTCCACCGCTAAGCACCGGCGCGGTGGGTCGGTTCGTTCCTGTACGGTTCATTGGAGATACTGCGGCACACTTTAGTAGGTACCTACGCTAATGATACCCAAAGATCGTTTATTTCAATGGGGGTTTTATGTGAATCATTTTTCTAAGTCCTACGAGTGGTAGAGCCATGCTGTAGACAATTTTGTCTACATCATGAATGGGCCGGTTCGTCCGGGTCGTTACCACTGTCAAACAGAAAATCGACGAAAAAAATATTGTAATCGTAAACGCTTATTTCTTTCTGCCTTGCGTGCCAGGGTTCGCAGCGTCACAGCACCTGCAAGTTCTATCGGTAAATACTTAACAGTTTAATAATATTACTTAATGAATATTAACTATACACTATTGTAGTAAACCATGACCTACCTCAACATAATGCTTGCAAAGGCAGTACAAATAGTGTAGTTATTATAAATGCAACTAGTCGTTTGATGCATCATTTATTTAGTACGTGGGGAGCCGTCGACAAGGCAACGTAGTTTTTTAAAGCAGAGGCCGGCGAACGAGCAAGTGGGTTACCTGGATAGTAATTGATATCCACTGCCCATGTACGCCCACAATACCAGAAGAATCGTGGATGCGTTGCCGACGCCGGACGAGCAGATTTGTGCCTCTGATCTTACTCACCGTACGAAACCCAACAACAAACTCCCATTTCACGTCGCTTTTCTGTGAGATAATGGTAACAACCCATGACAGCCTCCGTGGCTCAGCGGGCGAGTAGCCGGTTGCGAAGCGTGAGGACGTGGGTTCGATTCCCGCACCTAGACAATTAATGTTTGTCTGATTCACAAATATTTGTCTCGGGTCTGGGTGTTGTGGGACCGCAAGTCCCTCGTAGTTCCTGATACCCACGATACAGGTTTACCTAGTGTGGGGTCAGGACCTATGTGTGTGACTGTTGGGTGTATTTATTTATTTATTTATTTAACCCGGTAGAGCCGGCCGGCTTCATGATGTAGACAAAAACTGTCCTACAGTGTGGCTCTACCACATCAAGTATGTATAAATTAAGTAATTACTAGTTGCCAACAGCGTCGTTTTAATAAAACGTGACAATCTTTATTTATTTTATCAACTATAGTCAAAGACTTAATCTACTAGACTGGCTGTTTAGAACTATAATTGCGTCACATAACGCAGGAGTTTGACAGTTCACAGACAGGGAGCGCGATAGGGGTTCTAGTTGAGAGTAAGCGAGATGGTAATATTGAGTTACAGTCAATTGACCGCAACTTAGTGGTATAATTTCTATGTACCGCGCAGCTTGTCTAGTAGTATACATTAAAGTCTTTGACTGTAGTAGTTGATAAATTTGTGAACCGTAAAAAAAACTGTGTATTTTTAAATCTACCTCGATAGTTAAAACAACGATGTATGTATTCAATACATAAGCTTTTACGGCAGATTTGTCGAACGACCAGTTTCCCGATCGATCGTGAAACGAGCATAATAGTGTAATTTCCATTGTCTGGTAGGCAATGGTATTAGATTTTTTTTTGTCCCTTCTCCACGTCCGGGCCCGAGTGCTCGCGTAACAAATTCAATTAGTCGCTGGCATCGAATCAATGTCCGTTTGCACAAGCTGTTTAATGTTTTATATGCATTGGCACCACATTATCGAATACATGTCTGAGTGATAGAGCCACGCTGTAGACAGTGTTTTTCTACAGCATGAATGGGCCGGCTCGTCCGGGTCGATACCACTGTCTTACAGAAAACCGGCGTAAAGTAGCAACTAGCTGCTGCGTTTCTCACAGTGAGATATCCGGAAGCCTAAATCCCCCTCCCCTTCCCAATTCCTTAATTATCCTTTCATTTAAACATGTTTGTTGTGATATTTCTGGCTTCGTCTTATCTATCGAAGGCAACATGACCGGTATTCATGACACGAGAAAATGTTGACGTCTCGTTTTCTCGTACCATCTCTATATCTCGTATCACTATCTCTCTCTTTTTCTCTCTATGTCGTGGAGTGCATATTGCGATAAGTTAGTCGATATTTAATAAAAAGTACCATATCTAATGGCTCGGCTCGTCCGGATCGTTACCACTGTCTCACAGAATACCGGCGTAAAGCTTGCTGTTGCGTTTCGTACGGTGAGTGAGATATCCGGAGGCCCAAACCCTCTCCCCTTCCCAATTCCTTAATTATACCTTTCCTTTAAGGTCGGCAACGCACCCATGATTCTTTTGGTATTGTGAGCGTACATGGGCGGTGGACATCACTTACCATCAGGTGACCCACTTGCTCGTTTGCCGGCTTATGCCATATTTTTTTTTTAGATAAAACGCAGGATTATAGTAAGCGGGCTGATTAATAGCAATAGATGCTCTAAAATAGCACAACAAAAGCATAGTCATAATATTATAGCAATTTTAAGATCTGATGATGAGCGAAAATAGGAACTCCTCAACGTACAACGGCAAACGCACCGCTATTCGGGATTTGAAGTTGATTTTTTAAGTATTGAATCTGACTATTATTTAACTATTAAAATCTACTTCCATACATTAGATCCAACATCTGCTTCTAATTTCATTTTTATACGTTTCAATGTCCATAATCGTGTAACGCCCATAAAATTAACAGATTTACACTACGCGCCGTGGTTTCCTAGAAACTCAGCCATAAAACTAAACAGCCGCGGTAAAGACTTTACAATGTCTGCGATAACTAGTTTACTAGGGTTCATTGCATCACTAGTTACATTCGTTTTTCAGATATATTAACTTTATACAACGTGTTACATAAAGGTGTGGTAAAAGTTTAGCAAAATATCGCGTACGATATAAGTATTGACTGCCTCGGCTGCGCAGTTGTAATGTGTACGCGTTACGACTGATGCTGACGCTGAGATCTCGGGTTCGATCCCCGGGTCGGGTAAAAGTGATATTGGGTTTTTCTATTATGAAATGCTCAGTATCAGCCCGGAGTCTGGAATTATGTCCGGTATGGCTTGCCCCCTAGCACATCATGGGACGGAGATACGCTCAGCGAAATGTGGGTGTACTCGTTTACACCTCTGCCTACCCCTTCGGGGATTACAGGCGTAAATGCGTATGATATAAGTATTTTACATGCAACTTTAGGCAACACTAAATAATAATCTTTTTTCTCACTCACGCACTTCACTTATGGCTGATCCCAATATTCTGTCTATCGACAGATTTGCTTACCGGCAGTACAATTTTGACACATTTTGTATGGAAGATCTGTCGAAACACTATTGACAGTAAGCACATCTGTCGATACATAGAATATAGGGAACGGCCATTAGTTTATAGGGATGTGATCGATCTTATCAATCGTGATAAACGACTGATTAAAATTAGAGTGAAATTTTAAGACACCTAGAGTTTGATAAGATCTGGTACATAAACGCTCACTCTCAGGTGTAGGGTACATACCCGTAAGTATGACCTCACCTTTCTGTAACACGTTGTATATGCTTCATTGGTATAATGAAATTGTAGATGGGCTGCGAAATATGAAATCTTGGACACGATTCCAAATTGTACAGTCTAAAAACTCAGTATAGTATCTGGAATTAGCTTTGTTCTGAATATGGCGATAGGCTCATCATAATTTTACATTTTGAGGCAAAGACACCTATTATGTATTATGTAATTTTTTTCAAACTGTATAATAATAAAATAATAATAATAGCCCTGTATATAACGTCCCACTGCTGGGCACGGGCCTCCTCTACTGACTGAGAGGGGTTAGGGCTTAGTCCACCACGCTGGCCTAATGCGGGTTGGCAGACTTCACATACCTTTGAAATTCTTATGGAGAACTTCTCAGTTATGCAGGTTTTCTCACGATGTTTCCTTCACCGTTTAAGCAAGTGATAATTAACAATTAATACACACATAACTTAGAAAAGTCAGAGGTGTATGCACTTAGGACTGGTTTCGAACCTGCGACTTTCGTCTCGACAGTCCATACCACTCCCCGCTGAGCTATCACTGCTCGTTCTGCTCAAAGTGTATGTAATAGTAAAAACGTGGTTACCCATAAGTACACTAAACCTTTATTAGTATGACTGTAAACATAACTTGGTTCCGTAGCTGTTCGAGATAAGCACGTACACCCTTTAAACTTGGCAATTTTCACCTAACTCAAGTGGTAACGTTATTGGAAATAAGGTAATACGACCGCTAGGCTGTTAGTTCGAGACCATTATGTAACATTGTTGCTAACGTGTAATAAATAAGAAAATGTATGAAAGGTAAATAACATAAGCACAAGCCTGTAGGCCTAGTACAAGTTTTAATAGTTTTTCTAAACGATTAAAGTTTTCGTTTTCTCTCCATACGTCAAATATTAGTAGCCACTAGTGGGAACTATGATGAATTAAAATTAATTATATGGTTAATTTTATTTCATATTAGTCGACTAAGAAATTTATTTTCAAGCGAGTCTTTCCTTTGTTACCGTATGAATTACTAGTTTGACACTTCGACGGTAGTAATTTTATACGAATTCGAAAACTGTGAACGTATTTGTAACTCGTACTAGGCCTAATGTATACCCGACGACTTTAAGTGGTAGAACCACGCTGTAGACAGTTTTGTATACGGCACGAATGGGCCGGCTCGACCGGGTCGTTACCACCGTCTCACAGAAAACTGACGTTAAGTAACTCCTTGCTACTGCGTTTCGTACAGTGAGAGATATCCTGAGGCCCTAATCCCCCTCCCTTCTCCAATCCCTTTATTATATATATTTCTTCTGGTATTATGGGCGTACATGGGTGGTGGAGATCACTTACTATCAGGTGACTCATTGGCTCGTTTGCCGGCCTGTGGTATAAAAAAACGTAGGCAAAGATGCTATTACTAATCCACGTTTCACTGAGCTTTGATATTTGCTACGAGTATGTGTGACGTGGCAACCTTATCGTCATATCGGGAACCAATTCCAATCCCGGGTAACTCATGTGTGATTTTTCCGAATAGAAAAACGCAAACACAAATTGTGCGATCAGGGATTATTTGGAACCTGGGGTGTTACTGGTTACTCAGTCTAAGTACGCTGCTAATAGATCAATTTGACATTATTTTATTAGAAGACCGACAAACTAGCAACTGAGTCACCTCACCGCCCATGAACATTTATAATAGGTGCCAAAATAATCGAGAATTGCGTTACCGAAGTTTCAGGAAAGCAATGGGAACACAGAAGACACAGTAATTAATTCGTTTCTTTGCAAGCCGAGTTAAAACCAATGCAAATCACTCTTTCGATTGTCTTTGAACTCCACATAACTTGTCATCAGTTGCAGTCGTAGGATATATGTCGAGTAAATGATTTTTTTTATTTTTATTGCATTGGGCGACAAACGAGCAAGTGGGTCACCTGATGGTAAGTGATCACCACCGCCCATGTACGCTCACAATACCCAAATAATTATGGGCGCGTTGCCGACCTTAAAGGAAAGGGATAATTAAGGGATTGGGAAGGGGATTTGGGCCTCCGGATATAATAATAGACGTGATAATATATCTTTATTCTTCTCTATAAGTAGTAAATAATTGTATATTCCGTCCTAACCAGTGACACAACAAGCACTGTAGCATAATGTTTACAAAAAAGTAAATAATCTTTTATTTCTGTATAAAATTGCACGTTTTTATACGGCTATCATTGTCGGCGTGTGTTGACGGCCAGTGTTGCCAGTGTCTACGTGTTAATCCGTGAACTAATAAAATAATTATCGGCTGTGAACAAACCAGAAGGCCGATTCTCGTAATTTTAAATGTCCAAAATATTATTCTGATCTAGTCTCAGCGTCAAGAAAGTTGCAAATGGCATTCTCTTAAACCAATAATCAACGTCAAATGCACCTAGCATTAGCAGTAGCATTATACCGTTTTGGCTTCAGTCAACTTGTATTCTACATTCAATCTCATTACGATCTATGTTCATATTTGACGTTGATTATTAGTTTAAGAGAATGCCATTTGCAACTTTCTTGACGCTGAGACTAGATTGGAATGATATTTTGAACATTTAAAATTACGAGAATTGGCCTCCTGACGTTGAATTCATGTGAACAACCTGCGACTGTGTCCGATAACGTTTTATTGCACATAATTAATTGTTACAATGTATCCGGAATAATATTCAATAGAAAATCTTCCCGATTGTTCTTCGTGTCTCTTGAAACCTTTGTAACGTCGCGTCGTCTACACTAATCTACACTAATATTATAAAGAGGAATGATTTTTTTGTATTTTTGTATGTAACGAATAAACTTAAAAACTACTGGACCGATTTCAAAAATTCTTTTGCCGGAAGGATTTCTTCTCTTAGGAAGCTACATTATCACTGAGTAACATAGGCTTTATATATTTATGTCCCGCATACTTTCTATCCCGGAAAAGACCGTTCACGCGGGCGGAGCCGCGAGCAAAGGCTAGTATTATTATAAAACTGATACCAGTAAAGTTCTACTGGTGAAAAAAAATGTGCCAATTTCTGAACAAGATTTTGAGATATTTCTTTTTGGTTAAGTTTACATTATAATAATTAAGCCTATTGTAGATGCTACTGTACGTGTAAACATACAGCCTTGTAAACACATTTTAGACTAATCCAATTATTGATCTTATCATTTTCGTCTGTACACATGGGACAAGGAAACTATATTCTGCAGGCTATATTCATAAAATCCAGCGACATGTTTTCCAAAGCTCCGATATAATATATAACCGATATTAAAGATTCTATCAGAATTTTCACGGAACCCACAAAACCAATCTTCATTCCACCGTATATCACATACTTTCAATGATCTTGCCATTGCCGGTCCGCAATTAGGGCGCGTTCACAGCGAGCAATAAATCGCGCGGTAGAAAGCCGTCGGGCACGTCGCGGTCGCGACCGCTCGTTACTCTATAGTCTGTACTAGTGCGCGTATATTGCGAGAAAGTGCTTGCCAATAGGCCGGTGATGTTTGGCATTCGATGGTCAATTATGGACGTTCAATAGCCGGGTGTGGTCTCGTCGATGCCGATTATGAATTGAGGATTGGCTTTAGTGATTTATTTATTTCTGTCGAAGAGTATGGCGTGATTAAGGGTAATTTTCTACTGTACTGTCTGCGCCAATATACACTGTTTCAGTCCTGCCTAAAAGTAAAATTAGTTAATTCTTGTTATTCTAGTTTGTTGCCATTTGGCAGGAGTAACCTCCATTTTACATAAGTTTCGTGCGTGACAAAAAAATGACACTGGCATGTTTCATTGCTTATAACTAAATGACATTGTAAATAATCTTGTTTTACTAAGACCACTATAATGTCTAGCCTTATTTCACTGAATCGTAATTCCACGATGTTAACTATAACTCAACGACATCCAAAATAATCTCAAGATTGTAAAATAATATATATTGTTTTGTACCGAAATAGCGCTTAATCATTTTCTAAGGGAGATAAAACAAAAATAAACTTATCATTGAGTGTCATGGAGTCACGCTAACCATATGCTAAGAAAGAAGCGACACAGCACAGTTTAGCGCATTTTTTTTATTATTAGCAGATCCACGCTGTAGTCAGTTTTATCTACTTCCTGAAAAGTACCACCGTCTCACAGAAAGACGTCTGTCTAGAACTGATATATTTCAGTAGTCAATGACACTGCCGGAGGTCTAAAACAACTACCATTGTGGGCCGCACATTTACCAACAGTCATGCAAATTGTTAAATGTAATGTTGTACTACAATTTCCTACATGTGGTGTCCCAGCATACGCGACTATAAAGTGAGACTTCCAACGTCGCGTCACGAATGTCAGTACGTAGCGTACTATGTAAATATAATATAAGATGCCATCCGACGATAATCACTAGATGTTAAGGTGAAAATTTGTATGTTGTTGACTGTTGACATACGAGAGAGTTAATAACGCCATTGTCTTACGCTTGACGCGGCCATCGAAATATACATTGTCACACTTTACAAAATCTGCATTGTACTGTGCTTCATCGCTTGTGCGTCAGTACACGCTCAGCGTAATCGTCGAATGGCGGCAGGCGACAGTCAAGGCGGTCGGCACAGTAGGCCCATTGTCTCTTCCCCGTAATGTTTATTTTTAACTTGACAAACCCCTGTTGTCTTACTGTCCGTATGTCTGTATTGCTCCCGTATTATCTGTGCTATTTATAGCAAGTGACATGGCCGTTCTATATAAGGAACTGTAAGGTACAAACAGTGAGACCTCTCTTCATATTATTATATATTCGAGTCATGAATACTCTTAGACATTGTACGGGCTGATCGTTTTTATGTGACCTAGACTAAGATTTTGTGGTTTGTCTTGTCCTAAGAGCTAGGTAAAGAAAGTAAACTTTGCCACGAATTAAATAAAACTTACGTTTACGTACTTACGTTTGCGTGAAATTTTAAGATACCTATTTTGATAAGATCCGGTACATAAATATATTGGGCCTTACTTATAAACGGTACTTAAGAAAGTAAGTAAGGCCCTTAATTGAAATAAAACTAGTTTATACGGATTTTATCGCGGTTTAATTTTTATTTTAGTATATATATATACTGAAGCGTGCTTCTATTAAAACTTATTTCAAGCCGCCCAAGAAGATTAGTCAATTTTTACCATCTGTCAAGTGTCACATACCTCTACAAGAACAGGGTGTATATAAAATAGATTGTGACTGTGGACTCTCCTATATCGGACAAACTAAAAGAAGCATAGGGACTCGCGTAAAAGAACACATAGCTGATGTTAAACACCGACGCTCTACGAAGTCTGCAGTTGCTGAACATTCAGATGAAGGCTCCAAACATTACCTTAGATTTGACAAACCACAAATCCTCGCCAAAGAACACCGATTCCTACCTAGGATGATTCGCGAGGCTATTGAAATTAAGAAACACCCAAATTTCAATAGAGAAGATGGTTGGAAGCTTGCACAAGCCTGGGATCCAATTATACATTTAATTAAATTGGAACCCAAAAGACCAACTGCCAGACCTCAAGATACCGTGAGCTCTTTCTGCGTAGATCGGACTAGTGTCAACTAACTTTTTTTATTTAATTAAAAATAAATGTATAATTTTAAAATGAAGGTAGCCATTGTAACATTAACTTTTCGAGACGACCTACACCTCAGTCTCTCCCGTGACCACGAAGGCTGAAAAGCTTTCGAAACGTCGGGACTAAAATAAAAATTAAACCGCGATAAAATCCGTATAAACTAGTTTTATTTCAATGTGTAATTAATATTCGCGTAAACCTAAGAAATCACTAAGGCCCTTAATATCAACTTTCTGTAACATTGTAAAAGAGCAGTTTGCGCTGAATTAAGAACCTTCTTCTCTTTTGAAGTCGGTTTAAAACGAATAGCTAATCTCGTATACTACTGGCTATATGCGCATTAAATTCCTATCTACGTACTATTTGATATTACCAAGAGTTTTATAATTAACAAATATTACGTAGAAATCTCGGAACAAGTTATTTCGTTTTAATACTTGTCTGTACATTAAGTATGCCGGTAATGGTCAATTAATTATTATTATCGACATGTTTAATGTATCTATTATGTAAACGTCCATCGTATATTTGCAGATTTTAAACAAATATTGGCGCAGAATATGCGCATGTGTGAAGTGAGATGTATTTTATCTTACTAATGAAAGTACTTTAGTAAGATAAAATACATCTCATATGTCTTCCGTACCTATCTATATAATAGTACCGATTCCATGGATGCTTTTTATAATTTCTAATGAACTATAAGAGTTTTTAAAATCGCACGCGAACCATTATCCGTGTTGACACAGGCTAGCAATATTTTCCTTATGGATAATCTTCATCACTTATACTATTAAACCATATTAATATTGTAATAGTGATAGTTGTCTATCTGCTTATCACGTTTTCACGGCTAAACCACTGAACCGATTTAGACGATTAAGAAGAAAGCTTGAACTTGAGGGAAGGACATATTATGCTACATTTTATCCTGTAAAAATTCGAAATTACTGTTGGATAGGAACCGGATACCTACACGGGCGGAGTGAAAATCTAATCTACACTAATATTATACTGACTGCCTCGGGGGCGCAGTTGTAATGCGTACGCGTTGCGATTGAGGCTGGCGCTGAGGTCTCGGGTTCGATCCCCGGGTCGGTTAAGGTGGTATTGGGTTTTCTATTACGAAAATGCACAGTGTCAGCCCGGAGTCTGGAATTTGTGCCCGGTATGGCGATGGGCTCGCCCCCTATCACATCGTGGGACGGAGATACGCTCGGCGAAATGTGGGTGTACTGGTTACACCTATGCCTACCCCTTCGGGGATTGCAGGCGTGAGTGCGTATGTATGTACTAATACTATAAAGAGGAAAGATTTGTATTTTTGTATGAAACGAATAAACTTAAAAACTACTGGACCGAATTCAAAAAATCTTTTGCCGTTAGAAGGCTACATTATCACTGAGTAATATAGGCTACTTTTTATCCCGGAAAAGGCCGTTCAAGCGGGTGGAGCCGCGAGCAAAGGCTAGTGAATTATAAAAGTGATGTTTTGTGAGGTGAATTTGGATGTTTGTTAATCAATCACGTTTTAACGGCTGAACGGATTTGGATGAAGATTGGCCTGAACAGTATAAAACAGATTCAGACAGGCGGAGTCGCGATCAAAAGCTCGTACGATATTAGTACCTACACTGGAATGACCGTGGCCTTCGTGAAACTAGACATCGCAATAAATTGATTTCACGACCAACAGCATTATGAATTTACAATGATGTGGGTTAGAATTAATAATATTCATAGAGAAACAATTGGAATAATGAGCATCTTCGTACAGTACTGCGATTTTATTTACTTACTTATAAAAAGTACATCATATACAACATGTAACAAAAACACTGTTGGTCCTTTTAGCTGTGTTGTGAGAATCGTCAGAATCATTGGATTCGTTACCCCGAGACATAAGTTGTTAAGTGTCATAATGCCCAGTAATTTCACTAGTTTCAATGTCCTTCAAACCGAAACACTGCGTGCTTACACACTGTTGCTTGGCGACAGAAATCGACAAAGCGGTGGCACCAACCCAGGCGATCTCTCGCATACTAGGGACCTCCTACTACCTTGATGATACTTAGCTATACAACAGCAATAGAAGCTAGGGGCGAGCACGAACAACTTACGAATAAGTATTCGAATCGAGAACGCTAGCAGTTGTATGAATTTTCAAACAAATTTGTGACATTTCGATTCGAATACGTTTTCGCAAGTTGTTCGTGCTAGCTCCTCTGTACGACCAACCGCAACATAATACCCGAGATTTATCCCAGCTTTGCGTATTAAATTTAATTATATAAGTGATCCCAATCGCCCGATCAATCTCATTTCATTAATCCGTCGTCTGATAATAATCCGTCGCTTTGTATTGATTGCGCATCGATATCGCATTTAATTAATCGATTGCAGGATAGCGGGTTTGATGATGTTTATTCATCAACATAAATTCACGCCTGTTTCTCTGTAGGGATAGGCAAATATACAACTAGCACTTCCACAGTTAGCCCGTTTTTAAAAGAAAGCAATAAAGTAGGTGTTGTTAATTTTGTTAAATTGGGGTAAAACTATCGCTATTCTTCTGCCACCTGCCCTAATCCCACTCGCAGCGGGGTCGGCGAACATGTTTTTTAACACGTGTTACGGAAACAATTTTTTGTGGATCACACTAACATTTGTCTCATTGCGGGAATCGAACCCACGGACTCTCGCTTCGCAGCCGGCTACTCGCCCGCTGCGCCACGGAGGCTGTCTGCCTGATTTGCCTTCGCATACAGACGAATTGACGGCTTACCTGACGGTAAGTGGTTACCGTTGTCCATAGACTGTATGTAGTTTATGAGCCTTTCTGTTATATCAATGCCAGAGACTCAGCCAAGCCGCTGCCTACGCGTGATTTAGGCATACATATTGCCATTGAATTATTAACAAGCGTCTATAGTGGTTGGTGGCCTATTTACTGAATAAATTAATTGAAGTTACAAGGTGGCAGGTCCCTCGTTTGCGAGAGACCGGCTTGGTTGGTACCACCGCTTTGTCTATTTCTGCCGCCAAGCAACAATGTGTAAGCACTGTTGTGTTCCGGTGTGAAGGACATTGAAGCCAGTGTAATTACTGGGCATTATGAGACTTAACACCTTATGTCTCGGGGTGACGAGCGCAGTCTAGTGTCATGCAGTGCTTTATTTATAAAGTTCTGTGTGGCGTTGCTTCTGTTTATGGGCAGGCGTGGCGCTTACCATCAGGCGAGCGACCTACTCGTGTTGTCATTCAATCTAATAAAAAAAAAAAGTTATAAAATACTATTTATATAAACATAAATGATATAATGAGTAACGTATTAATTAAATATATATTAACCACATGTCATTTAATTAGAAACAGTATAATTAGATAGTGCAAAGGGCCGTGCGGCGCACCGGGGTCGATGACCGATAGCGCTGCACATTCACGTACTCGGTATGTTCCTTACAATAATATCTACTCGGTTATGTAATCTAAATCGTGTTGTTTTTCTTTTAACGTCAATAAACATGCGCGACCTTGGTATAACTGTATTATAAATATAATAGCCTCCGTGGCGCAGCGGGCGAGTAGCCGGTTGCAAAGCGTGAGGCCGTGGGTTCGATTCCCGCACCTAGACAAATGTTTGTCTGATTCACAAATATTTGTCTCGGGTCTGGGTGTTGTGGGACCGCAAGTCCCTCGTAGTTCCTGATACCCACGACACAGGTTTACCTAGTGTGGGGTCAGGACTATGTGTGTGACTGTTGGGTGTATTTATTTATTATTATTATTTATAATACCTACTAATAATTATATGTACATGTGTATTCATTGTTAAATTATCGCTTGCTTTAACGGTGAAGGAAACACGTGAGAATTCTTCATGATGATTTCGAAGGTATGTAAAGTCTATCAAACCGTATTATGCCAGCGTGGTGGAGTAACACCTAGCTTCTCTCATTCGTAGAGGAGGCCGGTGTCCCATACAGTAATTATATAATAAGAAATAATAATCATAATACTAGCCCTGTATTATATACGTCCCACTGCTGGGCACGGGCCTCCTCTATGAATGAGAGGGGTTATGCCATTAGTCCAACACGCTGGCCTAATGTGGGTTGGCAGACTTCACATACCTTTGAAATTCTTATGAAGAACTTCTCAGGTATGCAGGTTGCCTCACGATGTTTCCATCACCGTTAAAGCAAGTGATAAAACACACATAACTTAGAAAAATCAGAGGTGTATGCACTTGGGGCTGCTTTCGAACCTGCGACTTTCGTCTCGACAGTCCATACCACTCCCCGCTAAGCTATCACTGCTTATCAATATAATGCAGGGGTGATATTATTATAATATGTACATAAATATAAAATCACGCCAGTGTCTCACGAAGGGTGTAGGTAGACGTGCAATGCGTAGTTCGCCAACAAAACTCCACGACCATAATGTAATAGAAGGCGAATTTATCTATCTCTATAGGGAACAAATCTAACCTGAAGATCGAACTTTAACAACTGATAGAACATAATAATAATAAATACACCCAACAGTCACACACATAGTCCTGACCCCACACTAGGTAAACCTGTATCGTGGGTATCAAGAATTACGAGGGACTTGCGGTCCCACAAACACCCAGACCCGAGACAAATATTTGTGAATCAGACAAACATTTGTCTAGGTGCGGGATTCGAACCCACGGCCTCACGCTTCGCAACCGGCTACTCACCCGCTGCACCACAGTGGCTGTCATTATTCATCATTTGGAATTTCTTATGTAAGGGGACTAAAATCGAAGGACAATCTGCTAAGCTTCGTGGTACTTGCACCGGCCTCGCTAGTGACTGTCTAAACCATAAAATATTAAATAATTTATGATCAGTTTCGTAGTCGCTAGCTAAAAAATTGTTACAAATTTTCCATGCGTTTTGAACCACATTGAACTAAAATACACTATATTAAGTATCTACATTAAAAATATAAATGTTTTATTAAACAAAATCACCAGTCTCTCAGTACAAAACACAAATTGAAGCAATGCTACGAGTATGTTATGTAGAGTGGAGATATAAATTGAATGATTATTGTACAATTCGCCACCGGGCACTGCCGACAGAGGAAGGACTCGCCATTTGGGCCGTACATCATTCAATTTGCCACACATACCTACTGAATGGCAAATGAATAAGTGTTGTCTTATTAAGGGAGTAAGTATGTTGACACCGCACAGCTGCTCAGTAGGTTTATTAACGTATCAGATCATTTGGTAATAAGGTAGATTTAAAGACGTAGACTGAAATTTGGTACGTAAACCAGCTCAAATTTATTAAGACATTTGTTAACATCCAGGAGAAGGCGAAGTAAATAAATGATTCGTCAAATCAGCATACTTTGAGCTGTATCAAACTGTTACACAAGGATATAACAGATGAACTAGTTGAACTGTAAACACATCCAAATAATAGTTAGACAAAACTTTTTGAAACATTAGCATATTGATACCAAACATGGAAATACAAACAGTTCGTGCTGTTGTCACATCGCATATGCGTAATTCTGGATATCCCTGTACAATGTATGTCATATTGTACTTACGAATGTATTTGATTTCAATGATACGAAAATCTTCAAATCATAAAGTCTGATAATTAAATTTATTGTGTTTACTCTGTTATAAAATTACTAATACATACTACTCATTCTTCCAAAGAAACCAGAAGAAGAAAGAAGAAGAAAAGAAGAATTTGTGGACTAAAAACTAAACGCCATATTTCACACGTCTATCAGTTCTTATGCCTTAGCATAATACTCTAATACTAAGAGTATCTTAATACGCAACTTATCTTTTATATCTAAATTACTTTAATTTAGGAGATTATGTTTAAACATAAATTAATAAAAATGAACATTTGGATGTCTATCATACTATCTAATTACATTTCTAGTTTAGATAACTGTAACGTTCAATATTTATCGTTGAATTAAGAACCTGTGTCCAAATATCTCAAAACTCAAACCTTACTTGCATTACCCATTACAGGTAGAACAGCGAGATGTCCCGGGCATCGACTGCGCACACCTCGCCATGGACACCGAGGAAGGTGTCGAGGTGGTGTGGAACGAGGTTCAATTCTCCGAGCGGAAGAACTTCAAGGCGAAGGAGGATAAAATACAGATGGTGTTCGACAACCTGACGCGGCTGGAACACCCCAACATTGTCAAGTTTCATCGCTACTGGACAGATACGCACACCGACAAACCCAGGGTACGTGATCTCCCAATAACATTTATGATAAAAAAAACTAGAAAATATCTAAAGTAATTCCTATTCCACGATTAAAGAAATCAAATAGAATAACTCTCATAGACCAATTTATATAGTTTTTGAAGCAACGAGATCACCCAATTCACGAGGAATTATTTTCCTTTCTTTAAAACGTCGCGTCGTCTAATAGTGTTCCATTAGCAACATTAATTTATTAAGAGAACAGTTTTAGCTAGAGCTGATCACTCAATCAGCTTAACTCCTTGCGAAGACAACATTTAGGTTCCTTAACTCTTTATTATTAGGTATCGGAAATTTGGTGTAATGGAATTCTGAAGAAAATATTTTGGAGCGGGGATTCTAGTAATTCTGTCATGTAATCTGAGATGAGACTTCAGCTAACCAATTAACGTATAAATCTACATTAACATCTAAATCTTTCATGTCGACACATGGCATTCTCCACCACCCATATGATTTATTTACGACCGGAAGAAACTTGTCACGATATCAAGTGTCAAGATAATTGGCGCTATGCACGCAGTATCTAACAACGTTTGTCGCTCAACCCGTATAATATAAGCTCTCGTTTGTATACTCGAATTGGCAGAGGTGCAACCGCATTTTCCT
Organism: Mimas tiliae; assembly: GCA_905332985.1. Taxonomy (NCBI): domain Eukaryota; kingdom Metazoa; phylum Arthropoda; class Insecta; order Lepidoptera; family Sphingidae; genus Mimas; species Mimas tiliae. The sequence goes on from HG995243.1 coordinate 740,684, forward strand.
AAGTTTATTTTCCTTCCATGATAGAAGGCGAGCGTATCCCCACATTGTACACATAATTGAATCCCTGACAATTCACATACCGATGATCTAACCTGGGGATCTCAACCATTTACTTTGCCATTAAACCAATGAGGTGAGTAATATTCCTATACAATTGAAGTCAAAAAGGTAAAGGTACTAAACTTCAACAACACTCGAAATAAGCTCATAAAGGTATCAGGCTCATATGTGTCTGCAAAATAAAATACATCTGGCTAAAAAGGTCAGTTGGCAACCTTTTGGTGAGTTCTGCGAGAAATTTTGCAGCTTGTAACACGAATAAAGTGAAGCTAAGTATAAAGGAAACGGATCACTCAAAAAATATTGATATATTAATATTATTTTATACAATTTGCGCGTGCAAATTTGTTATTTACTTCACAGAAATGGTACTCAGATAGATTACCCACTGTGTTTTGGCATTGAAATTAATGCCACGCTGAGTCGATATACGACGAATAAAAGCGTCTTATATTGACTCTTATAGTATCTTACTCATCAATAATGGGACAAATATTAGTACATTAGATGGAGAACTTTCGTCGTAACACGTAGGTATCTACGACGGTACCTACTACGAGGTACTTTCAAACCGACAACATCCACCCGTAACAATTACTCCTCGGTTAAACAAATATTTGTCTCAGTGCGGGATCCAACCTGCGGATTGTTGCCTCACAGTCGGCTACTCGCTTATTGTATCATGAAACTTGGCAATGCACAATGTGTAAAGTTACTGAGATATTTACCAAGCTCTCAGAGTGTTTATATATCTATTATCCATTGACAAATCCCATTACCAAGAGACATTCAGTAACAGTGTATCGCTATGTTGCAGGTGATCTTCATCACAGAGTACATGTCGTGCGGTTCATTGAAGCAGTTCCTGAAGCGCACTAAGCGCAACGTGAAGCGATTGCCACTGCAGGCGTGGAAGAGATGGTGCACGCAGATACTCTCCGCGCTCAGGTAACGTCAAATATACTTGCTTCTTTCGTTAGAATTGTAATTCTTGTCTTGTCCAAAATAACTCGCTCCATCAACTCACGCACTAATTTAATGTTGTGTACAGTCAGATAAAAAATTGGATGGTTGAGTGCGTTATTTTAGATTATACGATATTTACCGTGACTTACAATATTTTCAGGAAGTCTAAAGAAACCTTTACCTCAATATTGCACTATGATTTTCTATAGTACACCAGCAACAGTTTCAATTAATGTGTATTTTAATGCCCTTTAACCTCAGCTTCATGTTTTATATTTAAATATAAGATCAGTTTGAAACAGATAAGAAAAATCTGAATACAAAAACATATCAATTACACAACCATTAACATTCTTATTCTGTTACAGTTTCAGCTTTTCCTTTTACACGTTATTACCTCCATACCAGTAAATCATGATGTTAACCTGTGCCCATTTCTTTTTACAGAAAACGAGATTATCGAAGACAAAATTATGACTTTCTTTACAGGATTATTTGGCAAATCAATGATTCTTGAAAGCTAATATTTACCTTGCTTACATTTGACAGCTACCTCCATGGCTGCATGCCACCCATCGTTCACGGCAACCTGACCTGCGACACGATCTTCATCCAGCACAACGGACTCGTGAAGATAGGCTCCGTGGCTCCCGACGCCATTCATCATCACGTCAAGACCTGCCGCGAGAACATGAGGAACATGCATCTCATCGCACCAGAATATGGATGTAAGTACACCGCCCTTACAAGGCACGCTGCAGACTACAAAGTTTCCTATGCTTTGGTCTTCGCATCTTTTGCTTTTTCCCATCTCATCACCAGTATTCATCAACAGAAGAAGCAAGGGAACACGACCACAGCAATCGAAACTTTGTTGTCATATATATTCATTTCAACTTTATTTCCCCCCTGTATTAGCATCGCAAATGGTGACGCCAGCGATGGATATCTACTCATTCGGAATGTGCGCACTGGAAACCGCGGCACTTGAAATCCAGGGCAATGGTGATTCTGGGAGCCACGTCACTGAGGAGCACATCATACGAACCGTTGAGTCGTTGGAGGAGTCGAGGCAGAAGGATTTTATATACAGGTACAGAATGATTTCTCTCTTAAAACTTTTCAGGTGTCGCGTCGGTAAGTCGTTTTAGGTGTTCTGTTTTGGAGGGTGTTCTGCGTGTTTTTGATGGTCGGAACCTGTGCTTGCAGGTGTATAAACACGGATCCGTCGAAGAGGCCGACGGCGCGTGAGCTGCTCTTCCATCCGCTGCTGTTCGAGGTGCACTCGCTCAAGCTGCTCGCCGCTCACACGCTAGTCAACACTACGGGTGAGTTTCTTACTCAACTATACTCGAAGCTGGTCTGTATTATCCTCTACTAATAATTCAAGATCTAAAAAAGTAATAATTTCATAAATTGATTTAAAAACAAACAATAAAAAGCCTTTTAAAGTTGCTAAAAGGGCAATTGTAAAATTTCAAAAAAATGATGCACGACACAATAAACAAACGAATCATCACCGCCATTATGGTGCGGGCGTGCAAGAGATAGTAATAGATGTTGCCATTACATCTTCTACATTCTCATACCGATATGTAAAGGGATGACAAGTTGTTGATAGTGATAGTGGAGTTTTTTTTATAGTATAGGCCGGCAGACGAGCAAGTGGGTCACCTGATGGTAAGCGATCTCCACCGCCCATGTACGCCCACAATACAAAATAATTATGGGCGCGTTGCCGACCATAAAGGAAAGGGATAATAAGGGATTGGGAAGGGGAGGAGGATTTGGACCTCCAGATATCTCACTCACCGTACGAAACGCAGCAGCAAGCTGCTACTTTACGCCGGTTTTCTGTGAGACAGTGGTAACGACCCGGACGAGCCAGTAGTCATGCTGTAGTCAAAATAATAAATACACCCAACAGTCACACACATAGTCCTGACCCCACACTAGGTAAAACCTGTATCGTGGGTATCAAGAACTACGAGGGACTTGCCAACCCACAACACCCAGACCCGAAACAATTTTTTGTGGATCACACAAACATTAGTCTCAGAGCGGGAATCGAACCCGCGGCCTCTCGCTTCGTAGCCAGCTACTCGCCCGCTGCGCCACGGAGGTTGTCAATTGTGCGAGTGTGTGTGGTTTCCGTTTGCAGCGAACATATCGGAGACGATCACGGACGAGGTGGCGGGCGGCGGCAGCGAGGCGGCGCTGGCGTGGTGCGAGCGGGACGGGGAGAGGGTCGAGCTCGCCGCCAAGGACCTGCAGCCGCACGCTGAGAAACTTGAGAAGTTCGTCGAGGATGTCAAGTGAGTGCTGCACATTTATTATCATGCTAATAGGGTCGGTGACTAGATTTTATTTATTATTTAAATCAATAAGTTACGTTACTCAAAATCTATTGCAGAAATAATTTTATAAATCAAACCAAAAATAAATAAGTTAGAAGCCATTCAATTCCTGGAGAATGGGTAATTGTCAAATGATAGAGGACGCAAACTTTGACGTCACTGTGGGAAATGATCATTATCGTGCACGCGTGCAAGCGAGATAGTGAGATATCCCTACTACGCACCCACTTTTCCTCATACCAAAATTTAAAGTCATAACTGCGGGTACATTTCTGAACCAATTTTGATTGCGTTTTAATAAAAGTGTTTCTTTTGCGTATCATTTTCTGTTGATTATAAAGTAATGTATAAAATTCAATATAGGAAACTATTTATTTATTTATTTATTTCCACTTCATACAAGTCATGTAAAGGCGGACTTAACCCGGTTATCATTATTGTTACAAATAGTTATTTCTACATAGTCAAATCGGGCGACAGCTCGAGGAGCTTTTTAAAAGACTGTTCAGAGTGAAGATCTTTATTAGACTTAATTTTCATGTACAATTTCCTTATTTATATGGTCGAGCGATGTAAACAATACGCATTACTTATTCTAGAAGCTTCGACATGTTTATGATAAAAGTGCTGAGGTAGCGTCTGGAGCACACCTGTGATGTCTCAAATTACATAAAAACAACGTGTACTTGTTCTAAGAACTGTTTACTGTTTTACAAAATATGCTTAGCTTGCGTCTGGGGTACATCCTGTGATGCGACGCCATCAGACCGTACACATACTCTAGGATACGTAACTACATACATCTAATATTTGCTTGTTTGCTGAACGTATTTCGATGCAGGTTTGTTTATTGTTTTAAGCGGAACTCCATAAAAAAATGTTTTTTAATTATACCAGATTGGTAGGTCGCGAGTAAGAGCTATTTATGCATTTCATATGAATAAATGGTGTAAAATATAAATTTGCCATTCTGGCCTAATGTAAAATTAATAAACTTTGTCTCTCTCTCTTCATATACAAAGTGTTACAGAAAGGCGTGGTCATATTTTGGGGTCATTATATACAACTTACAGTAAACACGTCCCAACTCTTTTCAAAACCCTAGCATCCTAAAATTTCACGTTAATTTTAATCACTCGTTTATTAAGATTGATCACATTACTATTAATTATTTTGAAAGTCACCACCACCACCACCATTCATGGTACATGTTTTTACTCAAATACAAAATATTTTTAACTCGTAACATACTTCAAAACCTGAGAAAATTCCAAACAGACTGCCTGTCAAATAAACATTGACATATGATAACCGTTTTAATGTTTTTTAATAACAATTTTGATATGAAAGGAGGTTTGAAGTATCACATTTATCATTTAGTGTTGTCTAAAGTAAAAAGTCGATCTCGCCATGTTATAAATGTGAGATAGTGGCAATCAGTTATTTACGTTGTAGACAGTTTTGTCTGCTGTATTGTAGTGTGTTGTGTTGTTATAGGTACGGCATCTACCCTCTCACAGCGTACGGTTGGGGCGGGTGCGTGGGGCGCGCGGCGTCCCCCGCGGAGCGCGCGCTGCTGCCCGCCGCGCCGCCCGCCGAGCCGCCGCCGCGCGACCTGGAGACGCGCCGCGTCGTCACCATGATGTGCAGCCTCAAGCCGCCGCCGCATCCCACGCATCCGCACACGCATCCGTCACATCCGACACATCCAACGCATCCGACGCACGACACGCCGCCGCCAGATCTGCTCGTCAGTACACTCATAATATCTACTTATTACTTATTGCATTACAATTATAATACCTCACATGTTTTTAGGATTACATGCTCAAAAAGTACTAACGGTACTCTATTACAGAACCTACGCTGACTACCGTCTGTCCTACCTTTTAAAAGCCCTATTTTGATCCGTACTAGGTGGCAAGGTGAAATTTTCACAGAATATGTTCTTATGACATGTTTATTGCCATATTATTAAAAATAAGTTTTACCACAACTGTCGACAAGCTGCACTAAAAGCACAGATTTTAAGTGGTCACTATCACCCATAAACACACAATGCCAATAGAATCATGAATGTATTGCCTGCAATAAATAAATCATATCGAACTTATAACTAGACTCATAAGTTCTAAGGATAATAAATAATTAAATTCCAGATAAAAGCAATCAATACTATTAAAATTAGTTGATACTGGTGATGCAATAATAAATTGAACAAAACTTTCAATGCGCAATAATAAAATTACAAGAATGGTGAAACTATCTATCTCTGAATTCAAATTATAAATATCAAATAAAGTGTATCTAATTTTTTTTATATAGTATCAAATTATAGTATCGTACATAAATACATACATAGACTCACACCTGTTTCCCATAGGGGTAGGCAGAGACAACGGACTTCCACTTGCTACGATCCTTGCATACCTCTTTGGCCTCATTCACTCTCATTAAATTTTTCATACATGCTCGTCGGTTTAGGGTACTCCTGACCTGGTCTTTCTCGAGAATATCTCCAACTTTCTATGAAAGTTCGCCGAGGCATTCCCCTCCCAACTGTACCATTCACACTCGCCATGTATATTTGTTTCGTCAATCTTCTTTCATCCATCCTCTCTACATGCCCAAACCATCTTAATATTCCTTTCTCAATCTTCATCACTACATCCTCTCTCACACCACACCTCTCTCTTACCTCACTATTTCTTACTCTATCTCTCATATTTACACCACACATACTTCTCAGAGCTCTCATTTCTACTGCATTTATACGACTTTCATTCTTCTTCTGCCACACCCAACTTTCACTTCCATACATTAAAGTTGGCACTAACACTCCACCGTGCACGGCCAGTCGAGCTTTTTCCGTAACTTGCCGGCTACTCATACAGGCGTATAGTGCCCCATTCACTTGGTTCCCCGCACTCACTCTTCTTTCAATATCTCTATCATATTTTCCATCTCTCGTAAACAAAATTCCCAAGTATACAACTTCTCTCACCTGTTCCACTTTTTCTCCCTCAATCACTATATCACACAGCGTCATACATTCATCCTTTTCAAATACCATCACTATAGTATCATTATAGTATCGTAATAGTAAATAGTATAGTATCCTTAATAAATTGAATTAATTAAATTTATTAACCGAATTAATTGTTATTAACAAATCGAATTAATAATAATTAGTTGGTACTTGTGAAACAGTAACAAATTAAACAAAATTTTCAATGAACTGTTATTACAGTTACAAGAATGGTTGAACCATCGAAATCTCTGAAATGAAATTATAAATAGCATATAAAATTTCTTTAACATTATTTTTTATTATAGTGTTATCGAATTAGTCCTTAATAAACCGAATTAATTATTTGTATTAACCGAATTGCTTTTAAATAATCAATTTATTAATTGGTAGCTATCGGTGAAGCTATAATAAGTATATAATAAGTTAAATAGTGCTTTCAATGCACTGTTTATTTAGAATAATCATACACAATTATTCTTACCAATTAATCATATCATCAAATAAAGTGTTCAGTAGTATTGAATATTAATTAATATCACAGTCAGTATAGTAAAGTGACGTAGTGTGTGGTTGTACAGATGACGATCCTGCTGCGTATGGACGACAAGATGAACCGTCAGCTGACATGCGCCGTCTCACGACGAGACTCAGCCGTCTCACTCGCACACGAACTCGTGCAGCTCGGGTTCATACACGAGGTATGTAGCATAGTATTAGTAGCTTAAAGATTATACAATATGAACCGTCAGCTGACGTGCGCCTTCTCACGACGAGACTCAACCGTCTCACTCGCGCACGAACTTGGGCAGTAAGACGATGTAAAGATGTGATAATGTTTTACATATAATTTCCATTATAACAGTCGATAGTAAATGATGACGTCACTTTTGTGATGCAATGAAAGAATTTCCAGTTTGTTTATTCCAGGGTGACCGCGACAAGATCTGTCGTCTGATGGAGGAGTCTCTCCGCAGCAGCTTCGGCTGCACCCCCCGCCCCCCTCCCACACACACACCCACCCCCACCCCCACCCCCTCACCCCCCACTATACCGCGAGTACCCTCCAGCTAGTGCGACACAACACACCCCTCCGCTATACAACCATCCACCACCATCACCAACACCTGCCACATGCTGTAGACATGCAGGATACAACACTCAAGGCAACACCTCTCACTTTGCTGTCGCGGTCGGACGGTATTATCGACATCGATTGTCGACGATTATTGGTTACTTGTTGATGTAAGATCCAATTTGTTATTATATTAGAATAGTAATGTTCATTCACATTTTGCGGAAATATTTATAAACGTAGACTTCACCGACCACTTTTTTTACACCAATAATGTTTGTAGACGGAGTGGCGCTAGAGACTGAAGTCGATGATAATTAAAACCTAAGATTAAACTTTTATTCATACGGCTCATATTAAGCATTAAAATAAATTATTGATTTTCATAAATTATTATTGTACTAATATCATCAAGTCTGGTGTCTCTTCGCTGCCGCTCCGTTTCTGCTGATCAACACTTGGGATGTAAGCATTCGAACCACCAATATCGATGGTATATATTATTTCGATAGATTGTAAAAATACCAACATCTCAAAAAATCTGTATTGTCTTGAACAATGTAATGCAACTTGATTCATAGCAGCCCGTGTGCTAAAGTTACTAAAACAATAAATAGGTTTATACAGGATGTTATAGGTTCAATATTTGGAGCCACATATTCGCGGAATGATTTGTAACTTACAGTAAAGACGAAAGACATATTAAAAGTTTAGTGAGTTTGTCTTAAATTAGATATTTCACTCGCAAGGTTACTCTTATGACAAACATCTCTTTTAGAAAAAACAATTATATTACTTAGTCACCTCAAGTATTCTACATAGCGAATAGCTAGTGAATATTATCCTAAGAGTACCTGGTACTTCATCCATGACTACAGCGCTATAAAAAGTCTTAATTTCTCTTGATTCTATGAGAGGGTAAATCAATGTTTAGTAAAGAAATAGAGTATCATTTTTTTTAAATATACGAATAATATAAAAAAGATAAACTCATACGACTATGACGTTTTGTAAAGTTGGTAACTTTTATTGATATAAAAGTGAAAATACTTCATAAAGTCCAAAAGTTTTACGTAAGTTGTTTTTCTTGTTACAGCTTGATTATTATCGATATTTCATAGCAACTTTAAAAATGATTACTGTCTGTCAATTACTTCAAGGATATTTTATTTATTGTTTTTGTGTAGCTCAATATTTATCTTCCCATACAAACTCGGGCTAACAATCCCTCAAACCGATTCACAATAATTTAAACCAATCATCGATAAACCACCGATACAACACTATTTATCGATACATAGCTGGAAGCTTACACTGGTACGGCCTGCGTTTATTGTATAAGGTCTAACATAATGAATGCTTTTCGATGAAATTTCATATGATATGGATCAGTTATTTATGTAACATGTTTATTTTAACTAAAATTCGTATCAGAATATCGACACCTTTAATTCGGAGTTAGGTATTATTTAGGTGATGCCTTTTTAAATCATGAGTAGTTGGTATTCTAAATAGCATAGTAGTACCTATGGTTTTTTGAGTGTAGGCTCTAATAAGCATGCGTATGTCATTATTATGTTCTGACAACGTATGCTTTATGTCTACAATACGCCTTTTATAATGCCATATACAGCTGTCTACTCAAGTTTAAACACAAGGTCTAAAGATTTCATATATCAGTTTGTCTTAAATTTCAATGTTGTCTGAAATTTCGTCCACACCAACCATCATCATACATAATTCGGAAGCACTAATCTTACGTCGTTATTTAACAAAAGTTTTACTTTAGTCAAATAGGTGGGCGTCGATGTTGACAACAACGCATCAGGGTTGCCATTTATACGCCAACTGTCCGTAATATACGGTAGTTCTTGTTTTTTTTTATTTACGGTATGATGTTTCCAACAGGCTTGCTTCCTTATAATTTAAAGTAAAGAACGCGTATTACGTCGATTTTGTATTTTTAGTTTTCACCTTTATGCGACAATGGTAATAATTGTTTAGTGGCAATCCTGGAACTACATGTTGTGGCCAACACTGTCGCCTCGTAGGTTAGTGTAGGTGTTAAATGCATATTTATTAGTAAAGATGTTCTTATGAAGGAGATTTTTTATAACTGTATTGTATTTTTGCAAGCGAGTGATTATGTACGCGATTATATTAAGATAAAGGTGACTGTCCGCTGAAGCGTGAGAAGAGACGGTAGATATTTACATGTCTAATGTGTTTAAAGTTAAATACATTTTTAATAATTTCCATGCATGACATACTTTATTATCGATTTTACACATATTAGAAACCTTAATTGCATTTCCACTGCATTTTAACCATACATGTAATTGTTGGCCTTGTCATATTTATAGTTTTAGTTGTTTTAATATTTTTTAGATTTTATGTATTTATGTAATATGTACCGTCGCGCTCCGCGGATGATATCAGTCGGACATTCAATGCTTGTGACTTGCTTAAAAAAATCGAATCGGTCACAACTTCACGCCACAGGGTTGTAGCTAAAATGTGCGGAGGGGATTACCATTAAAATTATCTGTCGTCGGACAGTCGATACGAAATAACGTCCACACAAAAAGTCGATCGAAACACAAAACCAACACCGCTTACGGCTTGCCATCTCGCCTCGAACTCACCTCGATCGATATTCTGTGTGGAATTCGTTAATCGAACGATATTAAGATATTAATAATTAGCAAAAAATGCATTTCACCTCCGAAAAAAAAATACTAGTCGAGTGTGAATCTAAAACGTAAATAATTATTATAGTTAATTAAAATACGCTTCAATTGTAAGAAAATCTTTCGGCGAAAGATGGTATGTAATTAAAATGTAAAGAAAATGTTTTGGAACGTTTCATAATGTTTGGACATCGATAATGCTTTAGTGTTCTAGGACTTTTGTATGAATGTGTATATGTTATAAATGATATTTTAATGATAAAATAATAATAGTAATATTTAATTAACTTTAATTATATATGTATAGTGAGGCTTCCTCTTAGAGCTTTATGGATGTGTTTATTGTGTATACGGAATACTGAACATACTCACTAAGGAATTAAGGTTGAAATTGGTACACTACCCGCGTCGGTTACATCGCTGCGTAATAGTTGACGTGTCTGTCGATAATATTCTGCGATACATTTATACGATACCAATTGGGTTGTTAGAACATTTACTAGTCCTATACCTAATGAACAATATTTATACCTGCCAATTATTAAATAATTTCTCAAATTAATTCAAACTTTATTTTATTAAAATTACAATAAAAGAACACTCTGCCTCGGTGGCGCAGTTGTAATGCGTACGCGCTACAATTGAGGTCAACGCTGAAGTCTCAGGTTCGATCCCCGAGTCCGGTAAAGTGGTATTGAGTTTTTCTATTACGAAATACTCAGTATCAGCCCGGAGTCTGGAATTTGTGCCCGGTATGGCGATAGGCTCGCCCCATATCACATAAGGGACGGAAATACGCTTCGCGAAATGTGGATGTACTGGTTACACCTCGTGGCGTGAGTGCGTATATATATATATATATATGTAATAAAAGAACTATGACTAGTAAACGGTTACTCTAACAGCCCAGCAATAGTCTATACAAAGCGCAAGGCAAAGTCAATTGCATTATGATGCCTCTTTACACGAGACATTGATTATAAACATTGCATTTATAAGCAAAAACGTTCGAGAATTTTAATTTTTCTATACGTAACGCTCTAGTGGTGCTAGATAAGTACGTCGTTTTTTAAAAAAAATACGCTAATTGTACAGAATGGTATAAATTTCGTCGAAAACCGCTTAGGCACCTTATTCCTAAATATATTTTTATTTCTGGTGCTGATGCCTTCAAATTAACCGGAAACTTTGTCACATGATGTAACAATACCTCCAAAGTGGCGTTCAAGTGGTGTCCAAAGTTTCCGTTGGCCTTTTAAACAAGTTTGGTTAATGCTAGTGGTGCCAAAAATTAACGGTGCCAATAATAAATGTTCTTTTTTAAGTTTAAATCGACGTTGTTGAATTAAAACGCAATGCATCATTAAAAAAAGAATTGCTTGCCAATTTACAGCATAATATGATGGAATGCATCAAATCATTATTGTTCGCGTCGTTTAGATTTTTTTATAGAAAAAAAATAGTGGAGAAAATTTTAAATACAATTACCTGCATAGCTTTTGGCTCGTTGCAGCTTTGTAAATGGTAAATCCTAACTTCTACAACATTATACCTAAATGATCGGTAAAAAACATGTTGAATTTTATTTAATTTTTTTGTATGTATCTGATAATTTGTTAGGAAGTTATTTATTTTGAATGTGAGATGATGATTGCGGCGCGAACCAGGGTCCCTCCATTAGAACATTCACACAATATTAGTGAAGCGTCAGTTGTTCAGGCCTGAAGCGTAGCGTACACGCGGTTGTGTCACGCACTCACTCACGACGGGCCGACGTTTCATATCGGATATAGCATGTCGGATAACGCACATAGCATGTGGGATATCGCTCATAGCATGTGGGATATCGCTCATAGCACGTTGGATATCGCACATAGCATGTCGGATATCTCACATAGCATGTCGGATATCTCACATAGCATGTCGGATATGGGACATCACGTGTTTGATATCTTACAGAGTTTGTTATTCGATAACAATGCTTGTCGAAAATGGGTTATACATGTCGCATATTGGATATAGCATGTCGGATATATGCGGTCGTACGCAGGCGTCAGGCGGCTAGGAGTATATTAGCGCACTAGACTAGTGTAGTGTAAACGAAAGACTGGCTAATGTAACGACTTAGTTATGTATGAGTGGCGGAATGCACCCCCCGCATGTCTGTAGAGGACGAACAAATGTTATGTTCACTAAGTTTCTTCGGATATTCGTGTAACACAACAAATTTTTCTTCGTATTTTAATATTAATTTTCTAAAAAAAATTCAAATAAATAGTGCAAAATGTATGTCACCTAAAATATATTATTTTTTATAAAAATCCGCTGCAGACATATTGGGGGATGCAAACAAGGGAGGCAGGTATATAGTAAAGTGGCGTGTTCTTGTAAATAATCGCTTGTAGTTTAAAATTATAATTATATAAAAAAATACCTATTATTATAGTAAATTATATAATGACTAATGTACCTACTACATAAACTATACCAAGTGTGTAACCGTCACTATATCAGTTCGCTTTATTTATTTAATAGTTTTTTTTTATTAAGTATAGGTACATTACTAATAATAATATTTTTTAGTTTACATATCAACTCGATAGATTCGTCCATATTCCAATCGGTGTGTATGGTTTGGTGACATTACTTTAATTTAATTACAATAAATATACACTACTTATATTAATTATAGAATATAATTTAAAATAAAAAGATTCATAAAAATTTTAATGAAAATTCATTTAAAAATGTAATTTATTTTCAATAAGTTTTAAAAAATATATATTGATTTATAACCTATAAACTACTGTCGACAGATCTTATAAAATATATAGTATAATGTCATCACCCATATACACATAGTTTTACTAGACTTCGACTAACACCGTTTAAATTCAGCATTAATATAATAGGTTTTAAGTTATGCACAAACATTTTAGTCCCGACTTTGAGATTTCACATTTGTTACGAGTTCCTATAAACGCGATTTTAAATGTCGCTTAGAGTAGGCAATCTTAGTATTATTATTACTTATTCTAGTATTTTGTTATTATTTATAAACCATATTGTTTTCTATTTATTTTGACTGGCAACAATTTTTTATACTCGTTCCAATCAGAATTATTAATTTGATCACCTGTTTTTAATTTGTACTAAAATGGGTATAATAAAATTGGCTGACAGTGCGACAACTGTAAGTCAAATTTGACAGATTATTACATACATTTTCCATTAGTTCCAACATTTACCACCGCAAACTTATAGTTGATGCATTATACTTTAATAATAATAATACATCAAAACAAAGTTCTAAGTGACATTTAAAATTAAATTTAGCTGATTCTGAAACAATGACTACTCGAAGTTGCCATCAAACAATTTATATCAACTTCGATACTTTCGGAATAGCTTTTTTAGTTCACACAGTTTCAGTTTTTGTCATTAAAATTCACTAGATAATGAACACATTAAATAAAATATATACCTTATTTGTTCAACAACTTATGTATATTGCCCAAACAGTGTTCTGGTTTAATTATATCCAAAGAACAATGTGTTCATGTATTAGAAAATCATTATTCTTTTTTTATTTAATTTGTTTATTTTGTGGGAATGAGATTGTGATGTGATTTATTTATTCGATCCAGTAATGCATTTTGCACTCGATTGTTTCCTCTGACCGTAACCGGCGTAATATAGCTGTAATTGTATTAGATATGTGTAAAATACTATTATAATGAAGCCGTTTGCACCCGACGCAAGTGATGCGGGACATTACAGTTCATGAGGCTTATAAAAATACCTATACTTGTTACTTGTACATTGTCAAAACAAATTTGATAAGCGAAATAATTACGTAAACATGTGATTGTATTCATTATTAGTTTTAGCCATGTATGGAATATAAAACAATATGAAATTATTTTATTTAATATATGATCGTTAGCTTCATGTACTGTCCAGTCGCGGTCGGGTCTTGACGAGCGACTGTCTCGCGCACTTGCCTCGTGTGCACCGGCCGTTACGCTCAAAATGTCGTATAACCCATTACAAACGGTGATGTTTGCATACTATTCTAAAACGAGAAATGTCAATAAATCTGTATTTTAAAAAGTGTATTGTGTTTCTTTTATAATTTATCTTCACTTGTGAGGTGTAGATAATCATGATAAATCTAAGTAACGTATTTTACGTACTAAGGCCCATATTCAAGAACAACACTCAATTGAGCTCTTTACTAAGTGTCGATTTCTGTACACGTGATTGGTCCGTTTTGTTAGGCGCCAAAAATAGATATAGAATAGGCCTAAGTTCTTTAACGGTTTTATATTATTACAGAATTATTTTAGTAATTAAAAGATCATACCTGGTCAATGACCTTTAATTACAGCAGTATATAAAGAAAAAATAATTCATTGATGAATAGTAAACGACTTTCCTATTACGCTTATGAGAAAAAATATGCATAATAAATACATTCGTTTTAACGTTTAGGTAAATTGAATTAGCATATTTATTGATATTTAATTAACATGTTCATTAACTTCTCCAATAATTTTGACATTTGCATATTTTTACTTTTGCTTGTGGCTCAATATTGCTCTCCGGAGTTAAAGACATTGACAAGACAATAACGCCATTCTCTTGTTGATCTGTTGCATACAATAATACAAAGAGTTTAATGTATACTACTAGACGGGCTGTTTAGAAATAAAATTGCGTCACATAACGCGGGAGTTTGACAGCTCACCAACAGGGAGCGCGATAGGGGTTCTAGTTGAGAGTAAGCGAGATGGTAATATTGAGTTACGGACAATTGACCGCAACTTAGTGGTACAATTTCTATGTACCGCGCAGCTTGTCTAGTAGTATACATTAAAGTCTTTGCAATAATATAATAAAATTAAAGCAATCAATATATCGGGCGCAGTTTGTGCGGCCTTACAATAATGGATTATATTTTTAAGTGGTAGAGCCACGCTGTAGACATTTTTGTCTACAGCATGAATGGGTCGGGTCGGCCGGGTCGTTACCACTGTCTCACAGAAAACCGACGTAAAGTAGGTATCAGCTTGCTGCTGCGTACGGTGAGTGAGATATCCGGAGGCTTAAACCCCCCTCTCCTTCCCAATCCCTTAATTATCCCTTTCCTTTAAGGTCGGCAATGCGGCCATAATTCTTTTGGTATTGTTAGCGTACATGGGCGGTGAAGATCACTTACCATCAGGTGATCCACTTGCTCGTTTGCCGGCCTAGGACATAAAAAATAATATTCGAAGGATTCCCAAATACATACAAAATATATTTAAATATTTATTTATATTATAATAAAACA
Organism: Mimas tiliae; assembly: GCA_905332985.1. Lineage (NCBI taxonomy): Eukaryota > Metazoa > Arthropoda > Insecta > Lepidoptera > Sphingidae > Mimas > Mimas tiliae. Next base: position 756,195 of record HG995243.1, read on the forward strand.
AACAAACATTACAAAAACGATATATTGTTATCACATACAACACTTCAGCAGGTAACATATACTCATAACACTTCAGTCATAATATACTAATTAAGTATAGCACATCGTAAGTACCTAACGCCTTAATATTACGATACACGCAGTAATTATTAGTAATGATAATTCAAAGTCTAATGTCTACGTCTAGACAGGCTGTTTAGAAGTAAAATTGCGTCACATAACGCGGGAGTTTGGCTGCTTACACACAGGGAGCGCGATAGGTGTTCTAGTTAAGAGTGAGCGAGATGGTGATATTGAGTTACGGTCAATTGACCGCAACTTAGTGGTACAATATCTGTGTACCGCACAGCTTGTCTAGTAGTATACATTGAAGTCTTTGTGATAATTATTTATTTTAATACACTTTGTTAGACTGCATAGGTCCGTCTTTGGCTAGGTTATTAAATAACGTTTTATACACATTAATTATAATCTATTGAGTAAGAAGTAAAGGAAAATTAAATTTGAAATAAATTGTGCTATTTTATCCACGATGATTTCTACAACCCTTTTTTTAAATAATCTAAAATTATGTAACGATTGACCCAATTTGTGCAAAAAGAAGATACAACTATTTGCAACTTGCTACAATGCAGTATCTACACAAAGAATAAAATATTTGGAAAATACCGGTTCCATTTTAAATAGTTAACGGCTTGTAAAATTCTTTGAAAAAATAAATACATTTTATAAACAAGTTTTCTATAAAAAGTAATTTACGTGACTCCGCCCTATTTAATACAGAACATTTTGAAATGGTATTTGTTTTGTAGTAAAAGCTGGTTACATGTAAAAAAACCCAACAAACACTGACGGTGAACATCTACGTAATTGTTTCTGAATTACTTAATTGCTACATAATTAGTTTCCCACACAGTTTCTAATGATTTACATTCAAGGAAAGTGAGAATGGATTGGTAAGTTCCTTCCTCCGCAGATAAAATCTTGCAACATAGACTGCATAAAATTTATTTTGACTTGTTAAAATATGCGACATTTGCAACAAGAAATGGCATTTCACTGTTTGTAATTGTAATAATTGTAATTGCTATAAAAAAATCAAGAAGCAAATATTTTCACACAATAGAGTTGCAATTCATATCAAACCTAACCCATTTTTAACTGTTTTAAATAACAATTATTAAAATAAATAGATAGGTAAGTTATCTACATGAGGAGAAATTTAAGTGAAATGTTGAAATCCTATAAATCTATTACACCAAGCAAGAATCCCATAAATCAATCTACAGAACGTTCGTGCAGTGAAAACCTGAATAATATACACGTAATAGAGTATTCGACCACATTCGCACGCCACAGAGATATAAAATCCATATCGTTACACTTTTATGTCTAGATTTGGTCTGATCTTTTTCCATAGCGTGCGTTTGCACAATAACGGAAAATATCTAGAATATTGCGATATAATTCTTTAACTGTAAGTAATAATGCGAATTATTATGCGTGCGTGCCTCATCTACGGGATCGTGTATTTTACACAATAGTCATGTTTTAAACTGGAAATAGATCTTTACATCTATGAACTTCATTATTATTTAATTGTTCCGTCGTTAAATACAGGGCATTGTTCACCATATTCTAAAGATTTTTAGAAATAAATAGTTTCTCTTATATACAATATCGTAAGATTTACCCAAACGCAGTCAGGGGCAAAACTTATTAGAAGACTATCTTCAATATTTTAGTTAAACTAATGTCACTGTCTACTTCTACATTACTAAGCGTAGGTACATTTTGTAATTATACCAGCGTTCAGAAAAGCTATATTTCTATTTATTAAAAGGTTGTTTATTTGTTTTTAGTACTATATACGTCAAAATTAGTAGATTTCCTAAACATTGCTTCTTTCGAACGCTGATTGAATTACAGACGGTTGACACAACAACGCACCCTTATCCTACATCACGCGGGAAACGGCAGTGAATCGTGACCTCTTCTTAATTATCCTTACTTCATAATCTATAACGATAATGTGTTGTGACTGCTCGAGGGTCCACTTCTTCCTTCTCCTCTTGATCGGGAACGTAATAATGAAGTTCGTAATCAGGAGACAGCTCTACGGCGATTTTATCGCAATTAGGATCACACGGTTTCTTTAGTAAGAGATAGTTCGGCTTACTCGCCTCTGCATTGTTATATAATCGCTTCATAAAAGCACTGGAAGATGCCAAACCCCTACCATTATCATAATTGTTCCTGTGCACTATACTGTTGTTATATAAAATGGGAAAATCAACTTTAAATCTTTCACTGTTCTGGTTGAAATTATCTACGAACCTATTCAGTACGTCTTTACGGAATTGCGTTTCGTAATCGTAATCATCGTCAATTGTGACCGGTTTGCCAGTCGTTAGTTTTGCTAGTTCGTCGACTGTAATGCCTCGAATGGGCGGTTCTGTTAACACGACGTAGTCAGAGTTCCTGTCGTCGTCATCCTTGGCTGCTTCGTTGATGAAATCGCCGTAATGTTTGATGACATACGACGCTCTGTTGAAATCCCCATTGTTTACGACAAATCCTTGAGGTTGTCCCGCTAAATGAGGCTGGCTTGGGGTGTAGAGTTTCATATTTAACTCACTAGGATTAATTTGAGCTATTGGAGTTGGTTTGCTACTGATCTCTTTAAATACTTGTTTTTCATTTTGGATTGGAACTAATGTCACAGCACGGAATGTCGTGACCTCTGGACGTTTAGGCACGTCCTTCAAAGTATACTGGTTGATTTTACGGTTGAAATCGTCATCGTAGTTGTGCACATTCATCTTTGGTAGAACACGTGGCGGGAAATATTGTATGGTGGGTTTTCTGTTCGGGGGGTAATGGGGCATCGGCATAGTTTGAAGAGTTTCTGTTGGCGGCGTTACAGCCGTTTCCTTAGCCTTTAACGGAACTGTGAATTTTTTTAAATCTATTTTTGGCAGTGATAAATAATCAGCATCGTATTCATCAGTTGTATCATAATATTCTGCAATATTATAAAATTTACTTGGCTTTCGAGTGGTCAAAGTGTCAGGGTCATTTTGTTTTAAATTTTTTCTTATTGGAGTAGGAATTGTCTTAGATATTTCTGTTGGCTTTTCTGTCATCTCTGTAGTTTCTGTATTTTGAGTAGTTCTATTTTCCGTTGTCGAACTAGAAGGCATGGTTGTATTAGGACTTGAAAGTAGATCTAACGAAGAAGCAGTAGTTGTTTTTGTTTTAGACGTACTGAAACTTTCGCTAGAAGCGCTATTTTCCTCGTAGTCACTGTAGACTGTGTCACCAAATTTATTTATCCTCTTTTTCTTTGACTTTCTCACTTCAGCAATTTTTTCTAATCTTTCCCTCAAATCTGGCACACCATTTTTGCTATCTTTGTCCGTCAAGCTGCTCAAAACATTTTCTGTTTTATTTTTCAATACTTGAGTGAAAGATTTAGATGAGTTTTTTGGCTTAAAGACAATACCTAAAGAGCTGATACTTTCATTTCTCCAGCTGTTGTCATCAGGATCTCTCACGAAAGCTTTTGCCGGCTGCACTTCAATACGTTTCATTGGCTTATAGTTGGGATTAACAGCATATAAGTCAATATTTTTTCCCTGTTCTTGTGAAATAGGCTGAACGCTTAGTGCGTCTTCGGCGTCAGTTTTATTTTCTGATGAATTGGATTGGGACTCAAGGGCAGTCCTTACATCTGCAGTAAGGTTTGGCTCGACTCCCGGAGTTTGGGCCCGATCGTCGCGATTTCTTTGAGCATTTGCTATGTTATCATTTAACATTGCTTCCTTCAACAGCTCTTCCTTAATCGCGTCCTCGGCCTGTGAAGATTCAATACGTAAACAGGGTGTAAGGAAAACATTTCCGAAAACTAAGACTGTAGGTAGTGCTGTTGATTACGGGCATGATACCACTAAAAATCACGATATAAATCTACTATTTATTTCATGATTTGTTATACTATTATTATTTTTACGACCACGTGCATGCATCGCTCGCGTATGTCTAACGACCAATACCCCCGAGCGTCATTGATTTGAGATTTGACATGATTTTTACTAGCATTATGATTCTCTATTTTTTTTAATGATTTAAATGATTATTCTAATGTTATAAATAAATACAATATACATACATATATTAATAGCTGACTACTCGGTCACTGCGCCACGGAGGCTATATATTATTTTCGATGCAATTATTTTAACGATTTATTTAATGATATCATGTCTGTAATCACCATCACTACACTGTTTGAGTTTTCGCGTTTTTCTTACACCCAGAATATGACCACGTTCTAATTTAGAACAAATTTTTACTTACTTTAAATACTTTAGTTACTTTTAATTACTAATGTTACTATTAAAGTTATTGACTGCCTCGGTGGTGCAGTTGTAATGCGTACGCAGTACGACTGCTGAGCGGAAGCCTCGGGTTCCTTCGGGTTACCCGGGTCGGGTAAAAGTGATATTGGGTTTTTCTATTACGAATTGCTCAGTTCAGCCCAGCGTCTGGAATTGTCCCCGGCGATTGGCGATAGTTTCGCCCCCATCACATCATGGGACGGAAATAAGCTCAGCGAAATGTGGGTGTACAGGCGTGGATTACAGGCGTAAATGCGTATGTATGTGTATGTTACTATTAAAAGGAATGATTTTTATCTTTACAAGCTTTTGCTTGCGGCTCTGCCCGCGTAAACGGCCTTTTCCAGGATAAAATGTAGCCTATGTCCTAATCAAGGTCATGGCCTACCTGTGTGCCAAAACTTTTCAGCCGTTAAGGCGTGATTGACTAACAAACATCCAAATTCACAAACTCACAAACTTCTAAACTTTCACATTTGTAATAGTAGTTGTTACTACTACTATGTTTAGTAAGAAGTAAGATTAGTACGACATTTACAATCACGAGTATTGTTGTATACTCACCAGTTGACTTTGCGACTCCACGTCACTCCCGTATTTATGTGTTAATTGATCCTTTTCTCCGGTTTCATTGTCATACAACTTTCCAAATGTTTCTTTTATATTTTGTGTAGTGGTTTTTTCTTGTAAAGAAGATTTTCCTGAATAATCCAGATATCCTGCGCGCATTGAAGATACCATTCCAACTTTCCCATCTGATTTTTTCATATTCGGAGGTACAGACGAGGGATCTATCACCGAAGAACTGATCTGTTCAGTTGTAGACAACTCTTGAATTGCCACTAATTTATTTCTATTTGCAATAAGATCTTCTCTTAATCTTTCTAATGATGCTATGGGAGTAATAGCCAACGCTTGCTCAAGACTTATACGAGTTGGTGATGTTTCTGTCTTTGTTATATCTTCGTTTTCGATATATGTTGTTACTTCGGGCGTTGTAACATGTTTTCTATCAATTATTGTGTATTTTGTCCATGAAGGTACGGTAGTGAAGATACTTAGATCATCGTTAGTATTTAGAGATTCTTGTATATTAGTATTTATTCCAGAAGAAGTGCTTGTCTCAAGCAATACATTCGTAACATTTAATATTGGAATTAAATCTATGATACCTGAATTATTGTCGAATATAGTGCTTAATTCATTAATTGTTTTAGTAAGCTCTTCAGTTCTTGATGCGGTAGCTAAACCTACATCAAATGTAGTTCTGATTTCATCTAGACGAGTGTTTGTTGCTGTCTCTATAATTGGGCTGGTTACTTCTGAAGAATTTAGTACACCCTTCTTTGATTCTACTTTCTCATAATTTTTAAGCGTAAAACTTGAATCATCTGGTAGCGTACTATCTTGCAGGGAATTGACTTCAGCACCGAGATTAAAATTATTGAACACAGTAGTTCCTTCAGAGTTATAGTCATCTTTGATAGACGGCGTTGTTAAGTTATCCTTTTCATGACTATTTGCATCATTTATTGTGCTTACTGAAGTTATTTGTGTGGATGTGTAGGGACTATCTGTGTCTGTGATTTCGCTACCCGGTAATGTTGCAGTAAACTCGGAATTCCTAGTTGTGGCAATATATTCTTTGCCATTACCGATGGTTGTGGATGTTTTTAATTCTGTTGTATTCAAATGAACACTTTCTTTTGAGTAATCAGTTGTTACTTCCGGAATATTTTGAAGGTCGTTTGGCTTTTCTCCCTTGTCCATTTGTTTATGTTTTAATTTTATATCATCAATTGCATATTTATTTCTAAAACTATCTGTTGGCTGTGTTTTGTCTAAGCCTTCGTTTTTGCTTCTTGCAAATGCTTTAATATCATTGGGTCTGTTAAGCTCATTTTTAACTTCAAGCAACGTGCTCTCCGCTACTACAAGATCTAGTTCTGTTTCACTTTTCTCCTGATTTCGATGTGTTGTAAATCCATTTGATGGCGATGCAGCCAATAGAATTACGATTGCCAAGGAAACCACAGTAGACCTGAAACATAAAAAGCACTGCTTAGATTTTAGAATATTATTCACTCAATTTAAATTACAATATTTTATATGTTTATGTAAGGAAGATAAATGTATTGTAATGTTGCGAAACTTTTATAGCCCCATGATTCTGTCGTCATTGAATGATTACCTATACAATATGTAACAAAAACCCTGTTGGGTGTTTTAACTGTGATATCAGAATCGACATTCAAACGAAATGAAATAACTTATGAGATAACAAGTTGCGGCGTCTACGTACATCGAACGCGCCGCGTGCGGGCCCGGCTTCGTCAATACGTCACATCAATCAGCTGTTCGTCGCTTTTCAGATGAAAATAACATTTTTTTACCATGTTCATTTTTCTAAGCTACCTGTGTAAGTTCAAATTCAAATACAAAACATTTATTCTGTAAATTGGACCATAAATATCACTTTTACATGTCAATCATTTTTTATGCTACATTACAGTTACGACGGCATTTCAGGGCTAGCCATGAGAAGAAATGCCGAAACAAACTCATAAGGATAATATCTCGCTTCTTTGTATTAACATTTTAATTTAATTATTTTTATTAAGCTGTCTATCCGTCTATCTTCACGACCTAGAAAGGACCAACAGGGTTTTTTACATACTGTATATTACCATAGATTTTCAATAATTCATATCGGTATGAACGGCAGTCAACATAAAATGTAATTTAACTTCAAATATATAATAAGTTTATAACATAAATGGAGATGATTTGCACAACGTACAGACGTGCGCACAATGGTATTATTAAACAAGCTGACTGGCCGTGCTTAATATAATATTATTTAATGGTATCATAATATTTGGAAAACAATGTAGATAATCGATTGTGTATCTCGCTTCAAACTGTTATATGTATAACATATTTTGTCTGTGCGTAATGCGTGAATTTATACGCAAACTGTTCAAGTTTTTTTATGAATAGGATTCCTTAGCCCAAATGGCACAACCGCGACCGGTTGAGATGCAGCTTTCTTTTTTATAATATGTAATATGTATTTAAAAATTACATATGCCGGTAGTCGGTACTAATTCAGAATTAAATTTAAATCTCGGATTTTCTCGGAATTAAGAAACTATCCTAGACAGAACAGATTTGCTTACTGCCAGTAAAATTTTGACAGATCTTCCATAGAAAATGTGTCAAAAATGTACTGCCAGTAGGTATGCAAATCTGTTGATAGACAGTATATTGGGAACGGCCTTAAGTGAATATTACTTATCAAATAAAATCTAAGATACCAAAATATAATCATCAGTCATCACGCTGTCAAATTACTACTTCCTAAATTGGCTGTGTAGTAACACTAAAAGATTAATCATACCTACTTACATTGTGAAACAAGCCTTTCTATGACATAGGTCGGCAAACGAACAAAAGGGTCACCTGATATTAAGTAATCTCCACCATCCATATACACCCAAATATATGAAGATATATCAGAAGAACCATGGACGGAGTGCTGACTTTAAAGGAAAGTATAATAAAGGGATTGGGAAGTGGAGATCAACATATTATATTATTGTTTTATTATACATTGTTGACTACCTCGGTGGCACAGTTGTAATGCGTACGTGTTACGGTTGAGGCCAACGCTGAGGTCTCGGGTTCGATCCCCGGGTCGGGTAAAGTGGTATTGGGTTTTTCTATTACGAAATACTCAGTATCAGCCCGGAGTCTGGAATTTGTGCCCGGTATGGCGATAGGCTCGCCCCCTATCACATCATGGGACGGAGATTCGCTCGGCGAAATGTGGGTGTACTGGTTACACCTCTGCCTACCCCTTCGAGGATTACAGGCGTGATTGCGTATGTTTACTTTAGGACAACCCAAATTAAAGCATTGAAATTGTTTAAGATATTTAGTGTAACTAATAAAGCGACAGGCGGTACACACGCAATGCATAATAGCTTGCATTACACAACGCACATTAATTAATCCTAGTGTACAAATCCATATAGGTATGTTATTAGCAGAAGCAGTGGCGGATTCAGGATTTTGTTTTCGGGGGGGCTTGACCTAAAATTAGAATTTAAATACATACATACGCATCACGCCTGTAATCCCCAAAGGGGTAGGCAGAGGTGTAACCAGTACGCCCACATTTCGCCGAGTGTATCTCCGTCCCATGATGTGATAGGGGGCGAGCCTATCGCCATACCGGTCACAAATTCCAGACTCCGGGCTGACACTGAGCATTTCGTAATAGAAAAACCCAATACCACTTTACCCGACCCGGGGATCGAACCCGAGACCTCAGCGTTGGCCTCAATCGTAACGCGAAAAAGTAGGATAATATCAAGAGTATTTTGAGATTTGTCAGTTGACTCAAATACTTGGGGGGGGGGGGGTTACCACTGTCTCACAGAAAACCGACGTGAAGTAGCAGCTTGCTGCTGCGTTTCATACGGTGAGTGAGATATCCGGAGGCCCAAATCCCCCTCCCCTTCCTAATGCCTTAATTATCCCTTTCCTTTAAGGTTGGCAACGCGCCCATATTTTTTTTGTATTGTGGGCGTACATGGGCGGTGGAGATGGCTTACCATCAGTGACCTACTTGCTCGTTTGCCGGCCTATGTTATAAAAAAAACAATACTGAGGCATACAATCGAACAATGAACCAAGGCCCGTGCCCAGCAGTGTGACGTAGGTACCTATATAATACAGGGCTGGTATTATACTTAAGTATGAGTGAAGCAGCCATGACTTTGTATGAAATGATAAAGTGTATTGTAAATAACTAGGTAGATTAAGTAGGCAGATAAGGATCATGTTTGCCTGTATGGGGCTGGCATAATCACACAGTGACTGAGACCCCCCAAAAAAAAAGACAAAAAATATATATACACACTAGCTTTTGCCCGCGGCTCCGCCCGCGTGAATAGACTTCTCCGAAATAAAACGTAGCCTATAACCGTCTCCCGGGTCCCATCTATCTCTACATCAAAATTCATCAAAATCGGTTCAGTGATTTAGGCGTGAAAGCGTAACAAACAAATATTTTTTTTTTTTCATAAGATGTATCCTATGTACTTCTTATACCTCCAAGAATATGTGTACAAAGCTTCGTGATGATCGGTTAAGTAGTTTTCGCGTGAAAGCGTAACAAACAAACTTACATTCACATTTATAATATTAGTATGATGATAAGTATATTTTCGACTGACAGTAGGTATTACGTATTGTGTTTAGTGGTATTGTAAGTACTACCACTGAGGATGCGCTAACTTTCATGCTAAAATGAACGCAACTTACGTTTCCATTCAGACAAGAAAAATGAGCGCGCGCATGTTTTTTGCGTGTTGGGCAATACCTATAATAGTCGTTATTGATTATTTTTATTCATGAATTTCGCAATCGACGGATATATCACAGTTTTTTTACGGTTTGAATGTTTGATGTAAATAAAATATTTTTAGATGAGACTGCTTTGGTGGTACACTTGTAATGCGTACGCGGTACGACTGCTGTGCTGCTGTAAATGTGAGTTTACTGATTACACCTCTGCCTAACCCTTCGGAGATTACAGGCGTCAGTGTGTATGTATGGTAAGCGGCATCAAGCGCACAAGAGACCTATAAAATTCACAATAAGTACCTATAGGTACTTGTGATTATAAGCGGGCAGTAGGTACCTAGTTTTGGGTCATCATCTGACATCTATTGCCTTCCTTTGAACTTAAAAAATATTATTACAAACAGAAAAACTAAACCGCGTTTATTTTGTAGTTTATTCGATAATAAATATACAGAAAGCCTAGGATAGTCAACATAATTAGAAAAATAATTTATTTTCACTCAGCACCCATAAAATGCAACAAATCGAAGAGAAACCCGGCGTGACGTTTTGACTTTGAAATAATAATTCCATTATCATTTATAATATTTTAACTTTATATGCAGTCGTAACTTATACTTAGTTCAAGTTATATCACTGGCGCTTTTCGATTTACGCTTGAATTGACTTCGTCGTAAATTATATCAGAGGTACCTACCTAACTACTTACACTGAAAAATATTATTACGAAAAATAACATTACCTATCTTTATAAATTTAATCACATCTAAGTTTTTTTGTAGCATAGGCCGGCAAACGAGCAAGTGAGTCACCTGATGTTAAGTGATCTCCACCGCCCATGTACGCCCACAATACCAAAAGAATTATGGACGCGTTGCCGATCTTAAAGGAAAGGGATAATTAAGGGAATACGGAATGGGGAGAGGGTTTGAGCCTCCGGATATCTCACTCTCTGTACGAAAAACAGCAGAAAGCTGCTATTTTACGCCGGTTTTCTGTGAGACAGTGGTAACGACCCGGAGAAGCCAGCCAATTCGTGCTGAAGACAAAAGCGTCTACAGCGTGGCTCTATCGCTCAAAATGTAGTTACCTATATGTTTTTTTAAAATATGAATAAAAATATCTCTCAAATACCGGCCAAGTCCGTAGGCAGGACAATGAATGAATGTTGTTTAACCGAAAATATCCCATAATTTAAAAACTATACAACCTAGCGTAATGAAACCAACTATCATTAGAAGTATACCTTTTAGGTTTAGGTTTTGTCTACACCTCTTTTTTATATAAAATTTAACCATGATATGTTTAATTAATAATACTGCTGGGCACGGGCCTCCTCTACTGAATGAGAGGGGTTAGGCATTAGTCCACCACGCTGGCCTAATGCGGGTTGGCAGACTTCACGCACCTTCGAAATTCTAATGAAGAACTTCTCAGGTATGCAGGAGCTTTCCTCACAATGTGACCTTTACCGTTAAAGCAAGCGATAATTAACATTAATACACACATAACTTAGAAAAGTCAGAGGTGTATGCTCTTGAGGCTGGTTTCGAACCTGCGACCTTAGTCTCGACAGTCCGTACCACTCGCCACTGAGCTATCACTGCTACTGATATGTTTAATTATTAATTAAAAAAATTGTGTCTGTATCACAATGTTCGATTCAATTTTATCCGCCAGATTACGCTTAAACTTACGACTTTTAGCTATTTGAAATACGTTCGTAGTTATTTAATGTAGGTACCTAGTGTCTACCTATATAGATTATAGACAGCGTAATAATTTTGTATTTTGCTACCTTTTACGTAATACATACATAGCCTCACGTCTGTTTCACATAGGGGCAGGCAAAGAAACGGATTTCCACTTGCAACGATCTTTGCACACTTTTTTGGCCTTCTACACTCTCTCCTTCCTTCTTCTTCCTTCTCTCCTTCCTCTTTGCTAACTTTTGGGATACGTATACTTGGGACATTGTCAAAGAAGCGCTGTAGTGTTAATACCACTAACATTCTAAGCCAGATATATTCGGCCTTTCTAATAAACGTTACAGCATTAATTAATTAAACTATCTTTTGTCTTTTCTGTCAATGCGATTTATAAAGTGGCTAAAAAGAGACGAAAATAATGTTTAACTAACCAGTGCTTAAGACACTTTATAAGTCAGGCATATAGTGTTAATTGGCAGCTCTGTAACCTACATAATTATAATACAGACCTCAAAGCACACAAACAGGAACAAATGAAATTAAATGTAGATCAATTGAAATCAGTGTTTTTATGCTGGTCACTCATGCAAATTGACACGTGACATAACTGTTACAACTCACAACAAGGAGACAACATCGACACAGCTAGGGTTGCCAGACCGATGAAGTCAGACCTCGTTAGGCTTTTTCGGTGTCTGGCCTTTTAACCTCCGGAGTTCGCGAGTTTCAAATTCGCGGGTCATCACTTCTTACAACCATGACCGGCTATGAAATCTGGCTTTCCGATTTTGTGAGCTGGCAACCCTAGATACAGCATGAACCCCTTTTTATATGTTTTGTTATACATAAACAACCGGTCCGCTGTTGTGTAACTTTCATCTAACTAGTGCCAAAATATGCATATACACTCTCTCTACTTTACATTTTTAACGTTAATTCATACGACGGTATTGATTACATACACTCGTTGAACCTTCTATGGGGGTCAAACATTGTTTATCTAGTTTATGTAGGCCGGTATAGTGGCAGTATATATAGGCTGTGCCCCGAGAGGTATTGGATTTAATTCCCACATCGATCAATACTTTGTGTGAGATTTTCTATTCGATTTGCCCGACCAGCTAGAGGGGGTAATATATGACAGACTGGTCTTTGAGGAACGCAAAGGGGGCTTGAGGGGAGATGATTCTTGGGCCCTCAGCAATCAATGTAGCCTATACAGTAAGGACCGAAGGAAGACTGTATATTCGTAAGTATCAATGAATGGATGAAAGATTTAATATTTAGCTTGAATGTGGTTTTATCCAAGCAACAGCCCTGGATCTAGGGGGGGCAAACTGGGGCGCTCGCCCAGGTTGGCAGTTTCAGGGGGTGCCAAAATCATAAAATAATATGATTAAAAATAAAAAAACTTGCTCCACAAAACGCCTAGCATACGGATGCCTGGTTGGCTCAACGTCGACTTGTAAAAGACGACCCACAAACCCACACCACAAGTGAAAAGTGCAAATTTATTACTTAAAGGGTTCTTATAAATTGTCCCATTCACGAAAAACGCCAACCATTATTTGTAATTTTAGTAAAACAAAAACAGATAAATTTTCTTGAAAGAAAATCAAAAGTCGATGAACGGAAATTCATTCCATATTTTATAGCATGTGACTATTTGGCAATGTCAAAACCGCTATAATTTACACATTAGCTGGTGAAATTCCCATAATTTAGCCATTAGAAGGTCGCGCGGTATAATTACTTTGAATAATATTTAAAAAACGCCACATAACTTGGAGAAATTCTGCGAGCCTTGATACAAGTAATATATGTGTAGTCACGCAATGTACAAAACATGTGCAATTCGACAGAAACCGACATTAATTTAAATATACATATAACTGTATGGTTACAATATCTAAGTTTCGGTTGGTTTAATGCTTATAAGTATCTGGTAGAGCTACCTATAGCAATTTTGGTAGGTATAGGGCAATTAATGGGTCACATGAATATGATTTAAAGAAGCCAAAAGGTTTTGGAAAAACATACTAGCCCTAGATTTATTTTCAAAGTCAACCCCTTAGCGGTCTAATAAATAACAAATGTTATTATGACATCATCAAGTTTGTTTGGAAGAAGATCGGGCTGTATGACAAGTGACTATTGGCACATAATTGTGGTAATAGTCAAAATAGTCGTAGTTACTCTACCGATGTATGACATTTCGATATTTGAAAGTTATATTTTAGACTTACGTCCGGTTTCTGATAGGCTGATCAATGTAAAGTTAACTAATCTAATATAAAATCTCATGTCAAGTCAAAATTTAGTTGCTAGCAGCATGGTCAACACCTCTGATTTAACAAACATTAAAATTTTATATGAAAAATCGTATGTCAAACGCTACTAAAGAGACATCTTTTTTTTTTTTTTTTCTCTAAATGACGTTTCGGAAACTCGAATTGATTTGACAGCGGTGTCAAAATCAAAGTTCTGTGAGTTGAATGTTGATTTGATCAGCCTTTCAGAAACCGGGTGTTACAGTGATAAAGTCTGAACGAGACCTATTAGCTCATAATAATAATATCATCTTTCATGACACAAAAAGATTGATGACAAGTAACAACTAACAGCCAAGTATAAGGAGCAATCCTCTTGATGATGATGAATGACCCATCGTTAAGCTACACGTGTACTCGTAAAAGGATGAACTTTCAATAATTGAGTGATGTAGAAACATCACCTAGCTCCACAATGGGTAGCTCTTTACCAGACTTTATACCAACCGTTTAAAACCTGACGTCAATTAGAAAAACATTTTTTGTATTACTCATGCGGGAAAAGTAGCATCTTGACGCTCGCTGTTACGTTTGAAAAAGAACCGTTTGCCCATTTTAAAATTACGCGTGATTTTTTTCATAAATAAAACTGTTATTTGAGTGCGACAAGTTTACTTGTCGCACGTAAATTATTCTTGGCACACGCAAATTTAGATAAAATTGCTAAAATTAAAAAAATAATAACAAAAAAAAACACAATCGACATATTAAAACTGAATTGAGGTTGACGCGTCTGACAGTTTAATTTAATAAATAAAATTGTAATTAAATTAAAATTAGTTTAAAAATGAATATAGAGTCGGAAATAATACCGGAAACTCCAGAAAGTTCGAGCGACGAATCCACACCACCTGAAATCCTGAAAAAAGCCGATGAAGTAAGAAATAATTTAGTTCCTCAAGTATCGAGACCCAAATATGAAAGTTTTTATTAATTTTTTTGAATGCTTAATTTTTCAGCTATTATTTCTGGTCCGAAAAGGCTTCGTCCTTTTAAAAAATTGAAAAAATTTATTTTTTGTTTATTAATATTAATTAATTTTTATTTATTGTTTAAAATATATTTTTTTCTTCTTTTAAAACTTTTTATTTGTTTTGATATTTATATCATAACAAACTGTCAAGGACGTACAGATTGCGTGCCAAAGTACCGAAAACCGGACGAATTGCCTAACTAGCATTACCGTTTAATGTTTTACAGCTAACAGCCCTAAGCCCCGCCCGTTCGTGAATAACAACGCATTAACATATTGCAGTAACATCTCAATTGCACATATTGACATGCAGTGCTGTTTTGATGCCTAGAACATTCTATTTGAACCAATGTTCCATGAAAGAATTGCAATCTATTTATTACTTAGGTATTTTCATAATACCTAAGTATTCATAAATAATAAGTGATAGTAATAATAAGTGAATAGCAGTGATAGCTCAGTGAGGAGTGGTATGGACTGTCGAGACGAAAGTCGCAGGTACGAAACCAGCCCCGAGAGCATACACCTCTGACTTTTCTAAGTTACGTGTGTATTAATTGTTAATTATCAATTGCTTTAACGGTGAAGGAACGTGAGAAAACCTGCATACCTGAGAAGTTCTGCATAAAAATTTCAAAGGTATGTGAAGTCTGCCAACCCGCATTAGGCCAGCGTGGTGGACTTAGGCCTAACCCCTCTCATTCAGTAGAGGAGGCCCGTGCCCAGCGGTGGGACGTATATAATACAGGGCTAGTGTTATTTTCATAATACCTACATGGCGAAGGAATTAGTAAGTCTACCATCTTTCGGAATCTAAAAACCTCACTTGCATGTTGATATGTAGGTATAAGTACTCTGTTGACATAGGACGGACGAGGTTAAAGCGATACACCAACCTTGGGTCGTGGATTATTATCTGAGAAGGAATATCTATGGTGGCCAGCTCTAGCATGTCATCGCACAACATAGTTACCTAGTTGACTAGAGCGAAAGGACAATGATACAAATGAAGAAAGGCACAACAAATATGAAACTATAATAATATAAATATCTAACTAACTTCCAGACAACTTACTATTCAGAATTCCAACTTACTATTTCAAACAATTCATAAAAAACCTTGATAGGCAGACGAGTATGCTGCCTGCCTGATTGTAAGCGGTCACCGCTGCTTATGGACATCGGCAATGCCAGGGGCACTGACAAGCCACTGCCTACCGCTACAATTTATTAGTTAATCCATCAATTAATCATATTAGGGTAATATCAAAGCTTTTAAGCAGGCTCTGAGACAATTTAAGACGTAGGAGATGGTTTATGTTATTTTTCAGTGCTGCAGGTTTTTTTTTTATACACACTACAGTCACATAGTCCTGACCCCACACTAGGTTAACCTGTATCAGGAACTACGAGGGACTTGCGGTCCCACATCACCCAGACCCGAAACCAATATTTGTGGATCACACAAACATTTATCTCGGTGGGGGACCGAACCCGCGGGCTTTCGCTTCATAGCCGGATACTCGCTGGGCCACGTAGGCTGTCGATTAAGTTTTATACTTCATCTTAATTGTTCCGAGAGTTGACCCTATGACCCTTATTCATAAAGGTCTCAAATCTCACGCTGTCACCTGTAATATGGCTGACTTCTAAGTTCTACGGTAACATTTTAATGTTTTTTTTGTTTATTATGTAATAACACTTATTTATTATCTCCATCTGTAAAAGTGCTTGCATAATAAAATGATAATTAGAGAGTTGAAAGGTCGCAACTCGATTTTACTAACAATATAATACTGAGAAATTCTTTAAAATTTCGGCGCCAAGTGAGAAAGTTAGGCGTGTTATGTCTAAACTATTAAACGTTAGGCTCCGTTATAATTTAAAATGATTTATACCCATGACAAAAGAATACAATTATTAGAAAACCTTTAAGTTGTGACTATTTCATAATAGTGTGTGTTTAAAATTACGACAATTGCCCGTCGAATATTTCATCTTTATTTAAAAGTTTTCTTTATAAAACCGAATGACGAGACGAGCAAGCCGCTCGCCTGATAGTAAGTGACACAACTGCCTATGAAGAGTTGTAACACGACCCAGAACTTTGAATTACAAAGCACTGCGTAGCACTGCACTGCGCTCGATATCCTGAGACATAAGATATTAATTCTCATAATGCCCAGTATACTGGCTATAATGTCCTTCAAACCATAACACAACAGTGTCTGCACACTGCTGCTTAGCGGCAGAAATAGACAATGTGGTTTTACCTACCCAGGCGGAATATAAAAGTCGTACAACGAAGTAAAATAGATTAAGTAAGTTAAAATAATAAATAAATACCTCAAAAAATATTGGAAACATTTATATACATAAATCTATGTGCAAATAAATACGAACTTTGCTAAATTTCCTAAACGCATGAATCTATCAATCGAGTCATCGTAACAATAGGGTTTTGTAACAAAAGCACAATAATTACAAAACAAGTAAATATAATGCAATCGTTTCTAATTACCGATGCATTTCAGTTTATAAATAGTTGATGATTTACGTAAGTTTTAACGTCCAGCAAAATATTTAGGCAGGTATATTACATGTGCTAGATAAACTGGAATTCATAACTAAGCATTGAAACAGCATATAATAACTAGATATAGCCGATATTATTAACTCAAATATGGAATGCTTTCACAAAATGTTGATAGAGTTAAATACGTATTAAGGAGGCTTCTGTTTAAGACGACACAATTTTACTAGCGTCAGTTGCCAATTTATCACATTTACAATTTATAGGTACTTACTTAGTTTTAATTTTATCACAAACTGCTCTTCCAGATGATACAATTTGACTGACTATTCGGGTAAATTGCGAATCAAACCGTATCGTCAGAAAGCATAATAATAATTAAAGTGACGAATAAATTGAAATTCTCGTTACAAAACAAGAGTAAAACTGACCTAGTAAATTACTTCATACTCGAAACAACGAAACAATATCATAAAAAGTTGAGTTAAAAGTTTCAAAACAAAACAATGTATCGTCCTAGTAAATTAGCACACACTGAATTCAGCTCATCCCTGCCTGAAAACATAATGCAACACACACTTAACTACCTAGCTGTAACTACGCGCGTGTTGGACGGCGCGGCGCAGACCCACCTGCAGGCGATGCGCGACATGTTGCGTGTTGCACGCGACACACTGGCGACACTGCTGCGATTGTTGCACCACACTCGCGACCGCACACCGCACACGACTGCCGAAGGCGCGTGACTTTTCATTACTGATACTGATTACTGACCATTAAGCACATGCCGACTGGCGGCTACTGTTTACAAGTTTCCTACTTGATGTAGCGGCTTGCGGCGCGGCGCGAAGTCGCCTTGTAGCTAGTTTTGTCTACAGTATGAATGAGCAGATTACAACTAGGGTAATACCACTTTCCCATTGAAAAACGACGTGAAAACAACTTTGCTCCTGCGTTTCGTGCGGTCAATAAGATTATTGGCGTCCCAAAAAATAAACCGCTCTCCTAATCCCCATCCCTCCCACCCACAATATCTTTGGCATTGTGGGACAGTGTGGTGGGGTTTGACAGTGTTCTTTACTATCAGATGAAATAGGTGCTTAATTAGGTATGTTAGAAAAAAATACGTAATTTACAAGTTATATTATAGTAGTCATATGCCCATCGAATTTCCCATTGGCAACATCTCACGAACCTTCAGACTTTTCTCGTGTTAGAGTTTTTGTGTAGGTACCTAATCTTCTTTACGTAATCAACTCCTAAATCAATCACAACTCACAACCATGCAGTACTTTATACATATATGTATACAGTCACAACGTTTTTTATTAGCTATACTTACTTTCGAAGTTTTGCCATCTTTCTAACGCACTTCACACCCCTTGAATGAATTATCAAAATCCTTTCTTAGCTGCATTATGTTTTTATGAACCTTCTGTGTAAAATAGACCCACTGACTTGGGCTGTACGTTGTCTGTCAGTTAGTAGTAGTCTTTGTAAAGAATTTTACAAAGTAGATAATATTATGATTTATGTACCAGCAATTTAGGGGAAATAGAAGTCCTTACTTGGTAAATGATACCATAACTAATTATATTTAGCAAGTGGTTTGTTGATTAACCTTTGACGAATTGAAAAAATCCGTTAGCCGCTATTAGACCGAAGCGTGACGAATTTCGATGGAAAATATTTCTCCATGTACACTAGAAATGAAGTAGATAAGTCTTACGATTTTACCGATTCCGTAGACCGCACGTGCACCTACAAGTGAGTGATTGTAATAGATAAAAAGAAAGAATGGGGGCACAAAGTGAACTGGTCTATACTTAAGAAAATAAAAAATCCGACACTTATAAATTGTTAAAACTTTTTAGATTTACTCATCTTTTTCATATTGCACCGAGACAAATGTTTGTGTGTTCCACAATTAAATGTTTCGGGTCTGAGTGTTTTCTCCCCAGACGAGTTGGCGCCAGGCAGTCGGCCGGTCGTAAAAACTACAAGCCAAATTTTTTTGCAACTTGCCTTAACACACTTGTTGCGCCGACCCACTGTGATTGGATTATGGACAGCTGGAAATAGAATAACCTAAAAATCCTAAATAGGTACTTACACAAGAAACAATATTGAATAGATCCCCGAAACATTCGAGAACTTCCGACGATTGAGTAATAGAATCGCGGAGGAAGTGTACTCTTCGTTCAGGCTAATGCGCAGTTTCCTTCAGTTCCGCAGCCTGTCCTTCGACCATAAATTTCACATCATTACATGCTAATAATAATACTTAATCATTTATTTCGCCAGTGACACGTACATGCATACTCGTAGGTACCTGCTTCCTTTTATTACAGATATTATTTTATTTTTACACTTTATATACAATGTTTAAAGGCGGACTTAATGCCAAAGGCATTCTCTACCAGTCAACCTTAACCTTATATTATGGCCGTTCCCTATAATCTGTCTGTCTCTAGTTTTGCTATACCGGCGATAGAAAATTTTATCTATTTTCCGTTTTACCGTCCCAATAAACTTACTAATGATAAGTAATCCTATTCTTCATTGCTGTCTACCGATGAGAGGACTGATAGCTGACTATAGATATACAACACTATGAAAATGTCAGTTCAAACGTCCCAATATTTTTTAAGTGCTATCTGTCGATAAAGTTATTTAGTTTTTTCTTTATCCGTAGATTTTGACCGATAAACAGATATCCTCGGCTGTAAAAAAACGGAATAAATAACGCATTTTGAAGAAATAGCCATGAGTATACAAGGCTTACATGGCACTTGCACTGCAATACAAAAAACTAAATAAATTATGTAAAAATCTAAAGGAAAATATAAAAAAAATCTAAAATTCCCATAAATAAAAATAATGCACCTTTTTGATAATTAAATTAAGTGTAAGAGACATATAATAATTTGTTAATGCGAACAAAATAATTCCCCACTTCAGTAAAATCCCCCAAATTCGCTTGGGATTTTTGTTCAAAGGACTTGTATTCAGAGCCGTACTGTATTGACAGTAAAACGTTTCGTTATTACATTGTGTTTTGCAACATAATAAGTATTTCTCGTTATTATTATTTCATTTACAGTGGTAAAAAATAAGAATTATAGATAAATGTTAAATTAAAACTTATATTTCTAATCTAAATCATATCTTCATATTTTCTAACATAAATTAAACAATAGTTCCTCTTTCTCAGCTTGTATGAACATAACGCACAAGAGGGCCCAGATAGACTGCCTATCTATTGCTATCATAGTATCCGAAGTGCATATCTAAAAAATAGGGACGATTCCAAGCAGTAGATAGAACAATACGGATGTTTGACGATAGCTATCTATCGTGAAATTGAAGATTAATATTGGGAACGGCCATAAACTCTATAGGGTTTCATAGGGTTGACGACATCCACAGATATTGAAATTTTAATAGTAGCAAATGGTAGCAAAGAGAAAGAACGATTATACGCCGGTATGGCCGATTTTAACGAGTACGAACTACGATGCTGTATAGACAATTTTCTCCAAGCGGATGGAACGACCAAGGTATATAAGTACAAACGGTCAAATATCACCTTAATTCACCAATTTCAATGATTCCATACACTGTTCACCACAGTCAATGTTTAATGCA
Organism: Mimas tiliae; assembly: GCA_905332985.1. Lineage (NCBI taxonomy): Eukaryota > Metazoa > Arthropoda > Insecta > Lepidoptera > Sphingidae > Mimas > Mimas tiliae. The sequence goes on from HG995243.1 coordinate 777,161, forward strand.
CAAATCCATATCACTTTTATATAACTAAGAACTAGTCTACTACAAGTCTAAGAACTAATCTAAGAATTAAAGTAGATCAGAAGCGCTGACAAAATTCCCGCCAAAACCATCGTACTCATTTCTAGACGTAAATGGTAAAAAACGTTAAAAAATCAGTAAAATATGTCGCTTATTTATTTTATTTGCGTGTTAGGAGTATTTGCATAAGTTTTTTTTTTTTTTCTCCCGTGTAACAGAAAATGATATCGCTATTAGACAACGATATACAAACTTCCAAACTAAGCTTCCGAATGTCAAAACTTCTTAATTGTCAAGAATATTCAAACTTGAATTTCAAACAATTTTGTTCGTTATGCGTTATGTTTGATTGCTAATATTTATTGTAAAACGTAAAAGTTATAATTATTTCAGTTGTGTGACAGTTATTAAATAATGACCGAGTTTCAGACACCTATCAAAACTAGAAAACCTCTACAAAATGAGAAAATAACAATTCCACCGTCTCCCTTTTTGAATAGATTGGGATATGGCACAGGTAAACATTATTGTACAGCCTTAATTTAACTACGGTTTAAGCCTGCACTTTCCATGATCTCTATTTTTACTTCATATTAAGTTTATTAAAAAAAGAAATTCATGTTTTTCTATACCTTCAGGTGTGTCTGTGATGCAGTTAGTAAGATCGCCACGGGCAGGTCAAATCCGATCTCCATGGGCACTAAAAATGCTGAACAAACGTGTAAAGCCAAACAAAGTATATTCAGAGCGTTTAAAAATCGAAGCTGAGTTGCTCCAGAGAATGTCACATCCCAACATTGTGGGTTTCAGAGCATTCAGCAAGACAAAGATATTGTATTTGGGTATGGAAGCATGCGATTTATCACTTGGAGATATGATCGAGAAGAGAGAGGAGGATATCAGAGAACCATTTATGCCTAGACAGATATTAAAGGTGTGTAATTGTTAAATAAAATGACAATTATGAGTTCGCATCCATAACTAAATAGTACATAAATCTACCAACATGGTACTGAGTTTTACAAAAATGTGAAAATATATCTCATTAGTTTTAATTATTAATATTTGTACTCAATTTCACAGTCATATTCCATAAAAATAATAAAATACTGATTCCCACTTAAAATGTTAAATTATTTTCATTTAACTTGGAAATTTTTGGGCTTCTAGTGATTGGGCTCTCTAAACTATATTTATTTATTAAAATACCAATTCCTTCCACTTTCAGGTTGCAGCAGATATAGCGAGTGCCCTAGACTATCTCCACACTAAAATGCAGATTCTTCATGGAGACATGAAGTCCTACAACATCCTTGTAAACGGTGAATTTGTTATTTGCAAGCTCTGTGACTTTGGTGTCACTCTGCCCCTTGATGAGAATGGTGCATTTGATAAACAGAGTGCTGGAAAAGCTGTATATTATGGTAAGGTTCTGGTTATCTTTCTATTGCAGCTGGATTGAGTTATGGGGTAAAATAAAACATAATTTCTTTATTTACGAGGCAAACATTTTATTTTTAGAGAAATTTTTATACCTGCCCAAATAACGTAATGCAAATCCCCACAGCATGCGAGATATTGTGTCAGTCATTCAGTAAGTGGTAGAGCCACGCTGTAGACACTTGTCTACAGCATGTATGGACTGGCTCGTCCGGGTCATTACCACTCTCTCACAGAAAACTGGCGTAAAGTAGCAGCTTACTGCTGCATGAAGAGATATCCGGGGGCCCAAACCCCCTCCCTATCCTTTAATTATCCCTTTCCTTTAAGGTCGGCAACGCAACCCATGATTCTTTTGGTATTGTGGGCGTACATGGGCGGTGGAGATCACTTACCATCAGGTAACCTACTAGCTTGTTTGCCGGCCTATACCATAAAAAAAATCATCCATTTTTATCATCTATTGTGAATACAGGTGTATGTGTATGACAGTTGGGTGTTATTTATTCAGGCACTGAGGCGTGGAGCGCTCCTGAAGTAATACATGGTGGCGAGATCACAAACAAGACGGACATATGGCCTTTAGGGCTTACATTATGGGAGATGATGGCTCTAACCGCTCCCCACACTCAGATTGAGGACGAGATTGTGGACGAAAGCGTTGTGTGTTTGGATGACTCAGTGGAGAGTATGGATTACTTCTCAGATAAATATGGTGAATACTCCAAATTAATAATGTTATATATTGACTGATTGTGCATGTATTGCTGTGTGTGCAAGCTTGTAAATGTGGGGTTTTGTGATGTGTTTGTTTGTGTGATCTGCCTACACTTAACTCTGTTTCTATTGAATTCAATAACTATTACAATTTCTTATGTGCTTAACACACTGTAATAAACTAATAACCCATCTTACCTACTGTTGTGCGTATATTGTGAGCGTGGCAAGGACGCAAAAACAATTTGCCAAGCTGTTTTTGCTATCACATTGCTTTCACTGTCTATGGGTAACGTTTTTTGACTACAAATAAACTTGCTTATCGCTATAAAATTCAATTGAAATACGAGTTTACATATTGACACACGCCTACAGTCATTGTCAATACAAACATATCACTCACTCACATATCAAGTCTTGCAAGTATGAGTTAACTTTATGTCACTACTTAATCAAGAGTACCTTATGTGGACTTTCAATACCACTAGCGAATCCAGGGGCTAAGGTGCTCATACCCCAAAAGCATATGGGTCCACTGACAAACCTCAAATTAATCTTGATATTATCCGACTTTCTTTGTACTACCTACAATATAATTTTCATCGTTTATCCTTAATTATTCCATTTAAAGTAGGTAAGTATACTCTCAATTACTTTGTCTTAATTTTTGGTCAAGCCCCAAAACCAAAATCCTATATCCGCCACTGTTCAATACCCTTATTAACTTTTGTTTACATCACATATTTGCCAGTTTAACTGGGGTGGCAGCAGTCACACAGCAAACTTGACTTGAAGTGGCAACTCTGCGTCATTTTATACCCCAGTGAGATTACTCTCAAATTCCTTAACTTTCATTGAGTGTTGGTAGCGCATCAATGATGATGTTTATGAGAGATGGTGGTCATTTACCATCAGGAGGAATGACAAGTTTTCTTAACCAAAACTCAATTCAAAGTGTATATTTTGTTTTTTTAACCATGCATAACTTTTTCAGGTACAAGGCCGCCAGTCCCTGCATACATATCAGAGAAACAATATGCAGAGCCACTAGCTTTGTTCTTTTGTTGTACGGAGTCTATCGCTTCGATGCGACCATCTGCAAACCACCTCGCTATAGCTGCTGCCGATATGCTTGAACAGTGCCTTAAATCATAACTAAACATTATTTGTATGGGTAAGTCGAAATGAGCTGTTTGTTTGCATATGACGAATATTTTTATTTACAGAGTAGGTATAACCTAATGTAATGTATTTATAAATGACATTCAAAAGAAAGGGAACTAATCCCATTTCATTTATTTACAACCATTGTCACATTATGAAAACTCATTGTGAAATAGGTATATAAATTGTCAGAAAGTTTTAAATGTTACTCTACTCATCTGGGAGCTTTGTGCGACAATATATTTTTATATTGTAAAAATTGATTAATCGATGAATAATCAATTTAAGTTGACTTTTGCAAACATCAACAACAAAAAAGACTAGGGTCTGTTTTCATCTACCAATAGTTTTTAGATTTTAAGGGCTTGTTTCACAATATTCATTTAAATGTTATCCACCAGAACACACTAAATAGCCAATTGAGGATTTACCAATTTGACATAATATACTTCTCTGTGTATTGGCAACATAATCATTTTGTATTCTGGTGTTTTATATATTTTATCTGTTAAAGCAACTTTTACTTGGACATTAACAGGCAATAATACTATTACCGCAATATGACTTATTAAAGTTGAGGGACTTAATGAAAAATGTATAAATTTTAAAACAACTTTATTACACAAAACAAGTTTTAACAAATGCAGTTTTATTTATCATCAACCAATTTTTATATCCAAATGATAAAAAAAAAACTGAGAAACGAACTCAGCTTAAATAAGTATTTGTTGAAATGTGTGAAATTTCATTGAAGGTTGATAATAAACGAGCGAAACCAATTTCAAATTGATTAGTTATTTTAATAAATATGTTTTATTTTTAATAATGCAATTTACTGTTCCAGGACATGATGTGCTCATGGAATTAAAATATCCATTCATATATTCGAAAAATTATGTTGTAAACGACATCTATCGGATTTATAGTAAACATTTTGCGTTCAACAGATGGCGCATTAGTTGCAATACAAAATGGCGTAAAAGTATAGTTTTTAAGCTTTAAAACCGTTACCTCAAAACATAAGTAAAATCAACTAAGATCGTTAGGAGATTCAAATAAATGTTAAATTAAATTTTAAAAGCCTATTGTAGTGCACATTGAGCGTTTTTAAAATAACATAAATTATACTTATCTAAGACATAAAATAAATAACACGGTATATTATGTACTTAAATACAACAGTTTATGTACAGTCCACAGGAACATTTATTGTAATAAAAAATATTTTATTGCATCTGATTTTCATATTGAAGTATACTTTCTGTTATATCTATAAACATTATCAGTAACTATAGCTAATCCTCTTGTCACAATTTTTTCATTTAAATAATTGAAAGCCAAAGAGACCACAGTATATACGTCAATGATTATAGATAAGATAATAATGTTTGTAGGTAAGATCCTTAGATAATAAAACCATTAAAATTAATATATATGTTTAAAATATCAATAAGTTGGATAGTGGACTGGTATGTCTTATAATTAGGATACAACAGTAAATATTATGACCGTGATTGTATGAAAATATTATATCATTTCTAAGTTAAAATGTTAGGATCAAATATATTGAATGGATCACAATAGATAGGCTGTGCTCATTATTTGTTCAAATAGCTAAGTATTGGCTACAACTAAGCTATGCTTGTCCAAATTTTTTATTGTGTTCCGTCCAATGGATCTAGGTAATTGACTAAATAAAATGAATCTGCAGTTACATATCTCTAATGTATTTTTTTATATAACTAAATAATGAAACTTAGTCCCTTTTAACTAAGTTCTTTCATTATTGCCCCTATTTTTCGACTGAATATTTCGGTTTGCTTAATTATAGACTTACATCAATACAGTGCGATTTCGAATCCATTTATAATTTACATCGTGGTTGTTATGGGTCACCTAAAGTTAAGCATAGGTCAATAAAACTACAGTATGACTATTTTATAACTACAAAAATAAACTACCACCTTAAAAATTTACTGAAACTTATGTATGAAAAAGCCATACATACAAAATGTATGTAACTGCAGCGTATACATTGACTAGTGTATGTATGTATGTAAGTATGTAGTGTGTATGTACATTCCACGTGTCGCTTAACCACTAAACAGCACCAATCGTAAACTCAACCGTTCAACTTGTCTAAACAAGTTACTGCAAACCAAAACCGAATCAAATGACATTTCCTTTTCACTATTTGGCTATATTCTATATGGATGATGCTTTTTTTATCTGCAGCGATGCTTCATGTAATCAGCGGCGTGCCGTATTCTTTCATTGACAACGTCTTAGTAAAGTCAAACAAATTGCTAAATGGGTAGTAGCACGGATTATCGACACCAATGTCGCAGGTTCGAAATTAGCCCCAAGACATACACTGACCAGTTTTCTAAGTTTCGCGTGTTTTCATTATTTATTCGCCTACTTTAATGGTAAGAAAACATCGTGAGGGAATCTGTATACCTGAGAATTCTCCTGAATTTCAAAGGTATGTATGTGAATGTGAAGTTCACCAATCCGTATTGTGGCAGCATGGTGAACTAAGATCTAATCCTTCAAATTATAAACTCAAGCTTTAGTGAAATGGGGGTAGTATAAAACTATGGTGTAAAATGGGAGTAGTATACAACTATAGCGTAAAATGGGGGAAGTATACAACTATAGCGTGAAATGGGGGTAGTATACAACTAGTGTAAAACGGGGTAGTATACAACTATAGCGTAAAATGGGGGTAGTATTCAACTATAGTGTAAAACGGGGTAGTATACAACTATAGCTTAAAATGGGGGTAGTATACAACTCTAGCTTAAAATGGGGGTAGTATACAACTATAGCGTAAAATGGGGGTAGTATGGCGTAAATGTCCATGACGATATAATACATAATGTATAGATTAGTAATTAAATGTAGCATCGCTGCAGAATAAACCCCAACTACTAAGGCGATATGTGAATGCATGTGAGGTATTATATTTAAGGCGAACAGCTATAAGCTCAACTATACTAACATTACACGGCTCTGTAAATCATGAAAGCAACATTTTATAAAATAGTGTTACCAGTATTTAAAAATCACATCCATTTTTGTAATTATTTGTCAGTTCTTCATAAGGTTTTTTTATTAATACTTAGTAAGATTGTGTTCTATGATTTAGGGAGCCCAGCGATGTAATATGAACATGGTATGGTATATAAAGTATGTATTACATTTAGTTTAATGAGATTGTGTACAGATCGATCCGAGTTTGATGTGAGATTTATTATCATATTCAAATACCGAGGGGCGGTGAGGTAATGAGGTAAGGTGAAGGGAGGCAGGTAGTTTCTTCCAAATTACAGTATATATAGAATTTATATTAATTTCATTGGGTAAAGAGAATCAGCAAAGTGTAATAGGTCTTTGCTTTTCTTTATTGTACCTCATTGTTGTTACGCTTAATATGAGTAAGTAAAGTTAATAACTTTACTTGATAATATTGTATGAAAATTGTACAAAGTATTTTTTTTGTTAAGCATAACATATTTAACAATGTATATGTTTTATAAGTACATTTACTTAGGTAAGTAGATCAATTAGTATATTTTAGAGGGTATTGGTAAAATTGTAGTAAATATCCAACACAAAAATGATTTTAAGAGAATTGCATAATGATATTTACTGTACTAGACTGGTATAAATACATTATACCTTTAAATAGGTTGGTAGTATTTAGCAGATATTAGAATTGAATGGTATATTAAGGGGTGGAAATTTAGTTTGATTTGTCATACCATAATTTGGCAGGAGGTGATGCCAAAAGTATATATACTTAGTGATATGGATGGAAAGGAGTATGAGGCCGAGGGTGATGGAAGGGGATGAAATTGAGGAATGATTGGAAGAGGTTAATGGTGAATTATCCCTTTTCTTCAAAGTCGGCAACGCACCCATGATTCTTTTGGTATTGTGGGTGTACATGGGCGGTGGCGATCACTTACCATCAGGTGACCCACTTGCTCGTTTGCCGGCCTATGCAATAAGAGGTGAAATGGGCAGAAAAGTTGGGTTGTATATGTGTGGCTATAGTGTGTGGGTAGTGTGTGGGTAGTGTGTGGGTAGTGTGGTCAGACGCGTTGTATGTTGCGCAGGTAGTGGGTGACGTCATGCTTGCGCGCGGCGGCGGCGGCCTGCAGCGGCGTCGCGCCCGCCGAGTTGCGCGCGCGCGCGTCCGACCCCACGCACAGCAGCTTCACGCACGACAGCTGACCGAACATCGCCGCGCCGTGCAACGCAGTCTGACCGTTCTACAATACAATACAATACAATACAACATACATACGCACTCATAACCCTTTATACAATATGTAAACAAAACCCTGTCCGATCCGAACCCGGCATATAGGTATCCTAATGACATTACCGACAAAAATAAAAATAAAATACTTTTCTTGAAAATAAAAATGTTATTGTATTTCAAAATGCACGTCATTAGTACCCAAATTCCCCGAATTTCCCTAAAATCTAGATAAATTTTAAAATGTGACAACTGCGTGTGTTATCTGCGTCCTTTGACAATACCGGTAGAGAACACCGCGCGCTTCGCCGCGGGCGTTCAAAAGAACCGCTGGCTCGTGTAAGGCGACTATCCCGACCTTGAACATTTTAATAAGTCAGTTTAGTGCTAAAATTGTTTCCGAGTGGTTGTTCCATTGTTTGTGGTCAGCGAAATGTCATACTCTTATCAAGAGTATTTTAATATGATATTGTGTTAGGGTAGGAGTGACTACAATTATTCAGCGGCTCGTAGAGATTTCGAGATGCGTTATTCGGCTCCACAAGGTACCCCGGAAGTAGATGATTATCATTCTTTCATCCGATGTGTACGCAAATAGTGCGAGTAGTATGGAGAACGATGGATTGGTAGACATAGATCAACTTCGTGGCCATTACAGTTTTCAGACTTCACGCAAGCAATTCGTTATGGCGAAAATTTGGGAAAACTCAAACCGAAATGCGTTCGCGGGTTGTAACAGTTTTTAATTAAATTTAATCTGACACATATGAGGTAAGAAGCGTTCATGCCATCCTTGTGCGACGGTGGTGACCTGTTTTACTGTTTGTGGCAGAAACATCGAACAGCAACTTTGTCACAGCCATCGCATTTTTGATTATCGAATGACACACGATCTAAACTCGGATGATGTATAAAAAGTTGCATAGGAATTATTTATAACGTCTGTAATCCAACGATCAACTGGGGTCATGACCTTACTACCGAACAGTTGCCGCGCGCCGCGCCGTGCCGCTCAGTATTGCCATGTAAAGTTTCTCGTGTACTTAATTAAATTTTATTAAATTATATTTGGGGTATTTTTTTTACTATTTATCCAAAAAGGATTACATCAACAGAACATTATCTCGATACCTAATAATACCTTCACGGATCGGACAGGGTATTTTTTACATATTGTATATGGATATACTTAAATAAATAAATAACCCTTAAAGGGGCAGCCAAAGGTGTGTCTCTCTCATAATGTGATAGGGGGCGAGCCTATCGCCATACCGGGCTTAATTCCAGACCTCGGGCTACTGAGCAATTCGTTTGCGAAAAACCCAATATCACTTTTACCCAACCCAAGAATCCAATTCGAGACCTCAGTACAGAAGTGGTACCCCGTACGCATTAAAACTACGCCACCAAAGAAATCAACAACTTAGTACATATTATAGAAATAAAATGTATTTTAGTTTTCATTCCCTTAAAAATTACTGTAGTTAATGATGTAACTTAAAACTCCAATAATAAGGGTCTTTTTTTAATTGGACATAGATTTACAAAGTAGTATAGGTCCTTCGTATGCGAGAGGCTGTCTGAGTTGGGACCACCACCTTGTTTATTTCTATCTGCAAGCAGCATTGTGTAAGCACTGTTGTGTTTTAATTTGAAAGAGATTGAAACCAGTGAAATTACTGAGAATTCTGAGTCTTGATATCTCAATTCTCGGGATGACGGGCCCATCCAGTACCATGCAATGTTCTGTAATACAGAGTTCTGTATGACGTTGCTTCTGTTTTGAGCAGAATAACGCTTAACGCAATCGTCAAATGAACACATTTAAAACAAACACCATACTCCAAATTTCACATTAATAAAAATGTGGTGTAACTTACAGGTAAGATTCCCAAATTAGGTTTATATTTGAGTAGTTCTGCGACCACCGCCGCGTGGCCCTTGTGGGCCGCCTTGAACAACGGAGTCGCACCATCCTGGAACCAACATGTACTAATAAATACATATACCTATCTACGGGCATTTTCAATCAACAATTGATTATCCGGATAGATCCTGCAAATGGGCCAATCAAATTATGTAATTTATACGCTTAACCTTCGAACTGTTTTCATATTGGCTCATTTATTTTATCTATCCGGTGAATCAAACAAAAACATCTCCGGTGGAGATCACTTTTTTTTTTATTGCCCAGATAGGCAAACGAGCAGATGGCCCACTTGATGGTAAGTGGTTACCGCCGCCCATGGACCTCAGCAATGCCAGAGCACAGCCAGGTCGCTGCCTATCGTTGAAGGAAAACTCTTTAAAGATCGCTTAAAGGATCCATATTACCTGGAAACAATACCGTTTAGCACGGTACGTTTCTAGCGTTCATTTCTACCACGCACGCAGCACATGCAAGCTCAGGAATGAACTCCCTGTGTCGATGTTACCCGAGCGTTATTACCTGTAGGCCTAGTACAAGTTTTAATAGTTTTGTAAAACGATGAAAGTTTTCGTATTCTCTCAATACGTCAAATATTAGTAGCCACTAGTGGGAACTATAATGAATTAAATTAATTATATGGTTTATTTTATTTCATAATAACAGAATATGCAATTAGTTTTCAAGCGATTCTTTCCTTTATTACCGTATGAATTACTAGTTTGACATTTCGACGGTAGTAATTTTATACGAATTCGTAAACTGTGAACGTATTTGTAACTCGTACTAGGCCTACAGGTAACACTTGGTAGTCAGTGACGTACCTGTCGATGTCGGTCGACATCAGCGCCGGCGGCGAGCAGCGCGCGCGCCACGTGGTCGTGTCCGCACTGGCACGCGATCCACAGCGGAGTCGCCGCGTCCGACCGCGCCGCGTCTACACACGCTCCCGCCCGCACCAACCGACGGCACACCTCCTCGTGACCGTTCTGCGCCGCTATGAATAGCGGTGTCGCCTTGTCCTACACACAAACATATTTACATACTTATATGTTACCCTCATATTAGCAATAGAACCATTATTGGTGTTAGCGAAGGTAGTCGGAGGAATAACTATGTAAAGCGGGTAGATAATAAGATTGAGATGTGGTGGAGGTGATTGCATTTACTTACATTGCCCACCTTCATTTTAAAATTATACATTTTGTTTTTTAATTATTAATAAAGTTAGTTGACACTAGTCCGATCTACGCAGAAAGAGCTCACGGTGTCTTGAGGTCTGGTAGTTGAGTCTTTTGGAAACGTTGGGACTAATATAAAAATTAAACCGCGATAAAATTCGTATAAATTAGTTTTATTTCAATACTGCTCCATTTTGGTAAGACTCAAATAATGTGTAAAGACTTGGTTGTAGTATGGTATCAATAAGTAACAAGTAAGACTTACGAAATATAATTAACCAACTTACAACACGTTTCTAGGTATTTCATAACGCGTATGATAACACAATAGCACACAAACATAATATGCTATTCAATAGAAAAAACTCATAAAATGTAGTGCCTATTACACATGCCCATCTTTAATACAAGGAAAGACCTTTTTAATTTACTAAAATTTAATCCCAGTGAGACCTAGAAAAGGAGATATACTCGTATCACGAAAACAGTTCTGAAGTCATGATGATCTTACTTTCATGCAAGAGTTAACGTTGGCGCCTCTCCTTATTAACTCTTCGACAACTGGTAGATGACCGCATTGGCAAGCCACGAATAATGGCGTACCACCATCCTGGAAATATAATTTTAAAATATAGAAATCTAGCATATCATGGCTTTCTATGGTTAGAAGAGCAGACTAATCTGCTGTTTCTCATTAATTTATGGCTTTAAGGTACTGATTCGAAACAAATTATTTACGCCTTTACCCATCAAAATCAAAATATTGGCAAATTATTGTTTGTCAATTTAGAATTAATTATATTTAATAAAATACCTTATATTTTAAAGGTTAATCCATTGGTTTGATTATTGGACCTCATATTGTTCTAGTTAATTCTCAGTTAAATGTTAGGTACTTACCGTGCTGGGCGCGTCGATGGCCGCCCCCGCGTCGAGCAATAACTTGGCGATGTCCAGGAACCCGCCCTGGGCCGCGAAGAACAACGAGCTGGTTCCTGTCTGACGTGCAATACTCTAAGTACAGATCTTCTAATTTACAATGACACCACCTGCCACTCAATTTACAACCTTACTGGATGGATACAAAATTGATTCGTAGAGGCATAGAGCAATAACAAGGGTAGAGGATTGATGACGCGGGTTATTTCAGTTTAGTGTCTTATATTCATCTTTCAACCCGTTTCAACCTCATATAGATGGAGAGAGTTTATTGTTATATGGCCCACTTGCTCGTTTGTGGCCTAAAAAAGAAAAACTATTGCGAAAAGTCAATCACTTTGATTTAATTTTGGTTCTTAGTGCTGAGGATAGATGGCAGCACATTACTGCATATAAAATATAGACCAATAAGTTTTACACTATTTTAAGGAATGCCTTATCATTACATGAATATACGAAGTATTGGAGAGAATTTACCAATCTAAAAATTGAAGTTTGAAAAAGTTCTACTAGATGGTGCTAGTAGTGACTTTACCTTTAATAAGAGATTCGAGTTCGTAGGTTTTGGTAAAATAGAAGACGTACTGACGACAACATTGTGGCTTTTGCCATATAGATATTATTAGAATCAAGTTTAACAAGTCGTAAAATAGGACCTATTAAATAACATCCGTGGTGCTTTGCATCTGGCATTCTCCAGTTGTAAATGTCCTTAAGCATGAGATAATTACTTAGTTCATATCTTTTGTTGTCAATCCTGTCTAACAGGAATCACCGTGGCATATGTGTAGGTCTATTCTATTACGACACTATCCCGCCCACACACCCGCCACTGTAACTCCTGTAAGCCAGGATCGACAGTGGCACGCATATTTCGACACCGAGCAATGAAGCTCGGCGAATCTCTGGAAATGCAAATCTGTCTTTATCCCACACGAAATGAATCAAATAGAAAGTTAGGGAGGAGTTGGAAATAATAATTGTCCACTTCCCTCCATAGCAAAGCGCGAGACAAAATAATGAACTAAGGAGGTCTTAACCTCAGGCACAAGGACATTTACAACTGGAGAAGCCAGATGTAAAGCACCACGGATGTCATTAAGTGGGTCCTATCACGTGATCTGTTAAATTTAATTCCAATAATATGGCATAAAAGCCGGAATGCACGGAAACTCCATCTAGTCTCCACAACATCCATTTAATAAACTCCAGATGTTATTTGCATACTGTCTAGCATAATGTTGCGCTCATCGTGCAAGAGACTGCACTGCCAAAGGATATCTCTTCTATTAGTCGTAGCTAAAGTATAAATAGTAAGTCCATACCGTCCTGCAACAGGCGGGGTCGGCACCCTGCGCCAGTAACTCTCTCACGCACTCCGTGTGCCCCATAGCCGCTGACAGTATCAGGGGCGTGGTGCCATCCTGAGAACAACACAACATTGATTGTGATTCATTAAGACAATATTATACTACTTATAGTTATAGTAGGTATATATACAGTATATAACAAAAACCCTGTTGGCCCTTTTTGTGTCGTGAAGATAGACATATAGACAGCTTAATAAAACATAGTTAAATATTTTTTTTTTTTAACAGAAACGAGATATTATCCTTACACAGGTAACTTAGGAAATTAATATACATAATTAAAAAATGTTATTTAGGTACATCTGGATTTCTGTGTGTATTGACGAAGCCGAGAGCGCGGCACGTTTGATGTACGTGGACGCCGTAACATGCTATCTCGCTCTGGCTCGAAGTCATCGCTCTTGCGGAGGTAATCAATCGAAATACGGTTTAGAAACAATAAATTAATTCAATATTACAAAATAAATGTGATAATTTTTATTAGTTTGAATATCGATTATGATATCACAGTTAAAACCCCCAACAGGGATTTTGTTACATATTGTATATATACTTATAGTAGGTACTTCTATTATTTTAGTTATTTCTTTTTCCATGAAGATCAGGCCTACAAAACGATAAAGGTGATTAAGTTCAGCGCTTTTTATGGCAGAAGTGCAAACTGCCAGTACCTATGTCACCTGTGCCGCTTTTTTGGCCGCTCTGAAGTTACTCACGACTCACGAGTGGCGTTGCACCTATTGATACGGACCGGCCATATGACAAGACCTCAACCGCGCTCGTCGCCCTGGGACTCTCATACGCTATAACAACTTCACAAAAAAAAACCTTAACCTTCTATAAGTTGTGAAAGAAAAACGTATAAAAACCACCTATTGATCCATTATAAAACTATATACGACCTTTCATCACTACGCAAATGCCTATCCTTTGAAATGTTCACAGTTTACCCGGCCTGGTTTAAATTTCTTTTCGCTCGTGTTGCGGTGAACTGAGGCGGTTTGTGCAGAGTCGCGTACTAAGTGGAGCGTTATAAGAGACGCGTATAAGGAAGGCGCGTATAAAGAGACTGGTAATGGTTTGCACTCATGCAGTTCTTAGTGCATTACTTGTTTTGTAGTGTATAGGATTTTGACGATTTGGGATTTTCTTTTTTTTATAACATAACTACGCCGGCAAAATAGCAAGTGGATCACCTGATTGTAAGTGATCTCCATGTACATCCACAATGCCAGAAGAATCATGGGCGCGTTGCCGATCTTAAAGGAAAGGGATTAAGGGAGTAATAAAGGGATAGAAAAGAGAAGGATTTGGGCCTATCTTCGGGGCATTTTGACACATTTTTGGATGGTGTTATAATAATGTAAAATACTTCAGAATATAAAATGATTAACGCCAAGTCCCAAGAAGCTTATCTTGACATGATCGGAGACATGTATCTTCTAGTCTTTGGTTGGGACTACGGTTATTTAAACCATGTTTTACCTAATATCCATTCATTCCAATTCCCATGTCACCTTGGTTAAAGATAGGTGATGCATCCACGATGCTTTTGGTAAATCTAAGTGTTGTAGTAGGTGTGTGTAGCGGTGATCACTTACCATCAATTGACCGACTTGAATTTTTTCTAGACTTCTGCTGTAAAAAACATACGCAGCAAATTGGAAATCTCCTCCGTTTTACTTTGGTTAAAAAATGAAAAACTACGATGAACGAATAATATGTTAAAATCGGATTATGCCTACCCAAATTCATAGCTGAAAAGACAATTGCTTATTCTTAAGGAGTAATGTGAAACTTCCGTGTTACCGAACCGAACTACAAGCAACTCACTGAAGTGTACAAAACAGAGTCTGAACCATGAGCTTGTCAAGGTAAAATCGCTAGCAACAACGTAAGATATTTATATGAAAAACTCAGTGGCGCCTCTAGCGGATACGTGAGAAACATGGTTGACCTGCAGGTCTCGCTATAAATTATAAGTACCCCTTGTTGTATTAATAAAACCCGACGCATGTTGTACGCCGCGACTTGCTCACTTACTTACAGTTTACCAGACTTGATAAACTTAATAGTTGATGTTTACTCGAGTGCGAGAACGCCACGCTTGGAGGGTACGTTAGGGTACGTTCAAGTACGTTATCATCACAGTAAGGGTGGCGATGCGAATAGCTTGCGAGTTGCAGACAACTTTTGGATGGATATAGGAAGATAGGAAGGATAAGAAATCGAATATGGGTTTGCATGTGATATACACGATCATCTTTTACTTATTCTCAGAGGGCGCTGTAAAATGTTTAAATGATAAATAAATATAAATACACACATAGTACCGATCCCACACTAGGTAAACCTGTATCGTGGGTATCAGGAGGTAGTTTTTGAAACCCACGATACAGGTTAACCTAGTGTGGGGTCAGGACTATGTGTGTGACTGTTGTGTGAAATGTAATTCACATTTTTATTTATTCCTAAGGATTTGGTTTCATAAATTCTAATCAACCATCTGACTAGTATGTATCTAAGATACCTACCTTATACAATACAACCCTCCCAAGTCCTACGGTAGGTATGTGAGCGGCAGAGGTGGATAACGTCCTGTCAAATGCGCAAACTCCCGCTCCCTCCGCTCCGTACTTACTGTAGAAGGTGACTAGAACTTATACGCGAATACCATAGGATACAAGGGTCCTGAGATACTACAATGGAACGGAATGAAACAGGCATCGCCGATATTCCATTTACTAAATAATATTAAAAATTGCTCGCGGCTCCACCCGCGTGAATGACATTTTCCGGGATAAAAATGTACTTAAGTAGCCTCTCCTTATTACATCAGCTATCTGCCCGTGAAATTCCTGTCAAAATCGGTCCAGCCGTTCCAGAGATTAGCCGGAACAAACAGACAAATTGTAAAAAATGTTATTTTGGTATATGTACCGTATATACTTTCATATGCATGTAGTAAAAGCGGTTATTTTAATATTACAAACAGACACTTCAATTGTATTTATTTGTATAGATGTCCCATATTTATTTAAATAAAACTCCACTGTTTCCATCAACGTACACCGGGTACTTTTAAACTATAAAGAAGTAACAAACTTATTAAATGAAAATTAAAAAGGAACTGAGACAAAAGAAAAACTTGTGATATCATTTCAATTATCTCCTAACCATTGCATTGCCAGCAAACACTCACAAATTAGGCCCGTCAAGGCATTAACATTATCATGTCATATGTAATTGCCTAAACTGAATAATTTGCAAACACATCACGCGACGCCCGCGCCGCTGCCTCGAGGATAATCGGGTATCTGAAAACTAGGACAAGGTTAAGGGATAAGGAAGTTTTCTTGCATTTACACGTAGGAACTAGGAAATGATAATACGGGTCAAGGATTTGTTATTATAATGTAAATATAATTTAACCGAAATCTCCGCCGTCAATATGAAAAGACTTTTGTAACTTTTAAATAGCTGAACTAATTTTCTTCCAAAACTAAAAAAACATCTCGATTAAAGGAGCTTTTAAAGAAACAAAAAAAACTCAATCAAATCGGCCCATTTGTTTATACTTAATACTCCATAGCATCGATGATACAGAAGTTTTAAATTATATAACATACAATAAACACTTGTGGTCCAATTCACAAGCTTACGCTAGTCCGCGCAGTTCACACGTTAGTTACAACACGTTAAATTCACAACACATTAGCGCCGGGTTACATAACTGTTGTCGGCCGCGACTATAAATCATTACTGCCTGAAATGGACAAGAGTGTGGAGAGGCGAAGGTGGGACGTATAGCGATTAAAATCAATATCTAATCTAAATCTAATAACCCTTTGTTTCTTTTCTATTCCTCATCTGGGAATTGTTAAATGGTAGTAATAGATCTTAACCTGGATGCGACTAGCTCAGGACCGTGGCAAATGGCATGATATGAGAGAGGCCTATGCCCAGCAGTGGGACCCTACAGGCTGTGGATGATGATGATGATGAGTACCTAATAGACACGGATAACGTCCCTTAAAAAACATTTTTATTTTATTTTATTGCATAGGTCGGCAAACGAGCCAGTGGGTCACCTGATGGTAAGTGATCTCCACCACCTATGTACGCCCACAATACTAGAAGAATCATGGGCGCGTTGCCGACCTTATAGGAAAGGGATTGGGGAAGGGGAAGGGTATTTGGGTCTCCGGATTTCTCACTCACCGTACGAAACACAGCAGCAAGCTGCTACTTTACGCCAGTTTTCTGTAAGACAGTGGTAACGAACCGGACGAGCCGGCCCATTCATACTGTAGACAAAACTATCTACGGCGCGGCTCTGCCACTCTTAATATTTATACAAAATACAGTTAAATGTCGCAAGTAGCAATGAAATTCAATCAATGGGTTTTCAAAATCAACCGAGGATTAAATTTTTGAGTGCATCAATGGAGACGGTAACACTTAGGAATTGTTAATCTCTAGTTTGACTCCAGTGTTGTAACAAAGTTCTAGAATTTTAACAAATGCAAAAAAGGAGTTACTCAATTAGCCGTATAAACGTATATTGCTTAAACAAAAAGAAAAAAATCCAAAAGTGATCACATTCGAGAAGCCGAGGGAGGAACGCTTTGTGTTAATCTTTACGACACACCATTAAGTAGGTGGGTAAGGAATAAAAATGTGTAGCGAACGTTTTATTTCATTCCGAGAGCCATTTCAATGTTTACTATATCCGAAGTACTCCGTAGCTTTACAACTGCCATTACTCATCACCAGGAAGCATTGTGTATTAATATTGTATACATAAAGTTAGTAGGAATGTTCTCGGATAATATCGGATGGTGAAATTATTAACTACCAAAATATGGCCTTCTTTTCAACCTGCCCATATCCCACTCGCAGTGGCGACATGCCTTTTTAACACATATTACAGAAAGATTTGGCTTGTAGTTTTTACGACCATCCGCCGAACTGACTTGACGTCAGTCACCCTCTAGGGTGAAAACACCCAGACCTGAAACAAATATTTGTGGAGCACACATACTTTACCTCGGTGCGGCAATCGAACCCACGGCCTCTTGTTTCGCAGCCGGCTACTCGCCTATTGTGCCACGAAGACTCAACTAACAAAATATGAAAAATATGACTGTCTCGGTAGCGCAGTTGTAGCTAATGCGTACGCGGTACGACTGCTGTGATGAGGTCTCGGGTTCGACCCCGGGTCGGGTAAAGTGATATTGGGTTTTTCTATCATGAAATGCTTAGTATCAACTCGGATTCTGGATTTGTGCCCGATATGGCGATATGCTCGCCCCCTATCACATCATGGGACGGAGATGCGTTCGACGAAGTTCGGTGTACTGGTTACACCTCTAGCTACCTACCCTTCGAGGAGTATAGGCGTGAGTGCATATGTATGAAAAATATAACCAACCAAATACCGTTACAACTTGCTGTTGCCACAGACTTTATGGACAGGCGTGACTCTTACAATCAGCTGGTCTCGTTAATCAGGCAAATAAAAAACACTTATCCAGATATACATACATAGACTCACGCCTGTATCCCATAGGGGTAGCGCGAGACAACGGATTTCCACTTGCTACGATCCATGCATACCTCTTTAGCCTCATTCACTGTCATTAATTTTTTTATACATGCACGTCGGTTTAGGGTACTCCTGACCTATCCTTTCTCGGGAATATCTCCAACTTGATCTATGAAAGTTCGCCGAGGCCTTCCCCTCTCAACTGCACCATTCACACTCGCCATCCAGATATGACTCTCGCATACAAGAGATCAACATGCATTATAAAGTAGCTGGTACTCACTCTGTCTCTAGAATCGATGTGGACCTTGCCGGTGTCGAGCAGTTGCCGCAGCCGGTCGCAGTCGCCGCGCAGCGCCGCCAGGTGGAACTGTACGTCCGTGCGAGACTCTTTCTGCAAACAAACATTACAAACTTTATAAAAGTACATAATAGAATCTCGAGTACTGTTAAAACCGCTAAAATATACGTAAAAACATAAGCGTCTTAATATAAATATAGAAACACGAAAACAACTTATAAAATGTACGACTTGAATCTATTCGTGTACTGTGTGGTGTAAAAAAGGTATCATTTATTCCAGTTGTTGGTAATCTTCCACACGGACGATTTAGTAGTAATAACCAGTAAAAGACATCGAGACGCATGTAAAATAGAAAACACTGCCTGGAAATCCTCCAAAGAACTGTTTTATAACTGCTTTTATAAAGAAAACAAACCCAAAGTAGCCTCTTTACCGCATAACTAAACAATATTTGAATAATAAATGTTAATTTTATTCCGAGTTCAATTGGCATAGCGAATAATTAATTCTGGTAGAACGTTTTCTGGTGAAAATACGTTTTTGTGCTTTAGAAATACATGTATTTGTTGTCTTCGACTTCTTTTAATTTTCCCTAATATTATAATTTGTAACTACGAATATACGGGGTACAAAAAGTATGAGACTGCCTCGGTGGCGCAGTTGTAGTGCGTACGCGTTGCGGCTGGGACTCGAGTTCGATCCCCGGGTCGGGTAGAGGTTATGTTGGGTTTTTCAATTACGAAAAAGCTCGGTATCAGCCCGGAGTTTGGAATTGTGTCTAGTATGGTGATGGGCTTGCCTCCTATCACATCATGAGACGGAGATACGCTTGGGGAAATGCGAGTGTACTGGTTACACCTCTAGCTACCCCTTCGGGGATTACAGGCGTGATGAGTGCGTATATAAATACACCCCAACAGTCACACACATAGTCCTGACCCCACACTGGGTAAACCTGTATCGTGGGTATCAAGAACTACGAGGAACTTGCGGTCCCACAACACCCAGACCCGAACATATATTTATGGATCACACAAACATTTGTCTCGGTGTGGGAATCGAACCCACGGCCTCACGCTTCGCAACCGGGTACTCACCCGCTGCGCCACGGAGGCTGTCAAATATACAAACATATCTTTTGAAAATCACGGCAACGTCATCTGTATGTGGTATAACCCTGCTGGCATGACTAGGTGGTCTCTAGTATGCGAAAGGATATCTGGGTAGATACCCTCTCTTTATATACTTCTACCGTCAAGCAGCCGTGTGTAAGCAGTGTTGAGTTTCGGTTTGAAGGACATTGAAGCTAGTAAAATGACTGTAACGTATGTTTTGGGGTGACATGACGGACGCAGTGCAGTATCATGCAGTTCTTATTTCAAAGTCCTAGAAAATAATAAATAATAATAATAAAATTTATTTTCCAAGAACAGTAAATCTAAATAAATCTAGATGGTATGGTACTGGAATAGTGTGGTCAAATATTATCGGCCACGACTCCTTATTTAAAAAAGGATAGAGGTCTTACTCTGCAGAGGGACATAACAGGTCCACAAAAAATCTAATTCTATTTTAATCAGAATATTTAAATAGTCAGCCTTCTTGCCCACCACTTTATTGCTTGTAATAAAATAACGGGCTTTATGGAATCATCAATATCTAAGCTAAACAAGTTTGAAACGGTACATTCTCTATAATATTTGTTGGAATTTACCTACTCAGCCCACATATGCGGATCGTCCTGGCCATGGACCAAAGATTTAATTAGACGCCGTAAGTATTTCAATCTGGATGAAAACCAAGCGTTCCAACATTCGACATGAATGTCGAACGTGCGAGAATATACACCATGCGTCCATCTGTAGGCCTAGTACAAGTTTTAATAGTTTTCCTAAACGATGAAAGTTTTCGTTTTCTCTCCATATGTCAATTATTAGTAGCCACTAGTGGGAACTATGATGAATTAAAATTAATAATATGGTTTATTTTATTTCATAATAATAGAATATGCAATTAGTTTTAAAGCGATTCTTTTCTTTATTACCGTATGAATTACTAGTTTGACACTTCGACGGTAGTAATTTTATACGAATTCGAAAACTGTATTTGTAACTTGTACTAGGCCTAGTAGGTCACGCGATCTTTTAATGAACACGCCAATTGTAGGTTAGTGTGCGCTATTCTGGGGATTGTGGGTAAAAGTCATCGCAACACAAATAGCACACGCAATATTATTTAGGATACATTAAAACAAAGTTGAAGACATTCGAGTAACAAATTCAAAAAGTAAAGTAAAACTGAAGGACAATGGAAGTATTAAAAACAAACTTTGTTTTTATTAAGACTGTACTTTTAGCAATTCTAATATTTGCTTTGCGTGTTCTACAATGTCACAGCAAATTTTGAATTTTATCACAGCGAAATGATTGTTCAAGTTTAACTTTTTTTTTTATGTACGTATGGAAACTAATATTAGGTACCTAATTTTTTTCTAACCTAATTGCTGTTCGTTAGTCTCGCTAAAACTTAAAAACGGTTTGACTGATTTCGATGTTTTTTTTGTGTGTATTTTGAGTGGGTCCCTGGATGGTTTATATTCACAATTGGACCCGGTAGGTGGCGCTGCTGTAGTTGCGGGTTAAACCGTGCGGGACAGTTAGTAATATATAAAATTCACAGTAAGCAGTGGGTGTAGCCCATAATACAATTTATTTAACCCACTTATTTTTAACTGACTTCAAAAAAGGAGGAGGTTCTCAATTCGGCGCGTTTTTTTTTGCTTTTTTAATGTATGTA
Organism: Mimas tiliae; assembly: GCA_905332985.1. Lineage (NCBI taxonomy): Eukaryota > Metazoa > Arthropoda > Insecta > Lepidoptera > Sphingidae > Mimas > Mimas tiliae. The sequence continues at coordinate 798,835 of HG995243.1, forward strand.
CTTACATAGATTTCTCCGCAAATGGTGGACCCATTTTATTGGAATAAATTTCATTCGATAGAGTTTAGCTGCGACGCGGTCCCGTATAAATTTGGTTAGGATCAGAAGGCCAATTCTCGTAATTTTAAACGTTCAAATTATCATTCCGATCTAATCTCAGCGTCAAGAAAGTTGCAAATGGCATTCTCTTAAACCAATAATCGACGTCAAATGCACCTAGCATTAGCAGTGGCATTATACTACTTTGGCTTTAGTCTACTTTTATTCTACATTCAATCTCATTACGATTTATGTTCACATTTGACGTTGATTATTGGTTTAAGAGAACGCCATTTGCAATTTTCTTGACGCTGAGACTAGATCGGAATGATATTTTGAACGTTTAAAATTACGAGAATTGGCCTTCTGATGACGGAGTACGGAGTAAAAAAATTAAACTCCTCAATGGATAACAGTACACTCGTCGCGATTGTGTTATTGTATGTGAATATACATGCTATTGCTGTAACTACCACAAAAAATTATAAAATAAGTTTTAACAAAACTTAAAAAACGACTACAAAATAAAACTAAAAAATGAAAAAAACAATTTCTATAGGTCTCTTTGGAGTCGGTGCAATTTTATTTGAGCGGTAGCGACACAGGCACCTATAGAAATTGTTATTTTTGACTTTTCGGTGTTTTGAAATCGGTGTCTAGGTTATGTTAAAACTTATTTTTACTACAAACTGTACCACAAAAGTCATATGTATTAATAAGTCATGGTACACACAGCGCGAAGCCGGGGAACAGTGTCATAATAAGGTGTATAAGGCTAAGTTCATACAACTATGCATGGATGTGCATAATTAAAGCAGAAGCAGGGCACGGGCGCGGCGAGGAAACGCGATGTATTCCGCAACGGCGCGGCGAGGCATTTCACCCTCCTCTGCGTATTGTGTGTCGGGCTAGGGTTGACGACTTGGAGATTAAAATTATAGAAGCAAGATTAATTCATTGCTTTTTTTTACTTATTGGGACTAAACTAGGCCTTAGTGGATTTTGCTTTGTTCAGCGGTTTGAAAAAGAGGCTATAGTCACATATTAGACAGTAATTCGGTCTGGGTTCTGTACCTAGAGCGGCAGTTTCAACATATTTTCTAAAACTCAGATCTTCGATTCAATCCATCTCCAAACCACGTCTCGGGCGTGAGGAGATCTAAATGTGCTTAATAAAACTTTGTAGTTTCGTCCTTTATCAGCATTTTATCAAACTGACGGCGTCCTTCCAGGATATAATGCAAGCGTTTGAGAAGCTATCTTATTTTACGCAAAAATCACCCAACTTCAATGACAGTCCGATTTTATCACACTACGATTTCGACTTATAATTCTAGATTACTGATTCTACGAATAAATCATTGATTCCAATTGAAGTAGCGAAAGCCCTGTTGTGATCTCCGATTACGGTACATGTGTCTGGCCGAGCGACTAGCGAGCCTAACGTGCCGACATGGTGCCGAGTGCCGACACCACTGCGATTAGCCGCCGTGACGGAATTACCCGCAAAAACAAAACCCATACCACCGGAGAAACTGCAGCAGTATTTATAGACTGAAGAATTAATTTACATGCATTTGTAAAAATTGCTTGTGCATACGTGCATGATCAATATTCTTAGCAGTATTTTTCAGCATCCCCTAGACATCTCCCGTACAAAGGAATCTAAGACGTATTTCGTCCTTAGAGAAAAATTCACTGAGAGCACGATACGCAACCGTCAAAAATTCAATTCATGTTAGTTTTCTGTGAGACTGTGGTACCACCTCCGTCTAGCTGGCCAGTTCATGTTGTGGTAAAACTGGTTAATATTCTTGTATATTTTTAGCATTCTTGTTACTTCAGCTTCAGTGCTCACGATAAAAACTTATTTAGCTGGGATGATACAAGGCTGAAACTAGTCTTGTATGAATAATGTAAATGAGACACAGTGAATATAATAATCTGGGGATTCTTGAGTTAGTGGTAAAATTATATGAACGTTCCGACTAAGTGTTTCGAAATTCTTTTCCGTTTCTTTAAAGCCAGTAACGCGACCATGGTACTTCTGATATTGTTTATGAATGTTTCGCATTAATATCAGCCATTTGACACACTCAAAACTCAGCGCCTATCAATCCACACTTTTCTACATAGGAATCTATTACATTGTTTTCGTATATAAGATCCTTATGTAGATCCTTCGTCGTATATAAAAAAGGAAACAAAATAAAATCCTCAATGTCTGTTGAGTCAAAATATCAACTCGTTTTTATCTAATCGACATAGCTAAGTGTGTGCTGAATGATGAGAAGTGATGCAGTGTGTAGAGTCAAGCAATCTGTTAATGATCCGTTGAAGTTGGTTTACGAGCTCTCGAGCATCGTCGGCTTCGAAAGCCAATTCGTGTTTATCGCCGCCATCAATGAAGGATCTTGAATCACTGCTTGCATTTTTACAGGCCTTGTGTTTGTGTATGGAATTATACAACAGACGCATGCTCGAATTTACATTTTTAAAGTGGCTGACCTGCTCAGGCTATTATTGATGGCTTAAATGTGACCTTGACTTCATAATTATTACTTATACGTACTTATGTACTGCCTCGGTGGCGCAGTGACTGCCTCGATGGCGCAGTTGTAATGCGTACGCGTTAAGATTAAGCAAACGCTGAGGTCTCGTGTTCGATCCCCGGGTCGGGTAAAGTGGTATTGGGTTTTCCTATTACGAAATGCTCAGTATCAGCCCGGAGTCTGGAATTTGTGCCCGGTATGGCGATAGGCTCGCCCCCTATCACATTAAGGGACGGAGATACGCTCGGCGAAATGTGGGTGTACTGGTTGTAACCAGTTGGTGTACCTCTGCCTACCCCATCGGGGATTACAGGCGTGAGTGCGTATGTACGTCCTTATGTAGTTAAATGCATTGTATTGTAGGTGTTGCTTAAACATGCTTGTCAGCTCCTTCTATAACGAAGGTCGACATGATCATGTCAATTACCAGAGGTATTACACTCTTCTTGATGAAAATGAAGAGTTACAGACCCTAATAGATGGAGCTGCAATTTAGTCTTATAGGATCCAAAATGTATGAAAAGCTTATTTTTTTACTAGTTAGCATCAGCTCTGGACCTCAACTAGTTTATCGACTAATCGACTTGACTAAGCCGAGTGCTGCTACGTGTGGTGTCGACGCAAATCTGTTAATGATCCATTGAAGTTACTTTATGAGCGCTCGAGCGTCAGCTTTGAGAGCCGCCTCGTGTCTATCACCGCCAGGCGCCATCCATGAGGGGGATTTACATTTCACAGCTGCATTTTCACCGTCTCTGCATATGCTTATATGCATATCGATTTAGTTTTTAACTCATGAGATGTTCCGCTTGTTATCAATATTTCAACATTGAAAATTTAACGAGGTACTTTGAATAGTGGAGTACAAATTAATTCAGTCAAAAGCACTATGGTTATAAAGAATATAAAAAACACTAAAATTGAATTGGTAGATTGAAAACAATATGCGCAGGTTTTTTTTTTTTATTTATTTATTTTAGACTTTGTCGCTTAGCGACTATATCGCCTAATTGGAAAAACAAAAATATACATTCAGTGTTACAAAATTAAAGGTACATATAAGGTGCATATGAAATAAATTACTTTAGTAATCCTAATTCTGCTAGACTATAAATATTCCTAGCTTGTTCAGACAGAGGACAAGCTAAAATACAATTACAGAAACCAACATCAAAGTTTATTTTTTGACCAAAACATTATGCGCAGGATTGAAAACATCCTCCTTTTTTAAATTCAGTTAAATATATAGTTTTATTTAATTTAATTCTACAAGTTTTAATGAAATCTGAATACTATAACTTGGCAGACAAAGATTAAACAAAATGTAAAATAAACATAAAACTTAACGAAATCCAGTATATCACTTCACGAATAAAAATAGACATCGACTTTTATCGCCGATAATCTGAATCGAGGCCGTTGAAATATAGACGAAGTTTCACCGCCAACTTGAGTCTCGATGACATCAAAGTAACATCAAGAATTATAGTATCCTTACTGATCTTAACCAGAAGAAAGAATTATCGCGTAAACATATCGAACGAGTCGTGTAGGGAAGAGTAAAGCGACATTAAGCCGGGGGGTTTTAAAAAGACACGATTTATGAATAGACAAGGAATTACATAGTTAATATGTGTAATATCTAATATGTCATATAGAATTGAGGTCCTGATTTGCTGATAGAATATGAAGAAAATCTCATAACGAGTGTCACGAGATCGAAAGATTCACCTAGTGTGACCAATATATTTATATACCAGCATAAAAATTGCAAATTTCAATCAACCTACCTTATACCTATGCTGTAGTAAATCGAGCAAATATAAAAATATCAATGCTAAAATCACCCACTTAAAATAATAGACATTTATCACCGTTACTCTAGATCAAGGTATCCGTAATATCACCGTCGACAATGCTGGCTTGCCGACAGAATAGCATTTATTTTTATCGCGTAATTAGCTTATGTAATAATATGTTTGACTAAACGCTTTGATCCAATTTTTGATCTGGAGATTAGCGTTGTCATATTGTCTGTTTGTTTGGATTAGGCTTTTATTTACATATTGTGTTGTGAATATTTTAGGATAAGATAAATGAAAGACGTGCGTTTTTTTACAATTGTTTGATTGGACGGATCACTTTTTTTACAACTGATTCTTTAATCAGACGTGCAGATCGCTCGGCTGATGGTACGCCTGCCCTTACACAATAACAGCACTTTGAGTTCAATCATCATCCCAAGACATAAGATGTTAAGCCTCAACACCCATACGAGCTGACGGCCCACCTGATTGTAAGTTGTTACCATCGTCCATGGGCATCAGCTAGCCAGGAGCACGACCAACCCACTACTTACTGTGAAATATTTTTAAGCCGTACTACAGTATGTAACTAAATTAGGTATCACGTTGTTGGAGCAACTTATTTATTGTTAAGTTAGATGGTTTTAGAACTCTTTCTATCATATTGCTTCAATTATAATAATTCTTACTTTCTTTCTTTCAAGATGGCCATGTCCATAGCTATCAGGAAACACCGTGGAACAAAAATACAACAAGCCATAGTAACTATGGTGACCTTACAAAATCGCCAAAATTAACCAAAAGGTACATTTAAATGACGCAATTTCTCAGTTCCATTTAATTTCATCATATTTTTTGTTTTAGTGCCATAGCTGATTCATATACTCCTTTGTTAAGCGGATTTGTAAGAACCGTGCTTTTTCCGTACAATTTAATACAAACACTTGCGTAAACATTAAACGAGCCATAACAAATTGAGTTGTTCATAGCTATATACATTCGTGTGGAACGAGTTGCGGTACTTGCAAGAACTAAAGTAGACGGTGATTAGTATGGAGAAATATACGAAAAATGATTGACTAAAGAAGGTCGGAGCAGGCAGGTAAGCATTTTTTTATGCTGTCACGGCGAAGTGACTACACGCTAGTTACCTACTATATACACTAGTTAACCCTGAAACGCAACTCTCTTCAAACGAAGTTTCAAATTTGTATATGGAGTGTAAAGCTAAGAATTATCGTACTAAATAAAAAATTTACATTGTATACGTCGACGATTGTATGAGGTATAAATCCAAACATTGAAAGTTACAGATTCGATTAAAATGATCGTATTAAAAACGAGCTTGAAAAGAAGGAGGTTCTGAATTTACTTCTAGTTACATCTACAATATACGTCTTGATGTTTTTTTTTTATAGTATAGGCCGGCAAACGAGCAAGTGGGTCACCTGATGGTAAGTGATCTCCACCGTCCATGTACGCCCACAATACTAAAATAATCATGGGCGCGTTGCCGATCTTAAAGGAAAGGGATAAGTAAGGGATTGGGAAGGGGAGGGGAATTTGGGCCTCCGGATATCTCACTCACCGTACGAAACGCAGCAGCAAGCTGCTACTTTACGCCGGTTTTCTGTGAGACAGTGGTATCGACCCGGAAGAGCCGGGCCCATTCATGCTGTAGACAAAATTGTCTACAGCGTGGCTCTACCACTCAGAAAAGTAAAAGTATTTAGAAAAGTATGCAACATTAATTTATTGCTTTCGTATAGTCCCATTATTTTTTCCTTCAATAAATAGATCCTGTACAATGTAGCATTATCAAGTAGGCAGAGGTACTCGGTTCGCTTCCGTGTCGCGCTCATTAGGCGGATTTCACTCATCAACTGGACATAAGAAAGTTGACAACTGGGTTGACCATCAATCATCAGATAGACGTTAATGCATTTTTATTGTTCCGAAAATAATTGTTCAGCTTGTAGATCAGTTGGTTAAATAAACGATTGATATGATCGTACTGTTAGAAGTTACGTGAGACGAGTATTATTTTATTAATACCAAACGACAGTGATCACTTCAACTCATAGTTCATTGGTTACTTTTATGTTACTGCTTTACAAACGACAACCCCATGTCAGGATTCTCTAGAGACCGCTTTCTAATTAACTATAACAAACAACTAGGACCGAATAGTAAACCAGCAGAGCTACCGCGTAATGAATACTTGGACTATCGACTGAACACTGATCTTAGTGAACTGGAGGCTGACCGACTGACTGCGGACTAAAGGCCTCCAATTCTGGTGACAAGCTCTGTTATACCATTTAACTACCCTTCCAAAACTATATCGCAGCATTATTATTTGAGTGTACCCAACGTTGCTTTCTCAGACACACTCAATATACCAATATAAGAGAATACGCTAACAGTAGGTCATTCAAGTCCTCACATTACCCCTTTTTATAATAGCAACAGTCTAGCAGGAGTAGAAGGAATTACCGAGACGGATGTCGTCGATCTGATCTTAAACCTCCCAACGTCTTTACGCCATCCTTTGTCCAACAGCGAGACACAACATGCTCATAAACTGATTCTCAATATAGCATTTGCCATTTAAAGTTAATCTGTTCAGGTCGATTAACTATAGTAGAACTTGTGTAAATAATAAACGAATATTTGCATTAAACTTTTTGCTCGCGTGTTTATCTTTAAAGAGCGTGTGGGTACAAATCCGTAAAACTCTATATTTGTAGTTAAGTGAAACGATTTAAACAAATCATGGTTCGTAATCTCATGACATAACATTGTTTATTTTCGCCAATTGCGTTTTGAGAGAAAGAAAATAGGTGTATAGTAGTGACTACACCTTACAGCAACCGATAGCTTACTAAGTTATTCAAATATTATTCCTTCTTAATGTGATAACTCAGTAAACTTAGAAATCAGAGGTCAGGAGATCAGAGAAATCACGCCCTAAAGAAACTTTCTTTAAATAGCATAGGCCGGCAAACGAGCAAGTCATCGCCCATAAACATCCACAATACCAGAAGAATCATGGTGTTGCCTTAGAAGAAAGGAGTGGGGTTGGGTAAAAAAGGGCCTACGAAAATCTCAATCACCATACGAAATGCAACAGCAAGCTGGTACTTGACGTCGATGCTGTGACCATGATTATGAGCTTCTGTGGGTTTCGATCATAAATATCTGTGGGTATTGTTTCTGTTTATGGGCAGACGTTTCGCTTACCATCAGGCGAGCGACATGCTCGTTTCGGTATTGAAGGTTATAAAAAAGGTAGTAGGAGGTGTCTAGGCTATACCCATAGAATTACCGGTATCTATGAGCGACGGTGATCACTTACCATTAGGCCACTTGCTAGTCTGTCCACGTAAGCAATATCTAACAAAATAACAATTATCACAATGTTAAATGAAAAACTGCCTCGGTGGCGCAGTTGTAATGCGTACGCGTTACGATTGAGGCTAGCGCTGAGGTCTCGGGTTCGATCCCCGGGTCGGGTAAAGTGGTATTGGGTTTTTCTATAACGAAATGCTCAGTATCAGCCCGGAGTCTGGAATTTGTGCCCGGTATGGCGATAGGCTCGCCCCCTATCACATCGTGGGACGGAGATATGCTCGGCGAAATGTGGGTGTACTGGTTACACCTCTGCCTACCCCTTCGGGGATTACGGGCGTGAGTGCGTATGTATGTTAAATGAAAAAGAAAATATGGATAAAGCTTCTCTGCTTTCCTTGCAAAAACACAAACCCACACTTGCTCAGGGTTCGTCTAAACATCTACTATATCATAAAAAAACACAAAACAAATAAATAAATACACCCAACAGTCACACACATAGTCCTGACCCCACACTAGGATAACCTGTATCGTGGGTATCATGAACTACGAGGGACTTGCGGTCCCACAACACCCAGACCCGAAACAAATATTTGTGGATCACACAAACATTTGTCTCGGTACGGGAATCGAACTCACAGCCTCTCGCTTCGAAGCCGGCTACTCACCCGCTGCGCCACGGAGGCTTTCAAAACAAATACACAACATGTACACAAAAGTAATCTTACAGTTATTAGAGCGAAACTAATCAATTACTTCACGGCTTTCCACAAGATTGTAAATTGAGATTTTAATAAGTAATGATTATATTGCTTTGTAACTTCTATTTTCGTAATAGTTCAATGTCTTTCAGAACAGAATGGGATCTCCATATTTACCTACTAATGCTCTAAAACCGATGTAAAATGTGTTTTATGTTTTATGCATCTCCTTATATTATTATTGTAATTATATAGGTATATAATTTATCTATCTTTATTTTATTTAGTTTTAGCATTTTAAGTATTTCATCATTGAAATTATAAAAAAATAATCAGATGTTTGGAAAAACTACGATTTTCGACTGAAACAGTTTTTTTTTTCAACTTGGTAACAATAGCAATTTACCCGTTCTTATCTCCCAATAATGCCCTTGGGTAGTGCGTCTGGCTGAAACTAAATACATTTTACAGGATACACTGTAAAGGACGTCTGGCACATTGTCGGCGGAGATTTCAATGTCATGGGAGTGCCCTTGAATAATTTCTGTTCAACACTGCCGTTTGCAGTTATATTTCGCCAACTGAAGTCTTAAGTTTCGCGGTTCGCCGTATCTCGAAAAACGACGTAAACCGATTCTGATTACTGACAATCGCCAATCTAAGACTAATAAAACACGCTGGTTTGTAATTGCCATAAAAGTCCGCAACATGTACACGTTTCCTAGACTTGCGAGTATTCATGAGCGGTTTTAGTCACGTACCATCAAGTGACCCACTTGTCCATTAGCCTAACATCTGCTACAAAACAAGGTGGTAGGTAGGTCGCTCGTATGCGAGAGGCCGTCTGGGTTGGTACCACCGCTTTGTCTATTTCTGTCGTCAAGCAGCAGTGTGTAAACACTGTTGTGTTTCGGTTTCAAGGAAATTCAAGCTAGTGAAATTACTTGACATTATGATACATACGCACGCACTCACGCCTGTAATCCCCGAAGGGGTAGGCAGAGGTGTAACCAGTACACCCACATTTCGCCGAGCGTATCTCCGTCCCATGATGTGATATGGGGCGAGCCTATAGGCTCATATAGCTATAGCATGGCTATAGCCATGCCGGGCACAAATCCAGACTCTGTGCTGATACTGAGAATTTCGTAATAGAAAAACCCAATACCACTTCACCCGACCCGGGGATCGAACCCGGGACCTCAGCGTCAGCCTCAATCGTAACGCGTACGCATTACAACTGCGCCACCGAGGCAGTCACAGAGTTGAGTTGAGAGAGGCAGAGTTGACATTATGAGACTTAGCATATTATGTCTCGGGATGACAGGCGCAGTTCGGTGCCATGCAGTGTTCTGTAATCCAGAGTTCTGTGTGACGTTGCTTCTCTTTACGGCGTGACGTTTAACATCAGGCGAGCGACCTATTCATCACGCTATTCAAGCAAATAAAAAAATTGAAAAAAAAAACAATGCTAGAATAAGTTTTGTAATATTTCCTCTAGAAACCATCATAGTAACGTGAAACTACGATGACATAGTTTCATAGTAAAAACTTGCATAAAAAGTGAACGGATCACATTCCACACTTTCTGACCATATACCATTGAATTATGCGATCTAGTTTTTGCTATTCCGCAGACAGTGTGGCACAACCAAAAAGGGCTGACAGAGACGTTTCTTAAGAAATATGTCCATGGAATGAGGTTGGAACAAGAATGTCGTCCCTAAGTGGTAGGTGCATGGTGGTCCTTTTTGTGAACATAAGTTTTCTCCCACGAGTTGACAGTTGCGATCTTTATTGTAAAGATGGAACGGATGACGTATGATGATTTAGCCAAAGAAAGAATGATTTTGTCATTTGTGTTGAGTGAGAAAGGTTTGAGTTCCAGATGGTTAGTAACTACGTTTATAAGGCAAACAAATTCGAGAAATTAAGCATGAAAAATTAGTACTGATAATATGACAATAATTCCTAACATCTTATGCCCGTCTTCATCGACCTGCTTAATATTATCTGCCCCTAAAGATCAACAAAACATAACAAAGATGTAACGCCGAGTCAGCCTAACTTTACATAATAAATAAAAATACACCCAACAGTCACATACATAGTCCTGACCCCACACTAGGTTAACCTGTATCGTGGGTATCAAGAACTACGGGGGAATTGAGGTCCCACAACACCCAGACCAGAATCAAATATTTGTGGATCACACAAACATTTGTCTCAGTGCGGGAATCGAACCCACGGCCTCTCGCTTCGCAGCCAGCTACTCTCCCATTGCGCCACAGAGGCTGTCAATAATGTTATAGCATCGGGTTTATGTGGATGTTTGGGCTTTAGGATCCAACTAAAGTTAAGCTAAAACTGAGAAAGGAGTATGTAGCCCGTAAACTAAGAGCACTACCTACCTAATTGTTGTACGCTAAACTAAAAATCTTTGAGGCGGGTAAAATGATCCGGACACTAGGTCAGCCACAAATTTATATTTTATCCGTCATGACAATGATTAGATCTAAATTATACCTCTTAAATTTAGAGAAGTTGAACACTCCAGTCACTGTCAATTCTACATTTCATTCCATCTACATTGATATCGTAATTTAAATTCTACACCAGTCAAACATATAAAAGTAGGCTTTCAAAAAAGACAACTGTCAAAAAAGGAAATATAACAACAACAAAACCCTTCTAAAAATAACAATTGCATAACGAATAAAAAACCAGCAAACTGTAATAGAGCGCGCACTACTTTTTAAATGGCGTTTGACATGAGAGAAGCGATGCGATACGAGAATTTAATAAATAACATTGAGGAGAGTCCACAAGAACGTACAGGCAATAAAGTGATTAGTATAACAGGCCATATTGCAGGCATACTGGCGACTGGAAAAACTAATCACTTCTGTACTTTAAGCAATCATTTTTTGCCATAACTGCAAAAGTGCCTAACAGACATTTCCAAAGTATAGATACGAGTTTTCTTTCACATGCCTTTATCCCACTCGCAGTAGGGTTGGCGCAACATGCTTTAACTTATGAATAGAAATATTTGGCTTGTAGTTCTACGACCGGCCACCTACCGGACGTCAACCCCACTGAGGACAGCTCTCTATGGAAAAACAGTAATACTATGCCTGGTTCAAAAGAATTGCTATTAGTGCTAGTTGGAATCTGGGACAAGGATAGCACGACATAGAAACAAAGAATGGTGTCAGTGATGAACTCACAGGGTGTAAATCTGCTCATCACGATTTAGAAGCAATCAGCGTATATTTAAGTTGTAGAAATTCATTCAAGGCAATAAAATTGCGTATCTTCCAATTTTATAGCATCGTCTAGCATAGCATGCTTGTAGTAGTGACAGTAGTGCCGTTACCGATGACCGACAAAAACGTAATATTTTTTGTGAGCGCCGCGCCGCGACCGCGTCGTGACTGGCGGATGTAAACAACTCTCTATTTCAATGCTCGGTTATGACAGAACTGTTTAGTATCCGCTGTCACTCGAGCTGTCCTATTGTAGATATAACTTCTGCTGTGTCCACACGAATTATTAGCTAATAATTCGTGTGGACACAGCAGAAGCTGTGCAAGCAGCTAAAATATTTTTATTAGCTTGAATGACGAGACGAGCAGGTCGCTCGCCTGATGGTAAGGCGCTTGCGCTTGGTCATAAACAGAAGCAACGTCACACAGAACTTTAAATAACAAAGCACTGCATGACACTAGACTGCGCTCGTCACCCCGAGACATAAGGTGTTAAATCTCATAATGCCCAGTAATTACACTGGCTTCAATGTCCTTCACACCGGAACACAACAGTGCTTACACACTGTTGCTTGGCGGCAGAAATAGACAAAGCGGTGGTACCAACCCAGCCGGCCTCTCGCATACGAGGGGCCTACCACCTTGAAAACTGCCGATAAGTAGAGTTGTTTTTAATATTAGGAGTAAACGATCAAGAAATTCGCGTTTTGGTTATTAGTGATCCGACTATACCAACTCACAAATTAAGTGCCTTAACAACCTTTATCATGTTTGAGAAATGTATTTCCCCTTGGGTATAAGAAATATAGAAATCTAGATAACATCACAATTTACGGTGATAGACTAGACTAGACTCTCGACTTAAGCGCCGACAGTAGCTGGTAAGAATTAACAAACAATTTAAAAAGTTCGAAGGTGTTTGCCCGCGATGCCTAGGTAGGGTTGTTTGAATTCAAATTAATTTAGTTTAGATCATCAAATAATAGTTAGGGAAATTACGATCCAAGTTTGCCGACACACCCGAGGAACCCTCAACGGCGGACGCCACAGGCACCAAGGTCGCGCAGGCGCGCCTAAGCATCGAATCCCAGATTGAAAAATCTGCGGGGTCGGGCCTGGGCGGGCCTGCGCGGCCGAAGGCCAAGTCGGCACAGCCGGAGGGCAAGACCACGGCACCGGTGAAGAAGACGACGAGCGTTTCTAACGCAGTCGAGGTATCACCGGTGACAGCTCCATCGTTTCCGACCCGCACTGCTGAAGCGAAGGCTTGCTTAATGCGAGTCAAGCTGCAAATCAATAACAGCAGAAATCTGAAGACCGAGATTAAGAACGGGGTCATCGAAGCGAGCGAGAAGCTCTTCCGATTGGTCAAGGAGGCTGAGGAGGGGAGAAGATACAAAGCTGTGGAAGATAAGGATGAAATTAGGACAAAGGATGACGATGCTAAAAAGAAAGTTACAGAAGAACAGCTCGTCATGAAGATGGAAGAACACAGCGAACTGCTTAGAGCAAACAAAAAAGAGATGGAAGCTCTAACGGAGGAAATTCGAAAACATAAGGAAGCTCTGAAGGAGAGAGAAAGCTACGCCAGCGTAGCTTCGGGACCGCTGAGGCAGAGACCTGAACAGAGAGCAACAATGCACTCAGTTGTCATTGCCTCGGTGGACCAGAACGAAACTGGCGAGCAAGTTTTCGAACAAGTCCGGAAAGCAGTTAACGCAAGGCAAGAGGGTCTAAAGATTGATAGAATTAGGAAAGGTAAAGATAGAAAGGTGATCTTAGGATGTAACACAAAAGAAGAGCTCGATAAGATCAAAAAAAGGATCAGGCCAGACGGAAGACTCACCGTCGAGGACATAAAAAACAAGGACCCTTTGGTCATACTGAGAAGCGTGCTGAACCACAACTCTGACGAAGAGATTGTGCAAGCAATTAAATCCCAAAACCGCCATCTTTTGGGAGATGTGAGCGCCGAAAACGCTCGCATCGCGGTGAAGTACAGGAAGGGTGCAAGAAATGCGCTGACAGCGCATATTGTACTTCAACTGTCTCCGGTGCTTTGGAAACGCTTCCTCGACCATGGGTCCTTGTTCATAGACGTCCAGCGTGTTAGAGTCGAGGACCAATCTCCGTTGGTCCAGTGCTCTGGCTGCCTCGGTTACGGCCACGGGAGGCGGTTCTGCAGGGACCGGGCTGAAGTATGCAGTCACTGCGGGGGTGCTCACCTTAAAAAGGATTGCGCCGACTGGCTCGCGCAAGCGCCCCCAAAGTGCTGCAATTGCGTCAGGGCCGGTCTCGACAGAGCCGACCATAATGCTTTTAGCGGGGAATGTCCGGTGAGGAGAAAGTGGGATGCCCTGGCGAGGTCTGCTATAGCGTATTGCTAAGGTGGCCTCGGGGGTAAGTGGACACCAAGATCCCCCAGAAGGAGCACGGCCATTGCTCGTAGCCCAGGCTAACCTCCAGAGAAAGCAACTTGCTACTCAGGAGGTTATGCTGGAGGCCGTGAGCAGAAAAATGGCGTTCGCTCTACTCCAGGAGCCATATGTGGGAGCTCGAGGTAGGGTTAGGGACTACGGCGGGACGAGGATTTTCCAACACACAGGCATGGACAATACTACCGTAAAAGCTGCAATTGTAGTATTTGACTTGAACACCAAAGTCATACAGTGTCCAAATTTCACCACGCCTAACATCTCAGTGGTGAAAGTATATGCCGGAAACCGAGAAATCGCCGTGGTCTCTCTCTATTTCGAACCAGACAAACCCATAGGGCCATACCTGGAGCAACTGGGGAGAATTGTGTGCGAACTAGGGCCCACAAACATCCTCATCGGCGGAGACTTCAACGCTAAGAGTATGTGGTGGGGCAGCGGGGTCACTGACCGGAGGGGAGAAGACCTTGCTGATGCAATAGGAGAGTGGGGCCTCCAGGTGCTCAACGACGGAGACACGCCAACTTTTGACACCTTTAGGGGTGGTATACATTACAAAAGTCATGTGGACATAACACTATGCTCAGAGGACCTTTTCGGCCTGGTGAACGAGTGGAGGGTCAACGAAGATCTGGTGAGCTCAGACCACAACGCAATTTTGTTTAATATTAGACTCGGAAAACTAGAAAATTTTGAAATTAAAAGAACTACTCGGATTTTCAATACCAAAAAAGCGAATTGGGCTAAATTTAGTGATAAATTTACCCAATTAACTAACACCTGCAACGTAAATTCAGAAGAGATAGAGCGCATACAAAACAAAATAGAAATAGACAGGTTTGTAGAAAATTATAGTAAAGTAATAGTAGAATCATGTAGCGACTCTATCCCAAAATTAAAAGCACACAAAAAATTATCCACACCGTGGTGGTCTGACGAAATCGCCGCGTTGAAAAAGGCCATGGTCACCAGGAGGAGAAGGATCCGCTGCGCAGCCCCAGTCCGCAGGGCGTTCGTCGTCGAAGAGTATCTGAGAGCAAAAGAGAAGTACGAGACAGAATCTAAGAAGGCCCAAATAAACAGCTGGAAGACCTTCTGTGCAAAGCAAGGCAGGGAAACCGTCTGGGATGGCATTTATCGAGTGATAGGGAAAGTCACGAAGAGGCAGGAGGACATTCCCTTGAAAAGAGATGGGTGCATCCTAAGTTCAGAAGAATCGGCGAAGGTTTTGGCGGAAGTCTTCTATCCGGACGACCGGATGGAAGATGATAACGCAGAACATCAGCGTATACGGGCTGAAGCTGATAGCATAAATGACGGTACGGATAATGACCATCAGGACCCGCCATTTACAATGGATGAAATCCTTGCAGCTTCAGACAGCTTCAACCCCAAAAAAGCCCGTAAAAAATAAAAATGCCCGTAAAATGGTCGTAACACGACGACATAAATATGACTCACCAATCTTGCGGATGGGGGGTGTAGACATTGGCTTGTCAAAGGAAATAAAGATATTGGGCTTGACTGTGGACGAGAAGCTAACGTTCAACACGCACGTCTCCGAAGTCTGTAGGAAGGCCATAACCTTCCACAGACGACTGGCAACTGCTGCAAAGGTGCAGTGGGGGCTGGGACCTGAGGTGGTAAAAATGCTCTACACCGCAGTTGTTGAACCAACAATATTATACGCAGCCAGTGCCTGGGCGCCTGCAAGTAACAAGATAGGCATACGTAAAAAACTTGCAGTGGTTCAACGAGGCTTTGCACAAAAGATGGTAAAAGGCTACAGGACCGTTTCGCTACACTCGGCCCTGCTACTTGCTGGGATCCTTCCGCTAGACATTCGTGTCCGAGAAGCGGCGCTTCTATACGAAGTGAAAAAGGGACACACTCGGCACATAGTGGGCGACTGGGACGTGGAATGTCCTGTGCCTTTTGCCAACTTGGAACATCCAGCCAGGCGCAGAGCTTTGCAGTTCAAATGCGTGGTCAACGACGCAGAACTTGACCTAGAGGCTGCAAATACCCGCAAGGTATTCACCGATGGCAGCAAAATTGGTGGCCAAGTCGGAGCGTCGGTATCCCTTTGGGATGGCGACGCCGAGACGAAAGCCACCAAAATTAAGCTGGAATCGTTCTGCACCGTTTACCAGGCGGAGCTGCTGGCCCTGCGCAAGGCCGTGCAAATAGCCTCCAAGGAAAAATACCACCAATACAGCATCTTCTGCGATTCACGGGCCGCTCTCGAGACGGTCGCGCGCGGTAACTCCCTCCACCCCATAGCATTCGACATTTCAAAAATGTTGAATGAGACCAAAGAGCGCGGAAAAACCATTAACCTCTTTTGGGTTAAGGCGCACGTGGGGTTGGTAGGGAACGAGCGTGCGGACGAGCTCGCGAAGGCGGCGGCTACCACCCTAAAAAGGAGGCCCGATTACGACGGATGTCCCATTTCGTTCGTCAAGCGACAGATCCGTCAGGAGTCGATTGACGAATGGAATGAGCGATACAGGGCTGGAAAAACAGCATCGGTAACGAAGCTGTTTTTCCCTGATGCAAGGGTAGCCCATAAAGTGATCAAGAAGATACCGGTGGACCCGGTCCTCACGCAAGTTTTCACGGGCCATGGGGGATTCTCCGAGTATTTGAATCGCTTCAAGTGCAAGGAGAGCCCCTCATGTATCTGTGACCCAGCAGCCACAGAAGACGTGGTTCACGTGTTGACTGAATGCCCAATATATCTGTATAAACGAACAAATCTTGAAATAGAGGTTGACCAAATTGTTAAGAAAGAAAACCTGTGCGGTATGCTGGAAGATAATGTTATTAGATCTAAGTTTTTAAAATTTTGTAAAGATATAACGTGTAGCGTAATAAAAGGAAATAAATAGAAAAAGGCAACTACAGTGTGTAATATAAGATTATATGTTTCTAGTTGCCACGGACAAGCTGGTTTCGTGAGGAAGACACGTTATTACTAAGATCGCATATATGTACATTTTAAATAAATCAGATAAAACTCAGTTTTAAAAGTATGTCTTATGTATGTAGTTAGTTTTTATTTTTTCAGGCATACAAAATGTTGTAAAATCCACTTTTTTTATATTGATGAGTTTTTAAAATAAAGGTATGTGAATTCTTCAGGTAGACATACTCTGAATTAAAAGTATCAGAGGGAGCAGCCGGGGGGGAGTCCCCCCACAAAAAAAAAAAAAAAAAAAAAAAGTTTGCCGACAGTGTGTGAATCCGCCATTAGTTTTAGAACGTGCTATCGTGTGAAACGCTCTTAATAGCACAAAAGGCTAAAGATCATACTCAATATGCACACGATATTAAAATGTATAGCGGCACCTGCTATTAGTAAGTAGAATAGTCACGTTATAGCTAATTTTGTGTACAGTACGACTGACTAGGCTCGACCGGGGCATTACCTTTGTTTTACATAAAACGTCATCAAGTTGCAGATTCCCTCCTATCACATCATGGGACGGAGATACGCTCGGCGAAATGTAGGTGTATTGGTTACACCTCTGCCTATCCCCTCAGGGATTACAGGTGTGAGTGCGTATGTATGTAAGTTGCAGATTCCTGCCTTTTGTACTAGTGATATTATCGTATGCCGAAAATATCCTCATTCCTTTCCTCGAAGGCTCGACAATATCAATGGTTCTTTTAGTATTATGGGTTTTTCATGGGCATCATCATGCTCACTTACCATCAGGTGATCTATGACATAAAAGTATTATCCAATCAACAATATCCGCTAGCCTCAACTTTCTCTACAATTGATGAGATCAAGAACCATAATTTATTATTGTGTTCATATGATTCAGCATCACAGAACATAATAAATAAATAAACACATATCATCAATCTTCAATTTCTATCCGTAATACATCAAGGCGAAATAATAAAACCATGATATTTTGTGGTGGACTCATCCCTTATCACACATGGGACGGAAATAAACTTGCGAACGGTAGGGCAGCACTCGTTGCCTAATCTATCGGAGATTCAGATGTGATCTTAAAATGTTTATGTATGTTGTACTTGATAGTCATTCATTGCTGAAAAATGTGATCAACTTTTAAAATAATTTAAAATCCCCAGACTTAGATCAGAAAAACATCTGTATTTTTTAAATGACTCAACGAACAGGTTTTCTTCAACCATAGTTATAATCAACTCGACTAAACCAGATTTCAAATGAATTAAACAAAATTCAAATAGGTCCATTCGTTTAGACGCTAGAGCTACGATACACACAGAAAGGATTAAATTGATATCACCTTTCTTTCTTGTCTAAACACACCAGATTAAAAGAACCACTAAATACAACTGGATATATAATTAAATAAAATTTTATTTTGGGCGTCCATTCTCCGTATTCCTTCCTTCATTGGATCAATATAGGCAATAACACAAAATCTATTATAAACTCCAAGACCAACAACATACGAAGAAAAGATGACTCTCGTCGATCGTAAATATCATAATAACTACCTTTATAATAACTGATGTAATAACGGTTCCTTATGGTATTTTATTTTGCCTATATGATAGTTCTCCACTATGTCTTACTAATATTCAAATTAATCAAAGAAATAAATCTGAAACGATTCAAACGATAAAAGGCATAAAGGAATGAAACCTGCAACCTCAAGTTCGTAGCCCTTTCAACCAATCGGAAGAGGTGTGGGAAAGTTTCCGAAGTGTTACAGTCACGCCGCACGCGACCGTCCATTTATGCAGCGAAGCGAATTTGTAATCAATAAGATGGTTCCCATCAATTTGTGTTACATATGGATACATTATTGAAGCATTTAGCAGAACAATCTTTTAAAGTTTCCGACAAAAACTTTAATGTATACTACTAGACGGGTTGTTTACTCGTAGTACAAAAATTGTGTCACATAACACGGGAGTTTGACAGCTCACAAACAGGGAGAGCGATAGGGATAGTTGAGAGTAATTGAGATGGTACTATTGAGTTACGGTCAATTGACCGCAACTTAGTGGTACAATTTCTATGTACCGCGCACTGCGCAGCTTATCTAGTAGTATACATTAAAGGTTTCCGACGGTGTTAAAGAATAAGCAATGATGTGAAGAAAGCAGGGATTTCTTCTATCGAAATTTGTGTTAGAGGAAAAATGTAGACACGGATCGAAATTAAATCGATTTTTAATTTAATCATTACATTACAAATTATTGTGAAGTCAGGGTAGAAAAGCCTGCTGCGGCTGCATGCATTTGCGTGCCCATGGGCTTCGACATACGGTGGAGGGAGGAACACCGCGGGATTTAGTCGATGGGACGGCCTAAGCTCCGTCTCGGTGAGATCCGTAAACGGATTCTGTGTTAAAAAGAAGGTATAAAACCATATTATGATTAATCAACAAACAAATCACTAAATCTGTAATTCGCAAAATCGCTTCTTATATTTTCTTCGAAAAAATTCTAAGGGCAATCTCGATTGATTAAAACTAGGTTTTAACTGGAACTAGTTACGATGCCAAAAGGCTTCAAACTTATCAACACCCCTCTTTTGCGTCGGAGGGTAAAACAACTAACAACGAGAGCTAGGACGACGCTATGGATATACTAGTAGATCCCGGATTTGTTCACAACATCTTTCTGCAGACCATACCGTAGAAATTTCGTAAACAAGGTAGTTTAGGTGGTACGAGTATTTAAGTCAGTAATTGCTGAGCTGTGTGATTTAATTGCAACACAGTGGTGTCACACGACGTTAATTACTGGCGCAAGTTACTAACACTGGCTGGCACCAATTACCTGCCAAATAATTATTTTAATCAGCCTAACTTTTTATGTAGGTACTTTTTATGCAACATTAAGTAATAGAAATAATCATTAGAAAATACAATGGCACAATTATACTGACCTCCTTACTTCAGCTACTTTTAAAACATAATATTTCTGTTGTGATGACTTGGAATCCGACTTTGTAATAACACAAATATTACTTAATAAAGTTGATGTAATAATGAAATTATTGTCAGTATAGGTGGATATTAAAGGATACATAAGTCAAACATGCTACGAAATTACTTCACAATATTATGTTAAGTTTAAGTTACCCGAATGGATAGCGCACAAAAACCCGCCATAGTGGCTCGTCCAGGCGAGTCGCGTTCCAGGGTCAGCAAGTGGCTCGTCCAAGCGAGTCGTGTTCCAGAGTCAGCCACTGTATATCCAGTAACTTCATACGCACTCACGCCGGTAATCCCCGAAGGGATAGGCAGAGGAGTAACCAGTACACGCACATTTCGCCGAGCGTATCTCCGTCCCACGATGTGATAGGGGGCGAGCCTATCGTCATACCGAGCACAAATTCCAGACTGCGGGCTGATACTGAGCATTTCATAATAGAAAAACCAATATCACTTTACGTGACCCGGGGATCGAACCCGAGACCTCAGTGTCAGCCTCGGTCGTAACGCGTACGCATTACAACTGCGCCACCGAGGCAGTCGATGTTATATGCTATTGTCCACTATTACCACGTGGAATGCCATGTAGGAGTAATTTATGACGCTTTCTAATTTCATATTCACAGTGGTGTAATGAGGGCTAATGAGCGCGGTAGTTGCGTGATCCAACAAAAACCAGGGTCGTTAAGGCATTATGGAGAAAGTCGGAGGAAGCGCTAGCTATCATTATGATCGTATTCAAATTGCAGGGTATAGCAGAAACTCTTTAAGATGCGTTTAGATACAGACGCGGCAGACATGTATCTTCTACAGGTATATACAAAATGATATGCCCTAACTCATTGCTGATTGATTAATCAATTCCCAGATCAAACCGCTGGAACTAAAGAACTGAAATTTTAACAGCGCATTCCTACAATGAACCTATGGAAGGATTTTTAATATTATATTCTAAAAGGGATGAAAAGGGTGATAAAGTTGGTATTGGAAATAATATTTCGAAACTATTCAATGTTCTTTACCAAAAGAAAAGTGTATCACGCGTTCTTATAATTTAACCTCCAAGGGGGAAAGGGGACACAAATGTTTGTATGTTATGTAGGCTGAGCAGCGAGCTAAAAATTGATAAACCTATAAAGGTAATCGATATATTCTAGCCACTAATCATTCATACATAGCCCAAAACTTCCAACCATGATATTTTACAAATATCTATATCCATCACAGATACATGATACATAACAACAACAAATCAAACCCATCGCTTCAAAGTATCTAAATCAAAACATCTTGAAAATGTTCCACGTATCTCCACTGTGACAACTTGATAAGCAAATCCTTATCGTGTTTGCATACAAAGTGCACGCTGCTCGTAGCGTTACCGACGCTTTCTCTGATCATCTATCGACTGTCCCTCTATCTCGGTAGGATGTGTAGAAAGTTGTTTGCGTTTCTGATTGACGGTATTTCATTGTATTGACGGGAAATTGTGGCGTTAATGTTTTAGCGGGTCCTATCTAAATCTAAAAACCTTTACGTAAAAGTTTGTAATAATAATTTAAAAAGTAAATTTGGTGATTTTCGTAACATTTTATTGCGAGTTGCAACAGTTTCGTCCGAAGCCACAATAGTGTCAGGTCTTCTGTTCATTCTTTCCCTTTCAATAACTTTTTGAGCCTTTTAATAATTCACTTTCTTAACCGGAAATCGCCGGATGTAGCATCCTTCCAAAATTTATAATTACGAGTTAGTCTGGTCGTACAGATTCTCCATGTAACGAACCTGCGAACTTGACTACATCATATGCCTGACGTCATTTATCTAATAAATATAACAATAGTCCTGTATTATATATGCCGTTCCACGGCTGAACATAGGTATTTTCTGCTAATGAGAGAAAGTGGGTCTTAGTCAATCACGCAGGCCTAATGCGACAGACAGTGAATACAAACGTAGCTTCGAAAAATCGGAGGTGTGTGTCCTGGCGATTGGAATCGAATCCGCGACCTCTGTCTTCGAACTCAGTTCCAACATCCGCTCCTCGTTAAACCACTTTCATGACGATTACATGAATGATTGAAATGAATTGATTATCTTCTAATACAATCACCGATCACAACAAACCCTAGGTTATCTGAATGTTTGTTTATGTAACCTAGATCAATAGTTACGTTCCATACGCGAAATAGTTAAAACTCTAACATATGTACACATGGAGTAAACTCATGTAGATATGTAAAACCATTTGAAAGCGTGTCCATACACAGTAATTCACTTAGTATTCCGAAGGAGGCATGACATATCAGTATCGGGTCGGGGTCAACTGCAGCCTGCATGACTCAGAGGGAAAGTTGCAACACGCCAAAATAATGCAGATGGCAGACTCAGTGGGCGAACGGGGAATATCGATTCATCTGTTAGTTTAGCAGAACGAAAACTTTGAATAATGATGATGAAACCTGTTTAATTTGAATTAACGAAGACATATGAATCATCTCTCTATTTAAAAAAAAAAGTTACTGTCGCCGCCGCCGCCGCTGCCAAAAGCTTGTCACGCTATCTCCTCCGAAACCGCTGGGGGGTATGGGGTCGAGACCGATACTAATCGATGCAGAATAATGTGGGGAAGAAAGTAAGATATGTCTCATATTCGTCGAACTTTAAGTTTTTATTTTATTTTATGTTTTGTGGAAAAACATGGGCAAAGCCCCTAGTTCAGTAGATAAAAACATCGCAAAGACAAGTGCTAATGTGGTCATCGGAAGAATTCATGACTTTTAGATAAATAAGTATGTAACAAAAGTTTTTATTAAATCGTCTTTATCTGCTGGTCATAACTTATCAAGCAAAACTAATTTAAATGTAAACTAGATGACATTAATATTCCTGGAATATTAAGCTGGGTGCTAGTTTTTAGCTGAGAGTTAATTCTTGCTAATTATTTAGCGTGAATTTTTGTGACCAAATATTTATAGGAAGTAATTAAACAATAACAAGTTAAGACTTTGAAACAACTGCCTCGGTGGCGCAGTTGTAATGCGTACGTGTTACGATTAAGCTAACGCTGAGGTCTCGGGTTCGATCCCCGGGTCGGGTAAAGTGGTATTGAGTTTTTCTATTACGAAATGCTCAGTATCATCCCGGAGTCTGGAATTTGTGCCCGGTATGGCGATAGGCTCGCCCCCTATCACATCGTGGCACAGAGATAAGCGAGGTGAAATGTGGGTTTACTAGTTACACCTCTGCCTACCCCTTCGGGGAATACAGGCGTGATGCGTATGTATGTACTTTGAAACAAACACGCCACCAATGGAAACTATTTCTACCTTAATACTAATCACACAAAAACACATCAACAACAAAACTATGCATCTGAACTCTTACTAGTTGTAGGTTGTGCCAAACTCATCATTTTCCATGATTAGCTTCCCTGCCGCGTGCCGTTATCCGGGAGGGCTTGTGAAAGTGGTATTGATCGACACACCCTTAACCCTTCCTTTGCAGATATACTTTGTTCTAAGTATAACCCGCCAGCCTTTTGTTATCATTTGAGATTAGTTGAATGAGGCACTCCTACTTTTATGGTTTTAATTTCAATTTCAATTCATTTATTTTCAGATAATTACAATCCATTATATTAGTAATATATTATTAATTATAATAATAAAAAAAATTGTACGAGGTTGAAAAGTTTTTTATCATCGTTAACGAGACGAGCAGGTCGCTCGCACAATTGTAAGCGCCACGCCTGCTCATAAACAGAAGCAACATCACACTAAACTTTGAATTACAAAGCACTGCATAGCATTGTATTGTTTCAAAAAATGGCGCAAGTTGAAGATTTAAGCGCACGAATGGATTACCATCGTTTTGTTGAACCCATATTTTTATATTATCACTGACCTTTGATGCTGTTGACTAATCTTTATGAGTCATCACTAATATAATACAAAAGATTATTTGCTTTGGAAACAATCGGAACGCAAATTTTACCGCGTATCATATAACCCAACTCTGATCGTATCAGAGAGGGCATGGAGTGAAAGTGTCGACGCTCCCTAACCTCTCAGCCCTGCGGATAAGAGTTTGCCCTACATTGGTGATGATAGGCATGAGTCGCGGCGAATACCTGTGCAGTTTGTCATTGTGCTGGCAAGACAAATAACTGATTTGGTCGTGCCGAAAATTCAATTGGAAATGTCATGAATCATACTAATATTATAAATGTGAATGTAAGTTTATTTGTTACGCTTTCACGCAAAAACTACTTAACCGATCATCATGAAACTTTGTACACATATTCTTGGAGGTATAAGAAGTAACATAGGATACTTTTTATGGAAAAAAATATTCTATTTGTAATATCTATTTGTTTGTTACGCTTTCACGCCTAAATCACTGAACCGATTTCGATGAATTTTGATGTAGAGATAGATGGGACCCTGGAGACGGTTATAGGCTACGTTTTATTTCGGAAAAGTCTATTCACGCGGGCGGAGCCGCGGGCAACAGTTAGTAACAAATAAAGGTATTCGGATGACTGACGTCGTTAATTAAATTACAGATTGCTAGTAAAGTGTATAGTTTGTAGGTATTTGCAACTATTAGGAAGATATACAAGATTTTGTAAACTATCAAGAAACACCAAACATTGAGACATTCGGGTAAAATACTATATTAATTTATTTTAATAAGTATAATCAGCGCTGTGTTGTGGTACGCGCCACAGCACAGCAACATGCTGAGTGTTCACCTAGCTGTCACAGCTGCGGCGCGCAATTGTACTTTTTTTTTAATATTATTATTTTTTTTTTTTTATGTTAATTGTAGTGTATGAATGTAGCGTTGGCGGCTGTACAAATAAATAGTTTTTCTTTCTTTTCTTTCTTTCTTTCTTTCTATAAGTTCATATAAAACAGGATACTGTACTGCCGTAGCCACTATGTTCCATGCATACATACTTTGACTCACGCCTGTTTCCCATAGGGGTAGACAGAGACTATGGATTTCCACTTGCTACGATCCTTGCATATCTCTTTGGCCTCATTCACTAATTCCATGCATACCTGTAACAAAAAAGAATTGGTCTTAGGGAAGGATCACATAAAATTATTATAAAGTTATATTATGTATGGCACTTAAAGGAAGTAGGGTCAAACGAACAGGTAGGCCACCTAAAGTAAAGAATACACTTATAATATCAGAGGGCGCGTCGGCGCGTTGCCGGCCTTTGAAGAAAAGGCTCTTTTCTGGAAGGTTCCTTGAGTAGACGAGGGCAAACATGCATGCTTGTCACCGTATAATAAGTGGTCAAAGCCACCCAGCAATGAAATGAAATAGTTTTATTAACCATGTAGGCAATTAAAATAGCGCTTAATATGACAAGTCAGTACAAAATAAAGAAACTTAATCATACCAACTAATGTATACATAACATACATAGCATCATCGAAATACACTGGACATCAATAAATTTTACAATATTTTTATTTAGGAATAGTCCAGAATTTATTGAGTATTATTATTTTTTCTTGTTTATGGGTCGATATGGACCATAGGCATTACCGACAACCAATACCCACAGTACCTATGTGAGTAATCTTGGCTTGCCTTAAGGAACGCAAAGGAAGATTGGGCTGGGATTTCTTAGTCCTTAGACAATTTCCCTTGATAACAAGTTACACCTAAATGTCTCAATGAATTGGCCTCGTTCGAATGGTCAAAAGCACTTCATCAAAGTAAGTCGTCTAAATCCCTCCTTCCCTTATCCAAGGTACATACAAACAGGTGATCACAATTAAACGGGTTTAACGGCAGCACGGAGGTGCGGGTTCGTTGCCCGGCGGATAACAATGGACGGCATCTGCCTCGCTCGCTTGCACAATGCACAGTCTGATGCAACCCGCCATTTCATTGGAAACTGACACACTACAAATATCTGGATTTAATCAGACGGAATAAATAAATACACCCAACAGTCACACAACCTCACACTTGGTTAACGTGTATCGTGGGTATCAAGAACTACGAGGGACTTGCGGTCCCACAACACCTGGTTGTAACCCGGTGGAAAACAAGGAAACGTGCAGAATTTCATCAAAGGCATATTATTGTCATATGGCGACATAATTGAACTAAGTACTAACCGTGATCCTTTTAAGGTCTTTAGAGGTGCGCGACCAAGACAAGAGACCGAAAATGCAAACATAAATTGTGATTGTCCGATCTTGGCTTCGAACCCAGGACCCCACGGTTTTTCAGCCTAAGTAGTCCGCTACTAGACCAATAAGACAATAATCGTAAAAAGTAGTCATGAATCCCAATATGACCTAGTTTAGTTAGTAATTGATAAACGTATGGATGCAACTCAAAGCCAATAAGAACATTCTGGAACGGTGTTTGCGCGTTCGACTCGCAAACAGACTTACATACATACGCACTCACGCCTGTATTCCCCGAAGGGGTAGGCAGAGGTGTAACTAGTACACCCACATTTCGCCGAGCGTATCTCCGTCCCATGATGTGATAGGGGGTGAGCCTATCGCCATACCGGGCACAAATTCCAGACTCCGGGCTGATACTGAGCATTTCGTAATAGAAAAACCACTTTACCCGACCTGGGGATCGAACCCGAGACCTCAGCGTTAGCTTAATTGTAACGCATACGCATTACAACTGCGCCACCGAGGCAGACTTTTAAATGCAACTATTTTGTCTGCATGAGAAATCTATGGCGAAATTGCGAATGTCCGCAAGTCCGCCTTTACATTAATTTAAATGTAAAAAGGTTAATAAAAAAAATAAAAAATGAGAATATAAATTGAAGCAGGCAACCTTGAGACGCACAAGTGTCGCGGCTCTTATTATGCATATACCACACTACAGGTCAAGTGGTAGAGCCACACTGTATACACTTTTGTCTACAGCATGAATGGGGCGAGTCGACCTTGCTATTACCACTGTCTCGCAGAAAAATTAACGTAAAGTGGCAGATCGCTGTTGCATTTCGTACGGTGTGTGAGATTACCGAAGACAAAAATTTTATATCGGCAATGCATTCATTTTCTAGTATTGTGAACATTTATGGAAGATGGTGACCACTTACCATTATTTGTTAATAAAGGAACAAAACTAGGATTATCCACAGTTTATACACACTGCGTTAAAAATATCTGCAGTAGATACAGTCCATTATTGATTTATACTACGACGGTCCGTCTCGACTCCAATTTTATTATGCTGGTGTAGTATTTTGTTTCTTCCTTACTTTGGGACAGTTTCATTGCTGTTACGTCTTTTGCTTACTAAGAAGTTATGTAAATACGTAATGAAAGGGTGAGTTTAGCGAATAAACTCAAGGAGAAACGATTTGACACAATGACAATTTTTAGAGTGGTAGAGCCACGCTGTAGACACTTGTGTCTACAGCACGAATGGGCCGGCTCGTCCGGGTCGTTACCACTGTCTCACAGAAAACCGGCGTAAAGTAGTAGCTTGCTGCTGCGTTTCGTACGGTGAGTGAGATATCCGGAGGCCTAAACCCCCTCCCCTTCCCAATCCCTTAATTATCCCTTTCCTTTTAGGTCGGCAACGCACCCATAATGCTTTTAGTATTGTGGGTGTACATGGGCGGTGGAGATCACTTACCATCAGGTGACCCACTTGCTCGATTGCCGGCCTTTGCTATAAAAATAAAAATATAAATAGAATGTCTCGAAAAGTTTAGAACCGCTTTTAATTTAAACACCACGCAGAAGTTTGATTACATTTTGTGTTGGTACCATAGATTTACGAAAAGGTTAAATGTAGTTCATATTACGTTGATGGCCAAATCGTGAAACGTTGACGATTAAACGCTCTGGCTCTAGTTAGCCATGTTATAAAATGGCACCATTTCATGATTTGATCGAACACTTCATAATGACTGCCTCGGTGGCGCAGTTGTAATGCGTACGCGTTACGACTGAGGCTAACGCTGAGGTCTCGAGTTCGATCCGCGGGTCGGGTAAAAGTAATATTGGGTTTTTCTATTACGAAATGCCCGGTATGGCGATAGGCTCGCCACCTATCACATTATGGTGGCTTGGCGAAATGTGGGTGTACTGGTTACCCCTCTGCCTACGCCTTCGGGGATTATAGGCGTGAGTGCGTATGTATTTCATAACGTGGGAAATGCAATGCTACAACCGGACGCCGATATAGATGTAGGTAGTAATTTATAAACCTCATAAAAGTCAGGCATTCACGCTAATCGAGCCAGTAGCCACTATCCATTGCTTGTTACAAGAAAAGCGATATCACGATAGCCTTTCTACACGGAACTCAATACGTAAATATTGCATCATGTGAATAGGAAGTTAGTTCTAATCGCATGCTAAGCGATAAAATTGTAATTAGTAATTTCCATAGACAAAGCTAGTCATGGGATTCAAGCACGGCCATAGATACATAATTGCTTTTCTATGTGTCTATGGCACGGCTTAATTCAAGACTGGCATGGGATAATACACACATGGGGTTACACTATTTTTGTTGTATTTGCTAATAAACGATTATATTATTAGTTCATCAAAATGGAGTGTAAGTGGGTGTCCATCATCTTAGGCCCAAAGTCCATTCCACCTGCACATAGTATACTCCGCTGATTAGCGGCCGAGACAATGGCGAAACTTGGTTCCTGTTGCGGGTTGTGGGGGTCAGAAGGCAGGTGCCCCATATCATTACCAAATAACCTCAATTCTGTGGTACGAGAAGGCAGACCCTGGCATTACGCAACGCCAGGCAGAAAGAATAGAATTGCCATACGCACTTACTAGATTTATCCTAATTTGATATTTTTCCCAATTTATTCTGGAGTTTTCAAAAATATGAATTCCTATTGTTCGTGCGTTTTTAGTTCAAGGAACAACTCTTTTGTACATCAAGGGGTCGGCAGACAGCCAACAACATGTACAATTTTCATGATTTGCAGTCAAGTTAAAAAATCATTTGCGAGTTGAACATAATTTGAACCTAATTATCATGCTTTTTTATGTAAATGCTTAAACATACAACATCCTTTATCCGCAGCGGACAAAACCCAGAGTAAAAAATAATACGCCGGTAAGCTATTACTCTAAGTGATTTCTTATTTTTACGCGAATATTACACATTGAAATAAAGTTAGTTATACGGATTTTAATGCAGTGATAGCTCAGCGGGGAGTGGTATGGACTGTCGAGACGAAAGTCGCAGGTTCGAAACCAGCCCCAAGTGCATACACCTCTGACTTTTCTAAGTTATGTGTGTATTAATTGTTAATTATCACTTGCTATAACGGTGAAGGAAACATCGTGAGGAAACCTGCATACCTGAGAAGTTCTTCATAAGAATTTCGAAGGTATGTGAAGTCTGCCAACCCGCATTAGGCCAGCGTGGTGGACTAAGGCCTAACCCCTGTCATTCAGTAGAGGAGGCCCGTGCCCAGCAGTGGGACGTATATAATACAGGGCTGGTATTATATTATTTATACGGATTTTATCGCGGTTTAATTTAATTTAATTTTAGTGCCGACGTTTCGGGAGATACTCTCCCGTGACCACGAAGGCTGAAAAGCTTTCGAAACGTCGGGACTAAAATAAAATTAAACCGCGATAAAATCCGTATAAACTAGTTTCATTTCAAAGCTATTACTAAGTTAATTTTAAACTAAATAACACTAAAAACTTGACACTAACCGATGCGTTTGAAATTGTTTTTGCGAGTTTGTTTTTATACAAAACGTTGGTCGTAATTATCGTTTGTATATTTTACTTTTTTGTTCGTGAACCAAATTGTTTTCATTGCATATATTTCTTGTATGAATGAAGTATTTAGTGTGTTTTTGTAACCTACTATATTTTTTATAGTGCCTCGTCAATATTAAGTAGGTGCATTAACATAAACTCAAAATATCCAAAAAAACTTGCAAACAAACCACAATTGGTAATGTTTCCTGCAAACTAAATGGATCAACTAATCCTGAAACGCAAAAAATAATAACTTGATTTACAGTACATTGTGATTAGTGGTGGCAAGCGTCCGCCACGTTGGCCCTTTATAGTATTTTTGTGATGGCATTCATCTAGTATCACTCCCATATCCAACATGAGTGAAACGACGATTTAACAAAATCTATCATCCTTGTTTATGCTGCAAGGAATACACTCACATACTTATAGACAATTCAGCTGATTCTTGCACATCTATTTTTTTTTTTATCCTAGCTCGGCAAAGTGACGGTAAGTGTAGCGCAATCCAAAATAAAACTGTCGACCAACCACAGAAAATGTGTCTATCGTAGGTCGGCAAAATTATGTCGGCCTGCCTAATTGCTTCTTCATACTCCGTTTAAAGGACCCCATATTATACGAAGGAGGGAACACGTGTGCTGGCAAACTATTCCACAGCTTGATGGTCCGGCAGAAGTAAGATTTTGCGAACTTTTTGTTATATAGAAACAATGATTGTGCCTGTCACATTAAATATGTCCTGTCACTATTAACACAAATGTCATGCTAGGACGGGTCTATCTATTCAAGCAAACACCTGAAAAAATACCGTCCTTTCTTTATACATCAGACATTAGCTAAGCCGAACAAGTTTTCCACAAGCACCTCATTATTCCGTCAGCGATGTATGACCAGACAACATAATTGTCCAAAATTCGCAACAATTACAATAGATTTGGTGACACGCGACAACGCCGCATTGTCGCACGCGACTTCACGACACACAACCTTGACATTCAACACCGAGCCTTTGGCAAAGGTGCCAAGAATTGAATGTTGCTTTCATCCGAGAACCAAGGTCAAGACAATTTATCGTATTTAATTATATTATGTGTATTTTATTTCTCTTTTGTACGGATTGTAAATAATATATTTATATTTCCTGCCTCGGTGGCGCAGTTGTAATGCGTAAGCGTTATGATTGAGGCTGACGATGAGGTCTCGGGTTCGATTCCTGGGTCGGGTAAAAGTTATATTGGGTTTTTCTATTACGAAATGCTCAGTATCAGCCCAGAGTCTGGAATTTAAGCCCGGTATGGCAATAGGCTTGCTCCCTGTCACATCATGGGACTGAGATACGCTCGGCGAAGTGGGGGTGTACTTGTTACACCTCTGCCTCTGAACCCGAGACCTTAGCGTCAACCTCAGTCGTAACGCGTACGCATTACAACTGCGCCACCGATGCAATCTAGTAATTAAAATAAGGCACGTGTAATTCATGGAAACAGTCATAAATTTAACGCAATACAGACATACTCTCAATTTAATTGAGATATAAAAATGTTGAATTAACCTGGTTTAAATAATTAACTTATAAATATTTATATAAGTTTTGCATAAATAATTGTAATTACAGGGAATTCGTTAATTACTCGTAAGTTAAAAATGTTTAATTATTTGTCTTCAAATACTGCAAATAAACGAAAGAAAATAATTTTCTTGCGTGATTTTATACTGTAAACTTTTTCTTCATAATAAACGGTTTTAAAATTTGCTTTTGTAGAGTAAAGCAAATACAAAAACGGATAAAAGGACTGGGTGTCGCCGGAAAAAACAGAAAACGAATAACGGCTAAAGGAAATGTGAAAATAGACGGAACGAGGAAGACACATTTTAAAGTGAGTCGCCTCTTCCCGTTGTAAAGTGATATTTGACCTGTTTACTTCCATTGCTAACTTTGGAATTATGCAATGTAAATTTGGGTGAAGTAGGTAAAGGTAAGTTAATCATTTAAAGAGTTTTTTAATTTTTTTTACTACTCAGATAGACAGATGAGGAAGCGACCCACCTGATGGTAAGTGGTTACCGCCACCCATGGACCTCAGCAATGCCAGAGCACAGCCAGACCGCTGCCTACCGTTACAGGAAGACTCTTTTTAAGCCTCGCTTAATGAAGGACAGGTCATAACACTCAGGAAACAACGATACAGGGAGTTCAATCCAGAGCTTGTATCAATTTGATCTTTTATCAGCTTGAAGGTCAAAACGAACGGGTCGCACGTCTGATGGTAGGCGCCACGCCTGCCTATAAACAGACACAACACCACATAGAACTATGAATTACAAAGCAAATGGTATTGGACTGTGTTTGTCACCCCGTGATAAAGTTGTTAAGTCTCAAAATGTTATGTTATTTCACTGACTTCTTACTTACGCACAACTGCTAGGCAGTAGAAATAAATAAGGCAGCGGTACCAACCCAGACGGCCTCTCGCATGCGAGGCGCCTACTACCTAGTGAATATTGGCTATAAATAGATGCTCGTAGTGTAAAGTATTGGAATACGGTCTCAATACAAAGGAAGCTCAAGATTGGGTGAAGTGGAAACGCCTAGTAGGAAGGCACATTCTGGCACTAGACCGAGTAGCAGTATAGTTATGTAGCAGACAGACGGCACTCGAGCAAATAACTCGTCTGTTATCATCCGTGCCCATGAACACCCCAAAAGGGAGATCATAAGTAGGTTGCCGACCCCTTTAAGGAAAGGTAGGGGGACTGAGAGGTCTGGAGGGTGATTTTTTGCGTCCAACATTTCACTGCAAGCCGCACAAAACGCAACAAGAAAGCTGATGCTGTCGGTTTTCTGAGATATTGGTACCACCCCGGTTGAGCTATCTCATTCGTGCCATAAACAAAACAGCATGGCTTTACCAAACAATAGTTTTAAAACTAATATTGCGTCGTAAATCAATTGTGCGAATATTCAACAACAGTCAAGTATTCAATAAAGGCGAACAACGGTAGGCGATAATCGCGTTAAAAACTAACTGTAAAACATCAAAGGCCTCCGAGAGTTAACTAGCTGCACTTTTAATACGGCTAGAAGGTCGGGGAATGGATTAGCCGGGAGCTGCACATGTTTATTTTAGCGGTATTGATTATTTCCTATTGTCTCGGAGCAGTTTTTAGGGTTTAATTGATTAAATAAATGATTATTTATGCTGTATCAGGTTAATATTAATTTAAACTGGACAATATCTTTCAAGGCTTTTAATACGTGCAGGTCGTGCATTACTAGATTATGAGAAGATATAAATCCTAGAAGATGAGAGATGATGTGATACAAGGTATCTAGTTGGTAAAAATCTCGTGCTCCGTGCCATCATTTGTTAGGAAGCGAATTATTTACAGACAAGTAGCAACTCTAAAACCAGTAAGAATACGGTGAGAACAATACGAATATCTATTAAAAACATACATAAGGTAAAGTGCCAAGTAAGCAAAATACAAATATAGTAATAACTGAAAGATACAATAAATTACAATACAAAATTTCATTCTTCTAAATTCCAGCGTTACAGCACTGGAGCACAAGTGTTTTATGTATATTCAACATGACGTTATATTGGCAACTGTCTCCAAGACTGAAATGTCGCTTCCTTGAATTTTGATTATGACGTAACGTGGACAGTTTGTAGCTCTTAGACTACACTGTCCCGTCGCTGTGGATCGATAGTAGAGGCGGCAGGCAAACTCAAGTTCAATGCAGATTCACAGTGTATACACAAAAGACTAGCCTAGGTATTGTTGCCGCACGTTTTAACTAAACTTCTTTTGTGTTTTCCTTACGTACGGAACGTTTCATTATTTATTTTTTTATGGAACAGGTCGGCAAACGAGAAAGTGGGTCACCTAATGGTAAGTGATCTCCACCGCCCATATACGCCCACAATACCAAAAGAATTATGGGTGCGTTGCCTACCTTGAAGGAAAGGGATAATTAAGGGATTGGGAAGGGGAGGGGGTTTGGGCCTCCGGATATCTCACTCACCGTACGAAACGCAGCAGCAAGCTGCTACTTTACGCCGGTTTTCTGTAAGACAGTGGTAATGACCCGGACGAGCCGGCCCATACATGCTGTAGACATACATGTAGATACAAACATTAGTGTCTACAGCGTCGCTCTACCACTCATTTCAGTTGGTTCTGATTTTTGTACCGTTCTTTTGACTGTGCTTCATAGCAATGTATTTATAGATAGCTGAGATATTTGTAAGGTCATTTTGGCAAGGCGTTACAACAGTGCGATTTAGTATAATAGGCACTGAATTTTGTGTGAAAGACCCAAAAATTTGGATATGTAAATTAGCTTTTTTTATGGCACAGGCCGGTTACTGAGCAAGTGTTTAACCTGATGGTAAGTGATCTCCACCACCTATAAAAGCCCACGATACCAGAAGAATCATGGACGCGATGCCAGCCTTCTGACGTTAAAGGGGACAAACTGGGGGTGGTGAAGAACAAAGAACTGTTACACCAGCAATCGACCCTCGAATCGAAATATACATACATACGCACTCACGCCTGTAATCCCCGAATGGGTAGGCAGAGATGTAATCAGTACAACCACATTTCGTCGAGCGCATCTCCGTCCCATAATGTGATAGGGGGCGAGCCTATCGCCATACCGGGGACAAATTCCAGACTCCGGGCTGATACTGGGGTATTTCGTAATAGAAAACCCCAATACCACTACCCGACCCGGGGATCGAACCCGAGACCTCAGCGTTGGCCCCAATCGTAACGCGTACACATTACAACTGCGCCACCGAGGCAGTCATCGAATCGAAATATGTTTCTTTTTTATAGCATAAGCCGGTAAATGAGGGAGTGCGTGGTAAGCGATCTCTATCGCCTATGAACAGTCAAAATACCTGAAAATTCATAGCGTTGCCGACCTTAAAGAGAAGAATTAATTAGGGTATGAACAGTCAAAATACCAGAAAAATCATCGCGTTGCCGATCTCAAAGAGAAGTTAATTACGGGATTGGAAAGGGGAGGTGGCATTTGAGCGTCTAGATATCTCACTCACTGTACGAAACGCAATAGCAAGTTGCTATTCAAGTCGGGTTTCTGCGAGACAGTGGTAACAACCTGGTCAAGCCGGCCCATTTATTTCATTTGTGGCTCTACCACTTTGAATGTTTAGTGTAATAAGCTGGTATATTTATGACAAAAGCTTTTTCACATCTATAATCGAGTTTCAAACTATTCAACTGATAAAAGGTGGAGATTCTGAATTCAACACGTAACATATTTTTTTAATTTTCTGTTTACTTTAACTGTGTATTGCTTCTGGTTGACATCCGTCGAACAACATCTAGGGTCCAAATGAAAACCAGCGCCAAGCACATGTTTGGCATATGCTGATTTGGATCCTTTTGGCGCGGTCGTGATGGGACATATACCGTCTACAGTGGGTGGGTATCTAGGTACCCCCCACCTACTACTTATAAAAATATTTTCTCTGCATCAATTGTTCATGTACCACCTAACGCCTGCCAATAAATGTTTTCTTTCTTTAAGTCCCGGCTTCGCCTTTTCAAAATTCTTATTTAATACTATGAAAGGAAACCGGTTTCGCTTATTTACCGAACAATTTTAACGTTCTTACAAAAACTAAGAGTTACAGACAGTTTTAATTGCAAATACTCTGGTCTCTCATAACTTACAAAAACAGTAGTTGAAAGATATGCTAACCTTGCAAGCGTGTGTTTTTGTAGGTGTCGTTGAAAAGTAAAGGGTTTTTGTGAACAAGCGGCCTTACTATTAACAAATAAATACATTAACTCTGTTGAGTTTAATTAATTTGTGTCGTATCTAGTACCCACACCTTTATAACAGACAGTCAACAGTCACATAGTCTTGATAACCACAATTCTAAGCTCTAGGTTTTAGAATAAAGAAGTAATCTGAGACAAGAGAATTGATAATGGTAATAAAATACATACTGTCTCATTGTTCTAGTGGTGGCGTAGATACTTGAGCTGAGAAACTGGTGAGGTTCAAAGGTTCAAATCGCATCCCAAATCACAATTTGTGTTTAAGTTTTAGATTCGAAAAGTCAGATGGAAGTTGCCTGGAATTTGTGTCCGATATGGACGATAGGATATCCTCTTCAGCCTCCGTGGCGCAGCGGGCGAGTAGCCGGCTGCGAAACGTGAGGCCGTGGGTTCGATTCCCACACCGAGACAAATGTTTGTCTAATCCACAAATATTTGTTTCGGGTCTGGGTGTTGTGGGACCGCAAGTCCTTCGTAGTTCCTGATACCCACGATACAGGTTAACCTAGTGTGGGGTCAGGACTATGTGTGTGACTGTTGGGTGTATTTATTGTTATTAGTATTATCTTATCGCTTCAAATACACTCGACTACGAGTAATACTAGTTACACCGTTGCCTATGTCTTCGGGGATACAGGAGTAAGATTATGTTATGTAATAGGATTAGTTTGAATGATATATATTTACTATTTTTTAAAGTGACGCTGCCTTTTGCTTAAACCTCCATCCACTTATAGATAATTTTATGCAAATTCCTTTTTCGCTTCTGCTTTTACTGATAAGCGAATAAGGTCATGTGATAAACGAAAGAATGCATCTCGCGAGATAAAATTCACGATGTTATCATCACGGAGATAACAGACGTTCGCAATCAATTTATAGATATGACGCAATAGGATTTTTGCGAGATTGTTTTTTTAACGGTAGGCAACGGCTTGACTTTGCGTTGGCAATGCTGAGGTCCATGGGCGGCGGTAACTGCTAACCATCAAGTGGGCCGCCTGCTCGTCTGTTTATCGGGGCAATAAAAAAGTGATAAAGCCGCCCTGTAGCTGATCCGACTCAAGCGTCGGTGGATGTCATTTTTTCGCCAGTCGGCTGGACTGTAGTTACATCAATCACTGCTGCGCCATTTCTCATGGAATGACGCAGTAGTGAGTGATGAATTTGGTTATGTTTATGTTTTTGTTGTGAGAAGTTTATACATATTACTAACACTAGTCTGTAAGAACATTGTTACTAACAAAATGGACACCTTGGTCTGAAATAAAGTCTTTATTATTATTTTATTTTACGGGAAACTCATGAAGTAGCGTTACTTCTACATTACATACAGTTAATGACGTTGCCGAAAGCCTAAACTTCAGGACCGACAGGGACTTTCTATATGGAGACCCGGAGGAAGGCGCCTTTGCATGTCCGTCCTCAGATAGCATGCCTTAACCCGCACCAAGTATATGTGGCAAGGAGCGCCATATTCAGATCTCGCCCTATACCAAATTATACTTCAGGCCTGCTAACCTTTATCTTTTTGTACTGCTAACATTCATATTATTGTAAGCAGCGATAGCTCAGCGGGAAGTGGTACCGACTGCCAAGACGAAATTCGCTGGTTCGAAACCAGTCCCAAGAGCATACCTCTGACTTTTCTAAGTTACGTGTGTATTCAATGTTAATTATCGCTTGCTTTAACGGTAAAAAAAAATATCGTGAGGAAACCTGCATAGGTGCCTGAAAATTCTCCATGAGAATTTCGATAGTATGTGGAGTCTGCCAGCCCGCATTAGGCCAGGTTGATAGACTAAGGCCCCACCCCTCTCATTCAGTAGCCCATGGCTGTGCACGTGCAGTAGCAGTGGGTTGATACCTGAGTTACAGCAGATACAGTAAAGGGTGTGTGGGAGGGGATAGTCTCCAACAATCATAATATATGACTCTGGTTACGTGTTCACTTACTATCAGGTGACCTACCTACTTGCACGCCTTAATTCTACGAAAATAGTAGTTCCCTCTACTAAAAAGTAATCCCGGGTTACGATCAAAATTCGATTTGTTCTGACAGACGTTTTCATAACCCTATAAATCGTAATCACAGACACCCAAAGGAAGTACCGGACAGTCGTAAAATGTTTATCCAAATAAACGAGGCTTCCAAGGCTCGGTGACACAGGACGGCGTGTCACCTATTCACGGTTGTCCGTTGAATATTCTATTGGTAGGCATGTAATTGTTTTATTACAGAAACACTCCACTGTAGACGAGAATACTATTTAAACGGATCAATGTGTTGTTCTAGCAGAGTTATATTCCTGAAGCTGGATGCTATGGCATTATCCAGCAGGATTTGGACCCAGTTCTGCCGTGTACCAAGTTACATTGAATTGATTTCGAGAAACTAAAGTTTGATATGGTTCAACCAGTTGTAAATGCCAGTTTGTGTTCGTCGCTCGAGAGTTTTGACACATTTTGAAGTTGTTTCTTTTTTTTTTTTTTTTTTACTAGCCCTTTATTATATACGTCCCACTGCTGGGCACGGGCCTCGTCTACTGAATGAGAGGGGTTAGGCCTTAGTCTACCACACTGGCCTAATGTGGGTTGGCAGACTTCACATACCTTCGAAATTCTTATGAAGAACATCTCAGGTATGCAGGTTTCCTCACGATGTTTTTCCTTCACCGTTAAAGCAAGTGATAATTAACAATTAATATACACATAACTTAGAAAAGTCAGAGGTGTATGCACTTGGGGCTGGTTTCGAACCTGCGACTTTCGTCTCGACAGTCCGTACCACTCCCCGCTGAGCTATCACTGCTTCTGCACACTATTTATTAATATTAATTGATATATTCATTGAAATGTTTACGTACAGGACAGTAGCATTCCATTCACATTTTTAAATATGATTACCAAAATAGTACCACCCATTAAGCGACTTTATTTCTACAGCGAATTTGAAATTCACAGGAAGATATGTCCTGTTCTATTAGGTCACAATAATATCGACACTACATCATAACTAAGTAGGTAGGTAGGAACTGTAAGTGAAACAGCTTGTGTAACGGAGTAGTACAAACGGTAGGACTAAATATTTGACTATGTCTTATTTTATACATTATTTAAGATGCACCCGACAATAATACGAAAAAGAAACTGTTTTGCGAAAACAGAATTAAAATTGAGTAAAAAATGAGGCGACAGTTCATGTTTTAAATATTGGTATGAGCAAAGGTTGATGCGTAGTGGGAAAGTCTCACTATCTCTCTCGCACGTGTGCACCACTAATGGCGTAACCTGTCTTGTGACGTCACACGACATGTAGTGCATCCTTTTTTCGTCATTTGACAATTACCCCCTCCAGCAGATTTAAATAGCTTTTAACTTTTTTATTTTGATTTCATTTATATAGTTCTTTCAATAATAGATTTTGGGGAACGTAACATAATGAGTAAAATGATAAAAATAATCGAGTCAAATACCCTATTACTATAGCTAACAATACATGTCGCAATTATAAT
Source organism: Mimas tiliae (assembly GCA_905332985.1). NCBI lineage: Eukaryota > Metazoa > Arthropoda > Insecta > Lepidoptera > Sphingidae > Mimas > Mimas tiliae. The sequence continues at coordinate 838,052 of HG995243.1, forward strand.
TAAGCACTTAAGTTGATTTCCTTGATCTAGTGGCAGCACAAATGGATTTTGTATTGATAGAACCTAATTTCGTGTGCATATCGGAAAGGCAGTTTCGTATGTGTGTGTGACAATAGATTCGTCTCCATTATCATAGAATCAAGGTACCGTTGGCGGAATGTAGGTGGTTAGGTGCACACTGCACTCATTGCAGTTCAAAGTTCAAATCCATCGGGGTTATAAACATACCATCACGCAGGTGCAAGTCTATTTTTAACCGACGCAGAAAGAATGTTCTCAGTTCGAAGTGTGCAAATATTTTACTATTCGTTTTTAGTAAACCACAGGCATATTTTTATTCACAATAATCTGATTATAGTGTTTTTTTTTATTCGGTAAACCATACCTTACTGTTCGTCTCGGTACTTTAATATACAAAAAAAACCATCCTTATGATAATAAAATTGGAGATAAAAGAATAGCCAACCCCTTTCTTATCCCTTTTCTTTAAGGTCGGCAACGCGCCCATGCTTATTTTAGTATTGCGGGCGCACATGGGCGTTGGAGATCACTTACCATCAGGTGCCCCACTTGCCCGTTTACCGGCCTATACAATAAAAAAAAAACTAAAACATTACCCACTAAATCATTAATGAATAAAAGTGCAATAGCACCGGCTAGATAGGTTACATATTTTCTGTCGCTGCAGATTTTCGAGTCGTTTTTACTATTGTTAAAGATTTTTATAGGAAAACTGAGCAACCAAGTTGGCCATGAAGAGTAGACACTAGAGCTCGAGACACGCGAGGGCAGCTGGTCAGTCGCCAAGGTCACGAGTAACATGAGAGCATCAGTTTCTGATGAATCCGTTACAGGGCCAGTAAAGGGCTCGAGGATTGTGACTCGGATTACTGGCACAGGGCCGCAAGAAATATGACCTTGTGCTTAATACCTGTTAGAGGATAACAAAGTCCTTCATCGGCTTAAACTGGAATTAATTAGACATGGTAGTTTTTAGCAAAACTGATTTTTGGTTTATATTATTCAGAACTCCGTATTGACGTGGTTATACTAGAACTGATTTTCGCTCGTGGCCCACTTAACATTTCAGTTAAATATTAACCCGTCCGAGCCGACCCATTCATGCTACATATATACCAAACTGTCTACAGCGTAGAACTACCAGTTAGGTTATCCGACATTAGGACGTTTGGAAATATCCGGATTCTGCCAGCGTGGCCTGACGGGCGCATAAATTCATAGAACTAGATTCTATGCCTTGACAAGGCCGCGTGATTTACTACCATGATATATTCAGTAATAACGTTTGAAGTTATGTTTAGCGATGACAGAATGTGGACTAGTGTAATGTTAATGTGTGATTGTGACATCTGTAGACATTGGCCTCGTTGCGACTCGCACATTACTATCATGGTTAAGTAGATTTGTAAGGTGACCGAGACTACTATTTCTTTACTTGTATTATCATGAAGAAAATACTATATATAATATATACTAAAAGCTTGAAATTAGTAGGTAGTTTAATAGTGGGGCAAACTACTATAATGGTAAGTCCTTGTAATTAAAATTACAGTATCTTTCGCTTGATTTTGCAGAAAATCTGATTACAAATTTACATTGTTTTGAGACCTAAGTATTTAGCCGTTGACTATTCTATGTACCAAACACTGATAAAATTAACATTGAATATAGAGAACGGCTACGTAGTACGTGGTATTTCATCTTAAACTTAAAGACTTGATCCCGGCTGTTGTCAACTGACCAATTAAGCCAAGTCGGAGGCCTTCGGGCGGATTCGGGCCTTTTGATTTGATTGTGCACTTAAAGCGGGTGAAATTGAAGAGCGCAGTCCAGTGCCACGCACTGCTTTGTAAACCGAAGTTCTGAGTGGTTTAGTTTCTATTCATGGGCAAGTATGGCGCTTACCACCAGACGAGCGATCTGCTCGTCTCTTCATGCAGGGGAATTAAAAAAATATTCAAGCTCATCGCATATGTATTTCCATATTTATGTATTTGTTATTTATTTAAGTGTCCGGCGCAATCATCATTCGGTTGTTTCAGAGTTGCTCTATAAGCTCTATAAAGTTCATCATGCGACAGCCTCCATGACATTATGCACCTTAGCAATTGACAAAACACATATTGCATTTTATTGCGACACACGAAGTCGGTGCCCACAACGGACACACAAGTAATAAAACAACGTACATACAAAATGCATTATTCCTATTTGTATATACTCGTACGATCCCGCAACATCAATAGGGTAGTTTCCTATATTGAATTTTATACATTATTTTATAAGTAACAGAAAATGATACACAAAAGAAACCCTTTTATTAAAACACAATCAAAATTGGTTCAGAAATGTGCCCGCAGTTATGATTTTAAATGTTGGTATGAAGACAAGTGGGTGCGTAGTAGGGATATCTCACTATCTCGCTTGCACTCGTGCACCATAATGAACATTTTACACGGTGACGTCAAAGGTTGCATCGTCTGTCATTTGACAATTATCCCCTCTACAGGATTTGAATGGCTTCTAACTTATTTATTTTTGGTCCGATTTATGAAATTCTTTCTGCAATATATTTTGAGTAACGTAACTTATTTATGTAAATAATGAAAAAAATCTAGTCAACTACCCTATTCTGTTATCATATCAGGGTTTATTTTTACACATCTGCAGCGCACTTGTGCTAATTTGACACAAAGCTGTGTGAATAATAATACGCCGGCGGCGGCGTCGTGTGCCGGGTCGGTCACTTCCCTATAACATGGTTGAGGCCGATTATGGCTGGCACATGCGTCATACTCGTGAACGCGTGCTGCTTGTGTAGACTGGTCTGCTCAAACTGTTATTTTTTGTCAGTAGTTTTACTTCATAGTCATATTTATTCATTGTGACCTTGGGGATAATGCTCAATAATCATTATTTAATGTTATAATATTCCTCTTTACATAAATTGAGCTGCTCTAACTCAAATTAAATTGTATTAATGTAGTGCAAATATTGTAAATCAGTTTTGAAAAGAGCATCGTTAAAGTTTCTTGTCCGTTCTTCTCTAGCGAAACAGCATTCCGAACTGGCGGTAGAGTTAACATTTGACTGAATCCAAATGTTTTATAACATTTCATGGATGCAATAAATAATTTGAATTTGAATAAGATTCGTATGTTGTGGGTATCAAGAACTACAAGAGATTCTGCCTCAACACCTAGACGTGAAACAAATATTCATAAATCAATATACAATTCTCTTATATAACACACTAGCCTTTGCTCGCGGCTCCGTCCGCGTGAACGGCCTTCTCCGGGATAAAAAGTAGCCTATGTTACTCAGTGATAATGTAGCTTTCCAACGGCAAAATAATTATTGAAATCGGTCCAACAGTTTTTAAGTTTATTCGTTACATCCAAAAATACATCTTTCCTCTTTATAATATTAGTATAGATTGACAAAAAACCTGGATTTAAAATGTAGTTAAATTCTTCGACGCTGGAATTTATTAATTTTCTGCATAGGCGCTCACACCCGTAATAGGGTAGTTTCCTATATTGAATTTTATACATTATTTTATAAGCAATAGAAAATGATACGCAAAAGAAACCCTTTTATTAAAACACAATCAAAATTGGTTCAGAAATGTGCCCGCAGTTATGACTTTAAATGTTGGTATGAGGAAAAGTGGGTGCGTAGTAGGGATATCTCACTATCTCGCTTGCACGCGTGCACTATAATGAATATTTTACACAGTGACGTCAAAGGTTGCATCGTCTGTCATTTGACAATTACCCCTTCTACAGGATTTGAATGGCTTCTATCTTATTTATTTTTGGTCCGATTTATAAAATTCTTTCTGCAATAGATTTTGAGTAACATAACTTATTGATTGAAATAAAACTAGTTTATACGGATTTTATCGCGGTTTAATTTTTATTTTAGTCCCGACGTTTCGAAAGCTTTTCAGCCTTCGTGGTCACGGGAGAGACTGAGGTGTAGGTCGTCTCGAAAAGTTAATGTTACAATGGCTACCTTCATTTTAAAATTATACATATATATTCAATTATTTAAAAAGTTAGTTGACACTAGTCCGATCTACGCAGAAAGAGCTCACGGTATCTTGAGGTCTGGCAGTTGGTCTTTTGGGTTCTGATTTAATTAAATGTATAATTGGATCCCAGGCTTGTGCAAGCTTCCAACCATCTTCTCTATTGAAATTTGGGTGTTTCTTAATTTCAATAGCCTCGCGAATCATCCTAGGTAGGAATCGGTGTTCTTTGGCATTGTAACATTAACTTTTCGAGACGACCTACACCTCAGTCTCTCCCGTGACCACGAAGGCTGAAAAGCTTTCGAAACGTCGGGACTAAAATAAAAATTAAACCGCGATAAAATCCGTATAAACTAGTTTTATTTCAATGTGTAATATTCGCGTAAACCTAAGAAATCACTATAACTTATTGATTTAAATAATAAAAAAAATCTAGTCAACTACCCTATTCTCGAAGAGGTAGGCAGAGGTGTAACCAGTAAACCCGTATTTCGCCGAGCATATCCCCGTCCCATGATGTGATAGGGGGAGAGCCTATCGCCATGTCTGGTACAATTCCAGAGTCCGGGCTGATACTGAGCATTTACTTCGGGCTGATACTTACCACGGAAGTAGAGATGCGGGCTGAAGCTAATATTTTTTTTTTATTTTTTTTATTAGCTTGAACGATGAGACGAGCAGGTCGCTCGCCTGATGGTAAGCGCCACGCCTGCTCATAAACAGAAGCAACGCTACACAGAACTTTGAATAACTAAGCACTGCATAACACTGGACTGCGCTCGTCACCCCGAGACATAAGGTGTTAAGTCTCATAATGCCCAGTAATAACACTGGCTTCAATGTCCTTCACACCGGAACACAACAGTGCTTACACACTGTTGCTTGGTGGCAGAAATAGACAAAGCGGTGGTACCAACCCAGCCGGCCTCTCGCAAACGAGGGACCTACCACCTTGTGAATATACTAGCTTTAGCTTTACAATCACAGACCACATGCTTTTCTTTGTTGAAGGACGAGAGTTCTTGCGATAATTTGCTAACCTCCATCGAATCCGGACATTCACCAAGATGTGTGCACAAATGCGATTCACTTCTGTGTCTTTATTTTTTTTTATTGGCTTTCGAAGGCAACCGAGCTGACGGCCCACCTGATGGTAAGTGGTCACCGTCCGCCATAGATGTTGACAATGCCAGGGGCACGAGCCGTTGCCTACTGTAGAACCTGACTTGCTACTATTCAACCAAATATGTTGAATTCGACTTAATATTGCGAAAACAGCGACCATTTCTGAGCAAGCTGAACGTTGCTATGTCTAAGTATGTACTAACCATTTTTTTATAGCATAGGCCTCACCTGGGGTCACCTGGTGGTAACTCCACCGCCCATGTACGTCCAGAATACCAGAAAAATCACGGGCGCATTGCCGACCTTTAAGAAAAGGGATAATAAAGGGATTGGAAGAGGAGGGGATTTTGGCATCCGAATATCTCCATCATTTGTTAAAAAATAACCTAAAAAAAACAAAAAAAGATCGACATTGATTCGAAAAAGATTTTAAGTGTCTTAATGGTCGAACGGTTCAAATAGTCCCAGGAATCATGTCGACTGAACCCAGTATTAAAATAACAATGTATTAAAATCGATCCTTTTAGGCCCTACGATGAGCCTGCCAGCCTTGGCCCTACGGCCCCACAGACAGACACAGATAAAGGGGCCAAACTTATAAACACCCCTCTTTTTTTGGTGTTTAAAAACATCTATTAACTTTGCCAGGTAAAAACGTCTTGACAAAACAATAACAGTTACTTGTCGACGTCATTACGTCATCATACGTCATCAACAAATTATACACAACTAACAATTATCGACTTAACGTTACGTAAATAATGGTACGGCAATATGTTATTGTTGTCGATGATTCATTTTCAACAAGCTGTTCGTGCCCGGCGTTGCCTGAATCACTTGCATGTCTTTATCTCCAGTGGTTTAAGGCTGTGTGTTGTCTGTTCATACAAACACGCCATCCGACGGATTTTCTTTCATACAAACCTTGACAAATACGAATATAACAAGAAAAAACACCCAAATCGGTCGAGCCGTTATCAAGTGTTGATCTTTCATACGAGCGGAAATTTCATTTTTATTTATGTAGATTTGTAAGTACCTACAATAAATACAATGAAATTGTCTATACTAATATTATAAAGATTAAAAATTTGATTATTTGTTTGTTTGAATTGAATTGGCTCCGAAACTACTGAACCGATTTAAAAAAATCTTTCACTGTTGGGAAGCTACACTATCCCCGGGTGACATAAGCTACTTTTTATCCCGGAAAAGACCGTTCACGCGGGCGGAGCCGCGACCAAAGGCTATGGTTTATAACTTATAAGACAATAACTTTTTTATCCTGTATAATAGCAGGTACATTAAGTACAGTGACGTCGAATTTTATAAATAGCGACCGTCAAAAGACATTACATCTCTCGAAGGTCGCCAGAACGACGTTACTGGCTGACGCCGGAACGAGCCACTATTGTGTGTACTTCACCATACAGGTACTGTGGTCGCTATTTGTTTTTTTATAATAATAATATAAGTTATTTATTGCCAAAAATAAGATTAAAACAGCTATCTAAAAAATAAACAGTACAGACAAAAAAATGGCAAAAGGACATGGCTCAGCTGATGCTGCTTAGAGCGGAAACCCTAAGCAGCTCTGATTTTCAGCCATTTCTGACTCCCTTAGGTGTTGTGCGGGGTGCTTAGGACTTACTACAATATAAACCAAATAGAATCCATATAACAAAATTAAATTCTGCAGGCAAATAATAATATTTAGTTAAATCTTACTGACAATGGCTTAAAATATGTAAGGCTTTCTAACCTCAAGATATATTTTTGTTTTGTTAATTACGAATATTATGTGTCACCACTCAACACCAAACAAAGAATCGAAAACCACAAAGGACAGCAGGAAAACACAAATATCTGACGTTTAGTCACAAACCGTCCTCAGTGACGCAGTTGCCGAGTAGCCGGATGTGAAAAGAGTAGCACATTTGAACCCTTCAGACTAATATGTTTGCGTGATCCTCAAATACTTATTTCAGATCTAGGTGTTTTGGCAGTGAGCCAATCATTCCCATTAGGAATCTATTAGATAACTAGCTTTTGCTCGCGGCTCCGCCCGAATGAATTGACTTTCCGAAATAAAACGTAGCCTATAATCGTCTCCAGGGTCCCATCTATCTCTACATCAAAATTCATCAAAATCGGTTCAGTGATTTAGGCGTGAAAGCATAGAAATAGATTCGAATAGATTTTTTTTTCATAAAAGTATCCTATGTTACTTCTTATACATAGGTATAAGATGCATATAGAATATGTGTACAAAGTTTCATGATGATCGGTTAAGTAGTTTTCGCGTGACAGCGTAACAAACAAACTTACATTCACATTTATAATATTAGTATGAAGTATGATAACCCAGGACATGATTGTTTTAGCACAGGCTAGGAACAGTACAAGCTTTTGTTCTTCGCACTGCCCGAGTGAACAGCCATTTCCTGAGTAAAAAGTATCCTATAACCGGGATAAAAAGTAACATTTAACCGTCTCCAGATCCCATCTATCTCTGTACCAAATTCATCAAAATCGGTTAAGTGATTTAGGCATGAAATTTGCATTTATAATACGAGTATAAAGTTGGGATAAAGTTATGAACCCACGATACAAAACTCTCTATGGGGGTTAGAAGCGAGAACTGGGTCAGTGATTGTTGTATATATTTAAAATTTCTGACACACATAACCATACGCAGGAGAAGCTTTGAACGAAACGACAGTCGAGCACTGGGACATCTTACGTCACTCGTCTAACAAGTTGGCTTACGGCAGCGACATTTGCGCTAATTGAGCTAATTCTAGATGAGCGCATTAGTCAATTGCCGGTGCTTCCGAATGCAGCAATAGGTCATTGCACTATGATTACGAATGTACGCATTTTTATCCTCTTGCGGGATTACATACATTACATTACATACATTAATGAAGATTAATTTATAATTTATCGATATTGTAGGTAATTACAGCTCCGTGGCGCAGCGGGCGAGTAGTCAGCTGCGAAGCGAGAGCCCGTGGGTTCGATTCCCACACCGAGACAAATGTTTGTGTGATCCACAAATATTGGTCTTGGGTCTGGGTGTTGTGGGACCGCAAGTCTTTCGTAGTTCCTGATACCCACGACACAGGTTTACCTAGTGTGGGGTCAGGACTATGTGTGTGACTGTTGGGTGTATTATTATTTATTATTATTATTACTGCTACAATAACTTTAAAAGGGGCTATAGCTTAGCGGGAAGTGGAAAGTACTGTCGAAACAAATCATTTAAATTCCACTTCCTTACGTATTTCTAGTCTCGAGTTTATAAATAGAATCTTGACTACTTTGGACTATTTGCGTTCATAGCCAGTTGCACATACTAATCGGTAATACAAATTATTTATTGAATCCATAAAATACACACATAAAATATAATACATACATAAAATACATCATTTAGATTCAGTCAAATTTTAACTCTACCGCCAGTTCGGAATGCTGTTTCGCTAGAGAAGAACAGACAAGAAACTCTAACGTTGCTCTTTTCAAAACTGATTTACAATATTGATACTACATTAATACAGTTTAATTTATGTTAAAGCAGCTTAGTGTATGCCAAGAGGAACATTAAAACACAAAATATTTTAGCATGACTCCCATGACCACGATGATAATAATGGAATACCACCTACCACTCATCATCTTAGCTCCTCTGTGCTTCGGAGGGTACGTAAAAATTCGGTCCAATGCCAATGTAATGTCCAAACTGCGTGCCAGTGTCGATCCTGGTGCACAGGAGTTACAGTGGCGGGTGTGTGGGTGGAATAGTCTCGTGCCCGTAAGCAATCTATCGATAGACAGAATATTGGGGATGGCCATTAGCCAACTCGGAGGCCTTCAGGCGGCCTGAACACTTAGACATTAGATTGGCTATCTATAAGAACAACATTGCTAGTAACTTATCCCAGTATATCGTGAATCTAGTATATTATTAGGTATAAAGTGTTGAATGCGGTTTCCATCAACCGGTTTTGTCATGTGATAATGTATTTCAAGGTCTTGATGTTTGTATTGAACTTGATGTTTTTACAACTGGACTTTGTTTCAATAACAAATAAATAATGGATATTTGTTTTTTACCGTATTTAAGTGTCAGTATCCATTCATTACCATGGATGTACACAAGGTTCTGGGGCTTATTTAGCATTAGCTTTTGCCTTCGCTCGTGGAAAAGTTATTTTCTTTGTAAAAATTTTGATGTTGTAATTTTTAACTTCCGACAAAAAATAGGGTTTTTTTTTTAAAGTGACGACTACTCTGTCTATCTTTCTGTGTATCTGTGGCATTGTAATGCCTAAACCAGTGGGCAGGTTTTAATGCGATTTTTAACCTTTATCTTTTTCGAATTGATATCGTGGGTAATATGGGTAGGTTATTTGAATAGAAGCACTTTATTACTCCAGTCGAACCGGCACATTCATACCGAGACCGAAAACAAAACTGGTTAGTGGCTATAGTGTAGATCTGCCACATCCATCGAGAACTAAAATAATATTCATCATGATAGTGTAAGTTGCCTAGTGTATTTTGATGATGCTATGTATAATATGTATATCTACATAAGTTGATAATATGGGTTGTGATGATCGAAATAAGATGACAAAAAACATAACTAAAGCAAAAAAAATACCCTACCAAAACTCTGTGCAAGGGGGCGGGGCTATAAAAGTCTGTGCAGCTCGTTCATTCATTAACTCATAAAAAAATATTCATGGTCTCTTGTTGACACTTAAAACGTCTAATTTTTGCGCAGTGCAGAACGTCGTATCTCGATTTGGAAATTTAATATTTAGACATTAACTTTTATGAAATAAAGTTGATTTTGAAAGTTCATTAATTTTTGTTGCGTGTATGAGTGTTACGTGTGATTTTACCTTTGCATGTGTAAGTAAGTGGAGCCGTATTTTTGGCAGATTCATATGAATGAGAGTTATATCGTTCTAGTTATTTATTTGTGATACCTAAATAACATAGTTATGTCTTTGTACTGACTGGTCATATGCCCTATTTTAATTGCCTACATGGTAAATAAACGATTTTATTCTTTACTCTTTAAATAATAAATAAATAAATAAATAAATAATACACCCAACAGTCAAAAAAAAAAAAAAACTTTATTGTACATCAAATACAGTGATACAACTTAAAAAATAGTCTCTGACCCCCAAACTAGCGTAGATGTATGTCAGGGGTCAGTCACCTTCCCAGTAAGTGTATAGTTATATTATATTTAATGACAATAAAAGTAAAGTATATGCCCAAAAAAAATGTATATACATATATATATTCACACATACCATATTCTAATAACTGCATGCAGAGTGTTTGTGGGTGTGTGTATGTATGTGTGTGTGTCTGTCTGTAAGTGCGTGTGTGTGTGTGTGTGTGTGTGTGTGTGTGTGTGTGTGTGTGTGCGTGCGTGCGTGCGTGAGTGCGTTAGTGAGTCACACACATAGTCCTGACCCCACACTAGGTTAAACCTGTATCGTGTGTATCAGGAACTACGAGGGACTTGCGGTCCCACAACACCCAGACCCGAGACAAATATTTGTGGATCAGACAAACATTTGTCAAGGTGCGGGAATCGAAACCACGGCCTCACGCTTCGCAACCGGCTACTCGCCCGCTGCGCCACGGAGGCTGTCAAAGATAGATTATTACAGTACTTGTGCTAAACACGTCCTTTGCTAAAAGGCACTCCAGAGCACACGATGTGCATTGTACCAGAGGGTTGGTAAAGAGGACTCGGTGTTCGAAGCTTCCCCATTGTGTTATTACGGGAGCGGTAGTGCCCTTCTTTGTGGTTTTAATGCAGTTTTTTGCTTCCATAAAAGAGTATAAGCAGAATGGACTGTCTAAACGTAAACAATGACTATTTTATATATATCAATGTGTTTGTTACAGATAAATATATATCTACACTTCTCCTTATAAACTTTAAATAAGTATGCCTAATCTCATAATCCACTGTGCGAACAATATCAGCGAAGGACAGCCTCCGTGGCGCAGCGGGCGAGTAGCCGGCTGCGAAGCGAGAGGCCGTGGGTTCGATTCCCGCACTGAGACAAATGTTTGTGTGATCCACAAAAAAATGTTTCGGGTCTGGGCGTTGTGGGACCGCAAGTCCCTCGTAGTTCCTGATACCCACGACACAGGTTAACCTAGTGTGGGGTCAGGACTATGTGTGTGACTGTTGGGTGTATTATTTTATTTTTATTAAAAAAAATGGGTATAATATAGTTTTCTTTTCAAATAATCATATATACAGAAGATAAATAGACCCGACTGCCTCGGTGGCGCAGTTGTAATGCGTACGTGTTACGATTGCCGACGCTGAGGTCTCGGGTTCGATCCCCGGGTCGGGTAAAGTGGTATTGGAATTTGTGCCCGGTATGGCGATAGGCTCGCCCCCTATCACATAAGGGACGGAGATACGCTCGGCGAAATGTGGGTGCACAGGTTACACCTCTGCCTACCCCTTCGGGGATTACTGGCGTGAGTGCGTATGTATAGATAAATAGATTCCCAATAAAGTTAGAACGCAAACTATCATCACCATATATTTTTATTGCGAATATTAGTTATACGCCATATATTTCATGCGTATCAACGTTTATAGAAAATGGTTATGGGCCATAAACAATGACCATGATGGCCGTATCGATATAATTGCTTTGTTATAGCCATCAACGGTTATTATATTTTGCTACATTGTATCATGAGTGATGGAGTGTAAGTGGGCCACCATCAAAGCCAACCTCACCTGCTCGTGGTACACTCTGCTGATTAACGGAGGAAGCAATGGCGAAACTTGGTTCCTGTTGCGGGTTGTGGGGGTCAGACGGCAGGTCGCCCCATATAATACCAAATACACCGTCAAATCACAGTATTATCATTAGTAATAAGTGGATATTGTTGTTAGTAGTATAATAAGTAAGAGTATTGTACTTATGTGTGTGTTTTTTTTATGGTATAGGCCGGCAAACGTGCAAGTGGGTCACCTGATGGTAAGCGATCTCCACCGCCCATGTACGCCCACAATACAAAAGAATTATGAGCGCGTTGCCGACCTTAAAGGAAAGGGATAATAAGGGATTGGGATGGGCAGGGGGATTTGGGCCTCCGGATATCTCACTCACCGTACGAAACGCAGCAGCAAGCTGCTACTTTACGCCGGTTTTCTGTGAGTCAGTGGTAACGACCCGGACGAGCCGGCCCATTCATGCTGTAGACAAAATTGTCTACAGCGTGGCTCTACCACTCAGAAAAAATTCTATTGTACTACTGTTTTTTATCCCGAAATAAAATAAAATTAAAAATCATGATTGGAAGGCAGACCTTGGCATTAAGCCGGTATAACACCAGGCAGAACGAGATATCGTATCATGTACTATGTTTACGTGATCTTGTGACCTACATGTATTTCTATAAATATCATCTTGGATTCTAATTGTAGCTGTTCGCCTTTAAATCGTTTTTTTTTGTGGCAAAATGCGTGATTTGAACAATGAAGAGTTGTCCGGGATTGGAGATTGTGCCACATGATGAGATCAAAAGCTCGCCGAACTGTGAGTGTACTCGTTGCACCTCTCCCTACCCTTTCAAGGATACAGGTGTGAGCTTTTCTATATTTACAAAATATCTAGCGTTTGCACAAACAATGCGTTCATTATAAATAATATTAAACGCAATACTAAAACTCAATTGTTCCTAACGGCTTTCCGTGTCCAAAATAAACGTAATTGGTCTCCGGTGGCCAGTTTATCTTTAGTACTTTAACAAATAGTGTAATTATAATTTGATACGGAAAACTAATGAAATAACTCATATATTAACGATTTTTGACGGAAATTGACAAAAGATAAATTCAATTTACTTTACGCAAAGGTATAAAAAAACAAAAACTTTGTTTAAAATAATATATATTGATGCTATAAATATAAAATCCCCTTTGTTTTATATACTGTTCCACTGCCCGACACGTGCCTCCACTACTGACAAGCTAGGTCTTTCGTCCATCATTCTGACCTAATGTTAAGTCTTCAGACTTTATATACCTTCCAAAATCTTATGGAGAACTCCCGCATAAGTATGCAGATTTCATCACGAATTTTAAAAAAGAGCAACGTTAGAGTTTCTTGTCCGTTCTTCTTTCGAAACAGCATTCCGAACTGGCGGTAGAGTTTAAATTTTAATAAATCTGAATGATATATAACATTTTATGGATTCAATTAATATTTGCATTTTCAATTCACTTTTCCTTCTATAAAAGTTAAATCAACATTATCTTTGACGCAATAATCTGCCCAGCATGGTTGTTACCAAATGTAGAGTAGCTCAAAACAGTTAGGAACCTAGGTTTATTGATACTAGATCATTTGTAAACATTCCCATCAATTTATCCAGGTGTCCAGAAATGAAAACCTCAGATCAGGTGTGGCACGGTAATATAATGAGAGGCTTCAGCAATAGAACGTTATAGGTGAATAGTCACAGAAAACCGGCGTAAAGTAGCAGCTTACTGCTGCGTTTCGTGCGGTGAGTGAGATATCCGGAGGCCCAAACCCCCCTCCCCTTCCCAATCCCTAAATTATCCCTTTCCTTTAAGGTCGGCAACGCGCCCATGATTCTTTTGGTATTGTGGGCGTACATGGGCAGAGCAGATCACATACCATCAGGTGAAAAAAAATATAGATATCACCGCACAACGCATTAACAAGTTGGGATTCCATCCCGATCTGGATGGAAGGCGTGCCTCAACAGTGCGATTTGCACGGCGTTCTCTTCCCAGTAGAGCACTCTTGTGGAATCAATCAGCTTCCGCTTGCGATACGATTTAGGAGCCATCAAAATAGGAGTCTATTTGTTCCTCAAAAGACGCATGAACCTCTTGTATTATGGATGTTTATGGGCTGCAGTGTTCACTTTCCATCAGGTGATCCATCTACTCGTTGGTCCCAAGTGGAATTATGACATTATTTTTCTTTATTTCTATAATATAATGAGAAAAACAGAACCGTCTAAATATAGCATACGTGTCCAATGTCTACCTCGTTAGAGACATGGGCGCGTGGAGTAACAGTATGTACAAGATCACAAATCTTATTTATAGCGTCTAGACTTCAACCCGGCTCTAAGCGCAGTGCGTGTGGAATGCAGTGCATCCTAATATATCCTACCAGACAAGTCTGTAGGGGTTTTCATTGAGCAGGTCAGTATGTTCATTACTCCAATAAGGATTATTACGAGCAAGTGGGTCACCTGATGATAAGTGATCTACACTGCTTATGAACATCAACAATACCTGAAGAGTCATAGATGCGTTGGAATGTGTTCAGTTTGTGCTGCTTTCGATTAAGGTTTTTGCGACTGACTACCTCGCTGACGTCAAATAGTCTGAAGGTATTTTTCAACAGCATACGAAAATAAGTCGAGACTGGGTTAAAGCGAAACACAGTAATTTTAGAATCATTATTTCTTATTTAGATGTTGGGGCCAGGAGATTTTGGATAGCAAACATATCAACGTCTGTATTTTGACAATAAGGATGTCAAGCGGGTGAGACATAGTGGCCATCAGAGCCATACAACCAGACAAACGACCTTTGCCGGTGACTTCTAAAACATAAATTATCTGGTCGATTTATTTTTTATTTTTTATAGTATAGGCCGGCAAACGAGCAAGTGGGTCACCTGATGGTAAGCGATCTCCACCACCCATGTACGCCCACAATACAAAAGAATTATGGGCGCGTTGCCGACCTTAAAGGAAAGGGATAATAAGGGATTGGGAAGGTGAGGGGGATTTGGGCCTCCGGATATCTCACTCACCGTACGAAACGCAGCAGCAAGCTGCTACTTTACGCCGGTTTTCTGTGAGACAGTGGTAACGACCCGGACGAGCCGGCCCATTCATGATGTAGACAAAATTGTCTACATCGTGGCTCTACCACTCATATCTCATATCGATATCGTAAATCGATATTTTCGTGCAAGTTTTAAAATTAATATTATGATGTAAATTTCATAAGCCCATTACTTCAACAGGCAGTCTTATTCTACCTGCCTCTATCCCACTCGCAGTGGGGTCGGCGCAACATGCATTTTAACACAAGTTACAGAAAGATTTGGCTTGTAATTTTCACGACCGGCCGCCTGCCTGACGCCAACCCCTTTGGGCAGAAAACACCCAGACCCGAAACATGATATTTGTGGATCACACAAACATTTGTCGCGGTGCGGGAATCGAACCCGCGGTCTCTCGCTTCCGAGCCGGCTACTCGCCTACTGAGGCTGTACTATTCTGTATTAGTTCAACAGGCAGTACTATTATAAACTCTTTTCCGGAATAAAAAGTAACCTATGCCCTAATGCAGGTCAATTTCTACCTGTGTGCTAAATTTCATCCAAAATTAAGTTTGTTACGCTTTCACGCGAAAACTACTTAACCGATCATCATGAAACGTTTTACACATATTCTTGGAGGTATAAGAAGTAACATAGGATACTTTTTAAGAAAAGAAAAATAAATATTTGTTTGTAACGCTTTCAGGCCTAAATCACTGATAGATGGGGCCCTGGAGACGGTTATAGGCTACGTTTAATTCGGAAAAGTCTATTCATGCGGGCGGAGCCGCGAGCAAAAGCTAGTACAAGATAAATAGCAATTATTTTCAACTCGATGTAGCTTCGCGCATGACAATGCTCACAAGCTCGGCGTCAACAGAGCGAATCGCGGCGCAATTCAAGGGCAATTAAAAATGCAATGTTTGTTTTCATACGAATACCAGATAACGCTTTATTTTTAGTAACTGTATACTTTTGAGCAGTGATCGCTCAGCGGGGAGTGTTATGGACTGTCGAGACGAAAGTCGCAGGTTCGAAACCAGCCCCAAGTGCATATACCTCTGACATTTCTAAGCTATATGTGTATTAATTGTTAATTATCCCTTGCTTTAACGGTGACGGAAACATCGTGAAGAAATCTGCATACCTGAGAAGTTCTTCATAAGAATTTCGAAGGTATGTGAAGTTTGCCAACCCGCATTAGGCCTGAGTGGTGGACTAAGGCCTAACCCCTCTCATTCAGTAGAGGAGGCCCGTGCCCAGCAGTGGGACGTATAAAATACAGGGCTAGTATTATATATATACATATATACTTTTGAGATTACACATGCTATTTTTTAGATGATTATCAGATAGAAGGTGTTGTGTAGTTAGCATAGTAATCGATTTAGTAAAGATATGCAGTAGTATTTAGTTTTTAGGAACAAATTACTGTGGTTATTTTGGTTTTAATTGGTCACTTTGGTCCAAACCGGGAAAATTAAATAGAAATTAATGATCATTAGTAGGTATGTCGTATCATAACCATTATAATCTGCTATTCTTGTTTTTATCATTACAGCAAAAAACATATTTCGATCGATCTAATTGGTAGTAACTGTAAGTTAAATTATATTCAAAGTTACCCGGTAAAGCCCGAAGTTATGGTAATTTATTAGCTAAGTTTTTGATTATATGAATACCTAACTACATTTGATATCCCATATCAGAAAACTGGGATATCGGGAGGCCAAAATACCCTCCCTTATTAATTCCTTATCCCTTTCCTTTAAGTCGGTAACGCGTAAAGTAATTAAAACTCAATATCCTAAATAGCACACATAAAATACGACAATTCGATCCCAATACAACTGCAAACAGCACAAGACTGGCGCCACCAATAAAAACTGATGTAATAAATCAAAAACCGCGACTTGGATTGATTAATTAAAAAAACCTGCTTAACCGGTCATTCAATTTGCCACAGTGACATTTGCTGGAGATACGACTGAGTATAGGTAGGATTGCTACCTCATCGATGTTAAAAATAAATATAAAGGTGATTTCTTATGTTTACGCGAATATTACACATTGAAATAAAACAAAGAAATAAAATTAAACAGTGACAAAATCCGTATAAACTAGTTTTATTTCAATAAATATAAAGGTTTGACAGCGTCCGTGGCACAGCGGGCGAGTAGTTGGCTGTGAAACGGGAGGCCGCGAACTCGATTCCCGCACCGAGACCAATGTTTGTGTGATCCACAAATATTTGTTTCGAGTCTGGGTGTTGTGACACCGAAATTCTCTCGTAGATCCTGAAATACCAACGACAAAAGACACGTATACGTAACGTGACTGTTGGGCGTATTTATAAAGGGTATGGTTCAATAGGTCTACTTCTTTTTTTGATATCAGACGACCAAGATGCGTACCAGAGGCTTCACGGGTGCGTTACCGACCTTTATGGAGTAGGCAACAATCCCCTCACGATTGAAGGCAGAAGTGATTTTAGGTCCTTGGGTAAGTGTGATTTCCCCATATAACTTTTCTATATATCAAACCATATTACTTTTCTTTAAAGATGTGCAGTGGACACATGATTCTGCTAGTATTATGGATGTTCATGGTGAACCATATTGATACATACGACTCTTATTTGCAATGCCTTAATAGTAATCAGAAAGGTTATATTCTACTCGCCGAGGAAACAATTGGCTTACATTAAAAGAGTTATATTGGCAACCCTACGCAGCAGTTCAGTGACATGGAGGGGACTAGGGACTGGTCCAGACCGGTAGTCGAGCCTCGCCACTGCGCGCTTAATATGGAAACTACCCTCATTATAAATAATGCAATATGCTGTAATAACTGGCTGTTTTAGAATACGGAGGTCTAGGTTATATGTAGTAGGTATGTACCTACTTGCTAAACTTAGTTATATATCCTACTAAAGTATGGATGTTATTCAGTTTGTAAATTTTGATGTTTGTTAATCACGGCTGAACAGTTTTGGATGAAATTTCTTTTTTTATTTTTATCCCGGAAAAAAATAAAAGTTATTAATTCATTTATAAAAAAGCGATTATTCAGTGGTGTTACGCAGATTCGAAAATAGCTCCAGAAGGCCAATTCTCGTAATTTTAATCGGGGTAGTGTAGAGGTGTAACCAGTACACCCACATTTCGCCGAGCGTATCTCCGTCCCATGATGTGATAGGGGGCGAGCCTATCGCCATACCGGGCACAAATTCCAGATTCCGGGTTGATATTGAGCTTTTCGTAATAGAAAAACCCAATACCACTTTACCCGACCCGGGGATCGAACCCGAGACCTCAGCGTCAGCCTCAGTCGTAACACGTAAGCATTACAACTGGGCCACTGAGGCATTCTTGTACCGCAGTAAATTGTATTTTATAATACTAGCTCTGTATTATACACGTCGCACTGCTGGGCACGGGCATCCTCTACTGAATGAGAGGGAATAAACCTTAGTATATGCTGGCTTCATACGGGTTGGTTCCAGCAGCAATCCAAATTGCATTGATGGTGAAAAATCATAAGGAAACCTGTATACTTGAAGGTTCTCCATAAGAATTATTTTGAAGGTGTTTGAAGTCGATCAACCTGCATTAGGGCAGATTGCTGGACGAAGGCCTTATCCCCCTCATTAGTAAAAGTTTTTTATTTTTTTTATTTTTATTATAACTCACAAAACTGATGTACAATCATATACATGCCAAGATAAAAAAAAAGTTATAATACACTCCGTTTGATTGACATCTACTAGATGTGAATCCATCATGCTTAATAATTTACATATGACAAAAAAAAATACTAAGTTAAAAATAAAATTATAACATTTTAAGGTGAGATTTGGCGAAAGCTAATTTTTAGTTAATTATCTCTTTGAGCTTAGATTTTATTGAGGCTACAGAACCTGTAAAGACATCTATATCACTACGAATGGAGTTGGCAAAAGAAACCATGCGGAGTATTGGCGAAGCAAGACCTATATTAGTTCGACTAGATTAGATGCCTGTGCCCAGCCCCGGGATGTATTAAATCACACTGGGCTGATATTGTTATATAAAGAAGTACCACTGTCTATATGTATGTAGCAATTGTAAATATTCGAGCCTATTTTAACTTTAAATACATTTTATATTTATTCAAAATAATTCACCATATTTAATATGTATGATTCCGTTTTTGGTGGAACAATTAAATTAATACACAAATGTAGCCTGTGTAGGTATCTTATTTGGGCTAATTAATATTAAGTTATGATAATCGTAACATTATTGTTACATACCTGGGTAATTAATTACCCAAATAGTGTGATTCATGTGTTTTTAAATTCTTTATATTTTTTTTTCAAATTCAAATAATTTAGAGTAATAATAGATAGAGTAATAATTTTAAGAAGTAATTAAATAATAGTACCTACTTGCATATTTTTCATTCTACTTGGAGTATCCCGGCTAGTGCCAAGGTCTTTCCTACTTGCATATTACATGTTTAAGTATTACATTTAACTTCAAAAATGTTATGTTTATAGCACTGCTCTGGGAAATCCCTGTTCATATAATATAAAGGGGCAATGTATTAGGTATTCATATATTTGTGATAACATTCCCAGATTCAGAATTTTATGAGTAGGTACCTAAGTACCTACCTATATTTAATTAGAATGTATTATAAAACAATACACTCTTACCTTATCAATGAAATGTAAAATTTCGCAATAAGTTAAATAAAATAATATATAAGTCACATCTTTATCGTTAATGTTAGTTAGTATAAATAGAAATAACCTTTATGTGGTTGTGCATTTAGTTCAATTTATTTGTATGCACTTTTTTTAAGTGCATGTAAGTCAATCCTAATAAATAATAATAATAAAAAAGAATGTCTTATGTGTATAAAATTACTTTACAATTGTTATGAGTTCATCTTTTTACTATTATAAATTATTGTACTTCTACAAAATATTATATCAACATTATTATCCCTGCATTGCTATTTTGGGAAGATTATTCTCATGTATGAAAAATAATTATTGATCATGACGAACATTGTAAATATTTTAAACGTTTTACTTATATTGAATTGGTATGGAACAGCTACTGCCTAATGGAATAATAACATTTAATACGTAGAAAAAAAAAGAAACCTTAAATGAACACGGCAACAAATAAAAAAAACACCCTCGAGAAGGGATGCCTTGTGCGCAAAAACTACCCACGCAAATTATCTACTTATATTGAAAGTCACAGCAAGGTTGTATGTGGCGCATTACAGAAACACTCACCTTCAACGACATGATGAATTTCAATCGATTTTCAGCTCACCAAGTGAAGAGGAACATTCATTATTTCAATATAATTTAAATTTCCGCACTTTGGTACTTTACGATCGAAAATGTCAGTAAATACACACCAGATAAATATATTACGTAACGTAGTGTAAATGTATTGTGTGATTAAACAGTTTTGTATGATTTTATCGTGTTTCACTAAACGGACACCGATCGCATCTATTATTTTTATTCATACGTAATCACGCGTCACGGCACAGGCGTCCAAACGAACTCACTACGGCGCCTCGTCTATTTTTTGCCGTCAACCAGCGACCAGCGTGCGTGCATTAGATAACTCCCGCTTGCTGTCAAAGTTGTCAAACTGACGTTGACATTTAAAATGTCTTGTTCCAGCAATAATTACATGACTTTTAGCATTAAGCTTTTCACCAATAGTCGCGATTTATTCTTGCGTTCTGTTCAGCATCCACCAAGCAGAGACCGTTAACCCCCTTCAGTCGTCTTAGCTAGGGTGCCTAAGAATTTATCGGCTGTTCCAGTATTTTCAGGTTTAGATGCAAGAATATTATAGTTATTTTATGTAAAAAATAATAAAGACAGACGTATGTTTGTTATTCATTGTCATTATTGATTTGATTTTATAAATGTATGCAAGATTACGTGATAGAAAAGCATACATCGAAAACACATCAATCAAATAATTACCTAGTTTTTGTGTTTTTGTATTTGTTGTGGATCAATTCAACAGCCAACAACAATATTATCTGAAAACAAAGAAGATTAATGGAATCATATAGAAAACAATAAAAAAATACGGAAAATGAAATAAATGTTTATTTTATTTAGAAAATACACACGAAGAACAAAAAAAATTACATAAAATTCTCCGATAAACTTTGTTTCTCTTTGTCGACCATTAAATGAGTTTTAACTGCTTCTATAGCTGTTTTCGCGTTATATTTATCTCCGTGTATTGTAGTCAGATGTGACCGCAGCTTTGTCGCCATATTTGTGGGGTATTGGCAATGATGGCAAATGTACAAGTACATTCCATTATGTCTTCCACTGCGCAGGACATGTTTGCGAAGATTCTCCTGTAAAATTACAATAATAATTAAGAATTGCAGAACCGGAACAAAAGAGACCTATAAAATTCCCGATACCAGCTCAGTAACAGTACCGGGAATACCGGTCATTACTTCTTGTATTACGGTGATTTTGCCTTTTGTAGCCACACTGTTTTAAAAATTCTTCGTGTTTTACTTTTGTAATAGCAATCTTATGACATTCAAAGTCATAGCAATAAAATTCAATACAAACTGTTACCCACTTAAAATAACTAAAATAGTAACAAATTACAAAGTACCCTCTGTACTTAGTAGCTTGAAATACAGAACGAAGAAGTCAGTTTTCTCCCCAGAGGGGTTGACGTTAGGCAGGCGGCCGGACGTAAAAACTACAACCCAAATGTTTCTGTAACATGTGAAAGCATGTCGCGCCGATCCCATTGCTAGTGGGATAAGGGTAGGTGCAAGAAGAGAATTAAGATTTTCGATTCGATTCGATTTCGATTTCGACGAAGAAGAAAGATTCGGTTATTTTGTTAATAGGTAAAGTAATAGTTAACTGAATTCGAGCCTTTTGCGAACAAAGAGTTTCAAGTCTCGTCTTCGTGCTCCGATTTTTTTCTTGAAGACTCCGGTTCCTTTTAACCCTCAAATCCTTTGTAAAACTCGACTCACTAATAACATATTAACTCGAAGACTCCTTTGCAGCAATACCAGCACCCTCACTCACCATACACCACTCACCAGCACTCATAGTCCATAGAGTAAGTAAATTACCTACTACTTAAGACTCTCTTGCCGCTATTTGGATAAAATTGGTGCACACTGCGCCATCTATTATCGGTTAAAATAAATAATTAAAATCTTAAAGGAGCGAAATTGAATACGAACCAAACTACCGCAAGTAAACTGGCAATAAGGGCAACCGTAAGGCTTTATTCCTTTGTGACAGAGCATGTGCCTCTTCATATGGCTCGCCTGGTCCGTTTTAAATGTGCACAAATCACATTCGTGGTGTTTTATACGATCGCCGTGGGAGCGACGATGTCTGGAAGTAAATAAATTTTTGTAACTATGTTATCAGGTGATGAAATCAAGGATTTATATTAATTAACTCCAAATCCACATAATTAAATCCTAATAAACGCTTATTTTCAACTAGTACCGCCATCTGTTTATGATAAATTGAAACACATTCAATGCGTCGTCGACATCTATCGGTGCATATGTAAACAAATTTCGAATCGACTTAGTTAAACAAAAGCTTCATGAAAAAATCATAGATGGCGCAATTACATACCAGTACATTTATGTATTACTCTTAAAAATCTAAGAAACCTGCTAATCAAGAAATTATTGCAGAAACCATAAATCTAACACATTCATACCGAGCCAGCTGAGTTGTTGTGGTAGCTACATAGTTACATTGGTTGTGTGGACACCGGTGTACTTGATTTGACTCGGTGCAGTTACCGGCTACATGACGGGATAAAGCTGATCTGAAATTGTTAAAATTACAGGTACATAATTATAAAAATCGTCTTTTTTACAGAAAGCAAACAAATAAGCTAGTGGGTCATCTGATGGTAAGTGATTTCCACAGCCCCGTGAAAGCTACAATGCCAAAAGAATCGTGGCTGCGTTGCCTGTTTATGAAAAGAAGTGAGATTTGGTGTTATTAATTCATACACCTCCGGCAATCTCACTCACCTAACGAAATGCAACAGCATGCTGCCATATTAATTGTTTTAATCTAATACAGTGGTTGCAATTATGTCGAGCTGGTGATTCGGGAATTTTATTATTTTTTATACCTAGGTACTGGTTTAAAATTGTGCTTATTGTTTAAATGTGGTGTGCGTTTGTGCAGTACCTACACATGTTAATGTGATTATTAATGTGTATGGTAACTTTAAAATAAGTGAATTTGAGGGATTTTCGACGGAGCGTGTTGACCACCCTTGGTCGTTTAATCAACTAGGAAAAAATAGTTTATGAAGCATAGTACTGCGGGATTAACGTATACGTCACGAGAAAATATTGTCGAGACATTTTATTGTGAAATACATACATAAATACACACTCACACCTGTAATCCCCGTAGGGGTAGGAAGAGGTGTAACCATTTGTCTTTGGCGAAATGCACAGATACTTGTTATTGCAGAAAATAAATAAACCAAAGCAAAAGTTTGTGGAAGGGTTTGGACTTTGGGGATTAAGAAAAAACTAATGTACTACCTAATATAGAGAGCTTAGAATATTCGTAAAGATACTTATAAACTGTTCTACGATTTCAACACGTACTAGGTACGCACCTAGCTAACTAGTAAGTAACGCGGTTTGAAAGCTAGCATGCGAACTTTACGACTTTACAATTTATGGTCTGTGAAGAAATCTTGATACCGTAGCGTTTTGTATCTACTTAGCAACACTTACCCACATGTTTTATTAGCCTGAATGACGAAATGAGTGGATCGCTTGCCTGATGGGAAGCACTATCCTTGTCCATAAACATAAGCAAAACTACACAGAATTGTTTATATCAAAGTACTGCATGGCACTGGACTGAGTTCGGATCCATAAGATTTTAAGTCCCATAATACCCAGTAATTGCACAGACTTCAATGTCCTTCAAACCGGAACACAATAGTGCTTAGACACTGCTGCTTGGCGGCAGAAATAGACAAAGCGGTGGTACCAACCCAGACGGCTTCTCGCATACGGGGAACCTACCACCTTGTAAATTACAAATCTTTTGATAAAATCGCTACATATAAATATTTATGTAATTAAGGGAACTTGCTGTCGAAAAGAGAGAGCGGAGCTGACTAATGGTTTACCATTTCACCTGCAAGCCATGAGATGACACATGATCTTATTTGCGAAGATAAGAATGTAGTTGTTAAGAAGACGGCCGAATTTTATAAGCGGTAGAGCTACTTTGTAGCCAGTTTACAGCATGAATGGGCCAACTTAAAACACAACTAAAATAAATTGAAATAAAACTAGTTTATACGAATTTTACGCGGTTTCATTTTTATTTTAATCCCGACGTTTCGAGAGCTTTTCAGCCTTCGTGGTCACGGGAGAGACTAAAACACCATAGTCGAAAGTTTCGTTAGTTAAATGTGAACATAGATCGTAATGTAGAATAAAAGTTGACTGAAGCCAAAACGGTATAATGCTACTGCTAATGCTAGGTGCATTTGACGTTGATTATTGGTTTAAGAGAATGCCATTTGCAACTTTCTTGACGCTGAGACTAGATCTGAATGATATTTTGAACATTTAGAATTACGAGAATTGGCCTCCTGAATTTTAAACAACCAGATTTACCGCGCCTTATACAAGATCGAAATAATTAAACAAGATTGTCTCTAAGTTATGTTCACGCCTGTGTTGGGGAGTGGACAGAGGACGCAGTGAATGCTACGAATAAATACCGGCCCGGCTTAATGAGATGTCCAGTTAAAGTATTCTACGAGATGTGTTAACTGCTAGATTTACGCGTAGTGTGAAAATATACGCAGTATACAAAGTGTGTAAACAAAGTTCTAGGTGGTAGAGTCAATCTCTAGACACTTTTTATAGCAGAGGCCGGCAAACGAGCAAGTGGGTCATCTGATGGTAAGTGATCTCCACCGCTGATGAACATTCACAATACCTGGAGAATCATGGACGCGTTGAATAAGAAGCTGATGGCCAGGATGACTGAGGTCTTGAGTTCGATGCCCGGGTCAGATAAAAGTCATATTGGGTTTTTCTATCACGTAATGCCTAATATCAGCCCGGAGTTTGGAATTGTGTCTGGTATCGCGATAGATTCGCCCTTATCACATCACGGGAAGGAAAAAAGCTCGGCGAAATGTGGGTGTACTGGTTACACCTCTGCCAACCCCTTCTGGGATTACAGGCGTGAGTGCGTATATATGTACTCGAATGTAGTTGCAAATGCTATATTCGACGCACGAAACACAGTGGTTTGAATAAATTACTAAGTCTCTTCATTGCTGAAATATGAGCCAAGTTAAAAGCATAGTTTATTACAATAAAATTTACCAGATCAGTAGATTCGGCGGCCGGCAACACCGAGTTCGCGCGCATTGCCACCGCACCGCTTGCATTAATGCAAGACGTCGCAATAACACATAAGATATTACACAAGTTAGATCATCAGCGGTGTTAGACGCCCCCAATGGCTCCTAGATGCTGCAATTGTCTAGATATCTTGGAAGTTGGCCGGTAATGGCGGCGTTGAGTTGATTCACGCGAAATGTTTCCACCGCACGAGTTCGGATCGTTTGATTTCCCGATTGTGAGAAGGTTTTATAGGGTTTGTTTGTTAATTATGTTAGTTTTTATTTGTATTGGATTCGGGAAATAATAACTGATCACCGGAAATTATTTATACCTATCTACTGATGCATGATTACGGCGACGATCTTCAATTGTTGGTAGAGAATATTATTCTTACATTGCACTGCATTTTCCATCAGGTGCAACGGCAAAGTCCATAGGCGGCGGTGACCGCTAACCATCAGGCGGGCCACACGCTCGTCTGTCCAATTGAACAATAAAAACATGTACTTTGCTACGCCTGTAACAACTCTAGCAAGTCTTCCTTTATACTAAAGTAAAAAAAGTTTAGGCCCTGGCTCACCAACTGAGTCAGTGGGAAGTCAGTAACCGGCTCAGTGACGAGTAGAGTTACTATTTAATTTGGGTTAACGGTTAATTACTGATCCGAGATGCGAATTTATAGGTACATAAGATTTCATTTTAATGTCAGTATAATTAAATGTTTTAAGTTATCAATGAAACTGACCCATCTTATGGCTATCCTATCATTTCAACATTGATCAGTTAGTTAAAAGAAATAAAAGAGATAAAATGACCGTAAAATATATAAATGACTTTAATTTAATATATATATGAGTATTATTTTAGAATAGATATCTACGAGTACATAAATACTACACTTAACTTTACAGTCATTTCAATTAATGCCTGCGGCAAGTAAAATTAAACGTGAAAATAACTAGAGCTCTTAAAAAATAAGTTTATTGTAACATTGTCACATGTGCATCTAATTAGATTATAGATTAGAAAGTTCATACTCCGACTGCATACATAACTATTTTATAGTGTGTATAAATTATGCGCAATGTTCTGGATACGTTGTACTAAGTTTATATTAACTTCATTCTGTAACTCGTCTCGTGCGATTAAACTACGCACGCGGCAATCCAGTACATTTATACACGTCTAGACATGAATACGAAGTGTCAAAGCGAACGCGCCGACGATTTACCGCAATCAAACACTCGCAGACATCATAACGCGAATACCTACACGTGTGAGCAATAAAATCGAAACATCAAGTACCTCCGTCCGACATTTTGATCCGTCGCGCTGAAAATACAGTGCATCCGGGCACCAAATTTATTACCATATGGTATAAAAATGTCATCGCTGGCAACACTGCGGGCGGGAACATGGCCGCGCGCACGCACAATCAAAGCTCCTGTCAAATTACGCGCGCGTCTTGATATTTGTGAAGGAGTTGTGGCGACGTGTGACAAGCATTGCATCCTGCGGTCGTACCAATTGATGCGAATGAGTTGTGACAGGCCCATGTTTATTTCTGTCAATGAGTTTTGTTCTTGCTTCCGACATTACGATTGTTGTAAGTTATTTTTGATGAATTCACCGGACAAGGAGATGTTGGCTGACATTTTTCATTAAATTTATAAAAGCTCATTGGTAAGGAAGGGCCATAAAAAGACATAACATAACATATTTCAAGACTACAAACCTATGTTATCGGCCCGTGGTATATAACACGACCAACATACGAGACAACGCAACCAACCCGTCAACTCGCATTAGGCTAGCACGTCAAGGGAACACGGTTCAAACCCTCCCTCCCAAAACGATATAAATATGGAGACTACTTTTTCACGCTAACCAAGGTTAAGATAGGCATATAAAGGAAAATTTTATTTCACTTAACAAGAAAATATTGCAACAGACCACCAACGTCGGCACTTGTGTCATTCATTTACCTCCATATTAAATAACTTCTTGTAAAGATCAAAGCGTGGGTGAAGATTTATAAAATAAGTGCCACTCGTCTGTTAAAATTAATGTAATACATGAAATGATCTGAATTTAAATTTATCGCTTTCGTATTTAGGTTATTTGTATCGGTTTCAAGTCCAAGTACCTGCTTATAGGCCAGAAATATCAATAAAAAAAAATCAAAATCCATTCAAAAAATTAAGAAATAGAAATATGTTCGCACTTTCGATACCTTTGGCATTGTGTATTTTCATGGTCAGTAGTGATCACTTACTATAAGGAGGCCTACACATTTGATGATATGTATGGTGTTAAAAAAAACAGAAGTATAGTACTGACCTGCTCGAAAATCTCTTGCCACACTTCCCACATTCCCAGTCCGCATTTGGAGCCTGTATTCTTTCCGTAGAAGATGCTAGCGTCGGCAGCTTCACCCTACCACTATGCTCACTCTTTTTATGGTTAGCAAGACTCGTCTGCCGCGTGAAGTTCGCTCCACAAATGCCACATACAAACGGCCTTTCAAAAGTATGCTGGCGAAGATGATGCCGTAACGATGCTTTTTTAAAGGCCTTCGGGCATAGAGGACACATATATTTTATAAGATTTTTTTTAACTTCCCCTATTGCGGAGGTGATACGTATCGGTTCTGAATGTAGAACTTCATGGAAGAAGCATTCTGCTTGAGAGTCGGTGGTGAAGAGGCATTGGCTACAGTTCCAGAAGATTGAGGTCTTGGAGGTGGATGGTTGGAATTGGCAGGCATTAGATCTAATGTGGCGCGTCACTTCCTGCGATAGAATGAAGGCCATACCACATTTTGGACATCTGAAACAGAATATATTCACAATGAAGCCTGGATTTGACAAATGTGGTACATATATTAATAGGCAACTTACTTCTTCTTGATTTCAGGATGGACAGCACGGATATGCTCTTTTAAAACCAGAATATTCTGTAGAACTACATTGTCGGTACAATAGGGACACTTTTTAGTCAACCCTGTGGATAATACTCCCTGTCCTTTCATATTTTCTTTTCTTCTTATTCTGTGTTCTGAAGTCTGTCGGTGATGCTTTGCTTCCTCGGAAGAATTGAAGTTCTTCTCACATACAAGACAGAAGTATGCTTTTTGTTTATGCTTAGACTTTAAATGTGCTGCCAAAGTCAACGAAGACTTAAATTTTGCACTACAATGCTGACATTTATGCAACTCCTGATAATCATCTGTTCCCGTCAAAGCTAATAGATGCGCAGTTTTCTCGCTGTGTTTTTTCATTTCTATATTGTATCTGAATTCCTTCAGACAAGTTTGGCATTTTATAACTGTCTTCTTTCTTATAATAATAGGCATAGATCTGTTGATAACAGCAACCACTTCACTATGGTCTAAGCTAGACATGTGTTGAAGCATATCCTGTGAGGATTCACATTCAAACTTGCAGAAAGAACACCAGAATCTCCCTTCCATCACAGACATTCTCTTTTCATGTTCTTCGGAAAACCAGTGCTGCATGAAATTTGATAGCCAATTAGTATAAAATTTGCAAGGACTGCATTGAAAAGGTGATTGGTGTACTATAGCGTCAATATTGTCAAGGATTAGTTGTTGGTATATAAGGCTACTGGTCTCCCTTGCTTTTCGAAAATGGTAATGAGAAATAAGATGCTTGCCCATCAAGTGTTGTCTCACTCTGGATTTGCAACCACCACAGTGAACGTAATTCGGCTTTCTTTTTCGTTTCTTCTTCTCTATTTTTACGTGCAATTTTTTGTTAGGTTTCTTGCGTTTTCTTTGCATTTGTGAGTAGATACCATCGTTGAGGAATCTAGACGGCCGTGACATGCGTTTCTCTAGCTTCAAAGGTTCTAAATGTCCAGAAAATTCTAGTTCATGTTCAGGGAGTACTTTCTTTAAATGTAAACTAGAGCGTAAATGTTTCTCATAAATCGCTCGTGAGACCAGTCTTCTATTGCAAGGTCCACACCAATACTGCACCGATCCCTTACTTTGTATAATTGGTTGCATGATTTGAGTCTTTTCGTTGGCTCCCGGAACCCACTTCCCTTTTGTATGTCCTGGTGGTGGTGCATCATAATCTTCATCCCGGTCATTTCCTTCAGGAATAATACCTCCAGTGTGTTCTTGGT
Organism: Mimas tiliae; assembly: GCA_905332985.1. Lineage (NCBI taxonomy): Eukaryota > Metazoa > Arthropoda > Insecta > Lepidoptera > Sphingidae > Mimas > Mimas tiliae. The sequence continues at coordinate 867,719 of HG995243.1, forward strand.
CATTTATATCCCAGTCTTCATGTTCAGGGGAGGCCGGTCTCCATTTACCTCCCGTATAGTTTGGAGGAGGTTTCCACTTTCCACCAGTTGCATGTTCTTCTTCATCATCCTCTTCAGATACCTCTGATTCCTCACTGTCTTCATAACACATGGTGTAGGCTGGAATATCTTTTTTAACATTACCACTTATACTTGCAACAGCATTGATAAGTTTAGTTTGATTATCAACATTACTGCCGATCCTTAGACTATGTCCTCCTATCCAATCCTCTCCTCTTAAGTTAGTTTCTAATGGACTCATTCTAGGAATATCTCTAGAAGTTGATGCCACTGTTAAACTCTTCCTATCACTTGCTTTTGATATAGGAATTGGTGGCGTAAGTCTTGACAATGAAGTTTTCTTCACACTACTTTGCAGTTCTAAAGATTGGAAGAATACATCAGCTCCGAGACTGTAGGTTGGTTCGAGAGGGTCTATAGGTGGAAGACCAGATTTTGGAACGTCGTTCTTGAGTTTATCACATCTTTGCCTTCTATGTTTGATGTAATTGTCCAAGCCGATGATGGTGGCGTTGCATTTAATGCACAAATGATTGTCATCGTCATCGTCTTCTCGTGGTGACAGCATCTAGAACTAAAAGAGGAAATATATTTTTAAAATGTCAGAAGTTATTGTGTATTGGACACAAGAATTTAGAAATTTTCTGGTATTTAAGATATTTTGTGAAAATGACAAAATAATTGTGGGTACCGACATAGAATATATATATCTAGTATTTTTTCTAACCATCCCATTGCTGAGTATAACATTGTGATTTTTAAGTTTGTGTTTAAACTTCACAGAAATTCTTGTTTATTTCTGAGTAATACATGACATAAAATATAAACAGAACATTTTACGGGTCACTTTATGTTTAAACCACGCATGAAGAAATTGTAAAATTTGACTTGACATACATAAACTCTCACACCTATATTCCCGAAGAAGTAGGCAGAGAAGCAATTAGTACAACCAGTGTTCACCGAACTTATTTTCGCCCCATGATGTGATAGTGGGCTAGCCTATCGCCAAACCGGGTACAAATTCAAATCCCTGGCAACACATTGTGTCTTTTGGAATAAAAAACACAAACACAAATTATATTGTGATTGCCGGTCCTGGGATTTATCAACCCATTACCTCAAGGTTTCTCCGGCACTAGGCCTATGAAGCGATCGTAGGTTCAATTACTTAAATAATTTTATTTCTATGACGTTTTTTTAGCATAGGCCGGCAAACGAGCAATTTGGTCACCTGATGATAAGCGATCTCCACCGCCCATGTACGCCCACAATACCAAAAGCATTATGGTCGTGTTGCCGAACTTAAAGGAAAGGGATTGGGAAAGGGACGGGATTTGGGCCTCCGGATATCTCACTCACCGAACGAAACGCAGCAGCAATCTGCTACTTTACATCGGTCTTCTGTGAGACACTGGTAACGACCCGGACGAGCCGGCCCATTCATGCTGTAGACAAAACAGTCTACAGCGTGGCTCTACTACTAAAACCTTGTTACCTGTATATTTAAATACTTCATAGAAAACTTAGATGATAATTACTAAAGTTGATTTAACTATATTCTATAGGAGTGCAGTACCGCGGGTCGCGGCATCGCGTGGTATCTAGACATTAACCACTGACAACTCACCGTCACAGTTAACTGTGCCAATAAATACACATCGAATGCGGATTATTTAACGGAATAGTTCGCGAACGTCAATTATATATGCGCGGATGGGAGGTGCACTCACTCAGTTGGAAAACGCTGCGGTAATTTAAACGCCGCGAAGATCTTAGATATTGAATTCCGAACAGTCTCACTTCAGTTATGTTGCTATATTTAACACTTAAAATTATATTTAACTACATAATTATTACTTAAATAAACTGCAAAATGATTTATATATAATTATAACTTATAACTTTTGACAGAACCAAATGTAAATTATGTCTCCGTATTATGGGGAGATTGTCCTAAATGAACACTAAATTCGTGTTTAGTTAATTTAAGCGCTTTTCCTTTTCCAATTCCAGGGAATCACTTCTCGTGGCCACCCACTGAAAACATTCACATAGTTCTCAATGTCCTTTCCAAGGCTATCCAATAAAACTCACCCATCTATTAATTATTGTATTCAAATAAGTTAATTTCAGAATACGCTAATTAAGGTTGTGACAGGGCACATAGGTTGTGATATAACTTATAAACGAGACCCTAGGTTCATTTTCTAGTTCAGAACACAAAAAAATATTTTAAAATGTTGAAGTCGAAAATCATATGAGATGGCCCTTTATTGGATTTGTACACAGTACGGCGAAAGGTTCGCCACCAATCACATTATGAGACGAAAACAAGCTCGGCGAACCGTGGGTGCACCGATTGCCCCTTTGGATGTTAACTCGGGAATAAAACCTTATACCTAAATAAAAATACGCACTACGCATTAGTTTTGATTATCAGGCTTTATTGTCTAAAATCACAATTACAATATCAATAACGTTTTATCGTACAAGTGTATAGTATCCTTTAAACTCATTACGGAACTCTGTTTAGCATACGATTGAGTTGCGAAAAGTATGCGCATTGTTGGAGCGTCACTTGAGCCATTTGTAAATCATTGCTTGCACGTCAACTCTCGTCATTTTATACCAGTAGTCCCGGCCCGCAAACGGGTAAGTGGGTCACCTGCTGGTAAGTGAACATGGCAAATGGCCGATGTACAATGGGTGGGTATAGACTTTGAGAAAAGCAATGAGGATTGGGAAGAAAGATTTTTTGGTCTTTTGACAGCATCATGCTGTAACAAAATGGGAAGAAATTCTGACTTTTTTACCGGTTGTAATGGTTAGTTTATGTACTCTGACGTCATATTTTCTATAAATGTTTAGCCACCGTGGCGAGCGACTAGCTGGTTGTAAAACGAATGTACTCGGGTTCGATCCCCGCACCGAGCTAAACTGGGTGTTGTGAGACCGAATGTATCTCGTAGTTCTTCATACCCACGACACAGGATCTTAGTGTGGCCTCAGGACTGTGTGTGTGACTGTTAGTTATTTAATAGAATGGTTAACGGCCATAATGAAAATTAATGATATGTATTAAAAATGTGTAAAGGCGTAACAAGTAATTATACAGTTGAATAGAACAGTTACACTCATTTAGATAATAGTTATTTATTTAACAATATATCAAGTGTTATTAAGTTATTCTAAAGTAATTAAGATGCATAAGATATAGGACAGCTGGTTTTCGTCTTGCAACACCATGTATTATTACTAGCTAGTAGCTCCGCTCGTTTAAAAGAATAAAAAACAATAAAACCCTTTTATTGATCATGTAGGCAATTAAATAGCGCTTATGACAAGTCAGTACAAAAATAAGAGCAAGATATTTAGCCATTAGAAACCATATTATCAATATATTTAGACATTATACATATCATACATGTTAGCGAGTATATTGAGAGTGTCTGAGAAAGTAACGTTGGGTACACTGAAATATTAATGGTGCGATATAGTTGTGAAGGGTAGTTAAATGGTATAAAAGAGGTTGTCGCCATAACTGGAGGTCTTTTGACCGCAGTCATTCAGATAGTCTCCAGTTTATTAAGTGCAGTGGTCAGTCGATAGTGCAAATGTTCATTACGCGGTAGCTGTGCTAGTTTACTATTCGGTCCTAGTTGTCTTAGTTATAATTAGAGAACGGTATATAGAGAATCCTGACATGGGGTTGTGGTCTGTAAAGCAGTGATATTGTAAATGGTAACAATAAACTATGAGTTAAAGTGATTACTGACGTTTGATATTAATAAAAGAATACTCGTCTCACGTAACTTCTAGCATACATAGCATCATCAATAATACACTAAGCAATTACACTAAATCAGTTTATTTTTATACATTAGAAAATATTGTTGATATGGAACAAGTCCAATATTGATATGAATTTCAGGTAAGGGGTCAATATTTCAACACAAATTATACCTTTGGCAGACCTGGGATTTGAACCAAGAACCTCATTCGTCTTTTAGCCAAAATATACTGCCACTAGACCAATAACGTGATAACAAGATGGTTTAATGTTCTTATTAAATTACGCCGGATTTATTTTTTAAGTAGTCAGATATAAAACCTTCGGAGCCCTACAGAGACGATGATCCCTACGAATTAAACGATTTTTAATTATCTTCGGACCGTCCGGATACCTGTTACTCGCTGGGAGGGAGTGGAGGGGTGCAAGGACATCACACAACGACGTGTAAGTCTAACGGTCATTAATAATTCGGCATTCACCTGTCGTGTAGAGATTGTACCATCGAAATCTCGACTTGGAAGTGTAGTGTATTATACCAAATGACTTCAATGTCTACTATTAAAATCTTTGTTTATACATACGCAGTCACGCCTGTAATCCCCGAAGGGGTAGGCAGAGGTACACCAATACACCGACATTTCGCTGACTGTATCTCCGTCCCATAATGTGATAGGGGGCGAGCCTATCGCCATACCGGGAACAATTCCAGACACCGGACTGATACTGAGCATTTTCGTAATTGAAAAACCCAATATCACTTTTACCCGACTCAGAGATCGAATACCCGAGACCTCAGTGTTAGCATCAGTCGTAACGCGTACGCATTACAACTGCGCCACTGAGGCAGTCTTGTACCGCAATAAATTGTATTTTATAACGTATAAGATGGTCATTTTTTAAAGTACCAAGAAGACATGTTTATTATAGTATATTATAGTATATTATATTATGTCAGAGTATGACTTTTGTATTTGAATGCGTTATATTTTATTTGATAAATGGCATCTATTCAGAGGTGATGAAACGTTTGATTATTACGTTTTATTGCCATGTACTTTCAGACTAAAGCATTTTCCACCGATTATATTTCTTCGACAATATATCGAGTAACACAAGTAAGACATCCGCAGTGACGCGCGTCAATCGAGCCCGCGCTGCCTGACACCATTGTGGCTGACGCGCTACTGACAAATGATGGCTGGCAAAAAGCCGCGCGTCGTTAACGTCAGTCGTCATTACTGTCCTTACCACGTTCCACGAACTTTTTAATTAACACATTACTTGTCTTTCGTTTCTTATGTCAGTCTTATAAGCTGTAACCGAGTGGGTCACGTGATGGTAAGTGGTCACCACCGCCGACCACACACAGTGCCAGAGGAATAGTATGTATTGCTGAACTTTAAGGAATCGAAAGATAGTTTAATAAGTTGCAGTTTTCTCGTATGCGAGAGTCCGTCTGATTTGGTTCAATAGCTTTATATTGTAAATGAATTTACTACTACCTCGGTGGCGCAGTTGTAATGCATACGCGTTACGATTGAGGCCAACGCCGAGGTCTCAGGTTCGATCCCCGGGTCGGGTAAAGTGGTATTGGGTTTTTCCATTACGAAATGCTCCGTATAAGCTCGGAGTCTGGAATTTGTGCCCGGTATGGCGATAGGCTCGGCCCCTATCACAAAAGGGACGAAGATACGCTCGGCGCAATGTGGGTGTACTGGTTACACCTCTGCCTACCCCTTCGGGGATTACAGGCGTGAGTGCGTATGTATGTAAATGAATTTTGAAAAGAGATAATTTCTTTATTTATTGACCGTTCTTCTTCAACGAAACAACATTCCGAACTGGCGGTAGAGTTTAAATTTGACTGAATCTAAATGATGTATAACATTTTATGGATTCAATAAATATTTTCATTTCATATCATTTCATTTGAATATTTCTGCCGCTGCTCTGATAATAATTATTGCGTTCCCGCTTGAAGGGCATTGAAGCCAGTGAAAAATAAGAGACAACATCTTATGGCTCAGTAACGCGCGCAGTTCAACAATTACAAGGTGTATTCAACAATTACAGTTTACAAGGTGTAGGTCCATCGTATGCGACGCCGTCTGGGTTGATACCACCGCTTTGTCTATTTCTGCCCGCCAAGCAGCAGTGTGTAAGCGCTGTTGAATTCCGGTTTGAAGGACAATGAAGCCAGTGAAATTACTGGGCATTATGAGACGTAACAACTTATGGCCGTATTACCCCACTACCTAATCCGTATTTCGTATGTTTAAGATCGGTAATACACCCGTAGGCAGATGTGCAACCACATTTCGCCGAACGTATCTCCGTCCCTTATGTGATAGGGGGCCAGCCTATCGCCATACCGGGCACAAATTTCCAGACTCCGAGCTGATACTGAGTATTTTGTAATAGACAAACCCAATACTATTTTACTCGACCCGGGGATCGAACCCTAGACCTCAGCGTTGGCCTCAATCGTAACGCGTACGCATTACAACTGCGCCACCGAGGCAGTCAAAAACCCATAAAAAATATATCAATATTGCTATTAGGTACATGTCAATCTAAACACGAGCACACATTCCATTACACACATGCACAGTTGGTTATACATGCACACTTTGACTCTAGTGTGTGTGTGCAATACGGTTGTGTGACGACGTCCGTCAGTCACGCGTCCGCGGAGGCGTGGACCTCACCCGAGGTACGCGCCACTCGCTACTGAAGATTGCGACCTACTAAATATTTTATTTGAGCATTTGGACTAGTATAAAATTGTATAAATGCTATAAATGTTTTATATCTGGAAACCTATTAATATCGATTTTTAAAACTAAGTCTAAAACTTAAATTATCGATACTACTGCAGTAAATTTTTCGAAAATTATGCTAATAACATTTAATGTATTTTTTGTTGTTTCGATGTACAAGTATATCTTAATAATGATTAATATCGGAAGCATCAACACAACATTTGTTATTTTTTGTTTTAGATTTGTTTTATTGTGTCGGTAAATTTTTGCTAAAACGTTTATATTTTAATATTTTTGTTGAAAGAATCATCAAAATGCGTGCATAAATGACGCAATATTAATGTTCCATTCCCGATTTCATCCTCTTTGGTAATTTGTGGAATTTCTTCTTAAACTATAAATACCTTTTCGAATGAAAAAAGAACTTTCAAAATTAAATACCACTGCGAAAAGTTGTGAATTACTGGACATTGTGCAATTTAACACTACATGTCTCAGGGTGACGAGCGTAGTCTATTGCCATGAAGTGCTTTATAATTTAAGGTTCTGTGCGAAGCGCTTATTTATCATTAGGCGAGCGATCTGCTCGTTTCGTAATTTAGGCTAATAAAGAATGTAATGTCAGTCGAAGTTATTACACCAATTGTAATCCCAGGCAACTCATGTGTGAAATTACGAATTCGAAGCTCAAACCCGACCTGTGAGATGAATCCAGGACATCATACTTTCTCAGCCTAAGTATGCTGCCATTAGACCAATGTATCGATTATAGTAATTATATTTAATTATTGAATTATCGCGGCAACAACTGCTTGTCCCAAGTGGATCGCATCCGCGACGTCGTCAAAGGCTGTCGCCCGAATAACGACGTCGCCATCGATCGAGCTACGGCACCCCCTCCCCCTCCCCACTCACCCGCGCACCCCGCCGCGCCTGCACCCGCACCCGCTGGCCGCCTCGTCACCTCAGCCGTGCTGCCGATTGAAATGTTCCAATTTCAAATTTAAAAATAGCATTTGACCAATGCACCAATGGTGTGACTGAATTCTATGAAGAGGCTAAGTGACCATGAAGAACGATTGTTGATTCTAATTTTAACATATTTCTTATTTTAAAAAATAATGCATGCCCAACTGCAATTTAATAATTATACAATTCTGTTGGACAAGAAAAATATTGTAATCGTGTTTTTTTTAAACCTAATATTTCTGGTTTTAAAATTTGAACCTAATTTTTAAATACATACGGTCGTGGTTAGTTATATGTGTGACTGCAGTGTGACGAGATTTTCTTTTGTTGTCTCTCACAAGTTTTTGTAGCGCTACGTATTCTGAAAGAATATTATAGCACTTTGCAGTTTTTAAGTCTTATTTTTAAATATTTTTAATAACTTACAAAGTAATGAGGCAAAGGATACCTATAGTCGATAAAGGAAAATCATTCTTCATGCTGTGCTAAAAAATCCGACAAAGCTTATATAACTGGCAGATTAAGAACTTGTACATAAGTAACACTGTTTTATGATTCTTTCTAAGTAACTATATTATTGTGTTTGATAAAAAGCATAAGGCTAACTTAACTTACAACTCTTACATGATGGTAACTTTACAGTAAATAATTCATCGTTGATATCGGTTATAGAGGGTAGAGTCCCAAATGTTTATTTAGTAGGTAGAATGACCTTCGTATGTGAGAGGCCATCTGGGTTGCTATCTCCGCTTTGTTTATTTCTGCCAAGCAGCAGTGTGTAAGCACTGTTGTGTTTCGGTTTGAAGGACAGTGAAGCCAGTGAAATAACTGGGCATTATGAGACATAATATCTTGTATCTCGGGGTCGCGAACGCAGTCTAATGGTGTGCAGTGTTTCATAATACAAAACTCTATGTGGTGTTGCTTCTATTTATTGGCAGGCCCGGCGCGTACCTTCAGGCGAGCAACCTACTCGTGTCGTCATTTAGGCTAATAAAGTAACATAAGAATTCCGTGTTCATAGGTATCGATTATCACCAATCTGGATTATAATCTTGGATTCGAATAGATGCAGTGCGTAAACGATCTAATAGCGGTTTCATATAGGTCGATTTTAGTTGTCCAACTGCTTAATTCGCATGCTATTTGAACCGTCCGAACAAAATTACAATCGAATTGATCAACAAAAACCAATGCAGATTTTGTTGATTCGAGTCATTTGATCAAATAAAATAGAACCGTGTAAACCCGCTCTAAGCGGTACGGCACGGCGTGAATGCGCGCATATTCGTGTAACGCATACACCATACTCATGTACTTTCAGCTGCTCTGCATCTCTTCTACTTCTGTTAATATATTTAAATGAAACAGAGCCTCCTATGTAGATGTTTTGACAACATTTTTATAGCAAAAGTCAGAAAACGAGCAAGTGGCCCGTGGCCAGCAGTGGGACGTGTATAATACAGGGCTAGTAAAGGGTAAAAAACCCGTTTTATAATCGGGAACACTCTACATTTCAAATCTGTGATTTCCCTCATCCTTATTATTAAAGACCGAATTTCAACGCCATATGAACATATCTTTTTAAATAATCACTACATTAAAACATAAATTTCCTTTCAATTAATCCGAACCCTATGTTTTTTACTTTTTTAATGGTACATTATAAGAGCCCTAGGTTGGGAGGGAATCAATTATAATTCCCATTAGATGAGGGCGGGGTACTCTGATTTATCGAAGTGCAAGCTGGTCGGTGCCCACTGGCCAGCTGAACGTGTGGACGTAGCGGATTGGATGTGTGGATTTTAAATAATAGAGCCACGCTGTAGACACTGTTGTCTACAATATGAATGGGCCGACCGGGTAACTGTCTCACACAAAATTGCAAAGTGACAGCTTCCTGTTGTATTTCGTACGATGGGCGAGATTCCCGGAAGCCAAATTCCCCTAACAATTCTTCATTACTTTCTTTTCCATGGGCGGTGCAGAACACTTACCATCAGGTGACCCACTTCCTCGTTAGCCGGCCCATACTATAAAAAGTAGGATTTGGGCCTCCGGATATCTCTCTCACCATACGCAACGCAGCAGCAAGCCGCTACTTTACGTTGTTTGTTAGTGAGACAGTGGTAAAAATGCCCGGTGAGCCGGCCCATAGACAAAACTGTCTACAGCATGGCTCTACCACTCAAAATCTTTTTGCGAGCATTTCTTTGTTTACTACTAAAGATAACTATGTAATTCTGTGCTAATAATTATGCTAGTAATTGAAGCGATAATCCCCAATCAATCTTGCACCTGTGTGCCGGCCGCGGCCGTCTGGTCCCGGCATCCACACGACGTATGCGTCCCGTGAGATTGCCCATTATATCACACCGCATACGACCCTAAACTTGAGTTATGTTATTTTATCATATTGATACTTTATAATTACCTAAATAAGTTTTTTAATAGTCCTGTATTACACACTATCCCACTGCTGGGCACGGGGCATGCACTACAAATTAGAGGGGTTAGGCTTTAGAACTAAGGCTCTCAAGCCTCTATTCTGCGTTGTTATTCAAGGAATATACATGAATTCGAAAAGTCAGGGGTGTGGGTCCCGGGGGTTAGGATCGAACTTGCGACTCTCATCTCGGCAGTCCGTCCTTGCTATGCTATCGCCGCGCCGCTTCGCTGATAGTAACTCTAGTACAGTATAAATGTGATGTACACTGTTGAGAGACATTGCATCTGTCGATGGTTGCCAGAATTATCCCGGCCTGTCTACCTACGGCTGAGCCCATAACCGGATCGGCGAGTCGCCGGAACGATCCGCTATGGCGGCATTTTCATCATGTTTAAAAGTGGTAGCGGTAGTGGTAATAGTTATATGCGCTGTACACAATCGTGTCTACAGCATGAATGGCCCGGCTCGACCGGGGTTTTATCACTATCTAGCAGAAAATTGACGTGAAGTAGCAGATTGTTAGTGCGTTTTGTACGGTGAGTGATCCGGAGGCCCAAATCCCGTTCCCCTTACCAGGTCATCATCCCTTTCCTTTAAGGTCGGCAACGCGTTCATGATTCCTTAGGTATTGTGGATCTTCATGGGCGGCGGAGATTACTTACCATGAGGTGACCCACATGCTTGTTTGCGGACCGCTGCTTTTAAAAAATGGATAAGCTGGTCGCTATTCAGTCAAATACTCTCCAACCAGCTGTACTCTTTTTGCCATGCAGTGGGGTCCTGGATTCGATTCCACGGACATAAATGCGTGTGAGTTTATCGATTTGAAAACTTGATTTGGCTCGGAGTCAGTTAATTTTAAATTTGTCACACAATTAGATTTGTTAATCGAATTAAAGAAACTGGTTATTGGTGCCGCGCGAACCACAAATTCTAATTAGGGTTGAATTCGGAGGATCGACATCCTTTCTGTTTTATGTAAATGAGAGGTAAAAATATTTACAAAATATAAAGAAATCGAGCACTAGTTTTACTGTGGGTTTAGAAAAAAGTATTTTATACCACTATCCCAAAATTAGTATTAGGTTTTCTATGCTCATGTATGTATGTGTATCAATTGATTTAGCTCCATGGTGCAGATGGCGAGAGGCCGTGGGTTCGATTCCCACACCGAGATAAATGTTTGTGTGATCCACAAATATTGGTCTCGGGTCTGGGTGTTGTGATGTTGTGATCGCAAGACCCTCGTAGTTCCTGATACCCACGATACAGGTTAACCTAGTGTGGGGTCAGGACTATGTGTGTGACTGTTGGGTGTATTTATTTTTGACAATAAATAAATCACAGTTGTAAATCAAACATTATTGCCAGATAAACAATGGAATGGATAGTCAACCCGGTCGAACTGGCCCATTCATGCTGTAGACAAAACTGTCTGTATCGTGGTTCTGCCACTTTTCGCCAAGGCTCTTGGAACACTACAATCTTAACAACGAAATTAATCAAAGAGAAAGGGGAGAGTTGGAAATATAAAATGTTAGGTCTACTCTACACTAACTAAAATGAATATACACAATCTTCACAAGTTATTACCACATCAAGCTATGTCTTGACGAGATAAATTAGGTGCCATAACCTCAGGCCATATCTGGCGAGTCGATAGCGCAATATCTTATACATAAGGTACAATAGGTTCAGAGGTGGCTATCCGTCATTGGTTTACAGTACAACAATCATTAGTAACGCGGGCGGGACGCGGACGGGGCCGTGCCGTGCCGGGCATGCGTGCACGCATCGGGCGCCAATCAACGGCAGCGCATGCGCACCCCGCCGCGTTCTTTATGACGCGCGTGCCCACGAATATATCACACGTCAGATTCAAAAGGGTTTTTAACGGACCCGTCTCGTATTCGTCATCGTTACGGCGACGGCGCGGAGGCTCACGAATAAATAACCTCAAAAGGTATTATTTATTGATCGAGTCATACCTTTTTTTAAAACGTTCGTTTCATGACACGGATTTGTGGAAATGGATGCGGTCGTGAGCCGTCAGTTATTGCGATCATTATGAACTTTATCATATTAGTTTTAAGGACGAGTTTGTTGCCTCGATTGTGTTTTTGTTTTTCTCTCAGAACGCACGTCTCAAGATCCATAATAATATTATTCATACAGGAATAATAAAGAGATGCCTGTATATAAACATAAATTATTTGACACGTCTGTGTTGTATAAAATATAAAATGAAATTATCAAACGAGGCTGACCTTGTGAAGTGTCGTGTACAAGAGCGGACAGCCACATACAGTATACAGTACGCATTACAAACTGGTAATCATATTTAAGGAAACATATTTAGGTCATGTTTTAATGTGAAGATTAATAGACGTGAATATACAATATGTTACAAAAACCCTGTCGGCCGTTTTAACTGTGATATCAGAATCGATATTCAATCGTAATGAAACTCGCATACGAAAATAGGACTATAAAAATAATAATATTTATTTTTTAAACTTGAATTAATTTATGTTTATAAACCGTATTTCAATTGATGACCCCTGCAAGAGCGATGAGTCGGAGTCAGAGCGAGATAGCAAGTTGTGGCGTCTACGTAGATAAAACACGCCGCGCCGCGTGCGCGCCCAGCATCAATTAGCTGTTCATCACTTTTCAGATGAAAATTATATTTTTTATAAAATGTTAATTTTAATAAGCTACCTGTGTAAGGATAATATCTCGCTTCTGTTTATTATTTTTGTAATTTAACTATTTTTATTAAGCTTTCTTACACCCTACGATATTGTGTACAGGATTTCCATAGCTATTAGCTTGTCTCACTCGTGCACTTTAATCGTGCTATTCCATTGGCACCCTTTTGATATGAAACCCAAAAATCCTCTGATGTAAATATCGCTTGCGAATACATCTAATCGAACTCCAGAAACTATTATAGCAAGTGAAATCGATTCAGAGAGATAACAAAAGATAAAATCGATTATTCAAATGTGACAATCAATTACTCGGTTGGCCTATGATATGGCGTTTGTTTATTGATTGTGATAATGCTCGCGGTTTTGTTTATTTCAATAATAACAATTACAACTATTAATATGTTTCTAGAGTATTCGTTTGAATGAATGACATTCTAAGGAATGCCCGAAATTACTAATCAGGGAATAAAATAAGTTTGTGGAATTGATTTTTATACGTAATAGGGTCGCGTATGGCCACTATCACGCCTGATGGTAAGCGATGATGTGGTCTAAGATGAAGCACGCTTATAAATTTCGCGGGCCAGTGCTGAGCATTCACCTTAAAATACAATTCAATTCTTGATTATTCGGATAGATCCCAGAAAAAAAATTAAGTAATTAGTATTATTAAAGTACGCGTGACCAAACTTTACTTTTTTTACTTTTTTTTTCAAACTGTATTCTGTCTCATTTGTGCTGAAACTGAAAGAAATGAAGTAATAAGTAAAAGTAAAACTGAGCAATCAAGCTAAGATAGTTTATTGAATTCTCAAATAGTGACCTATCCGGGAGTCAATAGTATATTGAACGTGGATTTTGGATATTGAAAACTAGATAGGCAGCGCAAATGTAGCATAAATATCTATAACTAGGATAATTAGAAAATGAAACCGCTGTCAGGCACTGACTTGGTTGAATGTACTGAATCTAGATCAGTTATTCATATGCAAATACAATTTAGGGCATAAATAACAGTTTCGACTCGCTGGTTATTTAGCACTTAGTAACACTAGGTACTAAAAGGCAATTTCACAAAATAAATAAACAGTCTATTAAAGCATTTTTTTCTTTTTTATTAGCTTGAATGACGAGACGAGCAAGTCGCTCACCTGGTGGTAAGGCGGTAGCCTGTCCATAAACAGAAGCAACTCCACACATAGCTTAGAATTACAAAGCACTGTATGGCACTGGACTACACTCCGAGACATAAGTTGTTACGTCTCATAATGCTGAGTAATTTTGTTGGCTTCAATGTTCTTCAAACTGAAACACAACAAGCTGCTTGGCGGCAGTAATTGACACGACACGAGAGATCTACCATCTAGTGTGTATAGTACTTATTAAACATGGTCAATATACATTATACATACTGCATAATATACTTAACAAACCATAACTGATTTAATGTCTGAGTTTGTGTCAAAACTGTGCGTTTAATTGAAAAAAGCTGTCCTGACTGCCAAGACTAAAGATTGAGAATTTGGGTTTTTAAATCGTACAGATCTGTTGAATCTTTATACATATACTTAGCCCACTTAAAAGGCCAATAAACATTATGGTCATAAAAAGATCACGATTTTATAATATCAACGCAACATTTATTATTAGCTCCATATATGAGTAGGTACATTACAACACAAAAAAAACACTCTGCACATCTCGGTACCCTTGAGCCTGGATTGAGCCAGCCATCGTCCCGTCTCCCCACATAAATCATTGTGGCACAATAAACTCGACGATTTCAATTAAACATAAATAACAACTGACATCCCACTAATGGACTTGATACTTCTATGTTCCTTGTGTTTGAACGCCGTTTCCTTTGGTATTTCATTTGTCAATTTAATATGTACAACGTAAATCATAAATTGTAAGCAAGAATTTTAAACGGGTACTGCCATAATGTAATGTTTATTGTTGGTGAATATAGATGGCGCTGTTACAAATTATTAGTTTTTCATATTAATATGTATTGAGTTTTTTTTTATTTTAATTAGTAGAGTACATGATTAATTGAATAATAAAAAACCATAAAAGAACAAAAAAGTTTTTTTAGCAGAGCGTAGTTTCGATCTACGGACCTCTGGGTTATGGGCCCAGCACGCTTCCACTGCGCCACTCTGCTTGTTGTGAGAGTGATGAAATTATGTAAATAGTTCAATACTCGTATATTAAAATCTCTATTATATTGTATTTAGTTTTGATTCATGTTGTTTATTTTGTATAAAAAAACATTTACGACACTTGTTCAAAAATGTATGCATATGAAATTTGTTGTTTCATACATTAACAGTTATGTGTGTTATGACGCAACACGTAAACATAATCAAATTCATAACAAAACATTTTATCACCAATACATCGAGAGCACAGCGTCAAGGATTTTTAATTTTCTCAGTGAACAAAAAAAAGCGCTGGAATCCAATATTGTTGATGTCTCAACGTAGCGCAATAAAAACTGAGCTGGATATTGTTTGGAGGCGGAGCGCTGACGTGCTTATTAACTGGGAAATTGAAAATTGACTGAGCAACATGATTGGCAAGGGAATATTAGCTCGATGCAATTTTACCGGGCTGCTCTTGTTTGCGTTTTTAAAAAGGGAACACTCGTGTGACATTAATCCATCATTTTGGCGCCGTGCGACGCTATTGCGCGGGTAAACGCACGTTTGGTTATGTTTATTGTGTGCATTATGGATAATGATTATGTTATTTGATTATTGTAAATGTATAGTAAAACGTACCTATCAAACGTACAAAGTGTTGAGTTCATAAGAATCTCTATGAGGTAGAGTTGCCATATGACATATTCTCTGTGCTTATGACATAAATCCTGCACTAAGATTTATTTAAAGATTACACTTGATTCGAACTCACAATTTCTAGTTTCTGTTGAGGCTGCTAAATCCTGCATTACCGAAATACGGCTATAAAATATTTTTAGAATAATTGATAAAACATTAAATAGTTCCATTAATAAAAACTAGATGGCGTTACTTGTATGTATTACTGTATGCCTTGTTAGAGTTTTTATTATACGGCAATAAAAATTAAACGATAACGAAAAAAATAAATGTTAGATGTATAAGATATATTATGTATCACTTATTTTTATGATACATAATGCAATTTCTTGGAAATGACCGCGCTATTAGTACTTATATGTGCTGATGTTTAAACTTAAGACTTAAATAAAAATATCAATTTAATGTTATTATCAGTTATAAAAACTAACAGGAAATAGCAGTTGGATTGTAATAAGTTACTATGTAAAGTAAACTAGCGTTTATCATAAAAAGTAGTTACGAAAATAACGGTTAATTTTCGCGCAACTCTGTGATAATAATGTTATAAACACATATGAATTGATACGATTGGAACGATAGGTGTGCAACCGTGTGGTATAGACGTAGAGACATGTGATAGTAGTATACAAGTCGCAGCTGCGGCCCGCGTCTTCCCCTTATTATACGTTTATTATTGTCGCGTGTTATTTCCAATATTTTCGCCATCTCATTACCGAAGGCGTCGTGACGGCGACGGCGCTAATCCGTCGGGAGACGACGCGCCTTAATGGAGGTGATCATGTGTCCTAACGCGTAACGTATTGAAATATGACGTATTGGGTGTACCGTCGGGGATTCGGCATTAATAAACGAAAAAACCCACCTCGATTATGGAACGTCGGCGCGGAGCGGCGCGGCGGCCGCGGTGGAGGCATTGTAGACGGGCGTCGGCCACGCATCGCAATAATTCTCCCGCGCATGACGGCCCAATGATAAATCAAGGCGACCGTGAAGAGCGACGCCAATAAATATAGCGCCCAAATCCAATAATTACGAGCCAATGAGCCGGCCGGCCACAAATCAACGCGCGACGGACGGACGGGCGCATACTAATGTCTTATCCTAACATCAGATTAAAAACATCAATACTTGTCAATAGAGGTCGCCTCCCACGTAATTATAGCCAACAATATCCCGGGGAGGCCGGGACCGAAAAGGATTAACATATATCAAGGTGGAATAATTGAAGGAATCGATTAAATGAAGAGTATTAATTGCTGATGCGCCCGCGCAGCCGCACGGCCGCGCCGAGATCACATCGCGCGGCGCTTTGATGCGGCATTGACCGGACACTCCGACGCTCCGGCACGGACCGGAAGGTCCGGCGCAGTACTTCCCCGGCCCGGCGCGGCGAGAATAAATAAGCATTACGTTTATACGTATCGTGTTAGCTTAACGCGGTCTGCGAGCAAAACGAGCGCGGCTATTAACGCAGTTAATTCCCCAATTTAAAAACCGAACAAACAAATGTATGTAAATTGCGCAACTCTATGTGAGAGCCGACGATACCCTTGCAAGGGGTACGGAAGTTTTGCTACAATTCGCGACCTTGTTCCAACGACATAAGGGTGCCCCGACAGCACTCGTAACATTGACGAGCCGACTCGAAACAAGCACGTTCAGAAACTGCTTACACGAATTAGCGCATCAAAACGGGGCGCAGGGGGCGAAATTAGAAAACTCTCCGTGCCTCCCCCGCCGTCATCGCGCCGCCCCGCGGCCGTTCCGCACGTCATAAACTGACAATTTACGATAACACCGGGATTAGCCCTGTTTGTCTGTTATGCATTCGAGTACGGAACGTAACTGCGCGAGTTAAAGCGTGGACGTGAAACGGAACGACGCGACGCAGCAGAGACGTCCCGAGCCACATATACTATGAGCTCATCACATTATTTCATGTTTATAGGCAACATCTCTGCAATATATGACAGCTATATTTCCTCCGATACCTCAAACAATTTTCCGAACCCTTCCATGTGTTTCTATATATGATTTCAGAGCGAATTATTAACCTGTACGCGTAACAGAGATTGGGGTGGAAATTTTATTTCTTTTGATTGAGATAGTAGAAAACATAATAAATCAAAACTTAGACAATGTCATATTATGATGATTACTTCTTCCACCTGCCTTTATCCCACTCACAGTGAGGTCGGCGCAGCATGCTATTAAACACATCTTATAGAAATTTTTATCTTGTAGTTTTTACGACCGGCCTCTGAGGAGAAAACACCCAGACCCGAAAAAAATATTTGTGGATCACACAAACATTTGTCTCGGTGCGAGAATCGAACCCGCAGACTTTCGGTTCACAGCCGGCTACTCGCTCACTGAGCCACGGAGACAGATGGTTAAATAAATGAATATCAAAATAATAAATTAGCGACATTTTGAAAAAGAGTCAAATAGAGAGCTATCAGCTCGCAGCGAGCATGAAACAAAAGATTGATGACAATGGAGGAAGAGAGAGGTGTGTTAGGAACGTAGTCCGTAGCACTTGGCGCTCCAGAAACTCTGCCTAGCACACTGATAGGCAGGCGACATATTGAAAGAAAGAAAGCATTTATTGGCAGGCGTTAGGTGGTACATGTATACAATTGATGCAGAAAAAACATTTTTATAAGTAGTAGGTGGGGGGTACCTAGATACCCACCCACTGTGGACGGTATATGTCCCACCAAGACCACGCCAAAAGGATCCAAATCAGCATATGCCAACCATTAAATGCTTGGCGCTGGTTTTTTGCATATTATGTATGTAACTAAAACAAAGGCCTTCAAATATACAGTGGATTCCATTTCGGACCCAATAGGGTAGTTTCCTATATTTAATTTTATACATTATTTTATAAGCAACAGAAAATGATACGCAAAAGAAACGATTTTATTAAAACACAATCAAAATTGGTTCAGAAATGTGCCCGCAGTTATGATTTTAAATGTTGGTATGAGGAAAAGTGGGTGCGTAGTAGGGATATCTCACTATCTCGCTTGCACGCGTGCACTATAATGAACATTTTACACAGTGACGTCAAAGGTTGCATCGTCTGTCATTTGACAATTACCCCTTCTACAGGATTTGAATGGCTTCTATCTTATTTATTTTTGGTCCAATTTATAAAATTCTTTCTGCAATAGATTTTGAGTAACATAACTTATTGATTTAAATAATAAAAAAAATCTAGTCAACTACGCTATTGTAATTTTCTGGAGCATGCAATATCTGGAGGCCAATTCTCGTAATTTTAAATGTTCATAATATCATTCCGATCTAGTCTCAGCTTCAAGAAATATGCAAATGGCATTCTCATAAACCAATAATCAACGTCAAATGTGAACATAGATCGTAATGAGATTTAATGTAGAATAAAAGTTGACTGAAGCCAAAACGGTATAATGGTACTGCTAAAGCTAGGTGCATTTGACGTTGAATATAAATAAAATAAATAAATAAATAAATACACCCAACAGTCACACACATAGTCCTGACCCCACACTAGGTAAACCTGTATCGTGGGTATCAGGAACTACGAGGGACTAGCGGTCCCACAACACCCAGACCCGAAACAAATTTTTGTGGATCACACAAACATTTGTCTCAGTGCGGGAATCGAACCCACGGCCTCTCGCTTCGCACCCGGCTACTCGCCCGCTGCGCCACGGAGGCTGTCAATGGTTTAAGAGAATGCCATTTGCAACTTTCTTGACGCTGAGACTAGATCGGAATGATACATTGAACATTTAAAATTACGAGAATTGGCCTCCTGTTGTCGATGAAACAAATTCCTACATCTACGAGTATCTATACAAAACGTAAACAATTTCCTAGAGTAATAATAGATGTAATAAGTAATAATCGGAAACAATCTAAATGAATTTGGGTAAGATATATAGTTGTTGGACACGACACGGCGCGGAAGGTAATTGCTTTCGATGGTGACGTCACTTGATGCGAGACCGCAGCTAGGAGGTTTACTTGGGGCCTTTAACATATTTTATTTATAAAGTAAAGCTGGAAAATATCGAAACGGAGTTAAAATGCTGGAACTGCTCTTTGGAGTCGTAGAGCCACGCTGTAGATAATTTTGTCTACAGCATGTATGGGACGGCTCGTCCGGGTCATTACCACTGTGTCATAGAAAACCGGCGTAAAATAGCAGCTTGTTGCTGCGTTTCGTACGGCGAGTGAGATATCCGGAGGCCCAAACCTCCTCCCCTTCCCAATTCCTAATTATTCCTTTCCTTTAAGGTCGGCAACGCACCCATGATTCTTTTGGTATTGTTTTGATTCTTTTGTAATGTCCTTTAAATCGGAATACAACAATGCTTATACACTGCTGTTTGGCGGCGGTAAATAGAAAAAGCGGTGGTACCAACTAGATCACTACCCAGACGGCGCCTCCCGCATACGAGGGACCTACCACTTTGTAAAATGCAATGCAATGCTGTTGCGCATCTCATATTCTGATTGCCAGATAGATTGCTTGCTGATGGAACAGTTCCCGATATTTTTATACTCGATCACAAACTTGCCTTAGTGACTAGGTCGTCTCGAAAAGTTAATGTTATATTACCAACCTTAATTTTAAAACTATACATTTATTTTTTAATTATTTTAAATGTTGACGTCTGTCCGATCTACGCAGAAAGAGCTCACGGTGTCTTGAGGTCTGGCAGTTGGTCTTTTGAGTTTCATAAACATAAGAATTCACTATGGATATCACACCATCTGATCCTAGAACACGACTTTTAAATACTATTAGTTAAGTAGTAAGAGGTTGTGCCTGCTTGTGCCAGAACGTACCAGGAGTAGGATCCCGCGGATGTCCCAATAAACGCTGTCTTGACGTATTAGAAGGAGATATGAGAGCCAATGCTCTTACTACAGAGGAAGCTCAAGATCGGGCGATATGGAGGCGTCTTAGTGGTAAGGCGGACCCTGGCACTAGCCGGGATAACGCCAGGTGGAAAGAAAGAAGATAGTAAGAGGTTGTTTAGTATGTTCAGCGAGGTTTTAGCTGGTTTCAGCCAAAATCCTTCCAAAAAATCCGGCATACGAAGAGAAAATAAGTCCCAATTACGACCCTGTTCTGATGTAATGCTATATCTTGTTTCAGTTTATAATTGCTCCCAATTAGTTGTTTTAAATGGTATTCCTTGAAGGTCAGAGAAATTGGAATTACTTGAATTTACCAAAACGACAGCAATATGTAATAGTAAAAGTTATTTGGTCTTAAATATTTTTACGAGCATTTTCGCGATGCCATCTTTAAGAGAATGTAGTCGAAGGGTGTTATCATTTTGCTTCGGGATATATATTAGTTTAATGAGGGCTATTAAAATTTTAAATACTAAGAAGTAAGCACGCACAACACTACGATTAAAATAACGAATATGCCATCAATCTCCGGTCATCCATGGTGATGTCAGTCGCTTAAGAGAAAAATAAGTACTTAATTAAATTAATCGACTTAAGAAAGGAAATTCTACATTGTTGTAATAGGTCTGTATTAGATCAGTATTATCCCGTTATTTCCAAAAAGACGAAGAGCGAAGAAGCACTTAACTTTAATTGTAGTATTGTCGCATTTGTAATGCGTACGCGTTACGACTGCTATGCTAAGATCTCGGGTTCGATCCCCGGGTCTGGTAAAACTGATATTGGGTTTTTCTATTACGAAATGTACTTTTACCCGACCTGGGGATCGAACCCGAGATCTCAGCACAGCAGTCGTAACGCCTACGCATTACACTGCGCCACCGAGGCATTCAGGCAATAGGCAGTGTTCAATTAGGAATAGGATATCCTATTTTGACAATGTTTGTGTGATCTACAAATATTTGTTATACGTCTGGATATTGTGAGGCAAGTTCCTTGTAGTTCAGAGTGGTAGAGTCATGCTGTAGACGGACTTGTCTCCAGCATTAATGGGCCGGCTCGACCGGGTCGCGTTACCACAGACTCACAAAAAATCGACGTTAAGTAGCCGCTTGCTGCTGCGTTCTCCATCAGGTGACACACTTGCTCGTTTGCCGGCCTAAGCTATAAAAAAAGTTCCTGATACCCAAGAGACAGGTTGTATAACTAGTATAGAGTCAGGAGTTAGGACTATGTGAGTGACTGTTGGGTGTATTTATTTTATTATCTTTTGTTTTGGCAGGTCATTGATTATGTTACAGTATAATTATGCTGAAGTGTGATAGTGTTGATAACTTGCCCTTAACTTTTTATATATAGCCAATGTTTATTACCAATTTAAAGGTCGTAGTTAGTTAAGACTTAACTGTTATTTTATTAAGTAAAATTCCGACACAGTTAAAAGCTATTACCGGTCACTTATTTATTGCTGATGGAATTTTGAACTGAGTGGCTTTGGAAAGGTGACATGTAACGGTATGTCGCCTCATTGGCTTAGTATTAGCCTACTTAAGCTGAGACACCGAGATGTTCTGGGTTCGCATCCCAGGGTGAGCAATTAAAATTTATTTGATACGAAAAATCACACATAAACGAGATTGGAATTCCGGTCCGGTTTGACGACGATTTTCTCGCTCCAATATATCATGGCACGGAGAACAACTTTGCGAAGCGTGTGTGCAGCACTAGTTGCAGCTCTGCCTACCCCTTTGACGATACAAATGTGAGCTTATGTATATAATGGGCAATGGTATGCTTGGTTCCGAAGTCGTTGTACGGAAAGAGATGATTTTTGCTAAAATGTAGAGCGTATTTATTACCTGTTAATAATTCTTTAAACTGTTAACGTGTGATGGGGTAGGCTGTACAACTAGCAGCCATGGTTATTGAGTTAGTTCCCGTCCTATTATGTGTGGAAGTGACTCTATGGAGCACGAATTTCAACCTGGCACACCTACTTGATTTCCGAGTTGAATATACACAAATTTTGAAACCCAACCTAGGACCTCACGGCGATTTCTGAACTTGTTACTAAGCCATGAGGTGAGGCGTATTTTTAATACTGATTATTGTAATCAGCCGAAAAGAATCAGTCACAATAAATTGGATTTTCATTATCAATAGCAATTGACAATGAAAATCCAATTTATTCCAATTCCAATTTATATCCAAACAATACTCCAGAATAGCGATTCTGGAGTATTGTTTAGCCGATTCTAAAATGTGACGACTAGGAATGAGTTGACGCTTATTTTTTTACAATGGTCTGCAAATAAGCAAGTGAATCACCTGATGGTAAGTGATCTCCAAACATACAAAGTCCATGAATACACAACACCAGAAGAGCGATGCAGAGCGAGCATTGACGAGATGCCGACCTTTAAAGAATGGATTGGGAAGGGGAAGCGAGATTTGGACCTCCGGAAATGTCACTCATCGTACGAAACACAACAGCTGTTACTTCACATCAGTTTTCTGACAAACAGTGGTAATAACGTCGAGCCCATTTATGCTATTTAAAAAAGTGTCTACACCGTGGCTCTACCACTTTTATTACTAGTAGTTCCCATACTTGTGGGTCAATCATAACATCCCTTAGCAACACATAGACCTGGCCTCACAGTAAGATACGATCTTGTGTCATGGATATCAGGAACTACGAGAGACTTTCTCACAACTCTAAGACTGGTACAAATATTCGTGAATACCTACTATAATTTGACAGCCTCCGTGGCGCAGCGGGCGAGTAGCCGGCTGCGAACCGAGAGGCCGTGGGTTCGATTCCCGCACCGAGACAAATGTTTGTGTGATCCACAAATATTTGTTTCGGGTCTGGGTGTTGTGGGACCGCAAGTCCCTCGTAGTTCCTGATACCCACGATACAGGTTTACCTAGTGTGGGGTCAGGACTATGTGTGTGACTGTTGGGTGTATTTATTTATTTATAAGTCTCGGTATGGGGATCAAACCTGCAGCCTGTTGGTTCACAGGATGGTTCACAAACGTCCATTACACCACGCATGCTGCTGATGGTAGTTATTATTCGAAGTATGACCATTACAATTCATGGACTTTATCAAGTTCATGCTTACAGTATTAGAGTACATACTCTACCTTTGCCTTATATTATGCTGTAGATATCTATAGCATAATAAACGCTAACATTTCTGTAAGTAAAAGTGTTACGAGCAGGAAGCATGTGGTGTGTGTTAGTCTTAGAGTTGCGTCTTAAAGTTAGCATTGACTGTAAAACTAATTGAAATAAAGATGTTTATAAGATTTTGATGTATTCTGCACTTAAGCTCAAGAGAGCAACAAAGTGCGAGTATCGTTTATTCTCAGTAGAGCCATAATTTTGATTAACCACTTATATAAAATGGTTTCAAAAATAGCGTAACAAACGCAAGTAGTAGTAGGTCCATTGTGGTCCATCATATAAGATTAGACGGGTCGCCTAAAACGAGGCCAGTCCCTGAATGTTTCTTTATTCCCAACGTGGCTCACCGCTAATTTCTTTAAGGGCAACTCCGAATAGCCGCCGTGAATAATTGTCGTGCTAAAAGAAACCCCAGCAAATCTCCGCGATTAGCATAAAAACCATCTAAACAGGCCAGAGGAAGCCGCCGCCTTCCTTCCGCAATATTTGTGAAAAAATTACAAGTTTCCTGCCGACATTTTGTCTCCGAGCGCTCGCGAGCGCTTGCGACTGCGAAAAAAATAACTAATGTTAATTGCACCCAGCGAGCAAAATAAAACGGCAATTAATGAAGCGAAATTGTAAATTGTAGGAAATTATCATTCCCTTAACGTTTACCATCGGGTTATTTCTCATTCACATTCGTGCACAATTTTTTATCGGGCCGCAAACATCTGTTCCTTGGTCTAATAAAAGTATAGTCGGAAACATAGAATTTTATCAGCGCCGTGTCCATCATAAATCGGGGGAGCGCAGGCGGCGGCGCCGGTGAGCGGGGGCGCATAAAAGTTTACAGGCATTCGGCTAATAAATCGTGTCAAATAAATAAGTGTTGAGTCGGTTGGCGGCATATTGATTCGTCATGTGCCGCCTTAGAGCGGAGCGCGCGGGCCGGGGGCCGGGTGCCCATAAAGGTGCGTAATGGCCGCCGTCGGAAGACAGCGCAGTGCCGCGCATCGATTAGCGCTCGCTCGCCCGCCAGCCGCCGACGCCGGTCGCAAGTCGCAACACCAACGATAGCACTACGTCCACACTACACACCATGCCACTCAACAACTCTCCCGCACCTCTTTACATCACATACAATACTTAATTCTTACTATCCAATAAACTCCAGACACTCATTTAGTTTCTTAAATTCCTAGATTACTTAGTACAGCAAGTAGCAACACCCTTGATACACCACTCGAATACTAGATGGCGCTAGTTGTACTACAGTCAAATGTGCAATATTGCAACAAACGCTTGATGCATGAGAAAATCATGATTTAAGTATACCAAATTATTATATTAATAGTAGAATTCCAATTTGAATAAGGGGATATTAATTATAAACAAACATCTTATTATTTTGACAGATAACATAATTCATTATGAAATTAAGGAATATTAGCTGTTAAGTTTGCGTTCTCTCAACAAAAGAATACCAAGATATAATATATTTTAGGTGGTACTTTTAAATTATCATCAATACTGTTATTGCTGTATGTCATAATGATATCTTCCATCACCTGCCACGTTCAAAAAGTCCCGCAACTTGTATACGAATCATATTGTATAAAAGGCATTCGTTAAATCTTTATGCGTATTATATATCATAGTATTCTGTAACATGGTTCTTGCTTTCGAAATTCCAGGAAAGTAATATATTGGATGGATTTGGGTCGAAATTTGAAAAGTCTCAAGCATTTGACAGAAATTTTGCTAAATTTGTGGTATGCTACTAATCATAGAATGTAGAGACACTTTGTAGTTACTATTATTATACAATTACGTTTCCCTTCTATATTTTTTTATGTTTTGATGCCAAACTAATTATTGATAATCCTACAAAGTATTCATTTAAGGTCTTATTTTTCATCAAATACTTACTTCTCCACTAGTATTCTTATTATTCTCTCTGCCTGGCCCTATCCCATCGATTTTACGTTATTTGGTATTATTTATAATACATCAAATTCCTCTTAAAAATATACACGTTAGAGTTCCAAAAAGGTGTAGGGATGACCCAAAAATTTTCATATTTAAGAAACTCTACCATAACAGTTAGTATAAATACGACATCAAAGTTTTTGGGGATCCAATATTTAAGTGACATCTTCCTCATACGTAATACATTACAATAAATAAAATCACAAGATCCGACTTCTTCAGATCAACAGAATAAAATTACTTACAATTTTGCCAATTTAAAATTATCACAAATATATCCGAATCGACAACAATCAATAAAATCGTGATCTCTTTTAATTAATCGTTAAAATTTTAATTGCCCGCGACGTCCGGCCCGGGAACCGAACCTGTGCCATTACACTACGGACGTTGATTAAAATCTCCCACTGCATACAAAGACTTACTTTGATATATGTATAAATCTTATGAAGCGTTCGGTCAGGACCGCGCGTCGATCGTGTTCACAGAAAACACGTCTTAAGCTGCACAATCATTAGGGTGTAATTACCATATACAAATCTCCAGACCAGCCTACCACCTGTCAAGTGATATATGAGCTTTAAATAACATATCTTATTTATGTTGAATCGGAAACAAAATGGAATAAAAAAGGTTTTTTATATCGATGCGGAGTGGGTGGATAACTAAATTTGTACTCGTTCTTGTATTACAAGTGATTGTGTGCGTGTACGTCTGTCGGTTTGTCCGTAGATTAATTGACTTCGATAGTAGTTATTTCTGGTTAATAGGATTGTACGCTATCATGGGACAGAGGGTATATTGTCGCGTGTTTTGCTGTTAAATGAGTACCATCATTTGTATCCTTTTATTATGAGTTTCGAAAAAAAGTATTTAAAATAAATAATACAATTTTGGGTATGGTCTATGTTTAGTTAGCGTAAATGTGATAATAGGGTAGTTGACTAGATTTTTTTATTATTTAAATCAATAAGTTACGTTACTCAAAATCTATTGCAGAAAGAATTTTATAAATCGGACCAAAAATAAATAAGTTAGGAGCCATTCAAATCCTGTAGAAGGGGTAATTGTCAAATGACAGACGATGCAACCTTTGACGTCACTGTGTAAAATGTTCATTATATTGCACGGGTGCAAGCGAGATAGTGAGATATCCCTACTACGCACCCACTTTTCCTCATACCAACATTTAAAGTCATAACTGCGGGCACATTTCTGAACCAATTTTGATTGTGTTTTAATAAAAGGGTTTCTTTTGCGTATCATATTCTGTTGCTTATAAAATAATGTATAAAATTCAATATCGGAAACTACCCTATTCTAAGTAAAGCCAATTTAACGAAACATGTTCTAGTAAATGTAAACTATTCTACTAATTATTACCTAAAGTATATAGTTTAGGCCGACTTGCACGACGAACCTGAATCGAGATGTATCACTAAACTTATTTACTTACAATTTTCATACTATCTGACATTTCTTAAACAGGTTTAGTGAGTTAAACTAGATTTAGGATCGTCGTGCAAATGGGCCTAAGGTAATAATTCAGATGTTTATCCTACCTAAAGAATCATGTTATTAAAAATATTGGAAAATTTACAAATACAAATCCAGTGTCACCCTATATAAAACAATACATCAAAACCCGTAAAAAAGACAATAAACATAGAAAAAAAAAACAAATGAAATTCGGTTATTGAAAACAGGTGGAAATTAATATGGCGGCATCAGTGATATGAATTTAAACTCAACCCGCCAATACATAACGTTCTACGGCCGCGGCCGCGGAACCATTAAAAACACACATATATCAGTAGAGATCGGGCTTACAGCTCGCCGAGTCTATGACACACTCGCTAAATCTCTCGGAAGGCGGTCTCGGGGGCCATAAATTTTTATTTCGTATATAAAAATAATAAAAATAAATAAAAGCGGTACTGTGTGCGAGAGGAAACATTTGTCCCGCCGCGTCACGGATAATCCGGGGGGCCGGTTGATTTATTATTAATTACCTTATTTAATTCTATATCTGTCTAACGAGGTGCCTTCTGTTTCGCGCGTGAATTTTAGGGTTATGCGTCTATTAAGTACACATGCACTCGATATGTACTTGTGTGCACTTAATAGTATAAAATAATATGTTTAATGTTTCACTTTTGATAAATAGTTAAATCTTTTTGTTTATGTAAAATATATTATCTCTTATATATATTTTCTCTTATCTAATAAATTATTATTGACTGCATTCGTGAAATATATAAAACTTCCTTTACTATATAGATTATTAGACTTAAACTGCAAAATTAAATCACTTTTTTAAGAATTATTAGTAAGCAACATTGAAATTGTTTTAAATTAAAAGTACAAATATTCAGCGAATGTAACGAAAAAGATGATTGGATATATTAAAATTACCAATACACTGATGAATACTTATGCAACTCAGATTTTCAGCATGATGGTAGTAAATTAACAATAAGGTCCAAAGCTTATCTGCTTAGTTTCACATTTAATCGTTTAAAAAGCCATTGTAACTATTATATATACAATATGTAACAAAACCCTACTGTTCCTTTTAACCACGTTATCAAAATCGTTATTCAAATGTAAAGAAATATTACAATAAATAAATACAATTAAGAAAATTCTATCATAAAAATAACGATTGGCGATCACCCGGTGGTTTATCAAAGGTAGTAGTTACTCGGTACGGCACCTTTTTACTATTACAGCAAGTCGCCAAGTTACTAATACGTACGTAAAACACATAAATTATAGTTTTTAGTAGTATTTAATATTAAATACCACTTTCATTGGGCTGCTGGTCCACCTCTGTCCCATTTTTATGTTAGATTTTTCTCATTAGAGATATTTCCTTATGTTTTAATATCGATTCTCACAACACATCTAAAAGAAGGGTTTTTGTTACATGTTGTATATTACATATTAAAAAACACGACTGCAAAAATCAGTTAGAGTATGTCGCCTGAGTTTCTAGAACCTAAACCTATTGAGAAGGCAATCCCAATAGTTCTACTGGTAAGGCTATTCGATAAGACAAGTGGGAACGGCCCGCATATATAACCTCACATATATACATTAATACTGAAAAGAACTCTCCTTTTTTGCAGTCTTTCTTCTGCCTGTCATTACCCGTGGTAACGCCAGGGCCGCCTTCTTACTTAGACTCTTCCACTTCATCCGGTCTTGAGCATCCTTCCAGGTCATCATATTTTCCTCTAAAACCCTTTTATTGCGCAATCTCTATGGATTTATTGGTGATCCATAAATTAGCTCTAAACTGGTACCTAACTTTGAGCCTACTTAAAGTTAGGTACCAGTTTAGAGTCTAAGTCCAGTTACAACGGATTTTCACTTCTTTGACATCCTTCACTATGCACGACAGTTTAGGAGACTTAAACGTGAGATATCCCTTATACACTTTTTCTTTTTTATTTATTTCTCAATGATGTATAGTAATCAACGTCTGTCTTTGATAATTTTGTATTCTTGTCTCATAGTTTATTTAAAAAGTAACTTTTACTTGGAGAATGTCAAAAAAGGGCTAATCAAAGTATATATTTGCTTGTTGTAAAGTTATAAAAATTGTAAACATACGATGCATAACGAGCGCGTCTCGCCACAAACTTAACAGTTTGGCGAGTATATAATATAAGAAATGTATTGTAACAGATTAAATAATAAATAATAATAAAAAAAACTTAGATATAGATAGATCGGTTCCTTTTGCTATATGTGCGTGAGATTTTAAATATGTCGTTTTGATCTGTGTGCCATTGAGGCTTGATTCGTAATCCTGTTTGACTGAATCTAAATGATTTATAACATTTTATGACTTCTATACTTATTCTGATTTGATAAACAAGCTGTACTTATGTATGGACTAGGAATTCAAGTTCCTGCCAATATCTTTAACATCCTAACACGGGAATCCCGGCTAAAGGTACTTTGTGAATACATTGAATAAAACTCTTTAGAAACAAAACCATACACAAAATACCCCGATGAAAGATTTTTTTCAAAGTACAGTCAGACATATTAAACAATAGCGTATCGCGGCACTATTATGCAATGCCCGTAAATCTGTCATAATGGCCGAGCAGACGTAATCTTTCTATTATGACGCGTGATGTATGGCTGTCATTGTTTATTACTCGTAAATTTTGTTTTTTTTTTAATTCCTTTGTGCAAGGGCTTCGGAGAAAATCAGTGTATCAGGGTGTTTGAGTTATTGAATGGTAAGGCAGTACTAAAGTAGATGGAATTAAACTTATTTTGGGGAGTGAATAAGGAGGTATCGACTTTATCGCGCAACCACTATGTTCGATTATCCTTCGGAATAAATAACGACTCGGGCTAGACTATAAACTCTACTATAGTGTTCACAAATAATAAAATAATTAACAAGAATCCACATAAGAATACCATAGGTACGTAATGTTTAAAAATCTTTTGTTATATTTAAATTTAAAAAATAATAATATTTTTATAACTGTTTGTGGTGGCAACTGTGCTACTGCGACAAAGAAGCATTTAAATTAGCTTGAAAAGCAAATCAAATATGCTAAAGTTTGAAAATAGAACGTTTTAATTTACGTTGCGAACAGCCAAGAGAATGTGCGGGGTGTGGCAAAGGAAGCGGTAAAAAAGGGGTGCCTTTTAAAATAAATAGTATCACTCCAATCTCGTGGCATTTAAAAGAATTTTTAAAACGTTTTAATTTCGTGTGGGAACTGCAGGATCGCGCGGGGGTGGGGGGAAGCGCGGTGCGTACGAGTAACAGCCACGCACGCCATAAATCTGTCACGAGTCGACCCCCGGCGACGCCTCGAACCGTTCGCAAGACACAACGCGCCTTTTGTTACTATTTTGACAATGTCGGAAGAACAAACTTGTAATTATAATTTTAATAATAATAACTGTTATTAGATTTGATACGTTTGAAATATATTTTTCAATATTTTATTGGATTGATTTATTTAGAGCATGGGAACTGCTACTTTTTAGGCTCGCATAATTTGAAGTGATCTTGAAAAATGTTTTGAAATAAATTTTACATTTCTCTTTGTACGAGTAAAAAGTTTTACTTACAAACATTAGTAAAAAAGCAAACCGTTTACGTACCATTTATTTTTTCAAGTGTTTGTGAGTAGAACCTTAAGAAATGTTGGACTGCAAAAATAATAATAATTGCATAAAAGCAGAGTTTTTAGATGACCCTACAAGAAAATCGCGCTGGATCAACCTAGTGCATACACCACGACTTGAGACAGCTGGCTGACGATAAAGAACGTAGTAGACGTACATTATTTTTACACCTACATAAATTAATGTAAAAGTAAAGTCTTAATTCTCAATAGTAAAAATCTAAACATGTATTTGAAATCAATATATAATATATCTTTTACAATATGAATTGCATTTAGGTTATTAATATATAAAAATATGTAATTATTTGATGTCATTAATTGAAACAAAAAATATTCAAAAATAAATTAAATAAAGGAGTTGTGAATTCGATTGTACACCGCTTATATAGTCTAAATGCTGAAAATTAGGCATCCAGTATAGTTGGTATAAAAATGCATAATTATCAAAAAACGTCGTTGCAATAGAGAATTTCAATTAGCGTGAATATGATGATACTCTACATCGCGCGTCACACTAATAAGCTCCGCCCACGCAAGAAGCGCCATCTCTTGACAGTTACATAGAAACCACAAACGTCAGTGACAATTTGAGGTTATGTTCATACAATTTAATTTTTCTTTCTAAATATGATAGGAAATACCTCGTTAGTACTCATAAAGTTTTTAATTGTTTTCATTTTGTTACATGATAACCGTCATTAGTTTGGAATAGTAATATTTGTTTGTGAAAAATAGTTTACAAGTACAGACGATTTGTCAACACAAAAAACCTTGTATTAGAGTTTATTGCTAAATGTGTGCAGATAGAGAGACTCCAGTACATTTTAATACACTTATAAACAAAGGAAATTACAATTAAATAACTTACCAGTCCTTTAGTCACTTGGAAAACGAATAAAAGTATACGGAAAACACAATGTAGTGATTGTGACTCAGTTCACTTTGCGAGTACAGAGTAGAGCGAGAGGTGCGTTCCGAAGCTAGCCGAACACATTCGAGGCCCGTCCCTCGTTGGCCCGCCCCCGTTGTTTGACGGACAGCAATGACAACGTACAGCAGACGCGCGATACGCGCCGAATGTTCAGTACGCGCGGCGCGAATTTCGAACGCATGCACGAGCGCGCGTTTTATGCAATCGAACGGAATGATTTAGAACAAACTCGATTAGGTTGAATGTGGGTATTCCTTTGCCTCATATCATGTTAAAAGTTGTTAATTATGTATGATCGTTGTTAATTTATATTTTAGAGAATATTTTAACACTTGTATAAAGTGTAAATAAGTGTTGATAACAATAGTTACTATGGATGAAAATGTTATTTATGTGTGATGAATGACTCGTGTGTGGTGTTTGGCTGCATTTGTTGAAAATAAAAGTCGCTGTATCGTAACCGGTTGGCAGCGAGCCGCTTCAGATCCCGCAGGTAAGACGGACAATGGCCATCGAGCCTTTGCATTCGTTTAATTAAACATTATATAAATAAAAGAGCGTGGCGGGAGCGCAGAACGCGTCCACAAGTCACAAGCACAGCGCACACTCACGACTGTTTGTATGCGACAGATTTATGATTTTGTTTTTCATCTCGGACGCGCATTATCCATGCCTCGAGCATCATAAACATTTTAATTTTATAGTTTTTTAAGTAGATTTGTTTCTTATAAATTTAACTATAATATAATTTAATATTCATCGTGGCATAATTATTTGTTCTTGCAATTTGATAATGAAGAAAACAGAGATAATGAATTGTAAACAATATATTTATTTGACTATTTTCACATAAAAATAGATACAGATTTGACAACAGTATACAAATCATACAAACTTTTAAAAAATAAACAACTAAACTTTTACCTAATATTATTTATAATAATTTATTAGCGGTATAAAGCATCTCTTAATACATTTTTTATAAGTACCTGCAGTGCAAAAAATTAAAATAAATTATCTTTAATACACACTATGCGATGACAGATGGCGTTAGTAGTTCCAAAGCAGAAGTTTCGTCAACGAATTCGAATATTTTTTTTATTATTGTTTGGTGTCATCATGGGTATTATTAATTCTATATTAAGTTTATAATATAAGGCAAACTATTAAACAATTAATTAAGAACAGTTCGGGTGTTAGTGTCATTGCTCTAATGATGTCGATGAGTTCCAAAAGTGTGTGTTAATTATATTGTAAATCAGACATCATTAAGCCTTATTTTAGTTATTTTTGTGTATAAAAAAACACCTAGTAACAATATATTGGCAAAGAATTATGAGACGCTTCCATTTAACTTTTTATAGGTAGTTGAATGACGATAGAAACAAAATAATTATGTTAAGTTGCTTTATAAAATATTGCATTATTTTTGAACTTTTATAGAAAGTTTTTTAAAATATATAACAATGTACAAATTTGATTATTGTATTAAGCCTCAACGTACAGTCATTTATTTGAGCTAAAATAAAGGTAGATCTATAAAATTAGTCAACACCTGTCAAAATGAAAGCAATCCATCGATATTCGTCATCGGACATCCATTATTACTGTAATCTAAACACTTAATATGAGGCATTTTTAACCGACTGCAAAAAGGGAGGAGGAGGTTCTCAATTCGGGCGTTTTTTTTAAATGTTCAATACCAGTTTTTTACTCAATTGTAATAATATACGAGTATTATTTATTATACAGCCGGGATATACACCGATAGATCTATATCATAATAATGTTATTAAGAGGAAAGATTTGATTGTTTGTTTGTTTGCATTGAATAGGCTCCGAAACTACTGAACCGATTTGAAAAAATCTTTCACTGTTGGGAAGCTACACTACACCCGGGTGACATAGGCTACTTTTTATCCCGGAGAAGGCCGTTCACGCGGGCGGAGCCGCCAGCAAAGGCTAGTATTTTATAAACAAAAGAGCCGTAGGTAGTTTACTTACAAAACAAAAGTTTTGTTTATTACACAATGTATAAGTATTATAATCTTCCTCCAATTTGGATACGACCTACAAAATGCAAATCATTCTGCAAGAAACTAACAATCATAAGATATTGAGCAACTTACTTTAGCTCCTTTAAACGGAGTGTGAAGAAGCAAGGCAAGCCGACATAATTTTGCCGACCTACGATAAACACATCGTCTGTCGTTGGTCGACAGTATTCTTGGATTGCGCTAACTTACCATCAGGTGTAGCGTAGTCACTTGGCCGAGCTAGGATAAAAAAAACTTACACAATATAATTTGTCTCTGATATTAAGACAGTATGCTCTTTGACTGTACGCAATCAATAGCTGCCACTTCACGTCAGTTTTCTATGATATAGTGGTACTATCCCCAATAGAGTCGGCCCATTCATGCACTATGCTTCTACCCAACACTATTATAACTTTACGATGATTTCTAGTCCAACCAATAACAATAATTCAATGATTTAGTAATTGGTCGCCGTGGCCGAAATAGGCTAGTGTTTTTTTTATTTGCCTGAATGTCGAAACAAGCAGGTCGGTCTTCTTATATTAAGCGCTACGCCTCCACGTAAACAGACACAAAAGCACACAGAACTTTGAATTATAAATCACTGCATGGCACTGGACTGTGTTCATCACCCCGAGATATGTTAAGTCTCATAACGCCCAGTAATTTCATTGGTTTCGGTGTCCTTCACACCGGAACACAACAGTGCTTACACACTGTTGCTTGGCGGCAGAAATAGACAAAGCGGTGGTACCAACCCAGACGGCCCCTCACATACGAGGGACCTACCACCTTGTAAAAGCGTGAATTGATTGATTCATTCATTGATGATTTGAACGCGATTGCGTCGTGGCGGAATTTGGCACAACAAAAAATTCAAATGTATATAGCAATATTATGACAATAATTCAACCCTCTGCAACTGATGTGTACGCAATTTAGTAGCCGTTGGCATCGTATAAATAAAATGTGTTAATCCCAAAAAATCTCACCAACACGACTTAACAAACATCACGCATCTCATCCCACGTTATTTATTAATAAAAACATCCGCCGAAATTATATTATCCAGCGTCAAAAACCAGGCAGCTATCTTTCGCGTCTCATTTTGTCGGTAGATTGAAGGGGCGCTGTTATGGCGTCTTGCAATCTAAGTTGGCCCGTTGTCGTCGGTGTTGCCAGCCTTCTAAACCAGTATAAATATCGGGCGTTGTTTGGTGAGGTCATCACTGCGAAAGTTTTAATGAATTGGCGCGAACGACGTCTTTTATTAGGCTATTTTCGCCTTACAAGTAAACACTGTTTAATGATAATGATTTTTCGAGTGTCCTATTTTAAATTTGAACAAGTGTTATAGTTATTAAAAAAAACTAGGAACGTTGTAGTTTTATAAACCGACTTCGAAAAAAAAGGCGGTTGTCAGTTTAGTTTACGAAGCTAACGGACGAGGCAAGAACGAAACTTTGTTCCCGCTGAGAGTTGTGGGGTCTGACGGCGGGTCGCCCCGTATAACCAAATACCTTCAAATCTATGGTACGAGATGGTAAACCCTGGCATTAAGCCGGCATAACACCAGGTATACGTACTTTAAGTAACGTAAAATTGCTTCTAATTATTTGAAAAGACACATACTTAATATTAGTTTTATCGAGAATTAGTACTTATTCAAATCCCGTCTTATTGACTTCTAAATTGTATATAACTACTTATTTTAATTAAAAAAATAAACCGAGATTTTTTACCACTGGCAACCCCAGGCCCTAACCTCCGCACATTCAACTCAATACACGTTTCTTAAACATAAGAACCATTTGAAGAGACCTTGTGCTGCCGACGGTACAACGTAATTTTTATTTTATACACATTTTGACACTAATTGATGTCTGGCTGAGCCTCAGAACTGGCGTTCCTGAAGTACCAGGCCACCAAGGTCGCGGTGACTGACGCTGTATAAACATCTAGTATTATTGGTACAATCAGCATATAAGTTACCTTTGATTCAGGTTTCACGATCTAGATTCTAAGTCTTGTATGTCATATTGTACTTAAAAAATGTGGGTGTGTTTTTGGTTCAATTTAACAATCAGCTACAATGACTTTAATGTATACTACAAGACAAGCTGCCCAGTACATAGAATTTGTACAAATAAGTTACGGTCAATTGACCGTAACTCAATATTACCAACTCGCTTACGAGAGAAATTGGGGTTCTAGTTGAGAAACTAGAACCCCTATCGCGCTCCCTGTTTGTGAGCTGTCAAACTCCCGCGTTATGTGACGCAATTTTACTTCTAAACAGCCCGTCTAGTAGTATACATTAAAGTATCATCAGGTATGATTTACTATGTAAATTCCAATAGCCGGCTGTGAAGCGAGAGGCCGCGGGTTCGATTCCTGCAGGGAGATAAAATAATTGTGTGATCCACAAATATTTGTTTCTGGTTTGGGTGTATTCTTCCCAGAGGAGTTGACGTCAGGCAGGCGGCCGGTCGTAAAAACTACAAGTCAAACCTTTCTGTATCATGTGCTAAAGGTATGTTGCGCCGAACCCACTGCGAGTGGGATAAGGGTAGTTGGAAGAAGAAGAAGAGGAAGATGTACAAAAAACTTTTTTTTATAGCATACGCCGGCAATCGAGCAAGTGAGTCACCTGATGGTCAAGTGATCTCCACCGCTCATGTACGCCCACAATACCAAAAAAATTATGGGTGCATTGCCGACCTTAAAGGAAAGGGATAATTAAGATATTGGGAAAGGGAGGGGGTTTGGGCCTCCGGATATCTCACTCACCGTACGAAACGCAGCAGCAAACAGCTAATTTACGCCGGTTTTCTGTGCGACAGTGATAACGACCCGGACGAGCCGGCCCATTCGTACTGTAGAGAAGTGCACAGCGTGGCTCTACCACTCAAATTAAAATCAAACGGTCAAGACACTAGAAACATTCGCAAATAAAGATATAATAGACAAACATCTCAATGTAGATGTGTCCGACGTCCGTTCATCAAGATTGATTGATTTGATGATTGACAATATCATTGAGTTTGATGTGCTGATAACGGGAAGGTCGCAGATGATGAGATTAGGATTGAAGGGAGATTGACGGGTGAGGACTGATGGCTTGTCTGTTACAGCTGATTTCTAAACTGATGTCTTGAAACGTTTGTGTCGGTAAAAGGAACGATTTAGTTGTAATTATTACACTGCTTGCGGCAGTGACTATGCGATAGCTCTGCACTGTACGGACGTAGGTTCGTAACCAGCTCCAAGAGCGTATTAATTATCGCTTGCATTAACGGTGAAGGAAACATCGTGAGGAAACCTGCATACCTGAGAAGTTCTTTATAAGAATTTCGAAGGTATGTGAAGTCTGCCAACTCGTATTAGGCCAGCGTGGTGGACTAAGTCCTAACCCCTCTCATTCAGTAGAGGATGCCCGTGTGTATTACAGGGCTGGTATTATCTGTCTGTCTGTCTTTTTTCTATAGGGAACGTTTGCACCGCAATGAGTGGCTGACTGGAATTTTCAACTTTCGGTTAAGTCGATGCGTAACTCCGATTCGAACTTGACCGGTTTTTGTTTCTGTCTGGCTATACCAATACAGAAGAATCCCACTATTTTATAACCCCACTCTCTATACCCAATTCCCATAAAGTTTCTTAAGTGACAAGCTAATTAGGGTACACGATTGTCCTTACATTGGATGCGTTAGAAAAATTGTGTCTATAGTGGTTGGACCATTAGACGTGGAATTTAATATAGAATGCGTGTATTACTTCTAATTAGCCGGTGTAGTAAGAGCCCTTTAGTCGGCTTTACACGCGTTTTCGACCGTTTCGCCCTATTATCGGCCTATTACGCCTTTTGAGGGCCCACTTGGTTCGCCTTTAATGCCTATTTACCCACACCATGTATGGAATATGCTCTAAAATGCACGAAGACATGGGACAACGGGGTTAAGGTGCGGGAGGCGACGCACCAGGCAAGTAAGCAACAAATTGTGCAATAAATTGAGACCTGAAAGTCTGTAATTATGTTTTTTTTATAGCATAGGCCGGCAAACAAGCAAGTGGGTCACCTTATTGTATCTCCACGGCCCATAAACGCCCATGATACCAGAAGTATAATGGACGCGTTGCCGACCTTAAAGGAAAGGGATAATTGTGGGATTGGGAAGAGGAGGGGGATTTGGTCCTCCTGGTATCTCGTTTACCGTACCAAACGCGGCAGCAAGCTGCTACTTTACGTCGAATTTTGTGAGACTTTGGTAAAAACCCTGTGGCGCCGGCTCAGTTATGCTGTAGACAGAACTGTCTACGACTCAAGACTCTGCCACTATTTATTTTTCTATTCCCTGTCCTTAAATACCCCTATGATTAATACTCGATAAATAAAAACTATGTAGAGTAAAATTACATTTATAATTAACGAAGTTCCTTTGAAAGTGAATACTAATGCTCGCGTATGTAAGTAGGCAATTAATTACTAACAGCATGTATTAGCATCGAATGCAAATTATGGTATTTCGCTAGATAACAATATAACGTGATACACCTGTAACACGAAGCTATATATATCAAATACTATTAAGGGTTATTTTTTAATGGCCACCGCATTGGCAGATTTAATCGTTTCTCGACGGTGACCAATACGGCAGGCACGTCCGCTCCCGATGACAGATAGCGACAGAGTGCAGTGCGTTTTTAAATTTTTAAAATTGGAATGGAGTGCGCATGCGTGCGCACGCGCATAATATTCGCTGAAATTCCGTAATGAGCAGGTGAGTGCGATATCGTCGTTCATGTCTACTTAGTGTCCAACAATGTAATGTACATTGAAATAATTACTCGAATTTTGTTGGACGACACAACGCGCAGGTTAAGTAAATATTTATAGTTATTTTCATGTTTCCTTGGGTACAGCAAGTTTGTTTCAATTACGGATAGATAAGGTCTGATATACACATTGTGCATCCATGTGTCGAAGTATTTAGAAAGTAAGGGTTTTTGGTCAAACAACATCTAGGCTCTAAACCAACATTTCACAACGGTATTTTCAATACTACAAGTGGATAGATCCACTTGCAATACGCAGCGCCGCAGAGACCCTCCATAGATTTGCTATATTTTTTATTTGATAAATTAAATATCAAACTCCAATAATTATTCTGCCGATTATCATCCAACTAATCACTAAATTGGCAGTTTTTTGCCAACATTTTTAATACTTTCAACCTCACTTAACTTTATTACTTTCTTAAACCTATTTAATTAGGAATATAAAAATTTCTGAAGTAGAACAGTGCATTGTACAGGCGTATGCGTTGTCTCAACATTAGCGTATGGCTACAAAACAAAAAGCTGGCAACAAAAAGGCGAAACAAAAAATGTCTGCCGCCGCGCTATCTGTAGCTCGCGATCCCGTCTCAAATAATGGCACGAGAGAACTGTAGAGAAGAACTAAAAAGTTTGTTTAGAAATAAAGGTTTTGTTGTATTTTATGGTAATTGTTAAGGGGTTGTGACGTTAGGCCGGGAAATATATACTTTTCTAGATAGGCAGATCGACTAGATAGGGTCAGCAATTAATTGAATATATTCGATAATCACGCAGATGTAGTGGTCTAATACAATTTGATGCTGAATGTACTAATATTTTTTGTTTGCTATTCGTTCTCTGTGCCACAAAATCCAATTTCGAACAACTCATGTGTGATATTTCGAACCAAAAACTCATACACAAAGTGTTTTTCCTCCCATTCCACCCGGGATTTTAACCCAGGACGTCATACACTGATTTCTCAGTCTAAGTACATTTGCTACTAGATCAGTAAGCCGATGACAACCAGCCACGCTCATTCCTTTATCGCCGTGGACGTAGGCAGAGTTGCAACTAGTGTTGCACCCACATTTTGCCAAGCTTATTTCCTTCCCATGGCGTGAGAGGGAGCAATCCTATCGCCAAACTGGGTAACTTTACGAATTTTTCAAACACAAATTGTGTTTGCCCGACCTTGGAATTGAACTTTGGATCTCACGGTTCTTAGACTTAATACACTGCCATAAATAATGAGGCGATAAAAAAATGCTATTTTTCTCAGTATAAATCCTCTCCACACCTCCCATATGGCCAGGTCGGGCCAGTAGAGCACGGACCGTCCGCAGCCACGTAAATCTACATCAGCGCGGTGTCGCCACTCGTTTTGTTCTGCGGACCCTACCATCGCCATCTTCGGACGCCTGATGCCGCGCTGGACAACTCGCCCTACCAGAGACAATTGTTTTAGATAATGAGATCGATTCGACTGGATTTTTGTTTATGCTTTTTGATATTGGTTTGATGAGTGCATAATATTATGGACTGACGGGTTTAATATTAAAGGATATAAGGATATACAAGGTGGTAGGTATACAAGGTGGTAGGTCCCTCGTTTGCGAGAGGCCGGCTGGGTTGGTACCACCACTTTGTCTATTTCTGCCGCCAAGCAACAGTGTGTAAGCACTGTTGTGTTCCGGTTTGAAGGACATTGAAGCCAGTGAAATTACTGGGCATTATGAGACTTAACACCTTATGTCTCGGGGTGACGAGCGCAGTCCAGTGTCTTGCAGTGCTTTGTTATTCAAAGTTCTGTGTGGCGTTGCTTCTGTTTATGAGCAGGCGTGGCGCTTACCATCAGGCGAGCGACCTGCTCGTCTCGTCATTCAATTAGGCAGTAAAAAAAAAAAAAATATGTTATCTAGTGTTATGTAAATCGATTGTAATATTTTTGCTATAATAAGCCCACACATTTTTTACAGTTAAGAGCTTCGTTGAACTTTTAGGTTTTTTGGTTGATTTATCGCAACGTAACAGCAAAGCTACACCTTACTACCTCGGCTGACCTGACCCATTTACGTTGTATACAAAACCGTCTACAGCGTGGCTCTACCATATTTTTGTTATTTCACTCTTTTAGGTTTCGACTACCTCTAGCTCCAGACAAATGACTACTTGTCGTCACATCGTCTGGTCACACGTTTCGCATCACAATATTCTTTTGTAGACGTCTTGGAATTCTCCTATTTCTATATCGTCGCTTAGCTAACAATACCGCGTAACTCGAAAATTGGCCGTGTGATATGTCATTGTATAAATTGTTTTTGCCGCGTATCCAATAAATTGACACAAAAAATTAAATTAACCATACAAAACACGATATTTAAATACTTCTATCACAGCTTAATTCATTGGTTACATCACACATGTTCATAAAAAATATTCAGTTTTATGTCTCTCCAAAACTAAGCCAATTTAACTTGCGCGGTATTATTAGCTAAGCAGCGATATTAGATAGACTTGATAAAAACAAACCAATTGAACGTTGTTTATAGTATTATTCAGTAAAATATATCCATAGAATCCATCGGTATTCCGTGAAGCGCGCTATCATAATCGTTAACGCTCCAATAGTCACGGATTCAAAAGCAAACAACTCGGCAACGCGCCGTCACTCCGCGGTGACACTCGTGTGACGCGCGCCTGAAACCGCCGCGACATCCCCATATCGCGTCACTGTCAATCTCTCCATTTAAATTTAGAACGCCCCGCCGTTTGACTGGCGCCCGTCAGCTGATTTTGACGGCGCAACTGTCAAACTGGACGAGCACCGCGCGCGCGAATTGACGGCTGCCGATAACGGACCGACAAGTGTTTTAGAATTCGAATTTGGAAATTCTGATATTGTTTTAACATTTTAACGTTTATTGAATCATTTTTAGATAATTGTTTACATTACCGCTTTATAGAGTTTTTGTAATAAAAGTCAGCAAACGAACAAGTCAGGGTCACAGGGTATTATGTGATTTCCAGCGGCCATGAACGCTCACGTATCACGATACCAAGAGGTTCATGGATACGTTAATGGCGAAAAAAATCGGGATTGGGAAGAGAAGGGGTATTTGGGCCTTATTTGAAGTACATATTTTTATAAACCTTATCGGTGAAATACCCGCGTGAAAAGTCGCGTTCGGTGGTAAGCTAGTTTATATCCAGTAACTTCAGCCCGGCATCATTCTGACTGTCAAGGGTTACAATGTGTCTTGATAGTCGACATTTTAATTGTACTTAACATTAGATCCAGTGTAGTCACTTTGCCGTAACAGGATAAAATGTACCCAAGTTTTTATGTAGGTAAGTATATGTAACCATGTTAGGAAGAGCAACGTTATTTATATATTTAATTATTTTATCGGTTTCTATTTACTACCGCTTGACATTTTACAGTACATGGCTACCCACAAATTGTAATACATTTAAGTTGTCACAGCAAACCGCCGCGCTGCGCCGTTTCAGTACATCACATTATAATTATCTAATGATCGCATATTAAAAAGGTGTTGCATAAGGGAAATGCAACAATACTAACAACCTAATGGCGACAGGTGTGCCAACCGCACGACAATGTAGTGTTGCCAACTGAACAACATAACGATTTGTAGGAATTTTTTAATTCACGCTCATTACCTATGGTATCTCGGACGTGTGACTATTAATCTAAAGTTTATGTATGCAATTTAAAACGCTGTTTTATTTTTAATTTATGGCTGCGTTTGAATTAAAAATATATGTATTCTAATTAAATAACTACGAATTAAATTTCTCAGGCTCCATGCATTTTTCCAGTAAACGTTTATTTTTTGAAGACACATCTAACCATGGTAAAGTCATGGATTATTTAAAAGTACGGGAGACCAACGCACGATATCACTAGGTTGTCAAACTGAAATTTAGTAGGGCGTTGACAAACGAGAGTGTCACTGATGCCAACGTCTGACAAGGACGCCACCATCGGAAATCAGCCTTAAGTTTCTTGACTTGTAGTTAAACATATTCAGTCTTACTACAAAAGGTAGTCTAACATTAAACTAGGTTTATATCAACAAATTCCTAGTAAATATAGACCCAGTTTAAAGATAGGCTACGTTTTGTAATAAGGAGTATAGTGTTTTAGGAAAGTTTAATATATATTTCGGACTCACCGATCCGTGGTGCACCCTGCCGACCTGCAGAGAAGGCGATTACCTTGGGAGACTTACCAACCTCCCACATTAGACTAGCGTTTTAAGATCCAACCGCCACTATTATGAGAGTGAGCTCTATGCCCAGCAGTGGGACGTCGAGGCTAAACATTAATGTGAATGTAGTACTATCTACCAATATGATTTATAATAAGTTGTGGTCAAATTCATCTTTCACTTTTATTCTGTTACAACGAGACTGGGGGCAAAAGCAAGTTTAATTTAACAAATAGGCAACTGTTAAATTCTCTAGTAAAAGGCAATAATAATTACAACGCACTCATGCATGCAATTCCCGAAGGGGTAGGCAGAGGTGTAACTAGTACACCCACATTTCGCCGGGCCCATTTCCGTCCAATGATGTGATAGGGGGCGAGCCTATCGCCATACCGGGCACAAATTCCAGAAGCCGGGCTCATACTGAGCATTTCGTAATTGAAAAACCCAATACCACTTCACCCGACCCGGGGATCGAACCCGAGACCTCACCGTTGGACTCAATCGTAATGCGTACGCATTACAACTGCGCTACCGAGGCAGTCGTGTACTGTGTTATCTAATCAATATATTTCATACCTGTTTATGGAGTTATTCATATATTGTGTTTGTACCAATTTAGACACCTGACAAAGAATGTGACTGATAAGTGATAACGCACTGATAAAGATTACTATTGTCACAGGAGCGTAGTTCCGAGTAGCTGACTGCAAAGCGAGATGCTGTGGGTTCGAATCCCGTACCGAAACAAATATTTGTGGATCACACAAATATAAATTTCGGGAAATTTCGGGTCTGGGTGTTGTGGGACCGCAAGTCCCTCGTAGTTCCTGATACCCACGATACAGGTTAACCTAGTGTGGGGTCAGGACTATGTGTGTGACTGTTGGGTGTATTTATTATTATTTATTTACATGTTGTCACTTCTATAGATCTCATTACATCTAAAAAATATATATATTCATTGCCCTAGATAGACAGACGAGCGGGCGGCCCATCTGATGGTAAGTGGTAACCGCCGCCCATAGACCTCAGTAACACCAGAGCACAGGCAGACCGCTGGCTACCGTTAATTTCCTACCAATATGACGTCGTCCAAACCAATAATCGTAATCAACGCTAATTACATTTATCTAAACGTTAGAACAAGACCTCCTTTCATTAAGTAGTTATCATTACTATATTTGTAAGATTCAATCAGCACTAATTCAATATTCAACAAGACCTAGCCCAAACAGTTACAAAACGCCACTGTAATGTCGTGAATAGGGATGCATTCAGCGACCGGCGTAGGGGGTCTTATATCTTTAATTCTGCCTGACGTTACCAGTCTTATCCCGGTAGTAGGGAGGTTTATTAGCTTGAATGACGAGACGAGCAAGTAGCACGCCTGATGGTAAGCGTCACGCCTGCCCATAAACACAAGCAACACTAAATTACAAAGCACGGAATGTGCGAAAGGCCGGCTGGGTTGGTACTCGTACCACCGCTACTCTATTTCTGCCGCCAAACAGCAGTGTGCAAGCACTGTTGTTTTTCGGTTTGAAGGACGTTGAAGCTAGTGAAATTACTGGGTATTATGAGACTTCGACTTTGTCTCTTGGTGACGAGTGCAGTCAAATACCATTCTATATTATATATGTATTGCTTCTGTTTATGGGCAGGCGTGGCGCTTACCATTGGTGAGCGACCTGAAATGACCTGCTTGTCTTATCATTCAAACTAATAAAAATCAAAAATAAAAGTAAGAACTCGTGATCCATATATCCCCGCTATGCTATGGATTTATAGGTTGTAATTAACTTCTGATAATTATTTGTCTAAACCGAATTGAAATTAATATTTATTTTAATCAAAATTATTAGGAAATGGAATAGCAATGCGACTATTTTCGTAGATATGTAGTAAGTAGTAATGTTTACCAGCAAATCTTAAAAATAAATGCTATTTGTGAAGCCTATTTTCAGGATTAGAAATAGCTTGTTTATTTGTTGCACTTTATGTTATGATGGAGTTTTTTAACCAATTCGTATAATGTTCCGCTAAATCAAAATTGCATTGTCGAGTAAAGTTT
Organism: Mimas tiliae; assembly: GCA_905332985.1. Taxonomy (NCBI): domain Eukaryota; kingdom Metazoa; phylum Arthropoda; class Insecta; order Lepidoptera; family Sphingidae; genus Mimas; species Mimas tiliae. Next base: position 912,672 of record HG995243.1, read on the forward strand.
TAGGTACTTTTGATTCCACGCTAGTACTAAACATTCCAGAAATCTCAAATAAAGTTTTTCTAAAATTATGTCCCGTTTTTTTATTATCTACTCCATATTTAAACCGTGTACTAATTTCATAAACAACTTTATCAAAAATACGTATTTGTGGGCTCTGGCCCCCGTCTCCTCGCACCCAGTACTCTCCTCATGACGACGCAGTCACGCGAGCCGGTACAGCATGACTATCTACTGCGGGATTCGATAATTAATATGCTAATAGTCCAGCTTTGCCCACCCTTGCGTACGTGAGAGCCGTAATGCCTTCCACTATAGACTATGGCGCAGATAGGATAGACGCGTACTAATACTGCCTATTGATTTAGCTAGTTCATGCCTATTCCACTATAAAGGCTCGTTTTGACTGTGCTATTTTAAAGCAGATGTAATTTTAAAAACATTTTTGTGCAGTGATCGGTGTGTGTGATGTGTGACTGAAAGAGTCTCGGAGATCCTGATACATACAATATAATATTTTCATGATTTACTGTGGGTTCAGGACTACTTGTCTACGTGTATTTTATGTTATTTATTTATCCTGCAGTGACTGAACTCCTTAAAAAGATTTTCCGTCATTTTATCCTGTAGTGACTGAACTCCTTGAAAATATTTTTAAACGACTTAAATAAGGAAGAGGTTCTCAATTCGACTGTATTTTTTTAATTTTTTTTGTTTGTTACCTCAGAACTTTGGACTGGGTGAACCGATTGGGATGATTCTTGGATCTGGATTTATGGATCCCATAATCAGAACCTAACCAAAGTCCCATCGAAGTACCCTTGAAGTACATCCTTTCCATTAAAAAAGGAATTATCGAAATCGGTTGGCGTGATATTGAGTTATTCGTCCATTTGTCGCGCACATACTAATGAAAATTTAAGACTTATATGGTTTTCTTATGGATGCCATTGTCAGAAATGGACCAAATTAAAATGGGACCACTCGTGAAGCACCAGCTTTCAAATAAAAAAGAATCATCCAAATCGGTTCACCCAGTCCAAAGTACTGCGGTAACAAACATTAAAAAAAACAGTCGAATTGAGAACCTCCTCCTTTTTTTGAAGTCATTTAAAAAGTGACTAATATTGATTGATTAACGTTGGAATCAGCAGTTTTTTTTGTCATTCATAGTAAAAGACATGTCACTCAAACAACCGAAAACGACGATGGAATAAAAAAAGGAAATTTGAAAAGAAATATTTAGACCACAGTTTTAGCAAAAGAAAATCTTTAAAATAATTTAATAATAATTTGAATAATTTAATAATTTATATAAATTGATTTATTTCATTTACTTATTTAAATGTATTTCATTTATATAAATTGTATGTTTCATTATTCCAAATAAATAAATTATTAAATTATTAGTTTTAGCAAAAGAAAATCTTTCAAAATCTAGATAAAATATATAACCTCAGGTAAGTACTTATGAAAATGCCTAGGTAATAGGCATCATTACCTTATTCCATAAGTATGTCTAATCTATGCGATATCGAGCGTGCGCAGGCGCAGTGTAAAAACTGCAAATAATTTACGATCGCTCGTTTGACGGCTGACTGACAGCCCGGTGTGCATTGGGCCGTATCTGTACTCCAAATAAATAAGCTGGTTCCTCTTATACCCTGCCTATAATTTGTTTACGTAATGTAGTATTTTGAGTTCGCAAAATTGTAACACGATACGAGTAGATAGAAAATTATAAATTTTTCTCCATATGATAAACTTGACTATAGTTTCATATAATAGTACCTATAGGACGTTCAAAGAGACAGAATACTTTCTTAGTTTATTACACAGGTAAAGATTCGCATTAGAAGATTCCATTACAAATGAACCAAAATAATTAGAGCTCTATTACTTCGGGCCGCTTTGTGCTTGTCATTACCATCTCAGATAGATTCGGAGTGGGCATGACTATACTATGTTACATTAATAAAATTTAGCAATCACTTTGAAATTAATATACCTTATAGTTATGGATATATATGTTTTAGTTGCGAAAACATGATTCTTTACAATTTTCACGATATAAAAGAAAACAACGTTATGCCTAAAATTACAATTAAACATGTATTAAACAAACACTTTACACAAAACCGTTAAACTTTGGTAAATGACTAGTCAATATTGCATATCGTTTGGAATTTTCAAAATATGCTTGAGTGTCCCTGTAAGAACAAGTTTATCTACAACATGAATGGGCCGGCTGAACCGGGGTGTTACCATTGTCTCACTGAAGACTGGCGTAAATTAGCGGTTCAATGCAGTGTTTCGTACGATGAGCGAGATATCTGGAGTACTGAACCTCCACTTCCCAATCCCTTAATTGTATTTCTAAATAAGGGAAAGGGATTGGGAAGGGAAGGGGCCCTAATTTGGGCCTTCCGATATCTCACTCACTGTACGGACTGCAGCAGCAAGCTGCTAATTTACGTCAGTTTCCTATGAGACAGTGGTAACGACCCAGTCGAGCTGGCCCATTCATGCTGTGGACAGAACTGTCTACAGCGTAGCTCTAACACTCAAATGATGAAAAAAAAAATTCGCATAATGCAATACAAAAAACTGATCACGATGAGCCAGATAAACGGGTGAACAAAGGTACATAAGTGGCAGTTAAGTAGCGGCGTATCTGCTAGACGTCTAATAAATTAGATCGGGCCCATAAACATTCTCCGGCGATGGTAACCTCGTCATCTGATACCGCGGACGTTGGGATACGTCTCCATTCGTGGATACGGCACGGTAAAGGAGAAATATGTTTATCGTTGTTGATGTAGTCCATTATACAATATGTAACAAAAACCCTGTTGGGTGTTTCAACTGTGATATCTTGATTTTAAAATGTTATGTAAAAACTCGCATACGAAAATGAGACTATAAAAAATAATTATTAAATTATTTTTAATCTTTAATTATTTTATTGTTTGTAAACCGTATTTCGATTGATTACCTCTGCATGAGCAATGACTCGGAGCCAGAACGAGATAGCAAGTTGCGGCGTCTTCGTGCATCAAACACGTCGCGCCGCGTGCACGCCCGACTTCGGCAATACGTCACATTAGTCAGCTGTTTGTCACTTTACAGATGTTTCTTTTTTTAAAGATGTTCATTTTTCTAAGCTACCTGTGTAAGGATAATATCTCGCTTCTGTTATTTATTTTTTAATTTAACTATTTTTATTAAACTGCCTATATACCTATCTTTACGACGTAGAAAGGGCCAACAGAGTTTTTTTTACCTACTGTATAACTTCAATTATAATAGTAAATAAATGTACACAAAAGTCACGCATAGTCAGTCGGACGCATCCTAATTTTCACATTTATACTATAGCAATAAGCAGGATACCTCTAAAAATGCATTTCTAAATTTGTTCAACATGACAACAATATTTTTTTTCTATTATCGTGGTGTTATGAACACAAACATTTTCTCCAAGGCATCGACAGCAGGCCTGTGGTAGCGGCCGGCGGGCCGACGGTGGCAGGTACACAGCCGATGGTAGCCTGACGGTGATCTATTACTGATCTGGATTTCAGGCCGCTTGCATAGCCTGGCGCTAGGTGCGGGTCGATGACCGGTAGTAACTGTACGTGTAATTTTAAAGGTACTTTCATGTTGTGCTAGTAACTGGAAAAGACTGGAATTGTTTTTGTTCGCCGGTCATATCGGATTTGTTGTGGTAATTTTGTTTAATTTGGAGAGTGTTGAGTACAATTAAAGCCTTCTCTACTTATGCCGTAACACGTGCAATTCTTACAACGTGCTTGTAAGAATATTTATTAGAATTGTTACTTTAGTTATGTATGTTCATCTTACTATAGTATATACTAAACTCGTACTCACCTAATTTCCTTATTAATCGATTATTATCTAACACACTTTTTTGCAGTATTAATTATTCAGAATAATTTAAAATAAGTATTATTTTGTCAAGGCTCGAGACTCTACCAATATTTTAGCCTCAGAAGTCAGGAGAAACCAATCTAGTGTATGTCTATTTATGACCTATGAAAGCCTACAGTGCATACCAACTTATTTTCACTTTGGTGAAATTACTAGTATATTTCATGTTACTAATCCCATTCATTTAAAACTACCCGCAATCTCAAATGGATTGAAATTACTATTTTCCAAAAATAAGAACACATTAAGAAACTAAGATGAGGTTCTTCATTCCAACCGTAATGAAATGGCTTTTCACTATCTACTGTAAACTACTTAAGTACTTTCAGGGAGGTTTATTAAACAATTGTTACTACTTCTGCATTACTGTAAAAAAATCTTAACATTCTAACCACTTTCCTATATTTAACCTCTAAGCGAAGTTAAGGTTATTCAATTATACCTAGACGTATAATTAGGGCGCTAGAAGTGCATGAGGCGGGAAGAGGGGAGGTAATGGCTACTGATAGCTCTGCGCGTGCGCACCTGCACAATTACCGCACGAATAGCTTGATTGGTTCTGCAAGAACTAGGCTTATGTATAGCAAATACTGGATTGAAATAGATGAAGTCAGAAACTGTTTGGATTTCATTTTTGACAGACTTCAACCGTTTTTAATTCGTCTATACATATTTTTTATGTATGTTCACGCATAACTCCACCAATGTGGAACGATTTTGATGATCCTTTTTGTATTTGATAGGGTTTACCTTAATCCGATAGTGGTACGATATTAATAATTGTATTGTATTACCTATACAATTAGGTAATTGGCCTGCTTAGATTCGGACTACTGTTAGATCCCCTGTATCAATCCCAAATTGACACTGTTTCCTATGAACGTATTAGTTATAACGTAAATTACTTAAGTAATAGGAAATATAAATTTATAAAAAATGACAAATATTCAAAAGACCAACGGCTGAGTTTCTTGGTGCATCTTCTCAGACCAGTGGGCATTTGCGAAGCACCGGTAGATTCCAAACTCGACGTGTAAAAGTGCCCTTGGCGGCCTAATTACTGAATAAATGATTTGAATTTGAATAAATTTGGTTTTGAAATGAGAGAAGAGAAAGAAGAAGGGAAATGGAAAACTCTTCAACGGATAACAACAAACGCACTGCGATCGCGGTTTTTTGAATCGTAGAAGACAAAGTCAAGTCTTATTTCGACGATTTTGGATCGTTCCTTGCGGGAGATATGGAGTCCTTACTTAAATGAAATAAAAAGTATGTATCAGGAATCTGTATCAGCTGTAATCATACTCGTAGAAACTGAATTAAAACACATGATATTTACATAAATCTTATGAAAATGGCTCATTACTAGAAGACAGATAATCGTGGCCAATTCCTATATCTAATTCTAGATAGATTCGATTTGGAACTTTTAAGAAAAGAACCTATTCTTTTATGAAGGGTCGGCAACGCACCGACCACTGTTCATGTGTTTTTGGACGGTGGTGATAACTTACTTCAGGTCACCTTGTGATTCCTCCTTATCATTGTTTGCCCATAAAAACAATCTAAAATTAGAATCAACGTTAACACCTCAAAGTTCTACAAATCACTTAAAAACTAAAAACGTGTGAAAAGCAATGGTGTAATTGGTAGAAAATGTCTCACATAAATCAGACGATATCTGTCAGGTTTTTGCTGTTGATTGTTGGGTAGTCTGTGTTCCGCATCAGCGCATGCGCAGGTCATCGGGCCTGGGAACTGTCACGTCAATCAACTGGTTACACAAGGTGCAGTTTATACTTTTACCTTCTTTCTAATCAACACTATATAATACTTGTATGCATGTATACCACAGTCTGTCAACGACATACTCGTTGGTTAAAAGCCGATGTCCTGTAGAATTGACTAGCTTTTGCTCCCAGCTCCACCCGCGTGAAATTTCTTTATCCAGGATAAAAGTCCGTAGTTCAAATGGTCTATGTCCTAATTCCAGTCATGGTCTACTTGAGTGCCAAATTTCATACAAATCTGTTCTGCCGTTAAGTGGTGATTAACAACTAAATGCAAAAACTTACGAATATCCAAACTTTCAAATTTATAATAGTAAGAAGTAGCATTGAAGCGGATGGTACTTTGGTTGGATGCGCCCCTGGCATTGCCGATATCCATGAGAGGCAGTGGCCGCTTACCATCACGAGAGCCACTTGCTTGTATTCCTATCTAGGAAATAAAAAGTTGCTCGAGTAACATTGTTGCTACTGCGTACCGCCTACTTCTGGCCCCAGACCGCACCGCACGATTCCTCATCTAGGCACCTGTCGACAGACTATACGCTTTTTTTAGCTTCTTACGTATGTATGTATGTATGTAAGTATGTAACGGAAACTTTCAACATGATTTTAACCCCCTTTAAAAAGTCGGATTAACTCGAAATTTAGCATACTTATCAAGGACCGATGACAATTCAAGAAAGTAAATTAATTAAATTAGTTATAACTTACATCTCATTACGCGAACGTTCATCACTGCACTCATTACGCGAACGTTCGAACGTATATGTGTGTGTGTGTGTGTGTGTAACAACCACAACCATTTTTCATTTTTTAGTAGGATTTTCTATAAAGGCGTGTTTTTTTTATTAAGCTGTTGTTAAACCTTGCTACTGTTTTAAGTGTGTCCTGGTTTGTATCATTCTCTTCTCAATACTAAGATTTTATATCAAACACGCTATAGTTGATGTCGCGTACGCAACGTTCCAGTAGAGTTGGCGCCGGGCAGCGCATCCACGTTGGAACCAGTCGCGCGTGACCACTGTCTCACGCCATAATATAACAAACCTTTTCAACTTGCGAATTTGTTGTGTTAATAGTGTTGAGTCAGTGAAATGCATGCCACATCCTATGGTATGGACTTACGCCAGGTTTCTGGAAGGCTGATCAGGGCAAAATTAACTAATCAAATGTCAAATCTTATGTCAAGTCGAAATCGGGTTGCTAGAAACGTGGTCAACACCTTTGGTTTGACACACATACATTTAGTTAACGTAACTTTCAAATTTATATGAAAAATCGTATGTCAAACGCTACTAAAAGGACATCAAATGTTATAAAATTATTCACTAATTAACATTTCAGCAACTCGATTTGATTTGACAGCGGTGTCAAAATCAAAGTTCTGTTAGTTGAATGTTGATTTGATCAGCCATTCAGAAGGCCAATTCTCGTAATTTTCAATGTTCAAAATATCATTCCGATCTAGTCTAAGCGTCAAGAAATTTCAAACATTTCAAATTACGAGAATTGCAGAAATCGGGTGTCAATATCTTAAGTCTCGGGGTGACGAGCGCAGTCCAAACCATGCAGTGTTTTATAATACAAGGTTCTGCTTGGTGCTATTCCTGTATATTATCATCAGGCGAGCGACCTGCTCGTTTCGTCATTTATGCTAGGTAATACAAAAAGATTATTCACGATCTTCACCGATATAGCGAGTGCTAATTAAATAATGAATACACACTTTGAAAAGTCAAAGCTACGAGCCCTGAAGGCTGGTTAAGAACCCACAGATTCCTTCTCGACAGTTTTTACGACTTTCCGCTAAGCTATCGCTGCTTTATACTATTATTTATGTAATTATTCTTAGAGCGGTACTCTACTTACAAGGTGGTAGGTCCCTCGTTTGCGAAGACCGGCTGGGTTGGTACCACCGCTTTGTCTATTTCTGCCGCCAAGCAACAGTGTGTAAGCACTGTTGTGTTCCGGTGTGAAGGACATTGAAGCCAGTGTAATTACTGGGCATTATGAGACTTAACACCTTATGTCTCGGGGTGACGAGCGCAGTCCAGTGTTATGCAGTGCTTTATTTAAAGTTCTGTGTGGCGTTGCTTCTGTTTATGAGCAGGCGTGGCGCTTACCATCAGGCGAGCGACCTGCTCGTCTCGTCATTCAATCGAATAAAAAAAAAAAAAAAAAAAAGAGCCAATATGAAAGGAGCCGAAGACCCATCATAGGCTTAAACCTTATCAGCCTCAACTGTACAATCATGATTACCAATTTATAACAATATACATCCTTATGGAATCAGCTATCACCTGCGGTATTTCCAGACCGATACGACTTAGGAACCTTCAAGAAAAGAGCCTACTCTTTCCTCAAAGGCCGGCAACGCACCGACAAATCCCCTGGTATTGACGGTGTCCATGGGCGGCGGTGGTCACTCACCATCAGGTGAGCCTCTTGCTCCGTTGCCTTTCATAAAAAAAAGTACACTCTGCGACAAATGTTGCCTGTTGCGTGGAATGCACGGGGGACATCAAACGCGCCGGTCATTGGTGCCAGTGACCTTTGTTTTTTGCACGAGTCGTATCCACCTGGACCTTAGGACCACACATGCTAGTGTTTTTAGAAGCTTGTAGCTATTAGTTTCGATTAGGTATCGATTATCATTAACTAAATGAATACACCCAACAGTCACACACATAGTCCTGACCCCACTCTAGGTTAACCTGTATCGTGGGTATCAGGAACTACGAGGGACTTACGGTCCCAAGACACCCAGACCCGAAACCGATATTTGTGGATCACACAAACATTTGTCTCTGCGGGAATCGAACCCGCGGCCTCTCGTTTCACAGTCGGGTACTCGCCCATTGCGCCACGGAGTAACTAGGTAGATCGAATGTTAGATTGGGAGTTTTTATAATGTGATGTATCTGTGTTTCTTGTGAAATAATTTAGTTCGTATGTACTCATAGCAGTTGTTCCTAGTCCTAAAATGAAATCAAAGTGGTTGCCACACTCTGAGAAAATGTGGTGGGGTTAATATTCCATATAAGGTGGTAGCCCCTCGTATGCGAGAGGCCGTCTGGATAGGCACCGCCGCTTTGTCTATTACTGGCGCCAAGCAACAGTGTGTAGACATTGTTGTGTTCCGGTTTGGATGATATTGAAGCCAATGAAATTGCTGGGCATTATGAGACTTAACACCTTAAATCTCATGGTGATGAGCGCAGTTCAGTGTCATGCACTGCTTTGCTATTTAAAGCTATGTGTGGCGTTGCTTATGTTTATGGGCAGGCGTGACGGTTACCATCAGGAGAACGAACTGCCTCACTCGTCATATAAGGAGAATAAAACATATATATTATTTTTTTCCACCTGCGCTCATCCCACTCGCAGTGGGGTCGGCGGAACATGCTTTTTAGCACATGTTACAGAATGATTTGGATTGTGGTTTTTAAGACCTTTTTACGGCCTGACTACTCCTACAAAAACATACCGGGACCCCAAATAAATATTTGTGGAAACCGCAAAAAATAATCGGTGTGGGAATCGAACCCACAGCCGGCTTTCTCCGCCGACTACTCTCTCACTAGACAAAACTATACTCCATATTAATCTTTTCCACCTGCCCTTATTCCACTTGCAGTGGGGTCGGCGTAACATGTTTTTTTATACATGTTAGAATAGAAATAGAAGAAAGAATTGGCTTGTAAGCCGCCTACCCGACGTCAACCCCTCTGGGGAGATATTACACCATATTAAAAATAATAATAAATAATAATACTAGCCCGGTATCATATACGTCCCACTGCTGGGCACGGGCCTCCTCTTCTGAATGAGAGGGGTTAGGCCGCACGTCCACCACGCTAGCCTAATGCGGCTTGCCAGACTTCACATACCTTCGAAATTCTTATGAAGAACTTCTTAGGTATGCAGGTTTCCTCACGATGTTTCCTTCACCGTTAAAGCAAGTGATAATTAACAATTAATACACACTTAACTTAGAAAAGTCAAAGGTGTATGCACTTGGGGATGGTTGCGAACCTGCGACTTTCGTCTCGAAAATCCATACCACTCCCCGCTGAGCTATCACTGCTATTAATAATAAAAAATAATACAGCCCTATATTATACACATCCCACTGCTACTGCAGAAGTTGATCTCAGACACGCTTCACTGGGCAATGTAGATTAATTTATTATAACGTTGTAAGCAGAAAAGTCAGGCTGGCCTGCAGACATTATTTCCAGCCACAGCTGACGCTTAAATCTAAACAAAAACTCTAAGTATGTATAGTAATATTATTATGTTCAATATTTGTCTTTTCATTCTCTTCTTGTTTACACCTGCCTTGTTTATTCTCTGCACCACCCAAAGGTTGACTGGTAGAGACTGCCTCTGGCATTAAGATCGCCTGTACATGTATTATGTATAAAGTGCGTAAAAAAATAAAGTGTGTAATAAAAAATAATAATATGTTAGTCTGGAATAGTTTATACTGATTTATTCTATTTGTGAAAGAGAAAATTTGTCGCAAAACCTAGTACTTACTATTCCAGAGGTTATAACACGTTTAGGAAAACGCAATAGATATGATATGATAATAAGGTATGATAGCACAGTAATTTAAGCGAAGTTGAATTGAAGCTTACTTATCATGATTCCAAAAGTAATTTTTTGAGCAGTAGAGCGACGTTGTAGACAATTTCGTCTACAAAATGAATGGTTCGGTTCGACTGGGTTGTTACCAGTCTCACACACTGACGTAAAGTAGCGGCTTACTGCTGCGTTTCGTACGGTAAGTGAGATATCCGGAAGCCCAAACCCCCTTCCCTTCTCTTCTTCCAATCTCTTAATTATTATCCCTTTCCTATAAGGTTGTCAACGCTTCCATTGTTATTCTGGTTTTTTGTATGTACATGGGCGGTGGAGATCACTTACCATCAGGTGACTCACTTGCTCGTTTGCCGGCATATGCTATAAAATGTGAGATGCTGGAGCGAGTAACGAATTAACGTGTATGTAGTATTTATAAGTTAAGCCCCACTTAGATAAGTAGAGTTTCTCGTATTACAGGCGAGAATATAAAAAAAAACCTACGAACAATTAGACCATCGCGTCGTTTACTTGATCGCGTCACACGATTATTTTTCAAACTAAAACGCGGCCACGTAAAATAGTTGGGCAATTCGTCGGAGTAAGTTCTCGTCCCAAGCTATAAACTAAGATGCTTCGCACCTTTAACTTTAGTTTCTAATTCGAATTTAGCGTTTGGATATAACCGTTAATCTTTACTTAAAATTATAAATGCGTGTTAGTTTGTCCTTCTTTCACGCAGCAACTAGATATTATTAATATTATTGTTACAAATCGATAGATACTTAATAACTGTAGTAACATTATGTATATTAACCGTAACTATTCATTTGAATTTAATTAATTTGGTTTGTATTCATTTTATAAGGTTTTTGTATGACTAATTGTTACTATTACTAATGTTGACATACAAGTGCATTTCAATTTTGTATACACCTATAAAGGCATTTTACAGTTATAAGTCGTATAAAATGTATTGATTGTTGTAGTGCTTTGTGATGTGTATCGATGGTGTAACGAATTCAACAAATAAATATACGGTGGGATAAATAAATGATTTTTACATACAATTTATAGCCTGGAGAAGTGATATAATCTACTTTACGCGAAAATATGACGATAAAGACTCCCACGCGGGCAGATCTCCAGGCAATAGCGTGTAGTAATGTCTACAATACATTAATTTCAACGACTGCAATACCCAAAAATGTCCAATCCAGCTACAGCAATGTAAAACCGAACGCAATAAAACAAACGTATTTAATTAATAAAACCAAATGAAGTCATCGGTCGGATTAAATGAATTATAGGGCTGGAGGCAGTTTTACAATTGAATAACCTCCATACATCAGGCACGGATCCAGAGGGGGATGATAAAGGAACTTTACTGGATGGGAGGTACCTGACACATATTTGTACTCGACTGGATAGCGCTTAAGTACACATATACATTTTACAAGGTGGTAGGTCCCTCGTATGCGAGAGGCCGTCTGGGTTGGTACCACCGCTTTGTCTCTTTCTGCCACCAAGCAGAAGTGTATAAGCACTGTTGTTTTTTGAGTTTGAAGTACAATGAAGCGAGTGAAATTACTGGGCATTACTTAACAACTCATATTTCGGGGTGCCGAACACAGTTTGGTGCCATGTACATCCGCACTCAAGCCTGTAATCTCCGAAGGGGTAGGCAGAGGTGTAACCAGTACATTATAGTACATTTCGCCGAGCGTATCTCCTTCCCATAATGTGATAGTGGGCGAGCCTATCGTCATACCGGGCACAAATTTCAGACTCCGGGCTGATACTGAGCATTTCGTAATAGAAAAACCTAATACAACTTTACCCGACCCGGGAATCGAACCTGAGACCTCAGCGTTAGCTTAATCTTAACGCGTACGCATTACAACTGCGCCACCGAGGCAGTCAGTGCCATGCCAGGAGTGCCATGTAGTGCATTGTGATTCAATTTTCTGTATGGTGTTTTCTCTGTTTGTAGGCGTGGCGCTTACCATTAGGCGAGCGACCTGCTCATTTCGTCATTCAAATTAAAATAACGAAAACAAAAAAAAACTGTCATAGTGGTTCGTTTTAGGGCCGGCAGAATATTCAGTTGTTACTATAATATTCCTACAATCCTGGGCATTATTTAAACCGTATTATATTCTACAGACACAGTTCTATCACTTTTCTCTTCCAGAATAAACACTCCCATCAATGAACCCTGAATCCGCGCCTGAACTCGTCTGTTTGTTTTCCAATGTAAAAACGTTGCGTGTTGAGCCGCCTTCGATCAGGCAGTACTAGGTTCGAACTACGGGGCTTTTTCAACACACGCTAATACAAGGTGAATAGAATGTACATGCCAATAGGTATGCTAATCGCGGCTAGGTCCGCCAATTATGTCTAGAATTTAAATATGATGAAACTGGTGAATAAAAAAGAGTTAGGGTAATGTTCGTAAGTACGTAAGTATTGTGAATTATTTCCGTCCATTAATTAAACGTCGTCGTAGTTAGCTTCATATCGAAAGTTGTAAATTAACTTTAACTTAAAAACTGTATTTGGGTAGACTGCCTCGGTGACGCAGTTGTAATGCGTATGCGTTACGACTGAGGCTGACGCTGAGGTCTCAGGTTTGATCCCGGGGTTATGTAACAGTGATATTGGGTTTTTCTATTTTAAAACGCTCAGTATCAGTCCGGAGTCTGAAATTGTGTTCGCTATGGTGATAGGTTCGCCCCCTATCACATCATGGGACGGAGATACGCTCGGCGAAATGTGGGTGTACTGGTTACACCTCTGCCTACCCCTTCGGGGATTACAGGCGTGAGTGCGTATGTATTTGGGTAATTTTTTAATGTAGGTTGTTGGATTCTCATATGTGAAAGTCCGGCTTGTTACCACGGTTTTGTCCATATACAACGTATTACAGTAAGGTGTGGTTATATTTAGGGGTTGTTACGTACACCTAACAGTGAGTGTTTATGTACTGGATCTTATGAAAATCCAGACATGATAAAATTTCACATTAATTTTAATCACTCGTTTATTACGCTCGATGAGATCGAGCATATTAGTCAAATATGAAATTAGTTTCCAAGCGATTCTTTCCTTTATTACCGTATGAATTACTAGTTTGTCACTTCGACGGTAGTAATTTTATACGAATTCGAAAATAGTAATTTTATACGAATTCGAAAACTGTGAACGTATTTGTAACTCGTACTAGGCCTTACACATCACTAGAATAGCAATGCTGGAGTGAGATTAAAGGTCAGATTATCATTTAGTGTTGTCCAAAGTTGCAAGTAGAATATCGACATGTTACTCATTCAATAAAAAAGAAAATACTTTATTTATGTCCGAATTAGATTTAGCAGAACGAGGGGTACACTATACGTTGATTACATTTGACCACACCTTTCTGTAATACGTTATATATCTCAAGCCTAGCAGTTTGTGAGCCTCAGATGGGTTGACGTCAGGCAGGCGGCCGGTCGTAAAAACCATAAGCCAAATCATTTGGTAACATGTGTTAAAAAGCCTGTTGCGCCGACCCCACTGCGAGTGGGATAAGGGTAGGTGGGGGAAGAAGACGATCAAATAATACTCAGTAGAAACTAATAAAAATATAAAACTTATATAAATTTATGACCAAAAAGTTGTTTCTTATAAAAACATTGATATATTGCATTACATACTTACTACAAACTTGGCCATCAGTCAGTGGCCTCTTCTGATATTAAGGATATGAATAGGACGAAGATAAGTTATCCGTAGGCAATATTGAGAGGTTCACGGCATTCGGGTTATAATTGGCAGGATCGGGGAAGTTTCGTCCCATCCACCATTACATGAATGTCCCAACTTACGCGCTAAATCTCGAGCACTTTCTCTCAGACGGATCATGGGGAGCAGAAATGTACGGTATGGCGGGTTAGATCAGCGCTGTAAATGAGATTTATGAAATAATATAAAATAATATAAGTATTGGTATTTCAATATTTAGTTGCAAGTTTTACTATGTGTGTGTTATGTGTTTGTAAATAAATAATGACTGAGTGGGCCTTACACTATTACTATATATAACGGGTAACGCCTCAAATACAAAATATTTCCATCATAATACATTGCCACTAGACCAGTGTTTCCCAATTAGTGGTACGCGTACCCCCAGGGGTACGTGAAGTTGCATAAAGGGGTACGTGCGGCTATCAGTAAAAACAAGAACAATTTCCAAAATATTATTTTATTACAATCATCAGTAAAAACAAGAACACACACACACTCACAAACTTTCGCATTTATAATATTAGTGTGTTTGCTACAATAAGGGGTACGCAGGTTTGAGGTCTTTTTTGAAGTGGTACGCAGCAAAAACTAATTGGGAACCACTGCACTAAAGCAATGTGGTGATTTAATACTACCAATTTTCTACAAAATATTATACTAAGGCCCGATTCGACCAAATTTAACATTATTCCTGAGTACCTATTTATCCTTAGAATATTTTAACTCGTTTTTTTATGGCATAGACCGGCAACCGAGCAAGTGGGTCACCTGATGGTAAGTGATCTCCACCGCCCATATACGCCCACAATACAGAAAGAATCTTGGATGCGTTGCCTACCTTAAAGGAAAGGGATAATTAGTTATTAAAGTTTGGGCCTCCGGATATCTCACTCACCGTACGAAAAGCAACAGCAAACTGCTACTTTATGGTTTTCTGTGAGACAGTGGTAATGACCCGGACGAGCCGGCCCATACATGCTGTAGACAAAAGTGTCTACAGCGTGGCTCTACCACTCATGAGCACTCGTTTGCTTATTCACAGTATTAATCACTTATCATTTTACCATGCAAACCCGGAAATAATTAATCTTTGGATTAATATATAGTTGCGTCAGAGTGAATCAATGTAAATCATCCAAAACGAATGCATTACTTATGTTGCATTGTTAATTGATTGAAATACTATCTGAATTTATAGTATTACCTATAGCAACGTAGTCTGTCACTCATCATTATAATAAGAGATCCACCGTCCGCCAGTTTTTTACTCTCTCAAGTAAAGTCAGACTCCGCCGAGTTCGGCCGTGTTATTATATAATTACTCTCATATCAGGAACTTAACCTTGATTAATAATTGGTAGAACGTAAATACGATTTACTCCAGGGTATTTAGAATTTTACTCTCGGATAAAACCTTATTCTAGTTTGATCGAATCGGGCCTGAATGATTACTAGCCTTCTGTCCCTGCTATAAAAAAGCAACGCCTCCTTAACTTTCTATTTGATTAATTTCGTTGCGGGACAAAGACAATTTAGTATTTCCAGACTCGCCGAGCTTCACTGCTCGTTGTCAACAAATATGCGTGCCACTGTCGATCCTGGTGCACAGGAGTTACAGTGGCAGGTGTGTAGGCGGGATAGTCTTCATAAAAAAGCAAAATTTAAATGCAAACGTTCTATTTTATACAGTTTGAATGTAACAAAGTATCACTAAGTAAAAATAGTTAGTGTAAAAGTATCGTGCATTCAGTAACTGTAAGGTCAGGCATCTAGTAACCTCACTGTTCCTCCTCACACGGGCGGTAAGAAACCGATGGGCTATAAGTAAAGATACGCCAGCCCGTATTGTTTTCCGATAGCGGTTCAACGTAACAACTTACACCGTCTCAATCCAGAAGTGGGTCAGCTCCGGATCGGTTACAACTCGGAACAATTTTACCGCCTTCCGCAATGAATTATTTTAAAATTTACGGATGAAGTTTTATACATACATACGTAAGCACTCACGCCTTTAATCCCCGAAGGGGCCAAGTGTATCTCCGTCCCATGATGTGATAGGGGGCGAGCCTATCGCCATACCGGGCACAAATTCCAAACTCCGGGCTGATACTGCGCATTTCGTAATAGAAAATCCCAATACCACTTATGCCCGACCCGGAGATCGAACCCGAGACCTCAACGTCAGCCTCAGTCGTAACGCGTACGCATTACAACTGCGCCACCGAGGCAGTCTCTTTCATTAATTTAATATCCCACCTTTTTCACCCTTGTCCCGTTTCTTCTTACGTCCCGCTATTTGGTTAAATACATCTGGCAACACTTGTTATAACCTTTAACTTAAAGACAGGTATATATTCCGTTAAAGTATCACATTTCTAAAGTTGGTGTAGGTCCATTAAAGTAATGAACCGAGGACACACGGAGCTTATATCTGTGCTTATACTATGTAGTGGACACTAGATACTTGTAATAGTGACTTCTTTTTATAACAGAGGCTAGCAAACGAGCAAGTTGGTCACCTAGTGGTAGCTTTACCGCCCAGGAACACCCACATTATCAAAAGAATTTTGAACACTTTGCCCACTTTAGACACACATACACAAAGAGCAGGGGGGGATTTGTGCCTCCAAATATCTGACTCACCATACGAAACACAACAGCAAGCCGCTATTTCACGTCGGTATTATTTGAGACAGTGGTAATAACCCGGTCGAACCAGGCCACTCATGATGTTAACAAAACTGGAAGTAAGACAGTGTAATGAGCCAAGGTCATACGGAAGTTTGTGCTGCGATCTCCGCTGTGAACACTGGACATTTGGACCTCATTCTGTAAGGCCGTGTGGCGTCGTAACGCGCCCGTGTTACATTGACGCGAACGCGTTGCATTGACGTGAAATTATCATGTGATGTTTTTAAAGCCAATATCGAATTTTAGGCATTAAGGTGGGATACGTAGGCACTTGCTATGAACATTTGAGATAGCCCTGAAGACATTTGCCTCTGTTTTTTTCTTATTAGCTTTAGATGACGAGACGAGCAGGTCGCTCGCGATTATATATAAAATAAATTTCACGAAGTTAACATATAACATGAGCGTTACGTGTTTGTGCGGTCATAGAGAATACATGGGGCCTATGTGTGAGAGTGAGTGATTTACCCATTAATCTTTTATGCCTTTCTAATTACTAGCTTAGAGATGCGTCACTACTTATTTATTATCCTGAAGGCCAATTCTCGTAATTTTAAATGTTCAAAATATCATTCCGATCTAGTCCCGGCGCCAAGAAAGTTGCAAATGGCATTCTCTTAAAACAATAATCAACGTCAAATCTGAACATAGATCGTAATGAGATTGAATGTAGAATAAAAGTTGACTGAAGCCAAAACGGTATAATGCTACTGCTGATGCTAGGTACATTTGACGTTGATTATTGTTTTAAGAGAATGCCATTTGCAACTTTCTTGACGCTGAGACTAGATCGGAATGATATTTTGAACATTTAAAATTACGAGAATTGGCCTCCTGATGTCTAGTGTAGCTTAAAATCATATCCAAGTTTATTAGTTTACTACGACTACCACTTTTACCTGCAAAGTTCGATGTTACCTTTAAACTCTAATTATGCATATTGTCTATGTGCCGCCAGTCTACACTTCATATAAATCAAGAATAGTTTCTTAAGAAAGGGCAACAAGTATCATTACTTAATTGTGAAAGGTATAGTTTCTTGAACACTTACGAAAGACATTGATCTATGGCTTTTACCGACAGGTAATGTAACTACGAAGTACTTATAGTACATTCACGTAAAGTCATATAGTGCCCAGTAATTTCATTGGCTTCAATGTCCTTTAAGCCGAAACACAGCAGTGCTTACACATTATTGAGTGGTAGAGCCACGCTGTAGTAGACACTTGTCTACATCATGCATGGGTCGGCTCGTCCGGGTCATTACCACTGTCTCACAGAAAACCGGCGTAAAGTAGCAGCTTGCTGCTGCGTTTCGTACGGTGAGTGAGATATCCGGAGGCCCAAACCCCCTACCCTTCCCAATCCCTTAATTATCCCTTTCCTTTAAGGTCGGCAACGCACCCATGATTCTTTTGGTATTGTGGGCGCACATGGGCGGTGGAGATCACTTACCATCAGGTGACCCACTTGCTCGTTTGCCGACCTAAACCATAAAAAATAAAAAAAACATTACTGCTTGGCGGCAGAAATAGAAGAAGCTGTGGTACCAACCCAGACTGCCTTTCACATACGAGCTTATCAGTCTCTGGGATTGTGTTTATGTGGTGGTGATCAGTTACCATAAAGTGACCCACTTGTTTGCTTACTACAATAAAACATACATAACCTCACGCTTGTGTTTTCAAAGGAGTGGGCAGAGGTGCAACACGGTATGCGGTTATTTTTGCCCATGGTGTGATGGAGGCGATGCTAAAGGTACACATATATGTCGGGCACTTTAATTTTTGAGTTTATAAACATATTTTTTATTGATCTGGGGAATGAACACAAGGCCTCTTTGAAAAAAAGTATGCTGCCAAACCAATGGAACACATTTCAAACAAAAACCTATACACCAAGAATATAAAGAAAATTCAAGAAACAAACAAGAAGCCGAAATAACAAGAAATATCTATAAAGTTGATACAATAAACAAAGCGTGGATAGCAGTTTTGGCGCTCCCACCACCTCCCCACCACATCGGCACACATTTTATACGAACGATGACGTAAATACTCATTTGCAAGAACAATATCCGATATTGAGTGAGGCCTGTCTTGTGCGGGTTGCACTGTCGGCGCTTGAATATCGGAACGCTCAGAATTGCTCTGTATTTTTACAGGTTTCTTTTAAAGATTTTTATTTTACATAATTGTCAGACACGCGTTGATAATACTGATCAGTCTTGTTGCGGATTTGCTTTAATAATAAAGCCATATGACAACTGAGATTAACCCATTATTGCCATGTTTAAAGAGGACTGTAAGGATTTTTCCACTAGTAATCGTAGTCACCTTCCATTTAAGAATTGTGATTCTTCTCCATTTATCTCTTTAGGTCCAGCTGAACGAAGCCTGCTAGTGCGAGCCGCGCCATGGACGAATCGCAACCAATTACGTTTACACGACGCATACGACTGTGCTTTGTCTATGGCTCGGCTCGTTCTAGCACGAGTCGTTTAATTGCAGCATATCACATGAGTGTATAGCTTTAACATTAAATTATTATTTTGTTATGCTTGTCTAATTGCGTGGAGTCGAGGCATAATTCCATCACAGTTAATCACGGATTGATTTTATGATCGTCGAACTGCATGAACATATTATGACGACTCTCTGGCAATCTGATGAGTTTTATTATCAAACTTTATACACTAAAGTCAATCTTTAAGAGCCCTGGTTTAAAAACAATTCCGAATATTAAGAAAGAATCCAAAAATACTTTGAAACTTGCATGTAATTGCTACAAAAGCAATATATCGATTGTCAAATTGAGTGTTTCCAATATACTCATCCACGAAATGCATGATAAAACCAAAATTTCCGATCCTAACTGCCTCTGAGTCACATATAGGCACGTCCACATTGCAAAATATGCTAAAATGTTTCTTCAAAACGATAATTGGTGATTTTATTGCGGTTGGCACTTAGTAAAATGTGATGTCGCTGTTTGATTGAATCGCGTTTATATTTGTATTGAAATTTTAGTAGCGAAATGCTATTGAGCTTAGTGAAGTAAATCACTTGGAATATTTAATTACTCTTATATCCAAAATGCACCTGTTATATGGTTAGAAAGTATAAATATTAACGTACGTAATGCCTATTTAATAATGAAATTTCCTTGTTATAGGTCGCAGAAGCTGCCACAACTTTTGCTTTTGGATTACATTTTAGTTCGTGGATCACACAAATATTTAGTTGTTCTATTTAACCATGCAATAGCAAAAGTAAAAATTATAGAAAAGTCTGTATTTACATTACAATTATCGCTACGTGTTATTACAGTTACTGTTTTAGTATTCAAGTTTCTTAAATTTTTTCCTTATTTTTTTGTACACCACCTCGTTTAGCCACTTTGGCCGCAAGTGTAGCCACGTTCATGTTTATTCACTGTACCAACCCCCAATATATTTATCGGTTTGCATCCACCCAAGTATCTACGTGGAATTTAGCGCGCCTAATCCCAATTCATCTTATATTTTACAACGATATGTAGATCTTAAACTCTCATGGAAGTATGAATAGGCATGCAAAATATTACGCTCCTAGTAGTAAATATTGGCAGTTTACTGATGGAGCCTTGGTCGCTTATTGTGATAAGTCGATAATGTTTTGATAAGTAAATAAGTAGTTTAATGTGATATAGGAAAATGACGGCGAAATTATGTTAAAGAGTATCTGAATGTCGACATTTTGGGTTAGGTTAGCCTTTAGTGACTAATCTTGGCTATGGTTTAACTTAGGCGAGCAATCAAAACACTCTAAATATAATGTAATCAGCCCTGTACTATAAACAGTGCTCAGATCCCCCGGGTTTCTTTTTTTATAGCATATGCAAACGAGTAAGTGGGTCATCTGATGGTAAGTGATCTTCACTGCCCGTGTACGCTCACAATACCTGAAGAAATATTGGCGACCTTAACGAAAAGGGGTAATTATGGGATTGGGAAGGGGAGGGGGATTTGGACCTCCGGATATCCCACTCACCGTATGAAACACAGCAGCAAGCCGATACTTTACGTTGGTTTTCTGTGAGACAGTGGTAATGATCCGGTCGAGCCAGACCTTTCGTGCTGTAGACGAAACTATCTACCGATACCGATGCCGATAAGAATCGATTATTTAAATAATCGATTATCAACATAACTATTACACCGAAGTAATAGATAACCGGAGTAGCGGATACTAAAGGTAATTAATTTGTTATAAGCAGTAACTTAAATAAACGAGCCCTAACACAGAATAATTAATAGAACTACGGCCTTTGGAATTACTTCCTTTTATATTGTTTTTTTATTGCATCACACATGCAATATTAAAGCAAATGCTAATAAGTTTAATCTTACATAATGCCACCGGTATTTGACATAATAAAATGAAGAAAAACACCTAATTGATTATTCCACGTGCCTGGAAATGTATTTAATAACAAAACTAAGGTCACCGACCAGGTCACTATACAGTGTAAATGTTATCTAAAGGCTTAGTCAAACAGTAGGCCTAGTATGAGTTACAAATACGTTCACAGTTTTCGAATTCGTTTATAATTACTACCTTCGAAGTGTCAAACTAATAATTCATACGGTAATAAAGAAAAGAATCGCTTGAAAACTAATTTCATATTCTATTATTATTAAATAAAATAAACCATATAATAAATTTTAATTCATTATAGTTCCCTCTAGTGGCTACTAATATTTTACGTATTGAGAGAAAACGAAAACTTTCATCGTTTTACAATACTATTAAAACTTGTACTAGGCCTACAGAAGTATAGCGTCAAGTACTGTAGCCGTAATGCAACTTTTTTGAATAACCGTCATGTCATTTGAATACGAGAAATATATATGAAGCCAATGGGTCAATTTCAACAAATTCAATATGATCCGATAGGGGCGCTGTACGGATTTACATACATATTTTCTATAGATGACGTGAGCGCTATCGAATAATTCACAAAAACTTAAACTAAGTACGTGCATTAACGCAGGGAAGAACGGATGTCTGAACAGCGCGGCGCGGCGTGTTTGGTACATAGTTGAAACGCTGAATAATTTGGATGATGCTAAACTATCGTAATTTTTTTTTATTAGCCTGATTGACGAAACGAGCAGATCGCTCGTCTGATGGTAAGCCATACAACCGAATATAAACAAAATTAAACCCACACAGAACTTAATTACAAAGTACTGTATGGTACTGGATTGCGCTCGTCACCCCGAGACATGATATGTTAAATCTCATTAATAATAGTTACATACGCTAAACTGAAATAATGTTTATAAAAATAGCTGTGCCTTAAGCCCATTTACACGCAGAGACATTATACGACATAGGCAAGAATATGACAGAAAACTCTGGTTTACGAGGCCGCGTCATACTAGTATCGCTGTCAATTGAATAACGCAGCCTTGTAGCCTCTAGTTTTCTCTTTTATCTCACGGTTAGTGTGCGATAAACTCTTCATCAAAATGACAATATGCTTTATTCTATTTGATTCTTTATAACTTTGATATTTTTTTTAGAACATTGTATATATGGTAAACTATAATTTAGGAAACTACAATCAAATGTCGATTAAGTAATCGCGTGACGCACAGACTCCGCGTTCGGTCACTATTAATGTGTAGAACAAAACCATCACATTATGCAGGCACGCGGCGTGTCATAAAATCACGAATACCACGACCTGTATGATTAACAGGTGGGATGGTATAAGTGGTAGGAGCTAGCGGGATGGGGGATTGAGCGGCAGCGATTGTCTACTTGATGTAAACATCATGTTAATTAATCAGTCAGAGGTTATGCCGAGCCTCGAATTTTCATTTATTGTAAAATCAGTGAGAGGGACAAAGTAGAAGTTGATTTGAGAAATTTAGGTTTTCTCGTGTTTGTAATGTACATATTGAATGTAAGGCGATATATAGGAAGGTGTAGTCGAAAACGTAAAAATAGAATAGAGAGTAGTGAGTGCGCGCAGATTTCGGCGTTATTAGTAACCACTTGAGACGGAAAAGAAGAGAAGACGCATGTATCATTTTTTATTGCATACGCCAGCAAAGGAGCAAGTGGGTCACCTGGTCGAAGTGATATCCACCGCCCATGGATACCCACAATACCAAAAGAATCATAAGCACGTTGCCGACCTTGAAGCCGACCTTAAGGATAATTAAAGACTTGGGAAGGGGAGACGGCTTTGGGCCTCCGGATATCTCACTCATCAACTTGTTGAGAATTAGGTAATAATAGCGCACACCACCATAGTCGATGGCAAGGATGATAACGGTTTGCACTAGCATCGCCTTTATACTGGACGGGAGAACATTTGTTATACGACAGAGATCGCCCAGTGTACCAGTGCCTCTTTGAGCAATGTCAATGTAAGTGGCAGCAAATGTTACTGAAATAAAATGTAAACTAGCAAATACACACGTGTAATACTTGAATAAATGGTGTTTACACAGTTGTGTACATCATAAAATTACAAATCAATGTTTAAAAGGCCTTTGCTATAGCTTCTTGTAGTATCAGGCCGCTATCTTTTCCACTTTACGTCACAACAATCGCAAACATATACCAACTGCTGCGAACAAAGATGGCGGATTTACATAAAAACTGTTTAATCGTAACTCCGCGCTGGCAATCTCGATCTGAACGTATTAACATAAATTAATCCAATAAGGGATTGAGGCGATCAATTTATCTACATTACTGCGCCTGCGCAGCAAAGGGTCAGCGCGGACCTAGTGGAGAACTGTACGAGCATATTCGCACATTTTACTACTGTTAATATTGCGACCGCAATTTCAATATGCTTAAAAATATGTCAAAAATAATTGCGCCACCAAACGTTAACGGCAGGTAATATATAAATATCTGTTGTCTATTTTCGAGTTTAACAAATCTATAAAAACTTTTCCAATGGTCAGCGTATTCCTCGTGGAGAAGTGCTCGAGCATGCTCATAGATTTTTTCTCCTGATATGTAACAAAATTTCTACATTACGAAAATCAAAGAGAGCTGAAACAAAAAAAATGCGGACGTTGGTAAACATCTATTGTTTTTGCATAATATTTTCAACTCTATTGAAATTGCGTAAGGTCGTTTATTATCCGGAAACGTATGCGTAGTTTCTGCCAGGTCTGCGGTGACCCTAACTTGGGGTGCTAAGCCGGTAGGTTCGCCAACTTGGTCCAATATATGGCGTCCATTAGGCCCATGTATATTGAAAGGTTAATTTTGGGGTTATATCATTTATGCGTGCTTTATCTTAATACGTTACGTTTGAGGATGCCGCTACAAAGGAAATAAAAAATGTGCGCCAGTTAGATATTCTAGTGTTTGATGGAAAATAAACCTAATGGAATAGCCTAGTGGGGAATGGTACAGACTACCGAGATGAAAGTCGTTGGTTTGAACCCAGCCCGAGGACGCGCACCTTTTTTCGAAGATACGTGGATATTGAAATAAAACTAGTTTATACGGATTTTATCGCGGTCTAATTTTTATTTTAGTCCCGACGTTTCATGGATAATTGAATATCGGTGAAACGTGATTGGCACCACTAGTCGCACCTCTGCTCACCCCTTTGGGGATAAGGCGTGAGTTTATGTATTCAAACTAAAATAAAAATCAGAGTATGTGAATTCTAGCAACCCATTGGGCATTAGACACCGCCTTAGGCAAGGGTCGTGGACCTAACGCCTCTCACCAGAAGAGGAGACCCTTACACATCATAGGTACAGTTCGTTTATTTTCGTCCCAATAAGTGATAGAGGGCAAGCTTATCACCATAACTAGCACTAAGTCCAATCTTGGAAAACTGACGTGTATTACCGAATCAGTCAACACAATTTTTAATTACACGACTTGTGAATAGAACCCCTGTGTTTCAGGTTCATAGCTATGAAAGCCGCTGTCACAAGACCAGTGAATTTACATAAATAAGTTTTACGTCGAGAAGAACTTTAAGGAAGAGATTCTGGTAGCCATCAATCGATTCTGTAACTCTCTTAGCTGTCAATACAGACAGATTTATAATCCCAACGGACAATTATCATCAATTCCGCGATCGATTTTAATATGCAGGAATCTGTGGTATGTATCACGCGGCCTTGACATTTGGCGGAGTGAATGAACTTGTCCATCCCGTAACCATTCATAAATGGGGGACTTGCCGATACTTTATACAGACAGCACAGGCGACTCTTCTACACTTACTGGAAAATAGACGTAAAGTGACAGTTTAGTACTTACACGAGACTATCCCGCCCACACACCCGCCACTGTAACTCCTGTGCACCAGGATCGACAGTGGCACGCATTTTTGTTGACACCGAGCAGTGAAGCTCGGCGAGTCTCTGGAAATGCTAAATTGTCTTTGTCCCGCAACGAACTTAATCAAATAGAAAATTAAGGAGGAGTTGGAAATAATAATTGTCCACTTCCCTCCATAGCAAAGCGGTAGACAAAATAATGAACTAAGGAGGCATTAACCTCAGGCACAAGGACATTTACAACTGGAGAAGCCAGATGTAAAGCACCACGGATGTCATTAAGTGGGTCCTATCACGCGAGCTGTTAAACTTGATTCCAATAATAGGTATGTCACAGTTTAGTACTGTGACATACCCGGACACCTAATCCCTCTTTGAAATCCTTAGTACTTTCTTAAAGGTCAGCCATCCATGACTTTCGGGTTCGATCCCCCAGGTCGGGTAAAGTGGTATTGGGTTTTTCTATTACGAAATGCTCATTGTCAGCCCGGAGTCTGGAATTTGTGTCCGGTATGGCGATTACTCGCCCCCTATCACATCGTGGGACGGAGATACGTTCGGCGAAATGTGGGTGTACTAGTTACACTTCTGTCTACGCCTTCGGGGATTACAGGCGTGAGTGCGTATGTATGTATCCATGATTTTTTTGGTGTCGTGGCGTTCATGTGCGGTAGAGATCACTTAACACCAGGTGCACCAGGTCTGCCTCTGTTATGAAAAAATAGCTATTTACAATGGAAATATGCATACGCACTCACGCATGTATTCCCCGAAGGGGTAGACAAATATGTAGCCAGTAGGTGCACCCATATTTCGCATAGCTTATTTCTATCTCATGATGTCATAGGGCCTATAGCCATACCGGGCACAATTACAGACTCCGGGCTGATACTAAGTCAAGAGCTGATAGTAAGTAATTCTCATGGAGGATTCTCAGGTATGCAGGTTTCCTCTCGATGTTTCCTTCACTGTTAAATCAAACAATGAATACTCACGTAACTTAGAAAACTTATAAGTTTTTTTTATAGCTTGAGTGACGAAAAGAATAGGTCGGTCGCCTGATGGTAAGCGCCACACCTACCTATAAACTGGTGCAACGGCACACAGAACTTTGAACTACAAAGCACTGCGTGGTATTGGACTGTGCTCATCACTCGTGTATGTTCTTAGGTTTGATTTCGATCTTGCGACGTTTATCTTGGCAGTCCGTACCTCTCCTTACTGACGCTGAGTTATAACTGCTAATTGATTATGAACTTTAAGGTCATCATTTTGATTCAATAATCGATTGCAAACGACTTATCTATTGGTATATTTTTTCCCCAACGTTCGTGTGGACGTAATGAATATGCGCGTTCATTATGCTAGGTAATTACATGCAATAAACAAGGCGGTGTGCGTTAACTAGTGTATTTTGCATCACGCGGCTGATCCGCGCGGTCGTTCATCATACACTCTCGATGCCGAGTTGTGAACAGATTCCCAAACTGTGGTTATTATTGATCTATTGCCCGTTTTCACTGACCTTTAATTAACTTTAGTTAAATCTTAATGCTCAGCACATTAAAGTGGACAGCAAATTAATGTTAAAAAATGCGTTTGTTTTCCTACGATTTTCCATATAACATTTTAATAGGATCCTTTTTTGTAATAACCTTTTCTGTGTCCATTGTTCACTTTACCAATAATTTTGATTTATTTTATAATAATATGAGATGTTTCTTACAAAAAGACCTCTAATTTCAGCCTCCACTTTGCTGTCTTCACTCACGTATGACTCAGCCTTTATCACTACCTCAAAACGCAACAATATCATTTTAACCAATATTTTTTAAAATCATTAGCCAATTACCGCATTCAACACTACTATGGCAGTCTTAATATAGGTATTTTGAACAAGTTTTTAGAAGCATAAGCTACATGATTTAAGATTAGATTCGTATTATTGTCACCTTTGTACATGTTTTTTATGTAATAATTGTCCTGTTATTTGTTGTGTACAATAAAGAATAAAGAATGTTGCGGAATATTTTCTTGTAGTCATAAAAGACTTTAAACCCAAGACTAATGTTAGGTACATTGGGATGGGCTTTATCTTAACACTAATTACCAAATCTAGTCTCCAGAACTACCAATGACTATACACGATGACGACCGTTTAACAACACGTGAGTTGTCAGCTCGTCTGCCTCTAAAGAAAAAAAATGGTACACCAACGTTTCTATATCATAAACGTGGGTTTTGTAATGTGATAACTTACAGGCATTAAAAATAAAACTTAATTACTGTGGGTATACATTTATAATTAATACTGTCATAAATATTCAAATTATAGAGCTTATCAAATATCCGGTTTCTTTTTGATTTTTCATAAACTACAAATTTCTCTGAATTTAAAGATATGGCCATAATAAGAATACAAATTTAAGGTAAGTTATTGACATCATTATTATAA
Organism: Mimas tiliae; assembly: GCA_905332985.1. Classification (NCBI taxonomy): domain Eukaryota; kingdom Metazoa; phylum Arthropoda; class Insecta; order Lepidoptera; family Sphingidae; genus Mimas; species Mimas tiliae. The sequence goes on from HG995243.1 coordinate 940,252, forward strand.
ATCATTGAACATTATGATAAATATTCTTGGGTGGTAATTATGGAATGTGATAAAATAAAGAATAAAAGAAAGAAGCCAGTAAAGTGGCAACTACGTAAATAATGAAAGACATTGAATGGCGACGGAAAAATTAAAAGTTAGTATTACCTCAGCAAATCGTCAACACTAAATTAATTTTATGGAAGTCTATGATGAAACTCTAATATACTTTTCTGGTATTATCACCATTCTAACTACTGTATCCTAAATTCTTGCAAAATATGATTGGCACATGGCTTCTTTAGTTATTGTTGAATTAATGCACATTAGTTAACATAGCTGTGTTTATATACAAGTCCTCATTGTAATTTTTTTACAAGTTTCAAATATCATGCTCTTTTGTAAAAGTACATTGATAAGTTGTTTTAAATTTAGATAAGTTATTTTACAAATATGACGTAGTTATCTAAAATACTAACGCTAAATATGGCTATTATCTCAGCGGACAGGAGTCAATCGTCTTTTTATATTCCATTAGTGAAATCTATTCGTGCAATAACATAAATAACTCCCAGCTTGACTATAAAGTCATTATCGCCTATCGAAGCAGATTCCATATATTGTTATGCTAAATTGGTCTGACATTTATTGAAAATTGTATAATTAAATATAGTTAATATTAAAAAATATCAGAAACGTGAGCCAACATTCCTTCCGTCACAAATACCAATATTTATCTCTGGGCTTTCACAAAAGAATGGTCACAAAGCTCTATTAATGTGTTTTCTACTATTTGAATATTAAAATTTATTTAAATAGTGCCCCTTAATTAAGAAAATATTTGTATTGTAATGTATGCACGCATTAAAACGCTGGAGACAATAATGTCCAGCTGAGAGGAGCGTTGGTTTCAGAGGCGCCGTCGTGACGTCGTGACGCCCTGGTAGCCACTTTATATATTTATGATTACTTTTAATGTGTCAATGATGGAATTTATGATAAAATAACAATAAAACAAACCATTAAAATGTGTTCTCCCATAAAAATGTATGTTAAAATTTTATGTTCATAGTTTTAGAAATTTGTAAAATGCAGATGAACAATATGATAGCGATACTAAGATTCTATCATTTTGCTTACTGTTTTGTTCCCGAAAGATTTTAAATAATGAAATATTACTTATCTTATTTTAAACTTTCTAAGACAACCGATATGTCAACAATGTGTGAGGTAGGTACATAGCTGAACGAACCCGTAGTAACCTGTAGTTTAATTTTATAAAATTAAATATAAAAAAATCTATGCTATGGGCTATAGTTCATAGTCAATGTGTTCTTAGTATTTTATCTCCAAAATATTAAGAAATAACACAAAGTTACAAATAGTTAGTCCCTATAATTTAAGCTTATGATGTATTGTGTTATTTCTTGCGAACATTAAAAACATCTACATTCGTTTTGGAGACACTGGACATTGATTTTGATATAAGTATTAATAACCTTAATCGTAACCCGGAGTAATCTGCACACTAACTTTGAGAAGCACATGTCAAAAACAGTCAATTACATGCCATCGTTGTATGAGTGCGTGCGAAGACCATATTTATTATCTCGTACTCGGGCGTGGGGGACGATCGGGAGAGGGGGCGTAGGGTAAGCAGGGGTAATTAAAACCGGGTTGCATGCAACTTTGCCGCGGTCACCCTTCCGACGCCGCTTCCTTTTATAGAGAAGTTAAAGCAACTTGACAGCTCTACTGGTGCATACAATTGAGTTTTATTTATTGTTTATCATGTCGGTAGTGGGAATTGCAGAGGGCGGAGGGGAGAGGGGCGAAGTGCGAGCTAGTGCATCTGTATGAGGGTGACGCGCAAAAGTTTAAGAATAACTGATGACTGATATTTCTTTATGATTTGCCGTTTGTACCAGACGCTTCCGTGGAATATTTAATTAATTACAAAAAGTTACATAATTTAATGGTAAGATAAACATTTCTAATTGGTAACAGGATGAATAAGGTACGCGCATATAATTAATACCTTGTAATAATATATTAAATCAAGTTTCAATACTACATCTAAAATGTGTGTTAGAAAAAGACTACAATTTTAGTCAAATATTTGAAGCTAGCCATAGTAATCGTTGTCAAATTGACTTGATAAAACTCTCATTAAGTCACAAACCAACCGGTCACTTGACTACGATGACGAATGAGTCGTCATTCAAATGTCATTATAACTAAAATTGTACAATCGAGAATCCGTTGCAACATGCACCGCTGCCGAAGATGACCGCTGCCTTATAATTTTCGGCCATAAAACGACGCCCGGCGTGATGACAGATCCAGACGTTGCTTCGCGAAAATTACCGATTTTTATGAGCTTAAATTACATATAGATTACGGTACCGCCACCCCACAAACAACAATCTACGAGATTATCAATCTTAATGCTTTAGAAATAAGACGTGGATAGGTTTCTATAGTGGGAAATGAGTTTTCTGTTGATGCGGACTCATCGTGTGATGGATGTATGATTGTTGATGGATTGTTTTGTTTGTCTGTCTTCGTAGATTGACATTATGTTGTGCATGTTTTTGCGTACGTGTTGCCATATCGAAAATTGTTTTAGGAGAAACCACTCGAAAAATACTGTTGTAAAATTCAAAACTGTTGCTAATAGTCCGGTCGTGGATTTGATCCTCGTGATGAACTCCAGTGAAGTTTCAAATTTAGGATAACATTGATTTTTGTGGCTTGAAATACATATACTTTTACCTACCCCTTCGTGGATACAGACGCGATAACTGAAGGTAGATAGGTAATCTATACAGTATACATGTAATAATACAGTAAAGACTTTTGCTGTATGTCGTTCGCGCATTACTTAAAACCGGCTGAACAGATTATGATGCATGTTTCACTATTATGGTAAGTGATAAAAGTATAGACTATAAAAACTACTTTTTAGGTCAGAAAAAGACTTTTATGGAGGTAGAGCCATGAGAAAAGGATGTTACAATATAATATGTTGGATAAAGTTACCATATATAATATAATAAATAATATTAATCTTATATACGGGCCTCCTCTACTGAATGAGAGGGGTTAGGCCTTAGTCCACCACGCTGGCCTAATGCGGGTTGGCAGACTTCACATACCTTCGAAATTCTTATAGAGAACTTCTTAGGTATGCATGTTTCTTCACGATGTTGCCTTCACCGTTAAAGCAAGTGATAATTAACAATAAATACACACGTAACTTAGAAAAGTCAGAGGTGTATGCTCTTGGGGTTGGTTTCGAACCTGCGACTTTCGTCTCGGCAGTCCATACCACTCCCAGCTGGTTAAATATTTTTATCGAACCTTAGCCGTACTCTTCTTTTTATTTAGACATGAAAAGTGTAAAAATGCCGCGAATTCTATACTAACTTGGCATAATACGGCTGAATGTAAGTGTGTAAAAAAAAATAAGAGACGTTTATCACTGGTGACACATTCGCTGAATGCCATCGACCCGTCAGCCTCCGCGTCCGATTAAGCCACGGAATGGGACGAATCTGCATCAGTGACAATAAACTACCCATCTTATGCCCACCTGTGGGAATTTAAAAGCCGCGCCTTATTATAAGGGTTTGTGTTAAGGCCCGACGCTCACAGTAAGTCAACGCGCAAGCGAGACGCAGGCGCTTTAGAGGCGTACTTCTGAATTTTTTGTGTAGAATCAAATTATGTTAGTACTTGAAATTGCGTTGGCGCATCAGTAGACGATGCATGGGCACGGCCAGGACGTCCATTGCAAGACGATTAAGTATGAGTTCAGGTTTTAAACAGTTTTCTGTGCGTTTAACAGATTTTAGGTAGGTATCATAGACATTATAAATTAACATTATAAAGCACAAGTAGAGAGTAAAGCGATATTGGGTTTTTCTATTACGAAATGCTCAGTATCAGCCCGGAGTCTGGAATTTGTGTCCGGTATGGCGATAGGCTCGCCCCTATCACATCATGGGACGGAGATACGTTCGGCGAAAAGTGGGTGTACTGGTTACACCTCTGCCTACCCCTTCGGGATTACAGGCGTGAGTGAGTGGAAGTAGAGAGTATGCTACAAATAACACCATAAAAAGCATACGTGTGTACCCATGTCATATTTCATTATGTTTTGAATTATACCCTCAACTTATTGGCGATTAAATTACCGTTTTTGTAATGCTGTTTAAAGCATGTTACCTAATCGTGTTTTTAAACAGCCTCCTTGGCGCAGTCGGCGAGTAGCCGGCTAAGAAGCGAGAGGCCGTGGGTTTGATTCCCGCACCGAGACAAATGTATGTGTGGTCCAAAAATATTTGTTTCGTATCCGGGTGTTATGGGACCGCAAGTCCTTCGTAGTTCCTGATACCCACGATACAGGTTAACCTAGTGTGGGGTCAGGACTATGTGTGTATTTATTTATTGTCTATATGATGCCATATTTCTATATACCTTCACTCGTTTCCGCCTCGACTGAACTTCGAGTTTGACTGTGTGACCAGCCTGTTTTATATTTAGCGTTGGCCTACGTCGTATCGTACATAAACTGCGTTCTTTATGATATCCACCCAGCGCTCCGTTGACTGACCAATGAAAACATTACTAACCATACGGAACGTGAGTGACAGCCTATTTACGTTGAGAAATTGTGAGGTTCTGGGTTCAAACCACAATTTGTGTTTAAATGTTTTTAATTCAACAAGTCAGACAGGAGTTGTTTGGAACTGAAATGTGTGCCCGATATGTAGCGATAGGCTCGCCATCTATCACATCATGAAATGGAAATAGTGAAGAAATCAAAGTGACGTTTACAATTAGGCGATCGCCCTGCGTGTCTCATTATTCCGATGAATTAAGGAAACTGTAAATCTATCACCTAAGGTTGGTTTTCCGTGAGATAATGGTACTTCGATAAAGACGGTTCATACATGCTGTCAATAAAACTGGCAACTACCTCCACTGTACGCTGTTTACAGTCCAAAGCCATGCAGTGCTTTGTAATACAAAGTTTTGTGTGGTATTGCTTTAGTAGGCCTAGTATGAGTTCCAATACGTTCACAGTTTTCGAATTCGTATAAAATTACTACCGTCGAAGTGTCAAACTACTAATTCAAACGGTAATTATGGAAACAATCATTTAAAAACAAATGGCATATTCGACTAATATTTAATAAAATTAACCATATTATTAATTTTAATTCATCATAGTTCCCAATATTGGCTACTAATACTCGATGTATGGAGAGAATACGAAAACTTTCGTCGTTTAGAAAAACTATGAAAACTTGTACTAGGCCTACTGTTTGTGGGCATGCGTAGCGCTACTATCAGGCGAGCGACCTGCTCGTTTCGTCACTCAAGCTTATAATAAAAACGCTCAAATTCGTCACTCGTTTCCGCTTCGACTGAACCTCGACTTTGACTCTGCGAACAGCCTGTTTTGTAAGCGTTGCCCTACATCGTACATAAACTGCGCTCTTTATGACATCCACTGATCGCTCGGTTGACTGATAACATTCGGATTTATGCTGATTGTGCCGATTGGTTCCATGTTCGAATTCGTGAAATTAAGGAGATTAAGATGTCAGTGATCTTTGTTAATTTATAGTATTCAGTGTAAAGTTTTGTTGATTTAGGCTGGTTTAGGACGGCCGCCATGTAAAGCCGTTATTATAAGACAATCAAAGTCTATTTTACAACTTTCTTTGCATTTTTAATATTTTGACTGCCTCGGTGGCGCAGTTGTGATGCGTACGCATTACAACTAAGGCTGACGTTGAGGTCTCGGGTTCGATCCCCGGGTCGGGTAAAGGTGATATTGAGTTTATCTATTACAAATTGCTCAGTATCAGCCCGGAGTCTGGAATTGTGCCCGGTATGGCGATGGGCTCGCCCCCTATCACATCATGGGACGGAGATAAGCTCGGCGAAATGTGGGTGTACTGGTTACACCTCTGCCTACCCCTTCGGGGATTACAGGCGTGAGTGCGTATGTATGTATGTAGTGCATTACTTACAATATATGCCCAATTTAGACATACATATGCATATGTATGACTAAATTGCGCAGTCTTCTGATTATCCGCTTTATTTATAAAGACAATTGGAGGCAGTGGTCAGTCCTATATAATATCAGCCCTGTAGTATGCTGCCTCACTTCTGGGTACGGACCTCCTCTATTAATGAGAAAGGTTAGGCCTTGCCTCACCAACCTGACCCCTTTCTATGAACGCATCAAAGTTCGTATGAATGATTAACTATTGCCAATTGACTTCCTTTAGATTTCTCTGGAAAGCTGACAGCCAGTAAGTACTCAAGTCACAAAATAAGATCTGATGGGCAAAGTTCATCGAACCTACGTTTAAGTTGGGCTATATCTGTCATCGCGCGGAGCCAAATTGTCGCATATTTTTGGATATTAAACCAAATGTAATACGATTCGTCCACCTATCACGTGGCGGTAAAATCTTTTATATAAATCGGATGCCTTGTTTGTGTAATGAAATAAAAAGATGGTGCAGATTTTCCGGACGAGTCTTTAGCCTCCGAGAGGCTGAGAGTGGGTTCGATTCCCACACGGAGACAAATGTTTGTGTGATCCACAAAATTTGTTTCGAGTTGGGTGTTGTGGGACCGCAAGTCGCTCGTAGTTTCTGATACCCACGATACAGGTTAACCTAGTGTGGGGTCGGGACTATGTGTGTGACTGTAGGGTGTGTTTATTTATCTAATTTGTTGTACCTACGTATTGTTTCATAAGTAGTAGAGACACTTTATTTATCTACAGAATTAATGGGCCGGCTTGACTGGGTTGTTATCACTGTCTCACAGAAAACGTAAAGTAGCAGCTTGCTGTTGCGTTTCGTACAGTGAGAGATATCCGGAGGCCCAAATTCGATTCCCCTTTTCAATTATTTTATTATCCCTTTTCAATAAGGTCGGTCTTCTGATATTGTGGGTATTCATGGGTGGTGGAGACCACTTCCATCAGATGACACTCCCTGAAGTGGGGTGGTGAAGTGTGTGACGGAAATAATATTTTTTTGTCAAAACTTGGTATTAATAATTGTTGTTTAGCATAAATAACGAACACATATTTCATTGATGGCATTGGACCAAGTTTTATATCAGAAAAGACAGCCATGTGGGCGAAGCCGCGGGCAAAAGATAGTTAACTTATAAAACTGACTCAAAGTTGGTACCTAAAGGAGGAGTTTTTTGAGTGTTTTAAGTCAATTTTTTTATTTTGTAAGTAAGTGGGTACCTGTCTAATTGTTAAGTCGATAAAGTAGTATGAGGTGGGGATTACAAGGTGGTAGGCCCCTCGTTTGCGAGAGCCGGCTGGGTTGGTACCACCGCTTTGTCTATTCTGCCGCCAATTAACAGTGTGTAAGCACTGTTGTGTTCCGGTGTGAAGGACATTGAAGCCAGTGTAATTACTGGACATTATGAGACTTGACACCTTATGTCTCGGGGTGACGAGCGCAGTCCAGTGTCATGCAGTGCTTTGTTATTTAAAGTTCTGTGTGGCGATGCTTCTGTTTATGAGCAGGTGTGGCGCTTACCATTAGGCGAGCGACCTGCTCGTCTCGTTATTCAAGCTAATAAAATAAAAAGGTCCTCTTAGTAGGTGGTGGTAAAGTGCCCCCCCCCCTAAATCCTAAATCCCTAGATCCCCAGCTCCCTGTATACCTGGTTCTGTGTGAACCACACGTGCAGTCCGCTTGTAATGACCACATTCCTGGTTAATAACCTGATAACGATATTGTGGGAAACACGGCCATTTTACGACTGCAAACCCACTGTTTTATTGTATGTTCAAGTTTTTCGGAGGGGTTGGCAGACTGTTTAAATATATGGACATAAAGGTATTTAATAAAACGTGATCTGATCATTTTATGAATTAGCCATATTTGTGCTGCATGCGCCTACATTTTAAAATAAATAAATAATAAATGTGCAGTTGACGAAAAAACTAAATTGTACCTAGAAACAGGTGAACGAACAAATGGGTCATCTGAGGGTCATTCACACTGTAAGTAGACAAAATTGTCTACAGCATAGCTCTTCCACTGCAATAAAAATATTGTTGGTGTACTATCAAAGTAATATACGCACTCACGCCTGTAATCCCCGAAGGGGTAGGCAGAGGTGTAACCAGTACACCCACATTTTGCCGAGCGTATTTCCGTCCCTTATGTGATAGGGGCGAGCCTATCACCATACCGGGCATAAATTCCAGACTCCGGGCTGATACTGAGCATATCGTAATGGAAAAACCCAATACCACTTTACCCGACCTGGGGATCGAGCCCGAGACCTCAGCGTTGACCTCAATCGTAACGCTTACGGATTACAACTGCGCCACCGAGGCAGTCTTGTTAGTGTACTATCAAAATTGAAAGTAAGATATTAAGTTAAATATGTTTGTTTATAATATCTGCAAGTTTTATTATAATGTTAGCAAAAAATAAACAGAAACAATTAGGGAAAAATAATTGGGAAATGGACTCATGGTGTCTTTTCAATCGAGTGAGGTCAACCCATAAAATTATTTTATTTACTCTGTTTATTTATTCGTTAAAATGAAACCAGATTTAAAATATTCCAAAATTTTAATTCTGGTTCATACAGTGACCAGAATATTGATTCGGGTCTATGGTTTAAATTGATATATATTATTTTATATTGATACCTCATAAATCGTAATACAAGTTGTTATGTCAATTAACTATTCTAGACACACACTAGTAAAATCAATTTACATTCAAAGGAGTGAGGATCTACATAATATTAACTTACAAGTTATAATATACATATTATGCTCTAATAAAATACGAGTAAGTATGTACCATTGCCTGCAACTTAAGAATACAATATTAATTTGTCTAATAATAAACTCTAGCATTCAAGTTTGCATGTCTATTATTCACAAAACGGTCATTAATTTATAATTTAATAAAATAAAAAAAATGTTATAAAAATAAAAATCTACAGTGGGAAATCATTTTGTTAAACATTTTTATTTTCATAAAATAACATGCCACATTGTTCAAATGTAATGGCAATTAGAATAATTTACACGCTTTGTAATTATAAAAAAGAAAAATATAAATAAGCTACAATAATTTTGTACAGCAACTTATCTTATTAATCAAACAAAATTTAATTTAAACAATGATAGGATCAAAATGTCTGTACAATTGCAAACAAAAAATATTTAAATTAAATATGCTTAATTTCAAATTTGGAATCATCAAAACGTAGGTATAAACAATAATCGGAATGAAAGTGAATTACCGACGCGGGAAAAAAGGTAAAAAGCGGGTGTAGCGCGGTGGGCGGGGGGCGGGGCCGCGTGACGCCGCCCGTCGCGCGGAGCATACGCGAGGAGCGGGGCGGCGGCGGCGGAGCGAGCGAGACGCGCGCGGTGCAGCGTGCACGCTCGCGCCCCGCCGCCACGCCGCACCACCGCGCCGCGACAACTGCAAGGTCACGTCACCGGAGCGCGGGCGGCGCGCTTCACCCGTGTTTTGACAATACTCGCAACGTCATTTTCAAATGTTTGGACAACTATTTAATGGCTTACGTTGTATGACTTTCGCAGTTTATGAAAGATTATATGTGAATAAAATTATTGTACCGTAATCATATTGTCTTTTATTTCTTCTAAAACCTTTTACTTTAATTATCAAAATATTTTTCACTTTTTTAACCCTTGTATAGTTATGAATCATAGAACAAATAGTGAACTTAAAAACTATGATGGATACTTGCTACACATGAAAAGTATGTAAGTTCAGTGCATCATGGGGTCGTGCGTGCAAACAGCGCCGAGCGCCGCCGCGCCGGTGTCCGGTGCAGCCGGTGCACAGCGCTGGCCGTTGGGTGCATGTCGGTAGCGCGCGGCTAGTACAGGCGGCGCCCGCACGAGCGCTGGCGTCGCGCGGGCGGCCGGCGGGCGGTCGACGCGTCACTCCGGCCGCGGCCCGCGACGCGACCGCACCGCGTACGGCGACGCTCCCCGCGCCCGCCTCCGCGCGCCTCACGCGACGTGTTCACGTGTTGTGCCAAACTACGTGCCGAGTGCTGACAACTTAGTGCCAGTTTGTGACCAGTGACCGGGACCGCAGGCGACCGCCCTCGTGGCGCGCATCTGTTCAAACACCACGGGATTTGTTTAAGTTGCCCATTGATGGATTGGAATGAGGTTCGATATCGCGCGTGCTGTTTGATGTGCTCAAGTATTCGTTTCACGTATGCAGAAAACAAATACGAGTTGGGAAAACAAAGGATACGGTATTCGTTGAGGCGGCCGTTGCTTGCTTAGGTGGTCGCGAGTGCTGGAGACGTCGCTGCAGCGTCAGCCGTCACCGCCAGCCGCCAGCCGCCAGCCGACAGCCCGCAGACTGTCAACATTATAATATTCATAGGGACTGGAAGGTGAGCATATTTTACCAAGATACGTGACAAAGGCTCCGATCGTGTGTGTTTATTGAATTTTTATGGCTTTTTAACTCGCCACACGTTTGTTTGTATAGTGTCACCTGTCGGTGGTGCGTGTTACCGTCACGGGAACAGAGTTTGAACAGTTGAGGCGTGAGCCGGCAAGTTTGTGTCGCGTGTTTGTCTGCGAAAAGTTTGGAAACTGCCGGTTTTCGGCCAGTGAGGATGCGGCGGCGGCCCGCGACGGTGCTGTGTTGCGAGCGCGCCCGAAACACGTTCCAATTCGGTTATGAAACCATTCCAGATGAAATTTAGAATGTCATCACATTAGCTTTAATTGTAGAGTAAGAGGATATGTTCAGTTTTATCACACATCTCGTTTTGCAATCAGTATGTTGCATAACGTGCCGCTTTTCCTCACTTTTCCGCTGACATCAAACTTTGAATGATAGGGCTTTATGCATCTCATTTCCATTTACAGTATTGATTGCATATAGAATATTGGCATTTCCATACTCAATAAGTCCATTTTTAAACATTGTTCAGTTACAATAATTTGCAACTTCAGGACGTTACTACATACATATAATATTAATAAGTAGGTAACACAAATAGTTTATTCCAAAAATTCATATTGTCAGGTATTTTGAAGAACATTTGTAGGTATTACTTGAACACTGGTTGATGAAAACGAATTCAAGTAGTTGCATCAGAAGTGGAATCGGAAAGTTTGTTGGTTCGCTGCACATTTTTTTTACAAACCACACATTAGGCCTATAACCGCCTATGTCGACGACCCAAAAAAATCCATCAAAAGGGATTTAGCATTGTGATTGGTGTGTATGTACGTTGTATGGTCGGCCATCTTTGGCGAGTGTTGCACCGATGCGCGTTGGCAAGCGGTCGGGAATCGCGAGCGCGGACACCGAGTGCGTCGCGGCCCGCGCGCGGCGGGGCGAGGGCCACCAGGGGGGCGGGGCGACGAGGGGCGCCGCCAAGCCATAAACATTGCAACATGCTTCTTGAAATTCGAACGTGAAAATATTATAGAAACAAAATATAATGTTATGACTTTAATATTTTTTTTATTAATATTAAATTTAAATAAAATAATATATATAATTTGTACAATTCATAGCTACTACGTAAAAATTTATTTGCAAATATTAATTTTTAAATTTTGTTTTTAATTACATTTCAATCGAATTATTATATAATACTTAATATGAGATTAAAGATCGAGACTTTTAGATATTTTTAATTAAAACTCAACGTTAACCTTAAAAATCTTATACGTTATTAACGTATAAGATTTTTTAATAGATATGAAATAGCCATGGTTTAATATCAGTTACCTATGGATAATATGTTTTCAGTAAGGTACCTAGCGTATTTTTTCAAATATTACATTGATATTTTGCCATGATTAAAGAAAAACTTATATGTAAAATGTTTTCATTGGCTATCAATTATTAATAATTGCATTTTTAATTAAATACAATTTCTTACTTTTTAAATTAAAGCAAGTACCTAACCATACGGATTTGTAATGTTTTAATTTAGAGCGTTTCACTAAATTCATCATTTTGTGAATGAACTAATACATAACATGAAAATGTAAAATGGCTCCATAGTTTAATTATCTACTATTAATTATGAATATGTCGTAATGATTGTAAATGCCACAAATTTACGCAGTCAATAGCCAATTTACAATGCACAAGTATGTAACGAGATGATGACAAACCCAATTATTTTATAGGCAATTACACATTTCTTGTCGAACTTAGGCATTCTGTATGTCTAGGTTCATAATACAAATTATAATCATTATTACTGCCGCCAAACAGCAGTGTGTGCACTGTTGTGTTCCGATTTTTAGGACATTGAAGCCAGTGAAATTACTAGATTATGAGACTTAACACTTTATGTCTTGGGGTGGCGAGCGCAGTCCAGTGTTTTTTTGTTCCATTGGTGTTGCTTCTGTTTATGGGCAGGCGTGACGCTTAATATCAGGCGAGCGATTTGCTCGTCTAGTCATCTAAAGCTAATAAAATAAAACTAAATAACTATCGCTTCGTGTGTTCCTAATTTATTGTAGCGGTAATTATAAAATAATCAATATAGTAAGTTATCAATAAACCTTGCTTATTTCAATATTTTGACAAAATCAATACATTTGCCTACGCTTAATATATGTTTATTTATTACTAGCGGCTCCGCCTGCATGAATATCTTTATGCAGAACAAACTCCGCCCTTTTAAAGCATTTCACCCCTAACGAAACGATTTTCGAGATATATATCGTTTAATACATAGTTACTTATTTGTTTTTAGGAGTACTTCTACGAAATTTTGAGTCGAAATGTCTATTTAATATTTTTCCCACCAACATTTTTTCTCCATACAAACTTAATTAATTAAATTTTCCAAATTCCCTCAGTGCTCACTTACATATTAAAGTAGGTATCCTTTGTGGAAAATTTCATGGTTCTACACAGCGGTTTCAGATATGTGTTGATCAGTCAGAAAGAACAAAAAAGAATACCTATATAGATTTTGTTCATGCTATTTTATATATTTTTTTCATAAAATTAAGTACAACTACACCGCATACATAATGTAATGTCGCGGGAAGTCTCAAATACCCACCTGCTGTAGGAATTCATTCAATTCGTAATTTTGTTAATAAATAAATATTACTGCGAGCGGCCATATGTCGTGACATGTGCGTAAAGGACCACTTTTTGACAACTTTATGACCCGTTATAGGTTATTTATAGAGTCACAATATGGATGCCAAATGGACTTCAATATGGGACATGATCGGTATAAGAATTTTATTTCAGTAGGTAAATGGCGGACACTTGTCTTGGATATATTTATTTTTAGTTGGCCAGCAGAATACATCATAGGTAAAATCCAAACACTTTAATGTATACTACTAGACGGGCTGTTTAGAAGTAAAATTGAGTCATATAAAGCGGGAGTTTGACAGCTCACAAACAGGTAGCGCTATAGGGGTTCTAGTTGAGAGTAAGCGAGATGGTAATATTGAGTAACGGTCGATTGACCGCAACTTCAATGTACAATGTCTATGTACCGCGCAGCTAGTCTAGTTTTTTTTAATAATATAGGCCAGCAAACGAGTGTTAGCGTATTCTTAATATTGGTATATTGAGGGTGTCTGAGAAAGCAACGTTGGGTACACTGTAATAATAATGATGCGATATATTTGTGGAAGGGTAGTTAAATGGTATAAAAGAGGTTGTCGCCATAACTGGAGGTGTTTTGCCTGCAGTCAGTCAGTTCACTAAGATCAGTGCTCAGTCGATAGTCCAAGTGTTCATTACGCGGTAGCTATGCTGGTTTACTATTCGGTCCTAGTTGTTTGAGTTACAATTAGAGAGCGAGCGGTCTCTAGACAACCCTGACATGGGGTTGTGGTCTGTAAAGCAGTGATATTGTAAATGTAACCAATAAACGAATGTGTTAAAATGAGTACTGTCGTTTGGTATTAATAATATAATACTCGTCTCACGTAACTTCTAGCACGAGCAAGTGGGTCACCTGATGGTAAGTAATCTCCACCGCCCATGCACGCCCACAATACCAAAATAATCATGGGCGCGTTGCCGACCCCAAAGGAAAGGGATAAGTAAGGGATTGGGAAGGGGAGGGGAATTTAGGCCTCCGGATATCTCACTCACCGTACGAAACGCAGCAGCAAACTGCTACTTTACGCCGGTTTTCTGTGAGACAGTGGTAACGACCGGGACGAGCCGGCCCATTCATGCTGTAGACAAAATTGCCTACAGCGTGGCTCTACCACTCATAAAGTAGTATACATTAGTCTTTGGTAAAATCCAATCAAGTTACTTTATTAATAATTGCGATTGAATTGAACAATCATTGGCGAATCGTGTGCTAATGTCAAAAAATCTGGGGTTTACATAAATCTCTTTGTAGACAAGTCGGTTGGTGATCAAATAAAATTGCAAAATTTCCGAAGATTAATATTTGTTACATCAAAGTAATTAATTGCAATTGCTAAGTATCGCGGCATACTACGTTTTAGTTTGACGTCCTCGACGCCAGTAAACCCGTGAGGGGTAGGTAGAGGTGTAACCAGTACACCCACATTTCGCCGAGCGTATCTCCGTCCCATGATATAATAGGGGGCGAGCCTATCGCCATACCGGGCACAATTCCAGACTGATATCACTTTACCCGACCCGGGGATCGAATCCGAGACCTTAGCGTCAGCCTCAGTCACTACAACTGCGCCACCGAGGCAGTCAATTTAATATTACTATCCAAAGACTGCGATGTTGTTATATTGATGAAATATATCTAAAACTTCCATAATTTATGAATTAGCCTTTGAACTGACAAGAATAGTGAGGTTATACAGTTATGCTATTATTGACTTTATACTTGGGTATTTTTGAAATTTCACTATAAATCGTATGACAGCCTCCGTGGCGCAGTTGGGGAGTAGCTGACTGTGAAGCGAGAGGCCGAGGATTCGATTCCCGCAGAGGGACCAATATTATATTTGTTTCGGGTCTGGTGCTTTCTCCCAGAGGGGTTGACGTCAGGCAGGCGGTCGGTCGTAAAAACTACAAGCTAAATCTTTCTGTAATACGAGTATATGTTAAAAAGCATGTTGCGCCGATCCCACTGTGAATAGGATAAGGGCAGGTGGAAGAAGAAGAAGACTATGGATCGTATTATAATTTTTATCCAGTCTAATTCTAATTTTTATTAATCCAATATAATGTCAGTCGTCCGCCGAAGCTAGTGAAATTACTGGGCTTTATGAGACTTAACATCTTATGTCTCGGGATGACGAGCGCAGTTCAGTGCCATGTAGTGCTCTGTAATCCAGAGTTCTGTGTGACGTTGCTTCTGTTTATGGGCAGGCGTGACGCTTAGCAACAGGCGAGCGACCTGCTTGTCTCGTGATGCAAGCAAAAAAGAACTATGTAGTAGATATGTGTAGGACTCTTTTATCTATAAAGATTATAGATTGACGACGATTGGCCATAAGGCCGGTGTGAAGGTAGTCACGAGTGGCGAGGCGTTGACTTTTCATTTTCATGAGCGTGGCGTAGATGATGGGTGAAGTTGCTTACTTCAGAGCCGCAAAAGGTTGGCGAGACTTCTATACCTATAAATTTTACTAATCTTTACTGGGGTCCAACCTTACAGCCTGGAATACACATGCTAGTATAATAATAATACTAGCCCTGTATTATATACGTCCCACTGCTGGGGACGGGCCTCCTCTACTGAATGAGAGGGGTTAGGCCTTAGTCCACCACGCTGGCCTAATGCGGGTTGGCAGACTTCACATACCTTCTAAATTCTTATGAAGTACTTCTCAGGTATGCAGGTTTCCTCACGATGTTTCTTCACCGTTAAAGCAAATGATAATTAACATTTAATTCACACATAACTTATAAAAGTCAGAGACATGCATGGAGCTGGTTTCGAACCTGCGACTTTCGTCTCGACAGACATACCACTCCCCGCTGAGCTATCACTACATGCTAGTAAAATGTATTCTTTATTTGCTATGTTGAGAAATCGCTGGAATTCCGTGTTTTTATTATTTCTATCTACCCTCCGACACCTTCCCTACAGCCAGCCCAGTCCACACGCGTACCTGAACACCATTTATAGATTGTGCTGGATCTTCTCAGGACGGTCGCGCCGCGTTCAATCCAGTGGTAAAGTAAGCCCACTTAGTTTGTTTCGCCGGTCTTCTCAGGCTGGGTCGTTTTGGACCCGGTGGTAGTTTTAAACACAATTATCAATTCTGGACTATTCCTTAATAAAAATATTATAAAATTTATAGATGCCTAGTGTATTTTGATGATGCTATGTATGTTATGTATACATTAGTTGAAATGATTTCTATACATAAGTTTCTTTATTTTGTACTGACTTGTCATAAGCGCTATTTTAATTGCCTACATGATAGATGAAATAAACTATGATAAATAAACTATTTCATTTCATATAAACACATGGATAACACTCGGTTATTGGTATATTGATACCTAGTTGGTAGGCAGAGAGCTGGCTTGCCCGTGGTCGCGAGTGTATTTATAAGGTGTTATTTTTCTCATATATTATCTATCTCCATTATACTTGATAGTGTCAGTAGGTAGTATTTTTATACACTCAATAACTCTACACAACTCTGAGTTATCGCTGCCAGTCTAAACATGCCTCGTGCCCAATGAAATTAAAGTTAATTAATCGCAATATAACAATTTATGAAATAAAACTAGTATATACGGATTTTATCGCGGTTTTATTAACTTTTCGAGACTACCTACACCTCAGTCTCTCCCGTGACCACGAAGGCTGAAAAGCTTTCGAAACGTCGGGACTAAAATATAAATTAAACCGCGATAAAATCCGTATAAACTACTTTTATTTTAATGTGTAATATTCGCGTAAACATAAGAAATCACTAACAATTTTTAACGAGAACAGATATAGTTTGAAATTATGCTCCATATGTCGTAGATATGTGCATTTCAGGCAGTTCAGGAGTTCAAATTATCCAGATAAATGTTTATTTATGCTAATTATCGGATAGTTATTGTAGAAAAATATATCAAACGATCTTTACTTTATAAAATAAATAAATAAAATAAATAAAATTAGAAGCAAGTGCCTAATTTTGTGAAGAATGTGCACTTTTACAATAAGGATATTTTTTTTCCTACAATTACATATAGTTACGTGATTACTTGATAAGGTACAAGCTGATAACTCTATTTAATTTACTATAATTAAAATTAAACGCGGATAAAACTTTTGAGGCGTGTAGTAATATAAGCCATAAAAAGTACCTATATTTATTGAAGTATAAGTATCAATTTCCTTTGGCTAAATGTCAACATGCAACATTGACCTGTTCCCGCAGAACATAAATTGATAAAGTCATTATACAGTAGTGAAATGAAGCAATGACCTGACTGCGCAGGTGATACACTTCTGTCTACATTTTTGTATTAATTTAGGATTTCAAAACGTGTAACATGGTCCCGCGCCAGACTACAACGTGTTGTGTACTGGAGTTTTTATTTTCATGGCTTTTTGCAGACATGGGAATAAAATAATTCCCCGACAATTCCCGAATGCCGGAAATAATAATAAAATGCTCAATTTATACCTACTTTATCAAGTATTTACCACAATTATACAAACGATACGACAAAATATATTTTAGGGAAACAAAATTCACGAACCCTCTATTCATAATGATATGATTTTCAATGACGCAAAGTATCTACTTACTCCAGTATATAATATAATGTTAATTATATAATATCAAGGTTTTAAAAATCCCATATTACATCGAAATTATTATATCCAAAATTCCCCTGTTTTACATTATTTATTGAAATTGCTAATTGTGATACATCATGAGTTGTCGAGCTATCTCATTTTCTACTTAATTTATTTTTGAATACGTTTCCTACTTCTCGGAATTCTATGACACTATATTCCCGGGTCTTTCAAATTCCCGGGACTCCCCGGGAACAGGAACCCTAGTGTGTTCTACGAAGTGGACGACTTTAAGTAGAAATGCGGAACCTGGCACCAAGCCGGGATATAAAAAAGACTCATCTGAAGTGGCTATTAAAATATAATCTGTAGGATTTTAAAAAGGAAGTCGTTTAATTTTATACTCCAAATTGACAAGTGGTTCAATTTACAAGCATTAATCGCTCAGTAGTAAGTACCTATTGCTAATATATTTGACATTTTGTTGTTAGAACGTGACGTCTTTGACGTCAAGGAAGTACAGACATCATATTTGTCAATTTGTAACCGAAAAAACAAATATCCGTCCGTCTGCATGACTGATTTAACGACAGAGCGGCAATTAGCAGCAAGATGGCGTCCTGCGCGCGCGCACCCAATGTCAATATCGACATTAATCATCCGCCATATTTATTTCCAATGGTTAAATAATATTTATTTTTATTCGGGTTATTGGCGGTATGTAAAACAGGTTTTTTTGGGTGCAACATCATTTTGTAATTAATATTTCAAAGTAATTTTTTTATGGCGATGAAAAATCAAAATGGCGGTTCTGTTGATGTATTTTGACAGCTTATGTTAAGTTTTCTTTATATGGTTGTTTATATCAATTTTATAATTAAAGTAATTTAAACATTGATATTAAAGGCTATTAAGCTTGTTATAAGTGTAAGATTTTATTTACGCAGGTAGTTATTTGAAATGTTTTCTGGTTTTCAATGTTGCCTTAACGTCTGAATGGATTCTGTAACATTTGGTACATAACCTGGATTAGGACAAAGACTATTACATACGCACTCACACCTGTCATCCCCGAAGGGGTAGGCAGAGGTGTAACCAGTACACCCACATTTCGACGAGCGTATTTCCGTCCCTTATGTGATAGGGGGCAAACCTATCGCCATACCGGGCACAAATTCCAGACTCCGGGCTGAGCTGAGCATTTCGTAATAGAAAAACCCAATACCACTTTACCCGACCCGGGGATCGAACCCGAGACCTCAGCGTTGGCCTCAATCGTAACGCGTACGCATTACAACTGCGCCACCGAGGCAGTCTTAAGACACTATTATTTATCCTATAGTCTTTTACTCGAGAGGAGACGCTAGAAAATGTTTTAGGTATAATTTGTGTTTTCACGATTAAACGCATTTCGAACCGCACCTTTACAGTGTGTATCTGTATTATTCTACTTGTATATTTGACAGCGTCTATGGCGCAACGGGCGAGTAGCTGGCTGTGAAACGACAGGCCGACGGTTCAATACCCACACCGAGACAAATGTTTGTGTGATCCAGGAATATAGGTTTCGGGTCTGGGTGTTGTAGGACCGTAAGTCCCTCGTAGTTCCTGAAACTCACGACACAGGTTAACCTAAAATGTTTGGGTGATCCAGGAATATAGGTTTCGGGTCTGGGTGTTGTAGGACCGTAAATCCCTCGAAGTTCCTGAAACTTAAAACACAGGTTAACCTAGTATGGGGTCAAGACTATGTGTGTGACTGTTGGGTGTATTTATTTATATTAATCTTACTGTTATATACTACATAACTAGCAGTTCTTAGTAGTGTTTTAGTACATAGCAATAAGAAAAATCCGAAGCAAAGTGGAGTTCGGTATTCGGATTGCGTGTGTCTTCGTGAAGTGCACAATGTATTATAATACCAGCTCTGTATTACGAGATACATCCCACTGCTGGGCAGTATTGGACATTGGGATTAGGCCTTAGTCCACCACGCCGCCTGATGTAGTTAGACTTTTAAGTGGTAGAGCAACGCTGTAGATACTCGTCTACAGCATGTATGGGCCGGCTCGTCCGGGTCATTACCACTGTCTCACAGAAAACCGGCGTAAAGTAGCAGCTTGCTGCGTTTCGTATGGTGCGTGAGATATCCGAAGGCCCAAACCCCGTCCCCTTCCCAATCCTTTAATTATCCCTTTCCTTTAAGGTCGGCAACGCACCCATCATTATTTTGGTATTGTGGGCGTACATGGGCGGTGAATATCACTTACCATCAGGTGACCCACTTGCTCGTTTGCCGGCCTATATCATAAAAAATAACTTTCCATAGGCACCAACAAAAGTCTTATCTATAAAGTACTCGGGTATGCAGGTTTCCTCACGATGTTTCCTTCACCGTTAAAGCAAGCGATAATTAACAATGATTACACTTATCTTAGAAAAGTCAGAGGTTTATGTTCTTGGGGCTGATCTGCCTCTGCCATTATGTGAACCTGCGACTATCATCTCGGTAGACCGTACTACTTATCTCTCAGTTACCGCTGCTTTTTTCGCAGCGGCGATTTGAAGTCGTTGGTTGCTAGTGCCAATATACACGTCCGTAGACCAATCACCAGCGAGTCGCCCTCAATTCAAACTCGCTGTTGTGTGTACTCGCTTTAACACAATTTAAACAGGAAAACTGTAATAAATATCTGACATTTCATTTCGGAATACCTAAAAATTGGTAGTGGCAAGACACGTTATGCGTCGAACATCGAACCTGAGACGTCCGTCACATTTACATAAATTCGACATAAACTGTGCTAATTGACACGCCAATAGATTTATAACACACGTTACGTGTTAATGAAATGTTTTTTGTTTTTTTTTTAGAAAACTGTTTAAAAGCTAGACTCACACCAGGTTTCTGAAAGGCTGATTAAATCAACATCTAATTAATTAATTATTAAATCAACGTCTTACAGAACTTTGATTTTGACACCGCTGTCAAATCAATTTGAGTTGTTAAAACGTTGTTTAGTGAAAAATAAATATCTGATGTCACTCTAATAGCGTTTGACATACGATTTTTCATGTGATATGGAAATAAGTAACACCCTTACTTTTTCGTGGATAGTTAAAGTCTTTATCTACGCAAAACGTTCACAATGTAGTCGCTTAACTTACATAAAAAAGGAGAATTCTAAAGTCAGTAGTTTTTTTTTATTCTTATACTATAGAATATTAGTAGCGTGAGATGGAATATTTATATTAATGTTGCTACTATATTATTTAACAAAAGACACTTAAGTTTTACAAAATTCAAAGACGTAACATAAAATTTTAATTTTTCTTTTGTTTTTATGCTTCTAGGATACATAATTCATTGATCTTTGCCCTCATCAGCTCTACACCTACACACAGTAATAAAAAAATAACCAACTTTAATAGTTTATCGATTCGATTCGATTAACGATATGCAAAAATGTCCATTAATGGGTCTAGTAGTTTCTGCTGTGCAAAAAGTATATTAAAACAAACACGAAAAAACACAATTCCATATTTAATTCATACATGGATACACTTATTTCGATAGTCATTAAATAATGTTAATTTATTAGATGGCTCATAAACCACTCGCTGTAAAGAATCTCATTTGGAACAAGAATGTCGAATGCGAAGGAACGGAGAACGATTCAATCTGAATATGAGATTCATTCACTCATTTCGTTAGGGCTCCAATGATTTTACGTTTGATTTTTTCGCTCAATTTTATGTTTGTAGACTAAAATAATATTTGGAATCCCTGATCGATGTTCAGATTGAATGAGAATCAAAAATAAATGCGAAGAAACAATTCGTTTGAGCGCGATGAAATATGTTTTACTTCTTTTCCTAGTGGTGTAATAAAAAATTAAACAAAGGATCTAATACGTTCATAACAACCAATTAATCTATCTAGCGTGGTGCTGTGGCACAGGCGCGTTCGACGCCGGAACATTCTAATCACATCCAGCCCGTCTTTGATCAAGCAGCGGAGTACCAATCATCGCCTCATATCGACGATGTTTCTAAAAATATTGCGCAATCGAAACGAAAAAAATATGTTCAATCAAAATTCGCGCGACCGGGAACCACGAGGGAGGAACAGAACGTCTTCGTGTGGCAACATCGGCCGCGCGCGATTGTTGCCCACCAGAAAAAACATGGCCACCAATCCGCATCTGCGATCATCTCACCCTATGCGCAGCCGAAATTCGACTTTAAGCTTCCATTGCATAAAGAACAACGTGATTTTTTATCTGTATCTCGTATTTTTGTGATACGACTTTGATCTCGATGGCTCGTAAATTCGTTCAATAATGTTTGTTGAATCGGATCATGTGTTTAAGAATGGCAAGTAAATGTTTGTTTTCTATCATCCGCCGGCCAAATGTTGTTCGATTTCGCTAGTTAGCGTTGTTTTGACAATCTCAATCGTTGCAGCCCCGTAATAATTCTGTCCACACTTCATTCATGCGCGTGTGTATGCGTGGGCCAAATTAGATCATTCTAAGTACTTGCATATGGGATTAATGTTGTATGGGAAAATGATGATTCCGATTCCGCGCGCGTGACTCATTCATTTTTTTAATTCGATCTATTCCCGAATGATAACTTTGCACGGCGTTTGTTTTGTCTGTCAAAATTCCGCGCCCAAATTAATGTTGCCAGCGAAAGATTTGTAGAAATGAATGAGCGAGGCAACGATTGAATAAGTTTATCGTTGACTGAGTAAAACTTTTTGAACGAAAATATTTACAAGTTGCATAATTCTTTTTGGTTTAAAAAAAACTAACTAGTGTTCAAATTAGTTTGAATTTTGAATGTCCATGTGTGGCGACTGGCGAAGCGAGTGTGTTCTATACATTTGATATATACATTGATGTATATATGCCTTATATATCCGATTGACTGAAACTTGTTTATGATTGTTTCTGACGTTTTTCGTTCCGGTGCACGCTTTAAATTAACGTATATTTCTTGCTCAATTACTGCGGAAGATTTGAATTTGATCTGGTATTCGTGGCGGTGTGTTCCAAACATAGCTTTGTACTTTTTTAATTAGACACGATGTTATGTCTAAGGTGAAATAGTTTTTTTTTAATTTATTGCATGGGCCGACAAACGAGCCATGTACGCCCACAATACCAAAAGAGTCAATACCAAAAGGGCGTGTTGCCGACCTTAAAGGAAAGGGATAATTAAGGGATCGGGAAGGGGAGGGGATTTGGGCCTCCAGATATCTCAAAAATGGGAGAATAAATAGACTCATGAATTTCATTTCCGTAGCCCAAATGCCTTACATCTACAATCACTTGGCACAAAGCACCCATGATTCTGGTACTGTGGGTGGTAAACTAGCTCATTTGGTAGTTAGCTCTACTTATTGGTTTACAGGTAATGTAATTATACTGAATAGAATAACGATAGGTTTGGTCCTCCCCATGACGGGTCAGAAATAAGCTTGGCGAAACGGGGTGCAATATTTGAATTTCTGTCAACCGTTTAGGGGATATAGGCGTGATCATGTGTAATATGTACTATTGCTATTAAAATTTAAAATTCTTCACCAAGAAGCACAAAGACGTGGTACATCAGACGTGATTTTAATTTTTCCACCCCAAGGCCGGCGGGGGAAAACTCCGAAGGCGTACGCGCGGAGTCACGGGACTAAATCAATATGATATGACAGTTACGGTCAATTTATGGCCCTCAGTTAATTACAAACGGGCGGGCCGTGTGCCCCCTCCCACCCCTCCCTCCATGTCCCGGCTAGGGTGGCGTCTCTAATGACTTGTAAAGATGCTGCGCTGTAGCTTACTGTCGTGTGTGATGCCATTTGTTTATCGTTTCACATATTGTAGGGGCCATTGTCGGGGTCGGCGAATGATGCTGCTGCAAGCGGCGATAGCTCAGCGGGGAGTGGTACGGACTGCCGAGACCAAAGTCGAAGGTTCGAAACCAACGTCAAGAGCATGCACCTTTAACTTTTATAAGTTACGTGTGTATTTATCACTTGCCTAAATTGTAAGGAAGCATCATGAGAAAACCTGCATACTAGATAATTCTCCATTCCCCATTATCTATAATTTCGAAAGTGTGTGAAGTCTACCAACCCGCATTCGGCTAGCGTGAGGGACCAAGGCCCTTACACCTTTCATTCGTGGAGCAGGTCCGTGGTGGGAGTAGGCTCGTATAATACAGGACTGAAATAAAAAAAAGACTGCCTCGGTGGCGCAATTGTAATGCGTACGCGTTACGATTGGGGTCAACGCTGAAATCTTGGGTTCAATCCCCGGGTCGGGTAAAGTGATATTGGGTTTTTCTATTACGAAATGCTCAGTATCAGCCCGAAGTCTTGAATTTGTGCCCGGTATGGCGATAGGCTCGCCCTCTATCACATCGTGGGATGGAAATACGCTCGGCGAAATGTGGGTGTACTGGTTACACCTCTGTCTACCCCTTCGGGGATTACAGGCGTGAGTGCGTATGTCATGTATGAAATTAAAAATACTTAAAAGTTTTTCGTGCTATCGATCTGCCTGATGTCGTTGTACTTGAGTTAAAGAGTTTTCGAGTAGTAAGGACCTTTCAAGCTGGAAGTATCTTCATGTAGAATTTTTGTCAGAAAACAAATGATTTGTTTGATAATTCTTGCACTAGATAGGCTGAAAACTTGAAAGTTATTATTTCATTTGGAATCATGGGTTTCATAATATGATTTTTCGATTTCGTAACAACTACATTTCTTCTTCTTTTTCTGCCTGGCCCCAACCCGGCCTAATACCAGGGTCCGCCTTCTCGTGCCATAGACAGCATTTGGTATTACATGGGGCGACCCGTCGTCTGACCCTACAACCCGCACGGTAACCAAAGTTATGGGACGGAAATAACCTCGGCGAACCGTGGGTGCACTAGTTGCACCTCGCGGCCTACCCCTTCAGAAATACAGACGTGAGTATACTCGTATGTATGTACATCTAAGTGAAACTCATTATTATAATGTTCTGACCTGGGATTTGCACCCAGGACCACCCCGTTTCTCAGCCTAAATAGACTACCCCTAGACCACTGAGGCAACAATATACTTCAATGTATATTACTAGATAGGCTGTTTAGAAGTAAAATTGTGTCACATAACATATAGTAGTAGTATAGGTAGCAGTGATAGCTCAGTGGGGAGTGGTAAAGACTGTTGAGACGAAAGTCGCAGGTTCGAAACCAGCCCCAAGTGCATACACCTCTGACTTTTCTAAGTTATGTGTGTATTAATTGTTAATTATCACCTGCTTTAACGGTGAAGGAAACATCGTGAGGAAACCTGCATACCTGAGAATTTCTTCATAAGAATTTCGAAGGTATGTGAAGTCTACCAAGCCGCATTAGGCCAGCATGGTGGACTAAGGCCTAACCCCTCTCATTCAGTAGAGGAGGCCCGTGCCCAGCAGTGGGACGTATATAATACAGGGCTAGTATTATTATATTATTATAACATATAGACAGGGGAGCGGGAGAGGGGTTCTAGTTAAGAGTAAGCGAGATAGTAATATTGAGTTACGGTCAATTGACCGTAACTTAGTGGCACAATTTTCATGCACCACGCAGCCGTTCTTGTAATATACATTAGTCACTAAAGGCGGCCATGAGTTTAAACTGACAATAACGTAACGCAAGTTGTTTTTAAATTCGCTCTCAATTTGATTGTTCAGCATGTCAGTGTAAGTGGATGCAGGAATAGATGATTGATTGGTTGAGAACATTCGAGATTGACTTAAATAATACGGGTTCATTGCCTTTGTACAAAATGTTTATTTGGAACACCTTTTATAGGTTGGACAAAAAAGTTTTACGTACATACGCATTGACGCCTGTAATCCCCGAAGGGGTAGGCAGAGGTGTAACCAGTACATCCACATTTCGCCGAGCGTATCTCCGTCCCATGATGTGATAGGGGGCGAGCCTACTGAGCATTTGGAAATAGAAAACCCAATATCACTTTTAACCGAACCCGAGACCTCGGCACAATAAAACTGCACCACCGAGTCAGTCTAAGTATTAAATGTTCTATTTTTTGCTGTTGGAATTATAATTATGTATTGTTAACTTGTTCCCATATAAAAAACCTTAACAATAGTGTAGGGGCTACATAATTATTAATATTAGTACATATTTACATAATCAGATATGCTCTGCTAGTCCATCGAAATAAGATGACAAGAAACGTAACACAAGCAAAAAACTACCACACCAAAACTCTGTGCAATGGGGCGGGGCTATAAAAGTCTGTGCAGCTCGTTAATTCATCAATTCATAAAAATTTATTCATGATCTCTAGTTGACACTTAATACGTCAATTTTTTTGCGCGGTGCAGAACGTCGTATCTCGATTTAGAAATTTTATATTTAGACATTAACTTTTATGAAATAAAGTTGATTCTGAACGTTCATTAATTTTTGTTGCGTGTATGAGTGTTACTTGTGATTATCTTTGCATGTGTAAGTTGAGCCGCATTTTTGGCAGATTCATATGAGAGTTATCGTTCTAGTCATCTTATTTTGATTTGCTAGTCATGTTATTTTTAAATACACCGAACAGTCATATAGTCCTGACCTCACACCAAGATAAGTCTTATGCTGTGGATACCAGGATATACCAGGGACTTTCGGTCCTACAACACCTAGAACCGAAACAAATATTTATAGACTTTGCTCGCGGCCCGCGTGAATGTCTTTTTTCCTAGAGTATAAGTAGCCTATGCAGCTATGTTCTAATTCGGGTCCTGGTCAACCTGTGTGCCAAATTTAATTCAAATCAGTTCCGCGTTGAGGCTTTATTGATTATCAAACATCAAACTTACAAACTTACATCCAAACTTTCAAAGTACACACAGTAGGAAGAAGGATTAAACAAATATTAATTGTCACAGTGCCGGGATCGAACCTTACGACGGAATTCTCACTTTGCAGAATACTGTCGTGAAGTGGTGTCGTACGGTGAGTGAGATTACCGTAGGCCATAATCAATTTCCAATTTTTCTCAATTTTCATTCCTGTCCTTTATTAAGGTGGGCAACGCGCCCATCATTCTTCAGGTATTGTGGATGTTCGTAGGCGGTGGAGATCACTTACCATCAGATGACTTGCTTAAGTCGGGATCCGTTAAATTCAAATTCATTCATTGCATTTGAATTAAGTATTTTCCGGAGCGAAGGCCAATGCCTTCGCTCATCATGGTTCTACCTCATGATGTCTTAAGTCGATATCCATAAAGGGAAAAAATAATGCGTTTTACAACCTAAAAATTCCCACACTCCAGAATCGAAGTTAAGCCCTCATCGGTATCATAGTCGTAGCACGTTAGCCAAATACATGAAATAATAAATACAGTATGAATAAATGATCACGGGTGGTAGTATGATGGTGGTGGCAACCCACAGACGAGTGCGCGCGTCACATGTCAATCAATCAACGGATCAATCGGCCGCGCGCCGAGCCGAATTAATCACGCTTTTTGTTCAATACAATGTTTTTCATAATTATTGCAACTCATTAGTTTTTTATTTTTTGAATTTAGAATACACAATTATAGCGCGTGATTGGTGTTCTTATTTTGATTTTAATACTTTAGCTAAAGAGGTAGAGTATTGTTTGTATTAACATTTATATATCAAATGATTGATTAAGTTGTAAAATTCCTGAAATATTTTTTGTTATAAATGTTCTTTAGTTCGTTATCAATTGTGACGTGGAAGTAATTAAGTGATCACCACCCGTGTACGCCCATAATGCTAGGATAATCATGGGCGCTTTGCCGACCTTAAAGGATAGGGATTTAGGTATTAGGAAAGGGTGGAGATTTGGGCGTCCGGATATCTCACTCACCGTGCTAAACGCAGCAGCATACTTTATGCCAGTTTTCTGTGAAACAGTACAAAACTGTACTGCGTGGATTTACCACTCTAAATCATGCAAAAAATAATTAAAATTATTACATACGCACTCACGCCTGTAAGCCCCGCAGGGGTAGGCAGAGGTGTAACTAGTACACCCACATTTCGCCGAGCGTATCTCCGTCCCACGAGCCTATCGCCATACCGGGCACAAATTCCAGACTCCGGGCTGATACTGAGAATTTCGAAATAGAAAAACCCAATACCACTTTACCCGACCTGGGGATCGAACCCGAGACCTCAGAGTTAGCCTCAATTGTAACGCGTACGCATTACAACTGCGCCACCGAGGCAGTCGGCTGTTAAATTTATTCTTTTACAAAAAACCATAAACTACCTAATTTATGTTAATTATTGGAATATAAAAATAATTTACTACAAAAACATTCCGAACTACTTTTTTTATTTGGACCATGAGTTAAGACCTTGATTTTTTTCGTATCTAATTTAAAAAGTTTAATATGTTTGGGTAAAACTCGCCTCTCCTTGTAGTAACAGGCCGGTAGTTCCTGCGATTATCAAACAAGGTCGTCGTTAGCAATTTATTTCGAGGGAGTGAAGTTTAAATCTACAACAAGAAAGCCAAATAATAACAAATTTCAAAAATATATTTTGTAACAGAAATTCAAGATGTATACTCGATAACCGATAATACTTTTTAAATGGTAGAGCCTCGCGTTAGACTGTTGTCTATGGAATTAATAAGCTGTCTATCCCCACTAATTCCCAAGCCCTATTATTTTACTTTAAAGGCTGATTCATCTGATATTAGAGGTTTTTATTCGAGGTAGAGTTCATTTACTATTTAGGTGATTACCGACGTCCTCCAATAAAAAAAATGTCTTACGAGTACCTCAAAGATGCTCTTATATTTTAGTTAAGATTTACAACGAAGTACGATGGAAAAATAGCAAACTTTTCAACAAATAACAATTACAGCAAATGCATTGGAAATGTTTATATTTTAGTTAATCATAATAAATTAGTTAACTCAAATGAATATTATACTATGAATAGTTTATGTACCCTTTACGTTCTCAGATGATACCATAAACGATTTATAAACTCATCCACAAACAATGCAAGTCATCTGACATATCAAACACAACTACAAACAAACGAGCATATTAAATATGCATCGTAATTACGTCCAATCAGCGCTGGCCCGTCAGTCAATCACACGATGGATCGGGGTTCGATGCTGGTCAGAAAAAAACTGAAGCTAATTGTGTTGGAGAATGCTAGGAATATCTTTATTGTTAAGGAGAAATTCCTAATGAGTTAACATTTGTTTACACATAAATCTATAGCTAAGCAGACTGCCTCATTGGTCTCTTAGTAACGTACCCTGGGTTCAGATGCTTGGTGGGCCAGTCTCGGTTTGTGTTATAGTTGTACCACACGCGTTGCCTTAGATTGGAGATTAGTATCGATATATTCTTATCTTATTTTATAGTCATCTTCGCAGTATTAATTTATTCATCGTACTCATGAGGATCATGCGCAATAATCATTATAATTTCATTATTTTACTTTATAATGTATTGGCATAATTGAAAATGTTTAATATATCATTCCGATCTAGTCACAGTGTCAAGAAAGTTGCAAATGGTATTCTCATAAACCAATAATCAACGTCAAAAATGTCTACATAGATCGAAAATAAATTAAAAATTACACATGTCTTTATATAAACGTGGATTGTGACTGAATTGAGATTGCAATGAGATCGAGATGAGATCGTATTGAAACCGGACTGAAATTAAAGAGGAGCCGAATACAATTTTTAGTCAAATCACAATCTAATCTCAGTTCGGTTAATATACAGTCGCAATGTCTGTTATAAAATACGAGAAAGAGCCTTCAGCTCTGCTCGCGAAGGCGAAACAAAATAAGACAAATATTAAATTTTCGTAATCGATAATTAATTGGTACAATTACAAGTCCAAATTACACTGTACAATAAGTAATTACTTACACTATAATAATTGAATTGACTTTACCGTGTTTAGAACATCCAATTAATATCGGATTCTTATCAATACGTGTTGTTATGTACTAAGTGTTTGTTCACATGTGGTAATGGTATTTACAGATGAAATTTGTAAATATAAAACGTTCTTTTTTATGGTTCTTCGAGGGCAGATGAGCTGACAAAATGGGTACTCTTCAAAATACTCAAACTTAAATTTATTGGCTACTAGCTTATGTGCACGGCGCCGCCCGCGTGAACGGCCTTTTCCGGGATAAAAGTTATAAGACCTATGCCGTTATCCAGGTTCTACTTGTGTGTCAAATTTCATCCAAAACTGTTTAGCCGTTAAAGCGTGATTGACTGACCAACATACAAAGTCATAAACTCACGAACTTTTACATTTATAATAGTAGTAGGATTAGATAATATGCTATATACTATCTATTTATTTGTCTGGCAAAATTGCAAATTAACAGCGCAGCACGAAAAATTTGCAATACTATTTGCAAATTTTATTTATGTATTTTAAATACTATCGCCATTTTTTTATGGCATAGGCCGGCAAACGAGCAAGTGGTTCACCTGATGGTAAGTGATCGCCACCGCCCATGTACACCCACAATACCAAAGGAATCATGGGTGTGCTGCTGACCTTCAAGGAAAGGGATAATTAAGGGATTGGGAAGGGGAGTGGGTTTGGGCCTCCGGATATCTCACTCACCGTACGAAACGCAGCAGCAAGCTGCTACTTTACGCCGGTTTTCTGTGAAACAGTGGTAATGACCCGGACGAGCCGGCCCATACATGCTGTAGACAGTGTCTACAGCGTGACTCTACCACTCATAGCAAATTTATAATCATCACTTCATGTTTAAACACATGACCATAATTTATTTAACTATATAACCAAATAAACACATATAAAACCATTTGTGGGCAACTGCAGAAGCTAGGAACCGACAGGCCGACCTACGGTTGTCATTTACGAACGCATCTTTGCCAATTAATAAAATATTTCAACAACAAACTAGCAAATATAATTAAATTAACATAATATATATTTAGACATAGTAATTGGGTATTAATAGTTTGAGAATTAATGGTTCGTTAAATTTAACTACATGCAGATGTTAAAAAGTTAACTGTTATGTATAGGATATTGCCCTTAAACTTGTTCCACCGTAGCGTTAAGTATTATAAAATAATGAACGATTCATAAAAAATATATTTAATTTCCAAACGATTTAGAATTATAATTCATACATACATACATACATACATACGCACTCACGCCTGTAATCCCCGAAGGCGTAGGCAGAGGTGTAACCAGCCCACATTTAGCCGAACGTATCTCTGTCCCATGTTGTGATAGGGGGTGAGTCTATCGCCACACCGGGCATAATTCCAGACTCCGGGCTATTATTTCTTATTAGTAAAACCCAATATATCTTACTCAACCCGGGGATCGAACCCGAGAGCTCAGCGTCAGCCTCAGTCGTAACGCGAACGCATTACGACTGTTCTACCGAGGCAGTCAATTAGAATTATAAATGTTTAAATATTGTTTTATAGTTCAAATTTAATTTTCATTTGGAATGAATTCCATCATTTTCCTTCCATCACAGACATCTTGCGGATTTAAAGAAAAGAATTTCATTGATATAGTTTGGCGCGGAACAAGAAGTTATTTAAGCTTATACGCTCCTAAATCTGTCTTTTGTTATTTCCCTGAATAACGAAACGAGCAGGCCGCTCGCCTGATGGTAAGCGCCAAGCCTGCCTATAAACAGAAACAACACCACATAGAACTTTGAATTACAAAGTACTTAATAGCACTGGACTGAGTTCGTCACCCTGAGACATAAGATGACCAATAATTTCACTTCAATGACCTTCAGACCGAAACACAACAAATATAATATCGAACGTTAAAAGGCATTGCGCCCCTTGACGCTCGCCAGAATTATGCTAGCTTGACGTTTCTGGATACACACTGGCTGGCCCCGAAACGCCACTCGCCTGGATAATCCACTCAGGTGGGACTTGAGTGGTAGAGCTACGCTGTAGACACTTTTGTTTACAGCGTGTATGGGCCGGCTCGTCCGGGTCATTACCACTGTCTCACAGAAAACCGGCGTAAAGTAGCAGCTTGCTGCTGCGTTTCGTACGGTGAGTGAGATATCTGGAGGCCCAAACCCCCTCCCCTTCCCAATTCCTTAATTAGCCCTTTCCCTTAAGGTCGGCAACGCACCCATGATTCTTTTGGTATTGCGGGCGGACATAGGCGGTGGAGATCACTTACCATCAAGTGACACACTTGCTCGGTTGCAGGTCTATGCCATAAAAAAAAACACCAGGTGTACGTGTACCGGGAATCAAACTCAGAGGATCACTGGTTTCCACAGCCTATGTAGGATGCAACTAGACCAACTCTACTTTGAAGGATTTTCGATTGGCCATTTGATTTTTAAAATACTCTGTATCAATATTACCTCGGTGTCGCAGTTGTAATGCGTACGCGGTACGACTGCTGTGATAAGGTCTCGGGTTCGATCCCCGGGTAAAAGTGATTGGGCTTTTCTATTTAGAAATGCTCAGCTCGGAGTCTGGAATTATGCCCGGTGTGGCGATAGGCTCACCCCTATCACATCATGGGACGGAAATAAGCTCAGCCAAATGTGGGGGTACTGGTTAAATCTCTGCCTACCCCTTCGGGGATTACAGGCGTGAGTGCGTATGTATGTATCAATATTACCTAGTTACCGCTTTCGTTTTTCCAGACACTTTACAATACCATTGTTACCCTTTCTACTGTATTACATATTTTATGGAGTTAAGTACACCCCAGCCCCCCCTGCAACTGCCCCCCGTAACACCCACGGCTAAATTAACTATTTTCGATGGACAGCGAAATTTCAATAACGTTTCAGATAGAATGAATCAATGGCCCTTACTATTGGAATTGTCGAACTATTGAGTTCAACTTTACGATTAGTTGTATTTTTGTAGTATCTTATTTTTGCTGGACCTTGTGACAAGGTAAACCTGAAGCGCACGTTATATACAAAAATGACATAAAATACATATCACATATGTGTCCTATGGCAATGCAACCTAGGACCTAAAGGTTCATAGCCAGACATAAGAAGGGGCGAAAGAAAAAACTTAAAATACTCACTGTCAGTTTTTTCTAGAAATCTAAACTAAATACATTAAATTTGTTACATAGATACATGATCAAGTTGCTAATAATAACCCTTCACATTTAAATATTAAACTATCATCGATACACATGAAGAACAAGAAGAAAGAAAGTATTACACTAGTACTATTTGCGACTATTAAGTCCAATGACTGTCTTATGCCACTTAAATCCTGGACAAGAGCTTAAAGTAGATTTTTTAAGATATAATTCAAGGACTATGCTACATAAGGAGAAAATATTAAAAAATATAGCATTTTATTGCTAATAAATCTGTTTGACATCTTCTCAAAAATTACACGTGTTACCTATATTAAGTTATATTGTTAATGAGACAACATATCATTAATATTGATGGATGATGAATACCTAATATCATATTTATTAATCACTATAGCATGGCTCTATAGTCTAAGATAATTTATACTAATATCAATAATATCGAAGGTCCTACAACGTCCAAAAACTACACAATTCCTTCGCATAGGATTCATCTCGCACTAATCTCTAATTTCTTTCATTCCCATAACTAACGAACTGTGTATTTAAATAAATAAAAACATTGAGCGAGTGAGAACCAATGGTAACGTTTCACCAACAGCGCCCACGTCAATGTACAGCTAAATCATATCAGCCGTCAATCAGCGGCTACCGATGCACCACCACCTACCACCTACCCCCAACCTCTCACCACCCGTCACTCTGTTACACTAATACACTCAGTTTCTAACCGACAATAGCATTTATCAAATTAAAAGTCCAATAGAAATTTTGTCAGCATGCTTGTGAAATTGAATAGAAGCGCTGCTTCTGAACAGATTCACTTCGAAGAAGAATCTTGAATACAGATTAATAGACAGGCAAGTGGTGCTTCTTTAGTAGGTATGTACCAGCAAGGAAAGTTGATCACTTGATCTACAGACCAGTACCAGAAAAATCATAACGCTTAGACCTTTATGAAATAGAATGTGGCATACCACATATGGACGGGTGGATATTTTGGACCTTCTGAAATCTCATTCAACGTATGAAACGTAAGGTGCTATTTCACGTCGGTTTCCTATGAGGCCTCGATAGTGTTGACCCATTTATGCTGTAGACAAAACTATCTACAGAATGGCTTTATCGCACGTTTTCCACTGTACTGCTTGTACTGCTTGATGATTCTTTTTTAATTGATAGGGTAATTAATAGCTTAAAAATGGCGTTATTTAAATTTTAAAAAGAAACTTCACCTCATACGAGTGATATCGAAAAATAAAGATAAACGAGCAAGTGATGGTAAGTGATCTCCACCGCACAGGTACGCCCACAATACAAAAAAAATATGGGCGCGTTGCCAACCTTAAAGGAAAGGGCTGATTAAGAGATTGGGAAGGGGAGGGGGATTTGGGCCTCCGGATATCTCACTCACCGTATGAAACGCAGCAGCAAGTTGCTACTTTACGTCGGTTATCTGTGAGACAATGGTAACGACCCAGACGAGCCAGCGCATTCATGCTGTAGACAAAAGTGTCTGCCACTTATAAATTCCTCGACGGTTGTAAAATTATGTCAGTATGTCTAACAGGATGTACACTGGATGACCCCGGAACGCAAATCAGCACGTGCCACTACGGCGGCTATGTTATTTTTCAACTTCTACAGACATTTTGGTACATATATGTCGACATTTTTACGAAATATCTGCGTTAAATCATATTAAAATGATATCGATGAAATTTCCATTTAAACACCATTTCCATTTTATTCTAAACTAGACTTATCAATTAATGTATATGTTTTTCTTTGCGAGTAGGCGTCGAGTCGTCGGTCGCGTATAACGGAGGCATCCGGACTGAAACCGGATTAAAACACAGTTTAAAAACTATACAGTCTTTCAATGAGATTAGTGTTCAAGTCGACATCGTCCACAAGCGATTGAAGCGGATGGTATTCAAAGATATTACTAGGCTTACACCGCGCCGTCTATCTTAAAAGGGCCTTTTGAACCATAATAGGTAGCCGACTGAAATTTTTACAGACTCTGTCCTTATAAGGATATACTAACAAATAATATAAAACAAACTACAAGTAACCATTTCATGGTAATACGGAACACATAGTGCGCCAACCCAACTCGCACTTGATCGGTTTACTGTTAACTCTTGTGGCTTTTACAGCTTAAAGAGAAGGCCGTCGCTTATGGTGCACTATTCTTGTCTTTCTACGTGGCGTTATCCCGGTGCCAGGGTTCGCCTTCCTACTAAGACTCCTCCACTTCGCCAGATCTTGAGCATCCTCCGTACTGAGACCATTATGTCTATGGAGGAGTTATGGTGCAAGATCCATATAAATTTTTGATGGTGACTAAAGTCAAGGACACCAAACACTGCTACATTGAACAAAGCTCGTCGTTGTGTACCGCCCGTGTCTCACCCCGCGCCGCACGATATCCTCGCTAGATGCTTCATTGGTGTCCCTGTCCAATGAAGTACCTGTACATTTTACGACTACATGTACGACTGTATGGATTTTTAGACTGTGGTAACATAGTGTCATCCATTTTTATTTTAAAAATATATCATAACATTTTATTATACACTATTAATGTTAATGATGTTAGTTGACTGATAATCATTTTAAAATTGATTTAATATTTTAAAATTGGTTTTATGCGTTATCGTGGTGATGAATTAAACGGGCAGTTTAATAAGCTATTATATTTTTAAACATTATTAATATAACAGACAAGGATTGCCACCTTCAAAATTAAGTAACGAATTATCGACTATAAAGTAGCAATTTAGTAAACACAATACCATTTTGCACAACAGATAAAAGGTAAGGGCTGGCGACCCCAGTACTCTGTACAAGAGGGTCGTGCCTACGCGGTGACTCAGCGCATTCCACGCCCGTCTGTATTTGCGTCTTGTGCGGCTATCATTGGACTGTTATTTTCATAATATTTGTAAAGTGCTGATTTGTGACAATTAGGAGTATACTATAATTATTTAATTGGTCCTATGGCGACTCGACTCGACGGCGTCTTGGGTGCGATTTCGAGGATCGGGCAATCTGTTGAGTTTCTCCATTGAAAAATACACACATTAATTGCCAGTTATTGGAATCAATAAGCGATAGGTATAGCCCCCTAATCCCTATTATATCAAGCTACGGAAACGGGAACCATAGAGGCATTAGTTCCACCTTTGATTATCCCTTCAGAGCTCTGTGCCTGAGCTTATGTTATATATTATATTATAAATGAGTAACAAATAATATGTGGTCATCATTGTTATATAGTGAAGAATTTTATTATTTATTTTCCGCATTTATTAAATTATAAAATAATTCATAGTCATAAAATAATTTTATTCAATAAAGATTCATTCGAAATAAATTAATTTAGAGAATACATACATAATATATTTTAACTGAATTGTGTATGTTTATGTAATAATTTATTTCAAATTTCAATGTCCTCTTGTTTTTATGCTATATTTGCAAATATGAGAATACATTAATGTATAAATTATTGACGAAATAAAATAACTTTTAGCAGTGTAGAGTTTGGTTTGTTATGTTATTGTTAATGTTTGATTAGAAATCACTAATTTATGCGTTTTGATATATTTAGATGAATAAAAATGATAGCTTTCATGCAAAATCAAATGTAACGTTGACAAAAAACTTATGCAAAACAGAATTTGTACCGTACCTACTACTTAATTAAATTATTGTGTCATAGAATGTTAGATTCATGTAATGTTGTAAGCACATAAAACTTAACATAAAATAACATAAAAATCATGTTGTTTTTATTAGCTTAAATGACGAATTGACAGTCTCCGTGGCGTAGTGGGCGATTAGTCGGCTGTGAAGCGAGAGGTCGCGGGTTCGATTCCCGCACCAAGACAAAATGTTAAAGGGATTCACAAATATTGGTTTCGGGTCTGGGTGTTTTCTCCTCAGAGGGGTCGACGTCAGGAAGCCGGCCGGTCGTAAAAAGCAAAAAAGTAAAAAGCGTAGCACTGTGCTCTTCCGATGTGAACAACATCGTTGCCGGTGAAATTACTGGGCATTATGAGACGTAACATCTTATGTGGTGACGAGCGCAGTCCAGTGCCATGCCGTACTTTATAATTCGAAATGCTGCTTTCGTTGGTTTTGTTTATGGGCAGGTGTGACGCTTACCGTCAGATGAGCGACCTACATGTCTCGTCATATTCGCTAATAAAAAAATAAAAAAACACCCCTCTTTTTTCTCGGGAGTTATAATCCAATACAAAGTAGAGGTTAGCTAGTGTCTATAAACAATAACCGCGACGTCACTCATGACAAACTTGAGCCTAGCGAAGTAAATTTTGCGGATTGTCCGCATCGAAATAAGATGACAAGAAACGTAACTCAAGCAAAACAATTACCCTCCAAAACTCCGGGCAAAGTGCAAGGGGGCGGGGCTATAAAAGTCTGTGCAGCTGTTAATTCATCAATTCCTAAAATTTTATTCATGATCTCTAGTTGACACTTAATACGTCTAATTTTTTGCGCAGTGCAGAACGTAGTATCTCGATTTAGAAATTTTATATTCAGACATTAACTTTTATGAAATAAAGTTGATTTTGAACATTCATTAATTTTTGTTGCGTGTATGAGTGTTCATGTGATTTTACCTTTGCATGTGCAAGTAAGTGGAGCCGTATTTTTGGCACATTCATATGAGAGCTATCGTTCTAGTTATCTCATTTCGATGATTGTCCGTCCATCCATACAAGATAGTGCATAGTTAAAATCGGCCAAAAATACTTACGCTTAATGAACTGTATATAGATTTTTAATATCATTAATGTATACAAACGGTACAAAAACATATTTTTGCCGCGTTCATAAAAGGCGATGTCACGTCACATCAATAGGTTGGTTCATGAAACGTCCATAGATCACGGGCACTTCGCGAAAGGCCCATTTTCCACCCGCCGGGCCTTTTCTATCGAACAACATCATTTGTTACAGTATTCAACGGTTTTTTTCACCAAATAGAATTGATGAAAGCTCGTGTTAATAAAATCGCACTTCATCCCTTTTTGTCGATCATCGTCACTTACCGCTGTTGGGGTGACTATGGGTTGCGGGTTTCGTAGGATTTTTGTCTTAAATTTTATTTGTAGTATAAAAGAAATACATATTATTATAAACTGCCTGCCTCAGTGGCGTAGTTGTAATGCATACGCGTTACGACTGAGGCTGACGGCCGAACCGGCCGAAACGGCCCCGGGATCGAACCCGAGACCTCACTCTCGGGTTCGATCCCCGGGTCGGGGAAAAGTGATATGAATGTGTTTTTCTATTACGAAATGCTCAGTATCAGCCCGGAGTCTGGAATTGTGCCCGGTATGCCGATAGGGTCGCCCCCTATCACATCATGGGTCGTAAATACGCTCGGCGAAATGTGGGTGTACTGGTTACTCCTCTGCCTACCCCTTCGGGGCGTATATATATTATTACACGTGATTGGTTTATTTTTGGCGCCAAGCAAAAACGGACCATTCACGTGTACAGAAATCAACACTTAGTAAAGAGCTCACTTCAGTGTTGTTCTATATACTGGCCTAAAATCGTGTTAATCATGTTAAGTTGGTCTTGTCAAAATTGAATGAAAATAAGTAGCAGTATTCGGGCGTTAGTTATTGCTTTTTGGCTTTACATTTACGCGAGCTTGACATGATGACAGCCACCGTGGCGCAGCGGGCGAGTAGCCGGTTGCGAAGCGCGAGGCCGTGGGTTCGATTCCCGCACCAAGACAAATGTTTGTCTGATTCACAAATATTTGTCTTGGGTCTGGGTGTTGCCCACAACGTAAACGTAACTTTTTACTACGAGGGACTTGCGGTCCCAACCGCAAGTCCCTCGTAGTTCTTGATACCCACGATACAGGTTTATCTAGTATGGACTATGGACTATGGACTTCAGGACTATGTGTGTGACTGTTAGGTGTATTTATTTATTCATTTATTTAGCTTATGTTAAGAAAATCAGAGGGGATTTAACGCTAGATTACATTAAGACAATCCCAACCACATTAAACGATTTGGACAACTATCGAATATTATAAAAATAAAGATTATCCCAAGCCACACCTCTAGCGTGGCACCTCTAGCGCTCAACAGGGTCGTGTCAGTCCGCAAGTCACGGTCCCACTCTCCCACCCCACCGACTCTGACGACTTTTGACGCATTCCTTTGACGCACCTGGCGGCTGGCACACAACACCGGGTGCCTTGACGTGCCATTTTCTTTTTAAATTTTTTGGCCCGTTTAATTAGAAACTTTTATGTAACGTCACGTTGTTTTGGGTGAATAAAGTTTGTATGGATTATTGTGAGTTTGATTTTAGATAGAGAACATTATGGCTATTAATATACGCAGGCAGGCAAGCAAGCAAATGGGTAACCTAATGGTAAATGATCTTTACTACTTATTAACATTCATCAATGTCAGAAGAATCATGAATACATTGTGTAACGAAGTAGAACAATTGAAACACAATGTACACGACATTCTCCATTTATTTGGGCAGAGTAACACTTTATATTCCGTTTAGCAACCGACTGACTGCCGACAATAATTATTCCACCTTATTTATACCTTTTCACAAATAGTTCACATTAGTAATTGTATTTATTATTGAACATGTTAGATCGTTCTAAATAACGTGTATATTATTTATAATTGAATAATTAAATAAGTCAGAGTATCTTATGGATTAACATACAATATAACGTTATACAATAATAGTGTGACGTCATAACCGTTGTGTTATTATTTAGTACTGCCAGCACTTATAACAATTGTTTACCTTAAAGAAGTGGTAGAGCCACGCTGTAGACACTTTTGACTACAAAAGGGCCGGCTAGTCCGGGTCGTTACAACTGTCTCACAGACCGACGTAAAGTAGCGGCTTGCTGCTGCGTTTCGTACGGTGAGTGAGATAGCCGGAGGCCCAAATCCCCCTCCCCTTCCCAATCCCTTAATTATCCCTTTCCTTTAAGGTCGGCAACGTGCCCATAATTTTTTTGTATTGTGGGCGTTCATGGGCGGTGGAGATCGCTTACCATCAGTTGACCTACTTGCTCGTTTGCCGGCCTACGCTATAAAAAAAGTGGAGAAGGGAGGGCGATTTGTGCCTCCAGAAATCTCGCTGTACGTAATACATCAGCAAGCTGTCATTTGACGCCTTCTATGAGACAGTGGCATAGCCTCGGTCGCGTCGGCCCATCCATACTATAGACAAAACCGTCTACAGCATGGTTCTACCACATCAGAACTCTACGAATAAAACCATACGTACTCACGGCTGTAATCCCCGAAGGGGTAGGCAGAGGTGTAGCCAGTACACCCACATTTCGCCGAGCGTATCTCCGTCCCACGATGGGATAGGGGGCGAGCCTATCGCCATACCGGGCACAAATTCCAGACTACGGACTGATGACTCGTGATAGAAAAACCCAACTTTACCCGACCCGAGGATCGAACCGGAGACCTCAGCGTTAGCCTCAATCGTAACGCGTACGCATTACTGCGCCACCGAGGCAACGAATAAAATCAGAAGGTACAATAAACTCGCCAGTCGTCACCTGCATCATTACACTTCAAATCCTTTGTCATACTTGATGACGGCCCGATGATTCCGCAAAACCACAAGGGCCTCAACAAAAGTCTCAATTGAAGAAAAAAATTAAGCAATTAACCATCAACGGGTGTCAAAAGGATTCTGATTGACGGCCGATAAAAAACATCGGGAATCGAACCCAAGACGTCTGTCATTAGTTAGTAAACAATGACAATGCCATCCTTATTAGATCAGAATTGCGATCTATTCGTGATGTCGAAATCTGATCGGTTTCTGATTGATAAACATAATTCTGAGAAACATCAATGTTTCCGCCTTCCTTTAGTGCCAGAATGTTTTTGGTACCCGTTTACATCAACCTATGTTTAACTTTAATTGATCTCTAAAGTCATTACACATCAAAAAGGTCCTCAAGGAAATGATCCTATGTCCTTTAACATTGTCACCAATCTCGAAATTGTTGTTTGGGCTTGCAAATTTATCATGAAAACACGGAGTAAAGCGTTTGAATTCAAAAATCTCACTTAAAGCTATATCCAGCAGGCTAATTAAAGTCTATTCATTTATCGCCGCATTGGTTTTGTGGCAGCCTCTGAAAAAGCGTCCTGACTTCAAATCCCAGGTCAGACAAACACAATTTGTGTTTGAACTTTTCGTTGAAAATTCACACATGTATTGCTAGGGATTGGAATTTGTGCCCGGTATGGCGATAGGCTCACCCCTTATCACATAAATAAATAAATAAATAAATAATAAATTCATCAAAACACATCATCAGTACAGTACAATTTACAAAATGTTGTAATGGAAACAAAACGATAGTCGAGGTCGCGTGTCGCGGTCGCTGGTCATTGGTCGCGGTCGCAAATTGCATCGTCATTGCGTCTATCATTCTGTTCCTTTGAGACGACAGCGCTTGTCCGAGCTTTGTGACGGCAAACACCAATGATAGAGTCCACTTGAGGCTGGCATTTTGCACTATTAATGTATTGGGGAATATTTTTTTTTATTGCATAGGCCGACAAACGAGCAAGTCGGTCACCTGATGGTAAGTGATCACTACCGCCCATGTACGCCCACAATACCAAAAGAGTCATGGGCGCGTTGCCGACCTTAAAGGAAAGGGATAATTAAGGGATTGGGAAAGGGAGGCGATTTTGGCCTCCGGATATCTCACTCACCGTACGAAACGTAGCAGCAAACTGCTACTTTACGTCGGTTTTCTGTGAGATAGTGGTAACGACCCGGACAAAATTGTCTACAGCGTGGCTCTACCACATTTAAATTAAATTTTTTCGTGTTTTTGTCTCGGTTTGTTCTTTCTAGGGTTCCGTTCCCAAAAGGAACCCTATTACCAAGCCTACGTAGTTAGTTTGTTTGTCTTACCTTTACAGGGCTCTATCTTTTGTTCCATTAAAGGTAGCTGGCTGAAATACTCACAGAATACATGTTATTGTGGCAGATATTCTAACATATTGAGTGGTAGAGCCATACTGTAGACTGTTTTGTCTACAGCTCGAACGGCTAGTTACCACTGTCTCACAGAAAACCGACGTGCGAGAGGGTGCGTTATTAATTGAGGGAACTCAGTCGAGTTTAGAAAATTTAAGTGGAATCGCTGGTCAAATGTGGTTTTAATCGTGAGTAGTCTTAATAGACGATTTAACTTTAGATTAGAAAAGTGACACTGATCTTACAAATATGATAAAACAAATAATTACACTCAACAGTTACACACACAGTCCTGACCCCACACTAGGTAAACCTGTGTCGTGGGTATCAGGAAC
The DNA here is from genome assembly GCA_905332985.1 of Mimas tiliae. Lineage (NCBI taxonomy): Eukaryota > Metazoa > Arthropoda > Insecta > Lepidoptera > Sphingidae > Mimas > Mimas tiliae. The sequence continues at coordinate 982,567 of HG995243.1, forward strand.
TACGAAGGACTTGCGTAGTAAATAAGACGTAATCGACGATTACTTAGATTTATTAGTGTGAAGGCAGATATGAATTAAATAAATTTTCACTAAAGAATACATTAATAAGGAAAACTGTCATGTATATACGAAAATAACCACGCTTAAGTCATGTTAATGATACACCTGTATACACAAACGTAAATCGCGCGGGCCCAAGCGGAGCGTACCGCCGAAATGACAAGAACGCCGACAAAGCGACTAGCCGGCCATACAACCGATCACTTGTAATTGTGTGATTTGATACCAAAACCATTGTGCGAGCCAAAGAAATCTCTATCGGCGGCTAATCACACAACAAATGTTATCTTTTGTGAACGCCGGAGTCGGCCCACGATTTTCATTTGTGATTCTTAATTAAATAGACCAAACGGAAAGTTGCGTTTTTCTGTTGAGGTTGCCAGGCGTATTGGGCTCTTTGGTTGATAGTCTGGCCAAAATTAGAATATGTTAGGCTTCATAAATAGAGCTTTGCAGAAAATAGTTCAACTCTGTTGTCACCGACAAAATTAAAACTAAGTTAAGTAATTCTCATTTAGCGGAGCTTTAGTTCAAAATCTACAGTGTCCTGTGTGTATTAATCTACAGTGTATCCTGTCGAACTAAAAATTTATTAAGACCTATCATTTTAGTTCATTACCACCCATTTCACAGGAGTAAACTACATCTTAGTTAAGTTCAGTTCGGCCAAAAAAAAAAATACTATGAAGGTCACATTGATTTGTTCGAGTGATTGTTTTTACACTGGCAATTTTTTTTTCACTGAATACATTTTTTTATACTGACATAGAAAAAGTGGCTGCACTGCAATTGGCGTTTATTTCTATAGGTAGTTTGAAAAATACTCTAAAATGTTATGCCTGTATTATCAAACATATCTACGTCATAATTATACGAATATTAATTTATAATGTAGCCTTTCCGTCCATCTTTAGTTCTTTAAATATCTACCCACATATCCGGTAAAATTGTGAAGCCGGCTTTCCGATTTCCAGCTGGCAACCCTATCTGCGACAGTGCCGTTGTGTCGAGTCGCGATTGTTTTGTCGTGATATTGTTAATTGCCGATGCTCGATAGCCGGTGTCGTTGCTCCAACGATAGTTGATACGTTTCGACGATTAACCTCGATTTTGTGTAAGGATAATGTAAGGGAAACCAAACACTGTAATGTATACTACTATACAAGCTGCGCGGTATATAGAAATTGTACCACTAAGTTGCAGTCAATTGACCGTAACTCAATATTACCATCTCGCTTACTCTCAACTAAAACCCCTATCGCGCTCCTTGTTTGTGAGCTGTCAAACTCCCGCGTTATGTGACATAATTTTATTTCTAAACAGCCCGTCTAGTAGTATACATTAAAGTCATTGGGGGAAACTAGTATTTTAAGTTTTAAGAGTCTTTGTAAAGTATGCTTTATATTCATGTGTTTAGGGACTGATAGAAACCGCGCTGTGGCTTTATGAAGGTTAGTCAAGTGTAGTCTACGTAGTATTTGGGACCATAGGACATCTTTAGGATCATCCAGCCAGTTTCTTTTTATTATATTTCATGACACTACCAGATACAATGTCCCATAATGCTCATTAATTGCATTAGTTTCATTGTACTTAATACCGGAACACTGCAGTGCTTTCACACTGCTGCTTAGCGATATAAATAGACAAAGTTGCGAGAGACGCTGTTTTTCGACGGTTGACGATATATTTGGACTTACTTACCATCAGGAACAGTATAACAGAAAACAAAATTGAAATAATCTAGTTGCTTTCAATTTCTTTTCTACAAATTACAATCAATCTCATATAAGCATGCAATAATATATCGCAAACAATTGTTAAGGATGAGGCCGATGTAAATCGATCAGGGTAGGTTTTACGGCGGTTTTACGACTCCCCTCCCCCCCACCACCCCGCGCCGCCCGGAGCCGTGTTTAAAAAATTAATTAAATCCGCAATATCATCGTGCAATCAACTTTTAGTTTAATTAGTCACTTGTAACCGTCGACGGCATGACTTATGGCATATTGGAAACGTTACCATATCTCGCGAGCGTCGTAAATTTAACTAAAGTAAACATCGGAGTTCTTTGTGCAATCATTAATGTTTTGTTTTACTGATTCGAATTGACTAGGATTAAAATTGATGGCAGATTTAGCTACCAAAAATGAATTATAGTCAAAGAATGAAAAATGAAAAAAGAACGTTAATAATTATAAAAGAATATTTTGACAGCCTCCGTGGCGCATTTGGTGAGTCGCCGGCTGTGAAGCGTGAGGCCGTGGGTTCGATAAATGTTTGTTTCGGGTCTGGGTGTTGTGGGACCGCAAGTCCCTCGTAGTTCCTGATACCCACGATACAGGTTTACCTAGTGTGGGGTCAGGATTATGTGTGTGACTGTTGGGTGTATTTATTATTTATATTCGGCCCACAATATGATTAAAATAACAAAGAACTAAATAGACAAAATCTATTTGTAATAATATTAATTACAATACTTGAAGAAACTTTGGACACCTTTTATGCGATATGCGCGCACGGAGTAGTGTGAGATTAGACAGAAAGTTTATATGAAGGAGGAAGAGGAGAGGAGAGGAGAAAAAGTTATTTCTATTTAATGTTATTTTATTTTTATTTATTTATTAGATTCACCATCGATTGTTACATTTAAAAATTACAATAGGCAACATATCTTATCTAATATCTTAAGACAAAATGAACAATCCTTACAGGTGCATACAACATTCAAGTCAGCGTTATAACAATATTATCAATAAATATACAATTAAAATTATAGAATTAATAATTATAAAAATAAGAATAAACAGCATTATTAACATTAAGATTATAAATATAATTTTCTACATGCTAATGTCAAAAAGTTCAATTATTTTGCACTTAAATTTAAGTTGAAATTAAATTAAATAAATAATAATTAACTCTTTGCGTTTATACTGTCAATGTCTCGCAGCTGACTTTATAGAACAAAAAGTATATGATTTGAGAGGAATTTCGACCGCTATGGGATCATCATCATCATCATTGGTCTTATACGTCTGTTTCAAACGATTTAATCATTGTCTCATGGACATGGACTTTTTTCGTGGCTGTATAAACCTATTTTAGAGCGGCAGAGTCTACCGCATACTCTGCAAGAGACCACTAGTATAAATAAAAAGGCAAACAAGAAAACTATGGCAATAATGATTAATATTGGGTGCAAATGTTATTTCCGCTTATAAATTACTAGTTGCATAGTCTAAGCTTCGTAGAAATTGAGTGATATTGTTGCACATTGTGGACTACCGATGAGCCTCGTAATTCTTATGTACAATTCATGAATCACCTCTTAATGATAGCCACCAATAAATGTATTACCAAGTGTGGTCCAATTTTGATGATTCTTTTTGTGGTGGATAGGGTTTACCTCAAGAACACCTATATTGGTAAAGATCTGGAGGTTAATTCTCATAATTTAAAATGTTCAAAATATCATTCTAGTTTCAGTGTCGAGATAATTCCAAATGACATTCTCGTAAACCAATAATCAACGTCAAATGTGAACAAAGATCGTAATGCGATCGAAATTAGAATAAATGTTGACTGAACCCAAAACGGTATTCTGCTAACATTTTTAAATGACACATGTCCTTATATACTCGTCAAAATTGCGACTGAATTGAGATTACAATGATATCGAGATGAGATTATATTGACACCGGACTGAACTTAAACAGGAGCAGAATACCATTTTTTAGTCAAACAAAAATCTTATATCAGTTCGGTTAAAATTCATTCACAGTGTCAGTTAAATACAAGAACTTGCCTTGTGATTACAAATTGAAATGTTGAAAACTCGTCAACGAATAAAAGTGTACACATTTGAAGTAGGATCAAATTCTCCGGCCGTGAATGCACCGGTTGCACCTCTGCCTACTCCTTGAGGGAAAACTAGCGTGGCCTTATAGTATAAGGGATTTAAACTACAATGTCGTGTCGTATTGTGATGCATCGTTCAGTTCTGACACAGTGAAGTGTGCACTCTTGAAAATGCGCTTGCGAAAGTATACGACATGGCTTCACTGACCTGATGCATCACGACACGACACGATACCGTAGTATAAATCATCTTAATAGGGTAGTTTCCTATATTAAATTTTATACATTATTTTATAAGCAACGGAAAATGATACGCAAAAGAAACCCTTTTATTAAAACACAATCAAAATTGGTTCAGAAATGTGCCCGCAGTTATGAATTTAAATGTTGGTATGAGGAAAAGTGGGCGCTTAGTAGGGATATCTTACTATCTCACTTGCACGCGAGCACCATAATGAACATTTTACACAGTGACGTCAAAGTTTGCGTCGTCTGTCATTTGACAATTACCCCTTCTACAGGATTTGAATGGCTTCTAACTTATTTATTTTTGGTCTGATATATAAAATTATTTACTACTGAGGTATTCCATTAACAGAAAGTGCGAATTTTGAAATTATAAACACTCCTGATTTACATTAGCGACGAATTTATAGTTGTTTGAATATAAAACTCTAACCAAATTGCTTCGTACATTTTGTGTGCACTAACATTTTGGTCTGGATTTAATTTACGAAGTTAGAAGTTTGTTAAAATATTATTATTGCAGGTACCTAGTATAGACTGCCTCGGTGGCACAGTTGCAATGCATACGCGTTACGACTAAGGCTGACGCTGAGGTCTCGGGTTCGATCCCCGGGTCGGGTAAAGTGATATTGGGTTTTACTATTATGAAATGCTCAGTATCAGCCCGGAGTCTGGAATTGTGCCCGGTATGGCGATAGGCTCGCCCTCTATCACATCATGGGACGGAGATACGCTCGTGCCTATGTATGTATGTATTGTTGAAAATCTTAGTTCCGTTTCTGATTTGAGACGTCTAGTAAAAGTTTTCTTTTAATATAGCTAGTATACGTAGTGTGGGACGCCCTGCTGCACGGTGGACCGACGACTTGAAAAAGATGGCGGGTAGCGGGTGGATGCGGGCTGCTCAAGACCGGGATGGTTGGCGCTCACTTGGGGAGGCTTACGTCCAACAGTGGACGACAACAGGCTGAGATAATATAGCTAGTATTGGCCCTAGCCTGTAGTAGAAAAATGACCATCGATGTACGGCATATGTGTTCATTATTTTTTTCTTCTTTTGACTGCTTTCGTTTGTTTTATATATAACGAACAGACTCATCCTGTCAGTGTTGGGAAAATTAGTGAACAAAATAATATGGACACATAAATAGTACAAAGTCTGTAGTGTCAACTAGGTAGTATGTTTTCGAAATTTTAAAATAAATAGAAACAACTATACAATTCTGTATATTGTATTTTAGCTTTATTATCCGTAGTCTCTGCCTACCCCTATGAGAAACAGGCGTGAGTCTATGTTTGTATTTTCTCGTGCGGAAAAGGCATAGTGATATTAACCTATACATACAGCCATGAACGTGATCCAAATGCTTTCATTTGATTGGTTGTAGCGATTTGTATGGAAAAATAAATACATCCAACAGTTACACACATAGTCCCGACCCCACACTGAACTGTATCGTGGGTATCAGGAACTACGAGGGACTTGCGGTCTCGCAACACATAGACCCGAACCAATTTTTTGTGGTACACACAAACATTTATCTCGGTGCGGGAATCGAACCCACAACCTCTCGCTTCTCTGTCGGCTATTCCCCCACTGCGCCACGGAGGCTGGTGTGTGTATATTTATTTTACCTGCCTTAACGGCAACATACATGATTTTTTGTGCATATCTATGACCTTTCGAATTATAGTCATTCATTTAATATTACACAAAATTCCACTATAATTCAGTTCCATGACCTGCATGGTTTAAGAGTGTGTTTCTCTTACTATTAAATGTCTTTTTCGGACTTATCTACATTACGTTAAGGTTCATTGTACTTTTCCGTCAATCAAATTATTGCCCATTGAATGTCTTTGTTTGATTTGATTTTTCGAAAATAAATGTATTGATTGTTATTTTTCATTTACAGATTCGAGTGGCATGGCGTAAGAGTGATACAACGTAAGTTTTTTAAAGCTATTGTTTCTATTTACCTATACCTATACTTTTCCGGAGGCCCAAACCCCCTCCCCTTTCCAATCCCTTAATTATCCCTTTCCTTTAAGGTCGACAACGCACCCATAATTCTTTTAGTATTGTGGGCGTACATGGCCGGTGGAGATCACTTACCATCAGGTGACCCACTTGCTCGTTTGCCGGCCTATGCTATAAAAAAACACTTTCATCATTTTGTATTTGGCTGTTTTATATTTTTTTCTATCATATATTGCTCATTTGGATATTGTGAAACAAGCCCTTATTTTCAGTGACGGTAAATAAATAACCAACCGATTTTATTAGAACATTACGCAGTATCCAAAATTGGGCACATAAGTTTAAAGAAAGTTCCTTATTTTTTGGTAGTTTTTGGATGATTCGAGAACAAACAAAAAAAAAAATAACACCTTTTTGCCATTATACAATCCAATAAGTAATTAAAAGAGGGTACAGCTAATTAAAATTAAGAAAGGGTATCTAAAGAAAAGATATCGGTATTCTATGCACAATCTGAGTTTATGACAATAGTTAAGGTTTATGACCTCTTTGACAATAATTCAGAAGTCATTCGTCATATGTGATACATGTAACAATGTATAATGCGTGTAATAATAATACTAGTCCTGTATTATATACGTCCCACTGCTGGGCACGGGCCTCCTCTACTGAATGCGAGGGGTTAGGCCTTAGTCCACCACGCTATTGCGGGTTGGTAGACTTCACATACCTTCGAAATTCTTATGAAGAACTTCTCAGGTATGCAGGTTTCCTCACGATGTTTCCTTCACCGTTAAAGCAAGTGATAATTAACAATTAATACACACATAACTTAGAAAAGTCAGAGGTGTATGCACTTGGGGCTGGTTTCGAACCTGCGACTTTCGTCTCGACAGTCCATACCACTCCCCGCTGAGCTATCACTGCTTCATAATGCGTGTACTTGTTGATAATTTAGAGCACATTCGTCACACGGCTGACTGGATTGTGTGAAGAAGTAAGAGAGGCGCAATTGTTTGAGCGTGGGAGGTCACGTGGCTAAAGGTCACTGCAGCGACCGTCGCGCGATCAATTACTACTCCTTGCCGCTTGACGCATGCAAATATATTGCAACTGGTGTACTGACTACTGACTGTACTACTTCTATCCGTTTTGAGAGACTTTCATGTTCTTATTAACATTATTAAGTATGACCATGTTGTTTTTTTTTTTTTTCATTTTAAGTGGGGGGACTCCCCCCCGGCTGCTCCCTCTGATACTTTTAATTCAGAGATTGTCTACCTGAAGAATTCACATGCCTTTATTTTAAAAGCTCATCAATATAAAAAAGTGGATTTTACAACATTTTGTATGCCTGAAAAAATAAAAAACTAACTACATACATAAGACATACTTTTAAAACTGAGTTTTATCTGATTTATTTAAAATGTACATATATGCGATCTTAGTAATAACGTGTCTTCCTCACGAAACCAGCCAAACCATATTGGTTAGTCGATTATGATTTTAAAAGTGTTAGCGTATTCTCTTTTTATTGGTGTATTGAGGGTGTCTGGTGTGAAACGAGTACGAGGGTGGTTACTTGGTCACACACCAATGCAACGGCTAGGTGATCCGCCGCGGGTCTCTTCATTCCACCTTTCCCACCACAACTAATAGGGTAGTTTCCTATATTGAATTTTATACATTATTTTATAAGCAACAGAAAATGATACGCAAAAGAAACCCTTTTATTAAAACACAATCAAAATTGGTTCAGAAATGTGCCCGCAGTTATGACTTTAAATGTTGGTATGAGGAAAAGTGGGTGCGTAGTAGGGATATCTCACTATCTCGCTTGCACGCGTGCACTATAATGAACATTTTACACAGTGACGTCAAAGGTTGCATCGTCTGTCATTTGACAATTACCCCTTCTACAGGATTTGAATGGCTTCTATCTTATTTATTTTTGGTCCGATTTATAAAATTCTTTCTGCAATAGATTTTGAGTAACGTAACTTATTGATTTAAATAATAAAAAAAATCTAGTCAACTACCCTATTAACTAAAAAAATAGGTATGCATATGAAAACTAGAACTTTAATTACTCAAATTGTAGTTTATACTTCGTGTAATGAGTCTGATGGCCGGATGAAAAGTGTTAGAACCTCGCTGTAAATAGTTTTGTATATAGCATGAATGGGTCTGCTTGGCTGGGTTGCTGTTACCACAGGCTTACAGTAAACCGATGTAAAGTAGCAGCTTGCTATTTAGTTTCGATTTAAGACATAGAAATAATGCACGGAACCGTTTGCGAAAATTGCGTGTACTTAAACCAAAGACTTTAATGTATGTACTTATACTACTAGACAAGCTGCGCGGTACATAGAAATTGTACCACTAAGGTGTGGTCAATTGACCGTAACTCAATATTACCATCTCGCTTACCCTCAACTAGAACCCCTATCGCGCTCCCTGTTTATGAGCTATCAAATTCCCGCGTTATGTGACGCAATTTTCCTTTTATTCAGCCCTTATAATAGTATACATTAAAGTCTGTGACTAAAATACTTGATGCACTTTGATATATAAATAAATAAATAAATAAAATACACCCAACAGTCACACACATAGTCCTGACCCCACACTAGGTTAAACCTGTATCGTGGGTATCAAGAACTACGAGGGACTTGCGGTCCCACAACACCCAGAACCGAGACAAATATTTGTGATCAGACAAACATTTGTCAAGGTGCGGGAATCGAACCCACGGCCTCACGCTTCGCAACCGGCTACTCGCCCGCTGCGCCACGGAGGCTGTCAAAATATGCCATCAAATGATGTCTAACCAGCGCTTGTGTTCATATTGATGTGCCTTAGTCTAGACTCGACGCTAAATTAAACACGGATTGACCTTTTCTCGCTTATGTTTCGTAGAAAATTTATATACGTGTCACGTTGGCGTTTGTCCATCAAATTAGGATGAGCTGTCATTAGTGATACTTGTAATTTCTGTGCATTAATTGTTTTTGTCAAACAGAGAGCGAACCTAACAGCATGTTCACACGAGTCTAATAGCTTTGAACAAGATACTTGAACAAGCAAAAGATTTTTTATAGCATAGGCCGGTAAAGTGGCAAGTGGATGACTTGATGGTAAGTAATCCACCACCCATAAAATCCCACAATACCAGAAGAATCATGGACGTTTTGCCGACCTCAAAGGAAAAGGATAATGGGATTGGTCATCCGGATATCCCCACTCGCCGTACGAAAAGCAGCAGCAAGCCGCTACGTTACGTAGACTTTCTGTGAGACAGTGGTAACAACCCGGTCGAGCTGGCCCATTCATGCGTTTGAAAGAAGTCTATCACTTTGGTAATGATTACAACCGTTCTTGACCAGCATTATCACGTAAAAGTTCTAAGATCAACTGAGTTCCCTCAATTAATAACGTACCCTCTTATATACCTCACCAACCACCTCCACCATGCCTCACAATCCTATATCTACCCACTTGATATAGTTATTCTCCGAAGTACCCTCTATAACATCAATAAACGGTGCTATTACTATTATGAACATGTTCAAGTCGATTGTGATTAAACTGTTGATCAACTGACATTGAATCGTGTGAACTCACAATATATTATGACTATTATATGCTATTGGACTGCCTCGGTGGCGCAGTTGTAATGCGTACGCGTCACGACTGAGGCTGACGCTGAGGTCTCGGGTTCGATCCCCGGGTCGGGTAAAAGTGATATTGGGTTTTTCTATTACGAAATGCTCAGTATCAGCCCGGAGTCTGGAATTTGTGCCCGGTATGGCGATAGGCTCGCCCCCTATCACATCATGGGACGGAGATACGCTCGGCGAAATGTGGGTGTACTGGTTACACCTCTGCCTACCCCTTCGGGAATTACAGGCGTGTGTGCGTATGTATGTATATGCTAATACTAAATATAATACACATTATATTTGATTGAATTTTTTCCTTGTATAATATATGAATTAGTTATATGCTCAAGAATTTATACAATTGTGTTATTTATTCAACTGGTATTCCGGTTTCTAATGTTCTCCTTTACCGTTTTAACGTCAATAGGCATACACTCTTGAGGTCATGGGTTATTGAATTAATTTGGAAACCTGAGTTTTGATTTATAATAATAATAATAATACACCCAACAGTCACACACATAGTCCCGACCCCACACTAGGTTAACCTGTATCGTGGGTATCAAGAACTACGAGGGACTTGTAGTCCCACAACACCCAGACCCGAGACAAATATTTGTGAATCAGACAAACATTTGTCTAGGTGCGGGAATCGAACCCACGGCCTCACGCTTCGCAACCGGCTACTCGCCTGCTGCGCCACGGAGGCTGTCACTACTTTGAAACTACTTTTGAAAATACCTTTTAACTTGTACAACTTGTATTTGGTTCACGTTTTTCGACTTTAGGCACGCATATCTCACAAACTAATCACATATTAGGATAGCCTCCGTGGCGCGGTGAGCGAGTACAAAGCTAGAGGCCGTGGGTTCGACTCCCGCACCGATACAAATATTTGTTTCGGGTCTTGGGATTGTGGGACCGCAAGTCCCTCGTAGTTCGTGATACCCACGATACAGGTTAACCTAGTGTGTGATCAGGACTATGTGTGTGACTGTTGGGTGTATTTATTTATTTTATTTATTATAAAAAAGTCATTATGCAACCTCCTCCTCCTTGCGTCGATTCCCCAATGCTGGGGGTCGTGATCCATCAAGGAACCAACTTCTTGCGTACGATGTTGTGCCACTTGCTCCTGCTTTCAGCGATATGAACCGCTTTGGCGACATCCATGTTGTGTGGTGCGGATCTGAGCAGTCCAGCGCATTTGATTCCTTCCTCTCGACCTCTTGCCCTCCATTTTCCCAGTGACGATCAGTTTTATTACCACCGGGCCTGCGGGCGATGTGTCCGAAGAACTCAATCATTCGCAGGCATATGTCGGAAAGCCGCGTCATCTTGTCACGTTTGAGATCCTCGAGGACCGATTGGTTGGTTCTAAGCGCCGCCCAGGGAAACCGAAGCATCTTTCTCCAGCACCACATTTCGAAAGCATCTATGCGTTGGCGGTCTCTAGCTTTCAGTGTCCACGTTTCCGCCCCGTAAGCAACCTCCATTATCAAATATAATCCTTCAATTACATGTATGGAGAGCCACCCTAAAAATCCGTTGCGTTTTTGCCTTTGACTATGGAACCCTAAAAATCTGTACATGGTTGTTGACACTTGTCTAAGAATCTCTAAATACTTGAGCTCTTTGCTAAGTGTAGATTTCTGCATACGTCATTGGTACTTTTTTTACACTGTGCCTAACACAACCTAATCTACAGAGAGCACGTATCTAAAACGTCTCAGGTTCAAATCAAACATTTAAAGACAGGTGTATTGGTAGAGTATCGTGGTTTATTAACAGGAGTCGATGTCCCCCCGACATTGACTAGCCTTGCGCTATATCGAGTGGCGTCAGGCGTCAACTCGCAATTACCAATCTTGTACCGACACGCGTACATTGCACACCACTCAGCCATATATTGTTAATACGGTTCGACACAACACACAGCTAATGGCTTATTCATTTATTTAGCTATTTAACCGACTTCAAAAAAGGAGGAGGTTGTCGATTTGGCGCGTATTTTTTATTTTGCGTATGTATGATGTATCTGCTTCGATTTCTCCGCCAATTGTGAATCCAATTTAAATATAGTTAATTTGCAATGTGGTCCCATATGAATTTGGTAGAGATTTGATGACGGAGTACGGAGTAAAAAAAAACTCCTCTAAGGAATGCAGCATACTCGTCGCGATTGTGTTTAATGTATTGAAATTGATATGCCACCTGTAGCCGCTACCTACCTGTAACCTATCACTAATGTTTTTAGGCCAAAATTGAAAACAGACATCAAAAATAACATTGAAAAATCCAAAATAAAAACTTCTGGTTGTCGTTTTGGATTCGGTGCAATTTCAATTGACCGACAGCTCCAACGAGACCTCTAGAAATTGATAGTTTTTACTTTTTAACCGACTTTAAGTTTTGTTTAAGCTCATTAACCCTACCTACTTAATGTGTTGTCTTACAGATACAAACAATCAGCTGTACATAACCTAAAAAATCAACTGCAAAATCGAATATAAATTTGATATTCATTTCTTACAATAATGATTACCCTAAATATTTTATAGCTCAGGCATATTATGGTCTAGTTTATTCTTTAATAACTTAATTTTTTACTAAAACCAATCATCTATTTCGCAAAACCATGACGCGGGACATACCTCCTTTGACATTACACCATCTTTATAGTTTCTGAGAAATGGCTACACAAATAGACAGTCATAAGCCAGATCGTTTCCTTGTCGCACAAAATTAGTCGATAGTGGTTGACGATGTCGGTACAAGTGCGTCCCGGTGTCCGGCTGTCCCGCGCCATTAATCATAAAGCCTATAGGCTCTAGTTCCACCGCGACACGGGACCAAACGGCCCGCCGCCGCGCCGCAGCCACGCTCGTGTCGTCTGAATAATTGAAGATCGCCGACGCGTGTCGCACGCTGTCGCCCCGCAACCGCCCCGCAAACGCACCGCCGTCCGATGACTCCTTATCTAAAATGCAAGAACACCGACATTGGAATCACATTTTGTTGACATGATTAGAAATGGAAAAGTGAGGTGAGGGAGATATCCGGAGGCCCAAATCCCCTCCTTATCCTCATTCCATTCCCTTATAGTCATCAACTCATCCATGATTATTCTGGTATTGTGGATGCCCATGGACGGTGGAGATCATTAACCACCAGATCCACTTGCTCGTTAGACCGTTTCTGTTATAAAATGAACTCCGTGAACTATCAAATCACCATATTTCTGATATCAATATCTCAATTAAAAGAGTCGAAATTGACGCAGCAGCGCGTCTCACACACCAATTAAACGTTTGCAATACGTTCCGGAATGAGAGTAATCTCCCATCGAGGGACAAATTTGCGAGATCGTGGCCATAAATCAATGTTGATTTAGCGTCACATCAAAAGGGTACATAAACTGAAGGAACGTTCCCGATTCGAGAAGTTTACGAGTCGGTACTGAGAACCAGCCGCGGCTCTGCGCTCTTATAAATCAATTTAATATGTGCCGTAGAGACAATTGGCGCGAACATATACTAATGGATGCTAATAAGCAATATAATGTCAATACAAAAATTTTAATTACTAAAACTGGCGTCGGAAATTAACATTTTTTTTACATAAACGACAGTGGAGTAAAGATGACTAAAATTCGGTGCCGTGGCCGGTCCTGATGCAAATGAAATTACACCTACTTAAAAAAGACCGCGACTCTACTATTCCTGTCATTTGTGACTTCTAAGTGTTAATTTTTCAAGTCGCTTTATATATTTTAGTTAATCTAATTTTATTTTTCAATAACAATCCGTTCAATCCAATCCGAATTGCGTTAAGTTAGTTGTTATCCATTAAGGATCATATTTTTTTTATTCTCACTTCGACATCAGATCATAATAAAAAAAATATGAAAACCTCAATGAAACAACATACATGAAATACGCCTCTAATTGCGAAGCTCCTCTTTTTTTAAATTTCAGCGAGAAATATAAACAATTTTATTTTAAGGAAAAAATCGAACAATCTCAAAAAGTCTTGGAGGATAGCACTCTATTGCTTAAAACCATCCAAACATGATGTACGTATCATAATTGTGTCTAATGTTGTTAGTAATTAGGTTGTTTTTCCATTGCGTGAGTTATGCGAGATAGGTTAAATGTAAAAGTTGACACGGTGCATGAATCAAAGAGATCGTTCGTTAGGGTTGACGATATACCTTGATGACTTCTAATATTAATAATTATAGTTTGTTACTGTAATTTATCTGCTGTTACTGTACATATTGCATATCTGTCGTGTAGGCTTTGAAATGTGTCCTTTGTATGAAATCTTCGAATTGAAAAAATACGCCAGATATTTTTTTAGGTCCTTCGTATGCAAGAGGTGGTTTAGCTAGGTATCACTTTGTCTATTTCTGCCGCCAAGCAGCAGGAAATTGAAGCTCTTTGAAGGACATTGAAGCCAGTGAATGCCATCTTACGTTTCCGGGTGTAGAGGACAGTCCAGTGTCATGCAGTACTTCATAATTGGAAGTTCTGATTGTTATTACTTTTGTTTATAGGTAAACTTGAGGCTTACCATCAGGCGTGCGACCTGCTCATCTCGGCATTAACGCCAAAAAATATATTATGATAATGATATGTGAAACGCTCATTGAGCTACAATCAATGGCTAAAGGCATATGTGATGTGGATTACATCAATTGGATCTGCCTTTCCGGATACAGGAATGCAAAATATAGTGCAATTATTCCGAATGATGGTCCAATCCACACTGAAATACACCGTACACAGACTTGTTTGTATGTCTGATTGCATATTCAATTCTAAAATTATCACTTGCATGTAGCATGCAGCCCTACGCATAGTAAACGTCGCGCTGCAGTTATTAACGTATTTACAATACAAAGGCGTGTAATTGTTCGCAGTCGTTTATAGTTCAAGTTGTGTCGCGACATGCGCTGGTGTGTCGCAATGCAATGTCGCGGTGTCGCTGAATCCTCCCTTGACCCCCACGTGTTTTTATGCATGTAAACGATGCCAACCCTAATCTCTTTAACAGCTGATCCGCTGATTTTTTTATGACATCACTGCTTTTCATTTTAGTTCTTGTTTAATGTTTTTTCTTATTCTTTATTATTATAAACGTGAAAGTTTGCATGTTTGTTAGTCAATCACGCCAAAAGGTGAACGGTTTTGGATGACATTACACAGGTAGACCATGACCAGGATTAGGACATAGGCTACTTTTTATCCTGGAAAAAGCCAGTCACACGGTCGGACCCGCGACAAAAGCTGGTATTTTATAAAAAACATTTTCATTATAAATACCTGAAAAACGTACGCTGTTTGCATAGTTATTTGACAGCCCCCATGGCGCAGCGGGCGAGTAGCCGGCTGTGAAACGGGAGGCCGGGGGTTCGATCCCCGCACCGAGACAAATGTTTGAGTGATCCAAAAATATTTGTTTCGAGTCTGGGTGTTGTGAGACCGAAAGTCTTTCGTAGTTCCTGATACTCACGACACAAGACTCGTATCTTACTGTGGGGTCAGGGCTATGTGCGTGTCTGTTGGGTGTATTTATTTATTTAGTTATGTAATAATTTTATTTGTGCTTTGAATCGCGACTGTAAATGCTTTTTCGGTGGTATTAATCTAGGTTCTTCATATGAGGGAGGCAGTCCGGGTTGGTACCACCACCTTGTAAATTCCTGCCACCAACCAGTGTTTAGCACTACTATGTTCCGCTTTGAACGACATTAAAGCCAGTGAAATTACTGGTTAATATGAGACTTAACATATTTATCGGGGTGATGAGCGCAGTCCAATGCTATGCAGTGCTTTGTAATTCAAGGTTCTATATGGTGTTGTTTTTGTTTATGGTTAGGCATATCGTTTATCATCAGGCGAGCGACCTGCCTGTTTCAAGTTTTTTTTTTTTTTATGGCATAGGCCGGCAAACGAGCAAGTGGGTCACCTGATGGTAAGTGATCTCCACCGCCCATGTACGCCCACAATACCAAAAGAATCATGGGTGCGTTGCCAACCTTAAAGGAAAGGGATAATTAAGGAATTGGGAAGGGGAGGGGGTTTGGGCCTCCAGATATCTCACTCACCGTACGAAACGAAGCAGCAAGCTGCTACTTTACGCCGGTTTTCTGTGAGACCGTGGTAATGACCCGGACGAGCCGGCCCATACATGCTATACACAAAAGTGTCTACAGCGTGGCTCTACCACTCAAAAAATTCAGGCTATTAATAATAAAGTGCAGACAACAACTTCCATAAACTGCGCTTTTCTAAGTTCAAACCCTAGGTCGATTGAATTTTCGCGATATATTTTTTGATTCCAATCATGAACTCCAGATAGATGTGTTTGAATTAACATGTGACCTAACTTAATATAAACCACTTTCTTAAATATCATTATCAGGTATGTTACAAACAGCTAAACTATTTGTGAGTTAAGACTTATAAACACTAATAATATGGTTTAAAAAACAACTATTCCTTCAAAGCCGATGAAACAAAGCCGAAGTTTTTTCAAACAGACAACTATCGGAATTTTTACTTTGATGTAATTGTCAATAATGAATCTCGTCTATTACAATGTAATGAAGAGATTGGGAGGAAACAACAATGATAGTTAAATTTCAATGGTTATGTCAAACGGCACACAATGGGCGGGACGTGAGATGCGATAGCCAGTTCATTATCGGATCATCTTCGGCAACACTTGAGTTGTCGGCAGTCGGTACGCACTGGATGTTAAAAAGTGGCGGTTTTTTAAACGCCGCTGGGGTCAGGAGTTAAAGCTTATAAAATGGAAAATTGCAGTTATTTTATGGGAATATATTGAGAAAAAAGCAGTGATAGCTCAGCGGGGAGTGGTATGGACTGTCGAGACGAAAGTCGCAGGTTCGAAACCAGCCTCAAGTGCATACACCTTTGACTTTTATAAGTTATGTGTGTATTAATTGTTAATTATTACTTGCTTTAACGGTGAAGGAAACATCGTGAGGAAACCTGCATACCTAAGAAGTTCTTCATAAGAATTTCGAAGGTATGTGAAGTCTGCCAACCCGCATTAGGCCAGCGTGGTGGACTAAGGCCCAACCCCTCTCATTCAGTAGAGGAGGCCCGTGCCCAGCAGTGGGACGAGTATAATACAGGGCTAGTATTATTATTATTATTATTTTGAGAACATAAATATGCTTTACATAACGGAGAAACATTAGTGTTTCAAATAAAAAAGTTTAAGGCACAGTGTTTGTTAAATTTGCTAAATCAGTAGCTGTTTATTGTTATAAATACCAGTAATATAGCCATAGACCCTAGACTCCAGTGTGATATCTTATTATTCTTGCATATAACTTTACAGGTTTTGTCTAAGCGCTGTATAATTATACATGAAAAATATTTATAGAACGTTATATGCATATGTCACTCATATAGACGTTACAAGACCATCGTTATTGTAAAATTACAAACCTATAGAACAAGCGGGTAAAAAAACGTAGCGTTTGTACACCAAGTTCGAGACAAAACTAGGAATGAATCTGCCGGTAATGAGTTTCCTTGCGTTTTCGCATCCAGATCGGACAAAAGAGAGGACAATGGGTTCGAATCTGCGTATCCGCGGACGCTTACCCGCTTTGTCCTCGTCAAAAGAGCTTGAATCAACAATGGCGGGGTCAAATCAATTCCATGATAGGTATCCGATGTATATTAAAATTCTGATTGATTTTGTATTTGCCATTATTCTATTTTGTTTGTTACCTTGGGTATTTTTTACAAATAAATACAAATTTGGTTAGAAGGGGAATGCGTAATATGCAACCGATGTTTTTATTATCATTTATTTATGTGTTTGAAACACCATTAGGTAATGAATAAAGTTTTTAATTCGCGAGATCTTTATAATACAAGGGAGGATGTGAAACGTAAGTGGTTGGTGGTGGGCAACGTGGCGGGACCCTAAAGGAGCAAATGATTAAATTCCAATTTCCAGTAACACCTCTCCACCATCCTTTAATCGCTCATATGGGGTTTGCTCCCTTATCGCTTTTTGTAGTACCTAACTATTTTGGAGAGCCTCAGTACCTGAGTTGGCGAGTCCTGCCTATTTTATACATGTCTTAGCATAGTTCAGGCAGATGCTATAGTCCTTCCCAGAGACCCTGTTATTCAATCCGCCGACACCTCACTTCAATAAACACCAGTGCCTATATATAAATTGAGCCCATCTCTATAAGAGTCTTACACCAACCGGGGATTGTCCTTAGGTATACTTCTATAGTGTACCCAAAGACACCCGTAACAGGGAAAGCCGTCGTCGAGTAGTGTCACGTGGTGTGAGTACGTATATATGTAAAAATTAGATGTTGCCCGTGGCTCCGCCCGCGTAAATGTCATTTTCCGGAATAAAAAAATTATCTAAGTAGCCTAAGTTACTCCTTAATACATCAGCTATCTGCCAGTGAAAGTCCCGTCAAAATCGGTCCAGCAGTTCCAGAGATTAGCCGGAACAAACAGACAGACATAAGTTGGTAAAAAATGATATTTTGGTATATATAATGTGCCGTATATACATTCATATGCATGTAGTAAAAAGCGATTATTTCAATATTACAAACAGACACTTAAATTTTATTTATTCGTGTATATAAAATAACAATAGCCTTTATTATTGATTAATATAATTACTTATAACTATTAATGTTCCCAATACTTACCCAAATTTTTTTTATAGAATAGGCCGGCAAGTGGGTCACCTGATAGTAAGTGATCGCCACCGCCCATGTACGCCCACTAAAAGAATTATGGGTGCGTTGCAAAGGAAAGGTATAATTAAGGGATTGGGAAAGGGAGATTTGGGCCTCCGGATATCTTACTCACCGTATGAAATGCAGCATTGCTCCCACTTAAGCCGGTTTTCTGTAAGACAGTGGTAACGACCCGGACGAGCTGGCCCATTTATGCTGTAGACAAAACTGTCAAACAGATAAATTCCATGCAGTGCTTTATAATTCCAGGTTCTGTGTGGTTTTATTTCTATTTATGGGCAAACTTGGCGCTTACCATCAGGCGAGCGACCTGCTTGTTTAAACAAGCTAACACTAGACTAATGAGGTGATACACATGTAACCGGAGTACGTCGGACAGTCCCGCGATGGTCCCGGGAGCGAGTCCGGGATTACAAACAATGGATTACAGTGGGCCGTGTCGTGTTATGTCATATAGTTTATTAGTAGTTTGTGTGAGCAGGCGATGTGGGGCGAGCTATAAAAGGTGGCGGTGACGAGGCCTTTCCAATGTTACGTTATATGTCTCACAAAACAGGTTTGTTATGATACAGTATCTTTTGAAACCCGGAGTTCGATTCCTCAGTAGTTTTTTTTTGTTTTTTTCTTTATATATCCTGCTTCTTAGTAATCTGTTTATACCAAACAATAATCTAATCTGTTGTCAGATGATAATCATCAGAGAAATGTTAGTCCTAGAGAGGTCGATCCAATGATGCCTCACTCAGTCGTTTTCTGTGAATCTCTCCACTAGGTCAGGTATACTATTTCTTTTTAATCTAGAGAATCGAAGGCTGCCATAGCCCTGCAATTGTGCCGCCAATTCATTTTTATGTTGTTCCAGTCTGATTTTGTATGTTGCATTGTATGTTGCTATTTCTTGTTTAACTGTTCGTAGGTTGAGGTCAAGGTTCACATATTTATTGCTAATATGTATTGGTATCTCCTCAGTAGTGAATATATTTGTGTCCGTTTTTCAAATAGTAAAGCGATAATTCCAGTTAAAGGCGACAAAAAGGTGGGCTGTTAGCAAAGTTTTTTGTGACATGTAACAAAAAAAAATATGCCACGTCTACAATATCCCTCACAGTATTATAATACCTTTTGAATTTAATATCATCATAATTAAAACAAAAGAAAATAATCAGTTTGCTACTTGGGTTAGTATTAGTACGAAATTGTTCTTTTATCGAACATATTAAAATGATTCAGGACTTTTTTTTAATTATTTCTAAGTTTTTTATAATTTAGACCAGTAAACAAGCAAGGGTGTCACCTGATGCGTGCCATTGTCGATCCTGACTTACAGGAGTTGCAGTGTGTAGGCGGAAACCATGGTATAGTCTCGTATGTCTCCGTCTAATACGTCAAACGAGTGCTTATTGTGCCTTCCGCAGAATCGTAGCCCAGCGGAGTTAGAATATGGTGTAAAAACACGACACGAACCATCGTGCTGTTTGATTGTTATTAGTCGAGATACCAACGTGTGACGTTATCCTACTAATATTATAAATGTGAATGTAAGTTTGTTTGTTACGCTTTCACGCGAAAACTACTTAACCGATCATCTTGAAACTTAGTACACATATTCTTAGAGGTATAAGAAGTAACATAGGATACTTTTTTAGAAAAAAAAAATCTATTTGTTAGTTACGCTTTCACACCTAAATCACTGAACCGATTTTGATGTAGAGATAGATGGGACCCTGGCGACGGTTATAGGCTACGTTTTATTTTCACGCGGGCGGAGCCGCGGGCTACGGCTAGTACGATATAAAGCTGTGACGACACGATGGAACGTTTCGTGGTGGAATTTTTGCATTCTAAAGAGGTTATTACGATCTGGCACATACATTTGCCACCGACGTACTCCTGTGGTTTACTCAAAACAATCTTGCCATCAAATAGAACTAAGTAAAGTTATAAAAAAAAAAACATTTAAAAGAGCTATTCAATATTATGTAAAAATACGACGTGACGCTAGCTTGCACTCCTTGTACCACACCAGTATCGCTGTCCACCGACGCAGTGCATTCATGCCCGGCCCATCCACCAATATTAAGTCACAACATGTGTGTAAACGTCTTTATCCAAGTGCGACGACCGGCCCATCCGAGTGGGCGTATTATGGACCGTTCCCACTATGTTCTATATGTCGCGTCATAATTTCATTCAATATGGAATCTTAAATGACCCCTTGATGTGGGTGGCAACGTTGCATGATGTTTTATTTTGATAAAGTGACGTAATGTCACTCATGGATTTTTATTTGATTCATTTTTTTCCAGAAACTTCTATCCGCTGCAATTCAAAATGTTATAATTTATACGCGAGGTCCTTCTAGGTCAATGGTACAAACCAGTAAAAACGTTTATTTTAATCACATTAAATGTAGTCATAAAATCCATGTCATCATTCATATGTCAAAAGGTAATAAAAATATACATTTTTATGATAATCAAGAAGTAAATAAAGCGAACAAAGTCGCAATCGAAACCATACTCATCAACATATTAAATAGATCGTAAACTTACAAACATATAATGTTATTCATTGACTTTACGATATATTTTATAGCGTACAATATTTTCCGAAGCCTACTGTTTAGTATTTTTTTATGTATTTATTAATACATTTGGATCCCGCAGTGACATGTTGTACATACTACAGTCAAAGGTGATTTCTAGTTGTACTTCGTTTCATATTTTTATGACGTACATTAATATTTGAAATGATTACAGCCAGGAAATTGAGTTTGTATGATTATTCAAGATTTTACTTGTGTGACAAATTTTATTCATTGAATGTGTCGCTATTAATTCTGTCATTACTGGCAGTCTTTAGTATTTTAAAAGTGATACTGATTTCTTTTTTTTTCTTTTCGCCTATATTATTATGTGGTGACCTTTGTTCTACACATAAATAGTGTTCTTTATGATGACCTTGCGCTTTTTGATTTGACGCAAATGTTGAGGATGATAGAAATAAATGTATATTTAATAAGATAATGTGGTAGATGGTTTTAATGGCACTCACAAATTGCTTATGGCCTGATAAAAAGGTTTTTAAGAAAGACTTTTTGAAGAGTGTAATGATAATATCAAAAATTTAAGAATAGATTTACTGATTGCGAAATTACAGATGACGTTAAACAATTAAAATATATGTTGATGATGGTCACTGATCAGATTTTTGCTGATGGTTTTTAAAATAAAATAAAACCGAAAAAACAGCAAACTCAGCATGCTACCTGGTCATTTTTATTTTTAATTGTGAAGTCCTAAATTGTTTTTTTATCATTAAATATCCTGTCCAGCCGTCTGCATCATTCGCAGGTGGATGTTTTGCGTTGTATTGCAAATTGTAATACCTATTACTTATATAAAAAACTACCAATAAATATCCTGCCAAGTTGTGGGTCATCCGGTGGCAGTTTGTGTGGGCGAGAGGCTCGGTGGTCCCACCACATTTACATCACAACGCACGCGATCCGCGTGTAACCAAAATGATACAATTGCGCTTTTATGTACCCCCAGTGTACCTGGGTGTTAATTGCCATTGCCTGCCGCGTGGTTCAGTTCTTAGCCTATATGTAGAAATGTAATGAATAAAAACGAAAATAGTATGACGTGATAAGATCATAATTTCTTTTCATTCCATACTTTACGCATTCTACTAGTTTAGATTTTAATGTATAAGGCCTCTTACAGATGAAGTTATTTGTCTTTGAGAAACCTTAATCACCTCGTTGTTCTAATCAGGTCTAGCGGCAGCGTATTTAGGCTGAGAAACCGTGGGGTCCTGGGATCAAATCCCACGTCTGGCAATCATAATTTATGTTTTCGATTTGAAAAACCACACATGAGTTTGCTCGGATTGGAAGTTGGGCCCGATATAGCGATATACTCGCCACCTATCACATCATAGTACGCAAATAATGTGGGCGAACCGTGGATGTGGTGGTTGCACCTCTACTTACCCCTTCAGGGTTACAGGCGTGAGCTTATGTATGTAAATGGTAGAATCGAGGCGTTAGAAGATAGAACACTGGTATTATATCAGTCTATGCTGAATTAACGTGGTTCGGTGGAGGGACCAATGGAAGTAACCATAATTAAATATATTTTAAGAAAGCAAGTCTTCAAGAAGTACATACATACGCACTCACGCCTGTAATCCTCGAAGGGGTAGGCAGAGGTGTAACCACCACCCACATTTCGCCAAGCGTATCTCCGTCCCATGATGTGATAGGGGGCAAACCTATCGCCATACCGGACACAAATTCCAGACTCTGAGTTGGTACTCAGCTTTTTCGTAATAGAAAACCCAATATCACCTTAACCAGACCCGGTGATTGAACCCGAGACCTCAGCGTCAGCCTCAGTCGTAACGCACACGCATTACAACTGCGCCACCAAGGCAGGCAGACCAATGGAAGTATATATTTTAAGAAAGCAAGTCTTCAAGAAGTACTATTACTAATAAATAGAAATAAAACCACATATCTGGAAGACAAAGTCGCAATTAAAACAAAATAAAACAAGCAACGCTACCAGCGTAATACGATTGCAAATCAATCTTTTATCACCGATCTTACATGCGCAACCTTTAACGCAAATAGATAGACTAATACCATTCAGTGGTATCTGCAGATAAAACCGCACTATATATTTTCATTCAGACGGTTCGTTAAAGTGGCCGCTAATTCAGTATCTCGGCCGATTATAATTAAGGCGTCGGACCTCACACGGGCTTAATTAACGATTGGTAAAAAAAAAACTCATCGCAACGGTGGCGTCGATATCGGGTTGATATGCGCGCGCGCCTAATGAAGCTATGCAAATTGAGTACTCCCACGCATCGCTTGTCGCTTTTGATTTGCGCCAACCGCTACTGAATTGATTGATTTTGATTGGTTGGTTTGCTGGTCGTGAACTGTAAGTTCTAGGTGTTCTAGTTTAGGTTTTTGTGTACCTTTATGACGGTGATTAGATTCTAAAGAGAGATTACAATAAAAACAGTCATTTCAAGGATTTTGCAAAAAAACTATGTCGGTTTCTTATAATATATGTTTATCTTCTTCCTCCACCTGCCCTAATCCCACTCGCAGTGGAGTCTTTTACGACTGGCCATCTACCTGATGTCCATCCCTCTGAGGAGAAAACACTCAGACTCGAAACATATATTTGTGGATCACACAAACATTTGTGCCTGCCTCGATGGCGCAATTGTAATGCGTACGCGTTACGATTGAGGTCAACTCTGAGGTCTCGGGTTCGATCCCCGGGTCGGGTAAAGTGGTATTGGGTTTTTCTATTACGAAATGCTCAGTATCAGCCCGGAGTCTGGAATTTGTGCCCGGTATGGCGATAGGCTCGCCCCCTATCACATAAGGGACGGAAATACGGTCGGCGAAATGTGGGTGTACTGGTTACACCTCTGCCTACCCCTTCGGGGATTACAGGCGTGAGTGCGAAAAACAAACATGTACATGACAACATTATGTACAAACATTTGTCTCGGTGCGAGAATCGAACCCGTGGCCTCTCGCTTCACAGCCGGCTACTCACCCACTGCTCCACGGAGGCTGTCGATTTCATATATTCTAATATAATATAATATGGTTGTCAATTTAATAGCCTTCTATTAGCATGGACCTCCTTTACTAATGAGATGACTTGGGCCTAAGTCTACGGAAATGTCAGATGTAGAAGGGCGGGATTTGAATCCGTGACTTGTCTTGTCTATCCGTTCCATTCCCCGTTAGGCTATTGCCAATTTTAGTTTTATTTTAAAATTAAAATGATGACAGATTTTGATCTCTTTTTCTCTTAATGTTCTGACCAAACGAAGTAGCAATCTAAAAGATTAAAAAAAATCCTAAATAGCCAAATCACATGAAATGTACGAGGTAATCCCACATGCTCCGTTACACGTCTTTCGGCATAATTAAACGACGAAAAAGTGGCACCGGCGTCGATGTTTTCATTAAAGTTCGACGGTGTTTTTTCGCTGTGGGCGGGATTCCGGGATCCCGGGATTGCGACGCCCGTGCTGTCTTGACGTCTTTATGCGAAGACAACAGCGAAACGCGCGCCGTCGCGTTACGGTGCGATTGCGGGTTATGGTTTAGGAGCTAGAGGGAATGTAACTTGCAGTACCACTTGTATGCGGTAACCATCTGAAAACCAGCGCTGCAACGCTTATCATGCTGTGGCATTTTTAGGCTGACATGGGACTATTTGTGGCCTGATTAATGGGCACCCTTTGCGTACTATACCTGTCAGTATATTGTCGTATTGTTTTTTTGTTGTCATATTTTTATATTAAAATAGTAATTTAGGCAAGCTAAATTATTGTGAGATACCGTAATAATCTCAATTTCTTTTTTTTTCAGGATGATATGTTACTTTATTTGTACATGCGTACAAGCTTATCGTTAATACTACATAATCGTAGAAATAATAATCGAATAACTTGCTGTATCTACATTATACCTAATTATTTTATTAGCTAAAACTTTAACATATTTGTGTCCTCTTACGTGTATTTAGTTATTCATTAACCAATTCTTTGGAAACATATTATTGTTATTTGATGTAAAATGTTCTAATGTGATGGCCACATGAATTTAAAACTAGTTACGTTATTTATCTTAGTTAGGAATATGAATAGAAAAATATCTTATATATGTCTATGACAAAAAATCTTCTAAATATTGGCTGAATCGCGCGGTCTCATGTAACCAATGACATACCTCAGTTCAGGCCACAAAACTTTATATAGTACTAGCCTTTGCTCGCGGCTGCGCCCGCGTGAACGGCCTTTTCCGGGATAAAAGTAGCCTATGTTACTCAGTGATAATGTAGCTTTCTAACGACAAAAGAATTTTTGAAATCGGTCCACTAGTTTTTATTTTATTCCTTACATACAAAAAAACTAATAATATTAGTATAGTACAAAACAGACCTGTCATTGTCGTCGCTCGTCGCGGTCTCCTGTATCTGTCGCGCACTCAAACATGTATCAATATAAATCGCCGATTCCGCAGCTTGCATTTCACCTGAGCTCCTATACAAAGCAAACATCGTCCGCACCGTCCGGATATGAAGATACGGTGCGGAAAAACGACCGCTCACTCCTATCCTCCGGTTCTCTCCTCACGCCGATGAGTTATGTTCTTCTGCGTTTTTTTTTCGTCGCGTCGTTTTTGTCACCTTTTGTGTCGCCCGTCTGTATCGATTCGCGCCCCATATGTTTGTTGGTTTGATTCGGATTACTCTGTGCGTGTTGTTTGGTGAGAATTATGAAGATATGGCTAAAGTTTTTTTTGAACTTAGCGAGGTAACTGAAGTTATTAATTTATGAATTCAAAAGGCATGCTCAGAGGGTTTAAGACAAAGTTTCGCTTTAGGATAGCTTTAAGATGTAGTAAATTGCTTGGAAAATTTGTAGGTCTGAGTAATACGTAGTAATTAGATACATATCTAGAAAATACATGTTTTTATGACGATTTTTTTTAAATGATTATTATTTATTCTATCCTATTCTTTCCACGTACCCTTATCCCACTGGCAGTGGGGTCGGCGCAACATGCTTTTCTTAACACATGTTACAGAAAGATTTGGCTTGTAGTCATTGCGACCGGCCGCCTGCCTGACGTCAACCCCTCTGGGGAGAAAACACCCAGACACGAAACAAATATTTATGGATCGCACAAACATTTTATCTCGGTGCGGGAATCGAACCCGCGGCCTGTCGCTTCACAGCCGGCTACTCGCCCACTGCGCCACCGAGGCTGTCTCCTATCCTATCCTACTATTATTATAAATGTGAAAGTTTGGATGTTTGTGAGTTTGATTGATTGTTAGTCAATCATGCCTTAACAGCTAGACGCCTTTGGATAAAATTTGGCAAACAGGTAGACCATGACATGGATTAGGACATACTTTTATCCCGAAAAGGCCGTTCACGCGGGCTGAACCGCGAGCAAAATCTAGTATCAAATATGCATCTAAAAACTCTGATCCATTCATTTAGGCAATGCTACTGACTGACACAAAGCGGTCAAACTTATAACACCCCTCTTTTATTATGGGGTTATAAAACAGTTTAAATCACTATCCTAAAGCTAGTGACATGTATCACGAAGCTGATGTCTACCCTGTCGACGAAAGAAATTGCATTTCAAATAATCTTGGACGACATCGAGTGGCCAGCGTACCTGCCGCGTATCGATATCGACGTACGACAATCGATAGAGATATCGATTGTGCACTCGTCATCGGATATTCGATACCAATCGCCTTAACCCTTGCTCTTGACGGACGCATTCGAGATATTTTAGATTAGACGTTTTCTATCTTGTATTTAAAATGTTTGAAAATATCGTCTCCATATTCTATAAGATATTTTCTTGAATTTTTGACTTCTGATTTTGATGCAAATTGACAACGTTTTGACATTTGCCGCCAAAATGTATTCTTAACAAATGGCTCTACAACCTATGGTTAGCTCAGTACTATTTCCTATGCTGAGAAGAGTTTTAGGGTTCCGTACCCAAAATACACCAATGAAATCCCATTACAGTGTTTACACCGTGCCTGTCCTATCTTTAAAAGGCTCTATCTTCTAAACCACAATAGATAGACAGAAAATTTTACATAATATTTTTTTTGTTATTGTTAAACTGCTTCGGTGGCGCAGTTTTAATGTGTTCTGCTAAAAAAAGCAACACCAACCCGTATTAATCCAGCATGTGGACTGGTCTACTCAGATTGCTTATTTTTAATTATTAATAATTGTATTGTAACAATTAATTAATTGTCTTCTTTGACCAATTGGTCTGCTTTGATTCGGATTATTGTTAGATCCCCTGAATGGGCACCTGTATCAATCCCAAATTGACACTGTTTTTCTTTGAACGTATTAGTAAATTATTTAAGTTTTGTAATAACAAATACAAATTCATAAAAAAATTACAAACATTCAAAAGACCTACGGCTGAGTTTCTTGGTGCTTCTTCTCAGACCAGTGGGCATTTGCGAAGCACCGGTAGATTCCAAACTTGACTTGTAAAAGTGCCTTTGGCGGTCGAATTACTGAATAAATGATTTGATTTGATTTGACATGATTGATGAGCGAAAGGAACCCTTCTTATTAGAACGGGTGCACAGCAGTGGGACACTTTAATACAGGGCTGATATTAACTTTCGACTCAACTGCCCTTTTATATTATCTGACTTCATCTATGTGTAATTTGGCCAAACACAAACAAGTTTGACCACACTATACACGAGCAGTAAAACGGACCGGTGGCCGGTGGGTAAGGGCAAACGCCATCTAAATCCGCCACCTCATGTCCAACGGACGCGGACGGCTGTAAATTTTTTACTGTCGTTTAATTTCATTGCAGGGTTGTCATTTAAAAATCATATGCTATCAATTCGCGGGAATTCGTTTGACGTATCTTTGATCGGAACTCCGTTGCAAAATAATTTCAAATAAAAATAATTAAATTCTTCAGATAATAATTCAGTATTATTATCAGGACGAGTATAAATTTCGAATTCGTTATAATCAGTCTAAAGCCCAAATTAAAACCTATGATTAATTACATATTATTATTGGACTGCCAGTTAATTTTCTTAGTCCACATTACATTCATTTTAAGGTCCCAATTTGGAACTATTTGCTTTGTAGTTACTTTGGGGTTGGTGTAGAAAATATTAGCATTAAATATTGTTTCGGTTTTTTCGAAATAACATACGCTGGTAACCCTAGTAACACCGGGCCCATCAGGCTTCGTCACCGGCAACATTACTCGCTGAGTTATGATTGAGCCGCGACTCCGCTCGCATTACCGTATTTTGTGACGATAAAAATCTCGAATACACACTATTGCAATATTTATACTGATCCGTTTATGTGTTGTGGGTGGAATTTATGTTGTATGTTGTTATTCGGAATTGAATTTTGTATTTTCAATAGTATTTTTTTACTATTTATACATATACGTCTACTTTGCTGTTATAAATTAAAAAGGTCCTTCAACGGGATAGTGAACTCCGTACACACATATATTTTTTTTATGTCATAAGGTGGCAAACGAGCAAATGGGTCATCTGATGGTAAGTGATCTCCACCGCCCATGTAGGTCAAAAGAATACCAAAAGAATTAAGGGCGCGTTGCCGACCTTAAAGGAAAGAGATACTTAAGGGATTGGGAAGGGGAGAGGGATTTGGGCCTCCGGATTACTCACTCACCTTACGAAACGCAGCAGCAAACTGCTACTTACTATATATGCTATATATGTCTATACTATATAAAAGAAAGTTTTTGCATTATGTTTAGACCATAGTTCATATCAGCTGGTGTAGTCACTTTTTCGTGCCCGGAAAAAAATAGGATATCAGCCTGTTGCTATAAAAATATCTACGATTAATTAATTAGTTGATTGCCTTTTATTAATATAGTTATTTATATTAATATTATCATTTCACGATCGTTCTCTCTCAATTAATTGACATTAATACCAGTTATAATACCATAAAAATAAACGCAACAAACCGTCATTAATAGTAGACACAAGACAAGTTTTAACTTTCCATCAGCAAATCAACGGATTATCATTTTATGTCAACATTTAATATCATCGGATTATTGGTATATAAAATGAGACGCACCTGTACGCATTAACTTTTAATGTATCGGTTAAGTGTATGATAGCAGATACAATACCGCTATTAAAGTTATGCGCTTCGGCAATCTTCGTTTAGTTCGAAATCGCCTCGTTGGGCTAGTGGTAGCGCAGTTACGCTGAGAAACCGTGATGTGTTGGATTAAAATCCTAGGACGGCCAATCATAATATATGTTTGAGTTTTCGATTCGAAAAATCACACATAAGTTGTCTGCGATAGGCTCACCCCCTATCATATCATGGGACGGAAATAAGCTCGGCGAAACGTGGGTTCAGCACTAGTTGCACGTCTTTCAACCTCTTTGGGGATATAGGCGTCAGATTACGTCAAAGATATCTATTAGGGAAAGATATGAATGTGGAAGTTTGGATGTTTAAAAGTTTGTGAATTTGATTAACGGCTAAATGGTGTTGGATGAAATTTAGCACATAGATAGACCATGACTTGTATAAGGCTCCTTTTAATCCTGGAAAAGGTCGTTTGACACGGGCGGGTCTGAGAGCAAAAGTGTAGTATGACATAAACACGCATCAGTAATGCACCACAGTTGAACTTACGATCCCACACTAGAATCAATCTCAATATTCGCGTACTATCATCAACACTTGAGTCTAATCTCGTCTGATTGATTTACAACGAATACAAAAAGAAAAAGTGTGCAAGTTGAGTGCCCTTACGCTGTCGGCGATGGTTGCGAACAATTGAGATTCATGTGTCATGTCATCGCTCGGTGTTCATTCAGTCCTCAGTATCCATCCGTCTGGGTTTCCCCGGATTTGTCTTTTGTTAAATCTGAGGCAGCTTTTTGAAAATGTCCGTTTAAATCCGGACATTTTGAGGCCAATTTTGTAATGATCTCCATATCGTTTTTCACCATTTCAGTAGCCTCTCTTCGCTTTGATTAAGGCCTTTGGCCCAGCTTGGTCTGAGTTAGTGAATTATCATTATAAGGTTTTCTTACCCACCGACGAAAAAGAAAGGTGTAAGTTGGAAATCTTTGTGTATGGCATCAGGTGGCCCAATTTCAATGTGTTAAATCGAAATTTTCAGCCGTTTGGAATAACATATTTTTCTAATTGATGTTTTTAACGGTTAGATTATTTTTGTTTTTTACAAACATCCCACTGCAGAATAAAACCTCCATTCCTTTTTAGGGAATAATCAATCCTGTAGCTTTATACCGGTTGGTGTATTTTTCAGTATAAAATGTTTAATCCTTGGAAAAAAGCATCCAACTCGGTCCATTTGTTTAGCCAGTACGATGTCTCAGATAGTGGGCAAACTCAACACCCCTATTTTTAGGGGTTAAAAACATACCCAATGTCCGGCTATCTTGACAATTTTGTCCGTCAGCAATTCAAGTGATGGTACACCGACTGAACTGATTCATGCAACCGTTAATAACGTACGCACGCTTCGCCTGTTTATCACACTTGTATTGATGGGCTTTTTGACTCCGATAGATTGATGCCTCAGCCGGTCCGCGAGCACTGACGGGTTTATGCTGATGTAACTGATGGAATGGACTGATGTGTTCATGTGGATGCTGATTTGCTGGATGTATGCTGCACTCGTTTGCCATAGACGAAAATGTCTACAGCTTGACTTTACCACTTTAATTAATTATTCGTGATAACTTATATAATACATCATGCTGGCCACATGCGAGTTGGTGTTTAAATTAATTTTACAGACTAGATTGAGTTATGGATGGCAGCTTAGAATTTTGCTATGGAGCCAAATGATGATATTATTATAATATCGTTTAATTGCCATGATTTTAAAGATATATTACGTGCATCCACCTAAAGAATTTAATAACGTTGGTGTTTAATTCAGTGATTCAATCGGGATCCAACATTTTTTTAATTATTCTATTTTGATGTTGATAGATAATATATGGAGAGATAAAATATTACAAAGTATATAACATTTCAGAGTAGAACCCTCAACAAGTCGATCAAGTTAGGTTAAATCAATAACAGAATTGATAAGATTAATAACAATCCAAAGCATGTCGACCTCGATGTATTAACGCAAAAAATAGCTACAAAATATATCGAAAATCACGAAACATCTTATTTTAACACTTCCTCAAGACAATAATCACTTATCACTGTCTAGAAGCTAAAAATCCAAGTGAATGACTCATTTATTTCGAGAAATATCGCGTTAACCTTTATGATAGAAAAACATTGTCACAAATTGATCAACGTCGAGTGGATCTTGTCCCGCGTGATTCAGCCTTTCATAAATAACATATAACAGTGGTCACGAGTTGCCAAATGCCAGGCTCGACAATTTGTCCGTCCGTCTGTGTGATTTGTGCAGTATAATTGTCGGTAAACGGTGTCGCGCGGCTGGCTCGTATGAACCTTGATCCACGGATTAGCTTCTATATCTGACGAATTCCTTGCATTGTTGTAATTCAGTTAGAACCTAGTACAATACATACATACGCACTCACGCCTGTAATCCCCGAAGGGGTAGGCAGAGGTGTAACTAGTACACCCACATATCGCCGAGCGTATCTCCGTCCCTTATGTGATAGGGGGCGAGCCTATCGCCATACCGGGCACAAATTCCAGACTCCGGGCTGATACTGAGCATTTCGTAATAGAAAAACCCAGTACAACTTTACCCGACCCGGCGATCGAACCGGAGACCTCAGCGTTAGCTTAATCTTAACGCGTACGCATTACAACTGCGCCACCGAGGCAGTCCTCCTAGTACAATGTTTGATATAAAGTGCGATTGTAGCTGTTGAGTTGCGTTTGTTTTGATGGCATGCTGGTCTTCTTGAATCAGGCAATCTATATATTAATACGTGTAGAGAAAACTTCCCTTTTTAAGCAATATGCACATGGAGGACTGTGAGATTTGACATGGTTAAAGTTTATATGGAGAAGAAGTGCAGAAGTTGTTTATATATTCCTAGCTGTGCCTTGCGGTGCCTTCGCAGACATGTTACTGCTCTGCTCCCATGGGCCATAGCGTTATATACGTATAGATTTTCACTGTCTCAGCTGGAACACGACTCGTCTGAATACACCACTATGGCGGGTTTTTCACCATGTGACAGTGGTCGCTACCCAGTCGGGTACAAAAATGATTAGGTACCATCCCACCAGCTAATGTATAAAATAAATAATAATAAATACACCCAACAGTCACATACATAGTCGGGACCCCACACTAGGTAAACCTGTATCGTGGGTATCAGGAACTACGAGGGACTTGGTCCCACAACACCCAGACCCGATACAAATATTTGTGGATCAGACAAACATTTGTCTAGGTGCGGGAATCGAACCCACGGCCTCACGCTTCGCAACAGGCTACTCGCCCACTGCGTCACGGAGGTTGTCTGAATGTTGAACTTATACTATATAATGTAGTTGGTAGATCATCAGTTTAAGATGATGTCTACCATCCTAAGATATTTCACGAAGCTATAATCATCTCATCCCCGCTCATTACCTGCACAATTTATGACAACTTGTCGACCGTGTGAGTGGTTTGCCCATGCGCATGCGCATTTTATGTAGATCCGATGCTTTCAATTTGCTTTAATGGATGCTCATATGCGCCGCGGGGAATCGAATGCTGGGCCGTACTGTAATATGACACTGGGTTTCAGATTGATTTGGTAATCGTTATTTGTTAAATTTGTATGGAAATGTTGATGTTAAAATGCAAATTTTAAATAATACGCCTTTAATGTATCGTCCGACTCATTGGACTATCTTTTATGTTTGTTAATATTATTATATACGCACTCACACCTGTAAGGGGTAGGCAGAGGTGTAACCAGTAAACCCACATTTCGCCGAGCGTATCTCCGTCCCACAATGTGATAGGGGGCGAGCCTATCGCCATACCGGGCACAAATTCCAGACTCCGGGCTGATACTGAGCATTTCGTAATAGAAAAACCTAATACCACTTTACCCGACCCGGGGATCGAACCCGAGACCTCAGCGTTAGCCTCAATCGTAACGCATACGCATTACAACTGCGCCACCGAGACAGAAAAAATATTGAACAAAATATTGTTATAACCTTTAACATTCTGTTAAATTGTATTACTTATATGGAATATGAATATGTGTTTATTCTTTATGTTCCTTAACCTAAATTAATTCTCAATTTATTGCATGTCGTAGTTACCTGTAATTTAAATTGCAATTAGTTTAATATTGTTTTAGCTACTATATATCTACATAATATCATGTGTGATTGTAAATTTTGTTGGTAATCCTTAAATAAATAGAATATAACATAAAATATATCTACATTAAAATGTAATACCACTCATTTTCACACCAAAAATCCACGATGATAACTAGGTTTGCCTCGATGTGCCTGTTTTAAGCTTCAGCAAGGTAGGCAGAGATGTAATTAGAGTACCTATTATTCGCTGGGCTTATGATGTGATGGGAAGAGCGGAAATTCCAATCTCAGACAGCTCTCGTTTGTATTTTGAATCGAAAACACAAACGATTGTTTTACTTTGGGATTGAACCCACTACCTCATCGATTTCACCTTAGCACTGCCACAAATCCAATGTGGCGTTAGTCCCTCCTAGTTCTGATACGGATGAAGATAACAGCTATTTGCATATTTAATGGCGGTGTTTACAATAAATTTAAGTACGACGGGATCGTGAGTGTGAAATCAGTTCTTATTAGTCTAAGGACTGACTGTATCCATCATAATTTCGCCTCATTTTGTAATTCAGCAGGCAAGATTTGCTATCATCACCATCCTTAACACAGTGTAACAAGGTTCATATTGGCCCAACTTATTGTAATTATTCCCATTGCAACGCATCAAGCTTTTCAAATTATTTTACCATGACCATCATCCGTAACAGCAAGCAATAAGGTTGGTTTTACTTCAGCTGATTGATTGAGTGAAGTGGTTTTGCGTAGGCATTAGAGTAGGCCAGTTGTAGATAGGATATTCCTCTGCATTTACATTTCTATTGCGTCGGTACGTTATTTGTTTGTTTTTGTCGCATTTTATTGGTTGAAAGCATTGACAGTTATTGTATTTGTGTTTTGAATGCGTTGGTCTATTTGTTACGGATTTAATATTTCAAATAGTATCTGTCCTGTATTGAAATGTTTATATTATTGTAGATTTGTGTCTTTAAAGTACTTTGCTATGTATTATCAGTGTCAAGTATAGAAACAATATATTAGGCGATATGTTTCAACCAAAAATCAAATAAAAACCAATGATACATTCGCATTTTTCTTTTCTGTGAATATTTTTCTTTGTGTTGATGTTTAATTTGGAATTTAAATCAATATAATATTAAACTTTGACGAGAGTCAGTTATTTCGCGTGATTGTAAGCGCCGGTCCTGCTCATAACAGTTTCAATGGCTGCGTTACAATACAAATATTATAAATAAATAATAAATACACCCAACAGTCACACACATAGTCCTGACCCCACATTAGGTTAACCTGTATCGTGGGTATCAGGAACTACGCGGGACTTGCGGTCCCACAACACCCAGACCCGAAACAAATATTTGTGGATTAGACAAACATTTGTGTCGGTGTGGGAATCGAACCCACGGCCTCACGCTTCGCAGCCGGCTACTCGCCCACTGCGCCACGGAGGCTGTCGATTATGTCTGTATAGCTGTGGTACTTATCACCTATCCAGACAGATCACGTGGTTTAGGCATCTACTCATCGCCTGTCGTGTCTGCGTGTATACTCAGTGCGTGAAACAGGTCGCCGGCAGGAGTGGTGTGAAAGTTGCTGACGTCGCCAAGCTCAGGATCTTGGCACCAATCTGTACCAATTTCACCGCACTTATTGCGTGTAGTGTAAAGTTTTAGCTTATACGTAAATGTTTTAATCGACTTTGAAATGATAAGTTTTTCTATTGGACTGTATTTTTTTATGTATGCTCAGACATAACTCCACCAAATTTGGACCGATGTTGATGATTGTGTTTGTATTAGGGCTTACTCCGTTTCCTAACCTCTTCCATAAAAAACTATACATATCAAAATATGTATGTAAGAGAGGATTATATGTAATTCAATTTATCTTTGCACGAGCCAAGATGGATACTGTTCTGGTTGTTTACTTTCAAATAGGTTACCATAAAGCTGTGGAGACTATTAAACGTTCGTTAAAAATAATACAATAACAAGGAAAATATAATTTCCAATCTGTCAACATCATTGCCAATATCCGATGCCTAACAAATCCCTTTAAATCCCTTTTTTAAGTCTATGCCGAATCCAAATCATCCACAAAAATACTAACACCACTATCACCCACAATACCTTGCCTAATTAACGTATTAGCACCACTTTATAAAACTAGACAAGCACTTTTGTCACGCAGTTTCGAGGGCTGGTCACGTCGAGGGCGCGCCGACTGCCATGCCTTGTCAAAATACTGGCTATTACCTGAACACGCGGTACATGATGAGTGCTTGTTAACTATGACGTCCCAATGCCTAGTTTTGTGCTGAAATCAGGAGTAACTAAAAGATAAATCAATTTGCATTTATAGTTTTTGATTGAGGTTTTTTAATAGGACAGGTCAACTGGATATGATAGGTAGACTGCGCAGATGTAATGCGTACGCGGTACCACTGTTGTGCTGAGGTCTCGGTTTCGATCCTCGAGTCGAGTAAAAGTGACATTGGGTTTTTCTATCATGAAATGCTTAGTATCACCCTGGAGTCTGGAATTGTGCCCGATGTGGCGATAGGCATGGGACGGAAATAAGCTAGGTGAAATGTGGGTGTACACCTCTACCTACCCCATTGGGGATTACAGGCGTGAGTGCGTATGTATGTACGTATATTCAGTCACAGTGTAAGTTAGTTTGTATACGATCTATGCCAAGGTTCATTACAGCAGCAGTTTGTAGGGCTGGCGCGGGCGTCCCTCGGTGTGCGAGTCCATTGCCTCTCATATTTACGATTACCCATTATGTTTTATGGACGGCCGGCGATGGAACCAAAAGTAGAGCACGTATTTCTGTTCCTACATAATAAGATTTTATGTTATCTATCATAGTATACAGTATCGTTGATAAAACTCGTATCTTTAGAGGAAAGGAAAATGTTACGTTACTTTTTCTAAACAATATGTTTTGTACGGTGAATGAGATATCCGGAGGCATAAGTCCCCTTCCCCTTTTCGTCCCTTAATTATCCTTTATTAATTCTTTAAGTTCTGGAACGCGTGCATTATTCTTATATTGTAGGTGTTCATGAGGCGTGGATATCACTTACCATCAGGTGACCCAGTTGATCGTTAGTCGCCCTATGTCATAAATAAACAATTGAAAGCTATATTGTAATCTACATTGGTTTTACGTATACTAGGTAGTTGCTTTTATTTATAAGTAAGCGTGGCGCTTAGGCGAGCCACATGGTCGTTTTGCCAGTAATAAAAAAACATAACTATGTAACACACAATCTCGGTGCGGGATCGATCCCTTCCTTGACCCCCTCGCTTCATAGCCAACTACTCGCCTAGTGTGAGGCAGAGGCTGTCTTTAAGTAAACAAAGTATTTTAGTACTTTTAATTTAATATTTCATCGTTGTGAACGTTCGTTTTGATATATTTTTAATGAAGCAAATGATGAAGTGATCACTCAAATTAATCAACAGGGACACGCGACATCTTAATTAAGGCTTTTATTAATAAACTCCGTTGGACTGAATAAACTGCACGTTTTTAACGAAACGTTATGACGCGCCTAGGGCTTTTATATCATACGATATTTGTCGTGTCGTGTGGTACGTTGTGTCTCTGACATTGTGATATTGGCCCAAATACTGAACTCAATTCAAACATTTAAGTCCGTGTTAAGATTTATATATATATTTATTTATTTATTTTACTGCCTGGATAATAGAATGACGAGACGAGCAGGTCGCTCGCCTGATGGTAAGCGCCACACCTGCTCATAAAAAGAAGCAACACCACACAGAACTTTGAATAACAAAGCACTGCAAGACACTGGACTGCGCTCGTCACCCCGAGACATAAGACGTAAAGTCTCATAATGCCCAGTAATTTCACTGGCTTCAATGTCACAGAATCTAATATATAACATTCTCAATGTTCGTTCCCATACTCCTCCGAAACGGCTGGACCGATTTGTATGAAATTTTGTGTGCATATCGGGTAGGCCTGAGAATCGGCCAACATCTATTTTTCATCCCCCTAAATGTTAAGGGTGGTCCACCCTAATTTTTATTTTTTAGACATTTTTTTTGTTTTTATTTTTTTATGATACAGTATTAAAAAATACATACAACCCTAAATTTTCAACCCTCTACGATCAACCCCTATTTTTTAATAGCGACATTAGTATTTTTGTTTCTCACCGGGGGCGCCCACTAGGCTACTTTAATCCTGGAAATAGGCATTCACGCGGGCGGAGCCGCGGGCAACAGCTAGTAATCATATAATAAATTCACATGTGTATGTGTCGTCATTATTGATAATATTGATTGAGTAAAGCTGTAATAAAATGATCATCACATTTTCCTTGTATACAACATATTTCTATGATGTGTAACTTAATAACTTTGAATAGGTTTGTTTTATTAAAACCATTTCAAGGAAGGCAAAACACATTCACGTTTGTGGAAAGTACGGCTTTACCAATGTTTTTTTTGCCTAGTTTTGGCAAGGTCCACCTGTATACTTAGATACTTACTTCCAATTTGCTTTTTTGAGCTCTGTTTTGAGCTACCTCAGTAATGAGACTCAGACTTATTAACTCTTGTCTTCCGCTAGAACGTCAAGTCAGCGCTTTTTGGGCAGGTGGCGAGATAAACTTAAAACTTACTGTCAGTTAAACATTACTTAATAACAAAATTAAAGCAATGACAAAATTTATTGCTGCATAAATAAAATCATAAAGAGTTTGTGTAATATAATACTAAGGATATATTTTGGCAATATACGTGGTATTTTATATGAAATATTCTTATTATTAAGTGGAAATATATTGATTGGTGCGCGTGAAGATATATTTGACGTATGCTAAGAATAACTGTTCAGCCATCGTCTTTATTAGATTATTTCATCTTTCTTGACATGACTAAGGCATTTGACTATGTTGACCATAAACTATTATTATATAAGTTAGAAAAATATGGTATTCGAGGAAAAGCGAACAACTGGCTGGAAAGCTATCTGAGCGGTAGACAGCAATGTGTTGAAATTTGTAAAATTCATGGGGGTAAAAAAAGGTGTCATCGAAGCAACTTTCAGGTCAATAAATTTGGAGTACCGCAAGGCAATGTTTTGGGACCATTTTTGTTTCTCATGTATATCAATGATCTCCCTAATACCACTAGCCATCAAACAATATTATTTGCAGATGACACAACTTTACTTGTAAAGTGCAAAAACTTATCAAGTTACGAAAACGACATTACTGACGCTATCAATAATTTAATTAAATGGCTATGCAATAACAATCTTCAGATTAATACGGAAAAAACAAAGATGATACAATTTAGAACTAATAGGCGAATCCCCTTAAATTTAAAAATTCAATACAAAAATAAAGCAATTGAAGAAGTATCGACAATCAAATTTCTTGGCATAATGTTGGATAAAAATTGTGACTGGAAGGCCCACATAGACTACGTTTGCAATAAACTAGACAGATGTGTATACGCAATTAAAAGATTGAGAGCTACTGTTTCAACAGAAGCTGCGCTTAGTGCATACCACGGTTACGTTTCGTCTATTTTATCATATGGACATTTGTTGTGGGGAAATTCGGTTCAGATAGACAGAGCTTTTATTGTACAAAAAAAATGTGTACGGGCAATATGTGGAGCCTGGTCCATGGAAAGTTGCAAACCCCTATTTAAAAAAATTAAAATACTGCCATTAGCTTGTTTGTACATTAGGGAGTTGTGTTTGTTTGTCAAATCTCACCCAAAATATTTTAATACACATGCAGAAGTAGTAAAAACAAATTCAACTGTAAGAAATAGATTTAAATTATATTTTCCACAATGTAGGTTAGAATTATTTAAAAGAAATGTATTTGTCAACGCCATTACAGTACGTATACAATAAACTACCAAATGCATTTAAAGATTTACCTATTGCTATATTTAAAAGAAAAATAACACTATGGCTAGCTGAAAACTGTTTTTACGAACTAAAAGATTTTATTAAGTAAGTAAAGTGATGACAAATTTTAATAATTAATCATTGTAATTGACATTTAATATGTACCTGTATATTTAATGATAAATGTGATTTTATAACTAATATTTGCACACCATTTAAATATGGTAGAATGTATAAGGGTCACTTATATTATATCTAAGACCATACATACTGTACACCTACATTCTTGCAAATAAATTATTTGATTTGATTCCCTGATTAGTCATCTTGAGAATCTTATAAAACCTCCGAACGTTAATATACGACGAAGTCCTTATTCCATTGACATACAGTACCATATCGTATCAAAATCGTGTCGTACATTGTAAGCAAATGTATATCAATATCCGCCAATATCCAGGTAATGAGAGGTCGGTAATTAAATGTCGTCTGTCAAAGCCGTCGCCGCGTCAAATTATGTATGAATTCAAAATGGCGACCGGTGACGTCACGCCGGCCTGTTGGCCTGCCGTTTACTAAGGACATGCTTTTAATTTATCCAAATAGTGTGGAATCGATGACTGTTTCATTGTTTTTATTATGAGATTGTGTTATTTTTAGTTGTGTGTGAGTTTTGCAGTTTTTTAAGTGAAAGCTTCTTTAGGCGCGTTGAGCACTTTTTGGGTGAACAAAAATCATGGAACTCGCGTCATCGTCACCGAACGCTTTCCATGAGCTATATGTATACCTACTGTGTATATATCTGTACTTTTTGGGTGAACAAAAAGTGTGAAACTCGCGTTATCGTCATCGCACGCTTCCCATGAGCTTTAAGTATACTGTGTATATATGTACATATATTGATCATAAACACTTATTTATATGTACATACATTATAAATAAGTGTTTTTGATCAAGGATTAAAGTTTAAATTGGTCATTAACACTTCTTTACAAACCAAAAATAATTCATAAATAATAAACTAATAGCTCGACGATACAATTCACAAGTTACTTAGTTTTCACTTCTATCGGCAGTCCCCAAAGACTGCCCCGCATTTTTTAATAATTATTATACGTCTATGAGGTTAGGAAAGCTTGCAGTCTTGTCTATTTACTGCAGTATAAGTAATTCGTGTCGTGTCAAATCTCATTTAAGATAATTATCCAGTAGATATAGTTCCCCCAACTAATACATAACTCAATGGAACATGTCATATTTGACAGATTTATGACACTCACCCTGATTTTAAGCGAATGGTAGCAAAAAGCAATTGAATGGAACTTCACGTGGGCCGAGTTACGGGTAAAATTTAATATGGTAATTAATAAACCAAACCATTTTATTATACATGTGCTATCAGATACTGCTTAAGTACGATATTGCTTAAGTGTTTTAAAATTAGTATCACAATGTGATAAACTGGGGGGTGAGCACGGACAACTTACGAAAAAGTATTCGAATCGAGAACGCTAGAAATGAAGGTATGAAGGTTTAAACAATTTTTTGACATTTCGATACGAATACGTTCTCGCAAGTCATTCGTGCTAGGCCCTCTGTACGTTAATGCAATTTATGTACGATTATCACGCCACAGAGTACGAATTAAACCGAAGTTGAGTGGTAATTGTCAAGGTTCTCATGGGTTGCGATGCACCGTTCACAAATCACTCAGCGCCGCGCACATAATTCAGCGTTGCGCGTCACTTTTGACAGATTTATGACATTTCTTTCACAATTCACGCATTATGGAAAGTCGACACCAGGGGCGTCTCTTGTTCAACTCGAGCCGTTTGAGTCGTTGATTTAAAGCCTCTAGTTTGAGTTTTTTTAGTTATTTGCATTAAGATTAAGCCCAGCTTTATGCTAAATTGTTAGATGTTTAAAAACGTTGACAGCTGTTATGTGATGTACGATTATTAGTTTATTTTTGTCAATATTTATTTTGTAAAATATTTTAGTGCTTCGTTCAGAGACAACAATAAATTTATAATAAAATCTGTGATACAGATGAATCTGTTAACCTTGTTTAATATAATTGCTCCAATATTTGACAGCCTCCGTGGTGCAGCGGGCGAGTAGCCGGGTGCGAAGCGAGAGGCCGTGGGTTCGATTCCCGCACTGAGACAAATGTTTGTGTGATCCACAAAAATTTGTTTCGGGTCTGGGTGTTGTGGGACCGCTAGTCCCTCGTAGTTCCTGATACCCACGATACAGGTTTACCTAGTGTGGGGTCAGGACTATGTGTGTGACTGTTGGGTGTAAAAAAAAATATGTATGCGGCTGTTTTGTAGCAATTGCCGAGAAACAACCACAATACCAGAATCACTATGGATGCGTTGTCGACCTTTAAGGAACTTAATGGGAATTCAGAAGGGAAGGGGGAGGGGATTTCGGACTCCATAAATTCCACGGACTATACGAATCTCAACGGCAAGCGGCCAGTTCACGCCTGTCTGTAAGACAGTGGTAACTACTAACCCTGTCGAGTCAAAACCAAGACCAAAATGTCTACAGCGTGGCTCTACTATATAAACTTACTACATTGGCTTTGAACCGCCACTCAAATCAGTGCAAACTAAGTATATGTATAGCATTGCATTGTCTGATGTCCATGGGCGACTGTAACCATTTATTATCAGGTGGGCCTTCAGCTCGCGGTCGCGATGACAGCCAAAAAATCCATAGATCTCGAACTATATTATCAATAAGATGTCTTAAATCATCATTTTAATTACCACTTAGACATATCTGCATTTCATTAACAATCGATAGATTTATTAACCCAAAAACCCACCCTTAATATTAAATGTTTAATTAGTGCCGCTCACCCCCGCACATCCCCCCAGACCCCTCCCGCGCCATCAGCGGTCATAAACAATTGGGGCGTCCGTCATAAATCACACAAAAATAGTAGATAATAATTAAATGTATGACGAGTAGGATTTATGGGTCATAAACATGTCACAGTGGGGCCTGTTTGGCGATACCGATGGGTAATGATGTCAGTGTAATGATAGACGGGAGCCCAGCCGTGGGACTGATCGTAGATTCGGAAGTTATTGTATTGGGCATTTAATGTATGTGTTGAAAGAATATTTGAATACGTCTATGATTCTGGAGTAAGGACTCTTTTAAAGACAATGACATTATACAATGACTACAGTAATGGATGTCTCGGTGGCGCAGATGTAATGCGTATGCGTTACGAATTAAGCTGACGCTGAGGTCTCGGGTTCGATCCCGGGTCGGGTAAAAGTGATATTGGGTTTTTCTATTACTAAATGCTCACTATCAGCCCGGAGTCTGGAACCGCCCGATATGGCGATAGGCTCGCCCCCTATCCCATTATGGGACGGAGATACGCTCGGCGAAATGTGGGTGTACTGGTTACACCTCTGCCTACCCCTTCGGGGATTACAGGCGTGAGTATGCGTATATAATATGTACTATAGTAATAACACTAAAGTTACGAGCTTCGGAAGACATTGATTTATACAAATTAATATTAGCAATCAATATTCGGTCATGCGAGCCTGATCGGTCACTCAAGACCAAAATAAGTACATAATCTAATATTGTAACCAATGTGGTCATCTTTCTAGTTTTTCTATATCCGAGATTGCCGAAGCGTATATCCTTAATCATAGTACTCTATCTAATATCTATCACCTAGTATTGAAATGCGTATTGACGTCATATTATTTTCAAACAACCTATGTCTGAAAGCAGCATACTCGTAGCAGTGATAGCTCAGCGGGGACTGGTTTGGACTGTCGAGACGAAAGTCGCAGGTTGAAAACCAGCCCCAGGCGCATACACCTCTGACTTTTCTAAGTTACGTGTGTATTATTTTTAATTATCGCTTGCTTTAACGGTGAAGGAAACATCGTGAGGAAACCTGCATACCTAAGAATTTCTCCAT
Source organism: Mimas tiliae (assembly GCA_905332985.1). Lineage (NCBI taxonomy): Eukaryota > Metazoa > Arthropoda > Insecta > Lepidoptera > Sphingidae > Mimas > Mimas tiliae. Next base: position 1,025,940 of record HG995243.1, read on the forward strand.
AAGAATTTCGAAGGTATGTGAAGTCTGCCAACCCGCATTAGGCCAGCATGGTGGACTACGGCCTAACCCCTCTCATTCAGTAGAGGAGTCCCGTGCCCAGCAGTGGGACGTATATAATACAGGGCTAGTATTATTATTATTACGTTTTAAAGATAATAAAGTTTACCAAAAACAAAGTAACTGAGAGCGGAAATTACGCCTTCGTTTATTGGAACGGTTTTGTCCGATACCTTTTGATGCTTATTTGTAAAAAGTCATAGTTTATTTAGTGGTGTCCCAGATATTGTCATAAAGAACAAACAGACGTACCCGGAAACAACAAAGACTGTCCTGAAATGATTAAAGGACAAAAGATATTTACGCAATATTCAATTTGCACAAACTTGCATAAGATTAGACAATACATGTTCCGGAGTGTTAAATGGACAAAGGTCTTCTTCTAATAATTTATTGCACTTTCTCTCACGCTGTGTTGTACATTCGGAGAAAATAAAAACAATGGAATTGTCAATATATAATACATTGTATGTACTTGTAATAATTTTATGTTTGAAAAAAAAGTGAAATTGTTAAAATAAATTGTGTTTGGCTTTTAGAGCCATATGTTTTTAATTCAATGACGAAACGAGCAGATCGCTCGCCTGATCAAAACAGAATCAATACCACTCAGTACACAATTTGAATTACAAAGTACAGCGTACTTATCATTACACGAGATGTTAAATATGATGTCTAGTAATTTCACTGGCTTCAATGACCTTCAAACCTTGCAGCTTGTCTACAGATATAGACAAAGCGATGATAACTATCCATATTAGATTCTAGAATAATTTATATGAATAATTTTATAGAATCTTAAATATTTGCTGTCGAAATGCTTTGATTTATTGTAAAACATCTTTCTTAATGTGAATTATAGTTGTCTACAAAGGAATATGTTCGTTATTGCTTTTATAATACAAAAATGACACATCGATCGTAAATCAGTACGTCCTTAACAGTATGGGAATTTCCAACCAGCAGGCCAATTCTCGTAATTTTAAATGTTCAAAATATCATTCCGATCTAGTCTCAGCGTCAAGAAAGTTTCAAATGACATTCTCTTAAACCAATAATCAACGTCAAATGTGAACATAGATCGTAATGAGATTGAATGTAGAATAAAAGTTGACTGAAGCCAAAACGGTATAATGCTACTCTTAATGCTAGGTGCATTTGACGTTGAAGATTGGTTTGGTATTGGTTTAAGAGAATGCCATTTGCAACTTTCTTGACGCTGAGACTAGATCGGAATGATATTTTGAACATTTAAAATTACGAGAATTGGCCTTCTGATCAATAGAAACCACAGATTTGTTCTATGTTTCGATACCGGTTTGATTGACATTTAAGCCACAACAACTAGGCATTATGAGACTTAACATATAAGTTGTTAAGTGACGGGCTGTGTGCAGTGCCATACAGTACTTTGTGGCGGTTAACATCAGGCGAGCGACCTGTTCGTCTGGCCCATGAGGCGAATAAATATAATACTATTGCTCCACATATTATTATATACGACTATTATTATACGAATGCTGTGCTAAGATCTCGGGTTCGATCTCCTGGTCGTGTAAAGTGATATTAGGTTTTTCTATCATGTAATGCTGAGTATGACTCGGAGTCTGGAATTTGTGCCCGGTATGGCGATAGGCTCGCCCCCTGTCACGACATGGGACGGAACTAAGCTCAGCGAAATGTGGGTGTAGTAGTTACACCTCTGCCTACCCCTTCGGGGAGTATAGGCGTGTGTATGTATGTATGTATATGAATCATCAATTTATCTACAATACCTATTATTCAAATGCAATCTGGTTTGCATATATACTAAACTGGAACAAATTAAATGTATAATGTTAAAATTATTCATAACGTTTCAACAAACACATAATCTATTTTATATTGCCATTTATCTAGATTTACAAATTAAATCTAAAGGCATGCACAGATTGGAGCGCCTACTTGTAATGTTCTTACAATACGCACAATACACGAATAGGCTCAATTTAAAAACTCATTTGTTTGTTTTGTGACGTTTACATGCGAAATATCAAATAATTTTTCTTTGCGCCTGAGCTATTTTTCTATATTATTTATGTCTTGCATTAATTTGTTATTTTATCTCTAGCTCGATGATATGTTACATAAATTCGCTTAACTATATAATCTAAATAAAATTTCTAACTTCGCGACGTGTTCATTAGGATTTGACAAAAGAGATATTAAGCCACGTCCACACTGTAACTTATAGAGCGGTTACTTACAGCTACACTATGAACTCGGCTTTAAACCCGCTCTACATATTATAGATGGACAAACTTGTTGGATGGATATTTCAGCTGTTATGACACACATATTTGACATTAACTAATTCGTTTATTTTCAGCCAAATTCGAGAAATTGCAAAAGTCTCTTTCAGGATACGAAATAAAATATACTTTCAACGTCAGCATGCATGTACGAAACGCAGCAGCAAGCTGCTACTTCACGCCGTTTTTTTTGTGAGACTATGGTAATGACCCGGACGAGCCGGCCCATACATGTTGTAGACAAGTGTCTACAGCTTGGCTCTACCACTCATAGAGTCACAAGTAAATAGTTCACCCCACTAAGCGTTGCTTCTGCGTCGTCGAAGGGTAGTTGTTATCAGACACACTGGTCGCATCTGCCCCGACATAAATCTATCATATGAAAAGAATTAAAACATTCCCCATTGTGGACGGGTGTATAAATCTTGGAGATATCTTTGTGACGCGACGCCGGAGGCTCTCCGACGTGGCTCGACGATATTTTACAAGTTTTTGACAGCCGATATGGCTTTCGTGTAAGGCACCTGCCCAGTGCGCAGTGACGCCCGCTCCGATTCTGCCGCTATAGCTTTATATCATAAAAATTATTCCATTTTAAGCCGCCGTCATAAAAGGAAGTTCCCAGTTAGTCCTATAAACATTTGGTTAAGATCTGTTGAAGGGGTAAAGAGGGAAACATGAGAAACATCTCATCGGATTACAGCAAAAACATCTCGATTCGGGGTTTGAAGTAGGTTTTTCAAGTTTTAGCTAGCTTTCGATAATCATTTCATATATTTACTAGCAGATACCCGCGGCTCCGCCCGCGTAAATGTCTTTTTCTGAGATAAAAATTGCCAATGTATAATAAAGCTGCTACTTTACGTCGGTTTTCTGTGAGACAGTGTTAACGACCCGGTTGAGTTGGCCCATTCATGCTGTAGACAAAACTGCCCACTGGGCAAGTTATTTTGTGTATTGTACAAAGGATTACTGGGAGAGAATGGCTCAAGTTTTAAGACATTATTTTCCTATAAACCTATTAGTACCTATATTTTAACATTTGTAGGTTTCTCGTATGCTCGGTTTGTCACTTAAGCTAATAAATAAGCATAAATAGTCAGGTCTCATAATGCCCAGTAGTTTTACTGGCTTTAATATCCTTCAAACCGAAACAAAACAAGGGGGCTAGCATGAATAACTTGCGAGAACGTATTCGTATTGAAATGTCAAAAAAATATTTGAACCTTCATACAAATGCTAGCGTGTGAGTTTATGAGTAGTAGAGCCACGCTGTAGATACTTTTGTCTATAGCGTGTATGGGCCGGCTCGTCCGGGTCATTACCACTGTCTCACAGAAAACCGGCGTAAAGTGGCAGCTTGCTGCTGCCTTTCGTACAGTGAATGAGATATCCGGAGGCCCAAACCCCCTCCCCTTCCCAATTCCTTAATTATCCCTTTCCTTTAAGGTCGGCAACGCAACCATGAGTCTTTTGATATTGTAGGCGTATATGGGCGGTGGAGATCACTTACCATCAGGTGACCTACTGGCTCGTTTGCCGGCCTATGCTATAAAAAAAAACACAGTTTGGCGCAAGACCGCCTCTCGCATACGAGGGACCTACCACAAAGTAGCAAGGCTTGCAAGAACATTAATGTAAATGTAATTATGTTATTTGCATTTATTATCAAAATCACTAAAGTGCTCCTGATTATAAGTTACATACAGTAAATAAATAAATAAATACACCCAACAGTCACACACATAGTCCTGACCCCACACTAGGTAAACCTGTATCGTGGGTATCAAGAACTACGAGGGACTTGCGGTCCCACAACACCCAGACCCGAAACAAATGATCACACAAACATTTGTCTCAGTGTGGGAATCGAACCCACGGCCTCTCGCTTCGTAGCCGGCTACTCGCCCTCTGCGCCACGGAGGCTGTCTACAGTAATTATGCAATGTTAATAAACGCTTGCTAAATGTAGTTATTAATAAGTATTTCAATAATATACATACGCACTCACGCCTGTAATCCCCGAAGGGGTAGGCAGAGGTGTAACCAGTACACCCACATTTCGCCGAGCGCATCACCGTCCCTTATGTGATAGGGGGCGAGCCTATCGCCGTACCGGGCACAAATTCCAGACTCCGGGCTGATACTGAGCATTTCGTTTGTCGCAGTTGCAATGCGTACGCGTTACGACTGAGGCTGAGGCTGAGCTCTCGGGTTCGATCCCCGGGTCGGGTATAAGTAATATTGTGTTTTTCTATTAGGAAGTGCTCAGTATCAGCCCGGAGACTGGAATTGTGCCCGGTATGGCGATAGGCTTGCCCCCTATCACATCATGGGACGGAGATACGCTCGGCGAAACGTGGGTTACACGTTACCGCGTACGCTTTACAACATCTATGATTACAACTGCGCTACTGAGGTAGATATTTTTAATGGATTCATAATATGAATAAGTCACAAGTGTGTGTCTGTGTGTAAAGTCAGTGCATTTTTGACGAATAGAAGAGTATATTTTATAGAAGACTATTTATTATTACATATAATTTTTATAACGTTACCAGTAAAAACCTCCTGACGTTGGTTATATAACGGATTCAAATGAGTCCATTCCTTTCGCCGTTACGGTGTTACTGACATGTATAGACACACACTTACAGACATAGAGGGGTGAAACTAATAACATCCCTCTTTTTTATCGGGGGTTAAGAATACATTGGAATTATTCTGGAAATTCCACAAGCATCCGTTTACGATCAATTAATACCCACTTCAAATCATATAATTTTAATCAAAGTCAAAGAAACAGAACAAAACCTTACGATCTCTGTCGGACCACTTAATAAATTGTCTGCAGCTTGTATGGAAAGAAAAAAAAGGATAAATCGAGCAACCAATAACACTATACTATAGAGTTTATGGTGATGCCCTTGAAGTTTGTTATCGGAGCGACGATTCTTTATTAACACAATAAAAGTGGAAACACATAGGGCGGTTTTGTGGACGCGCCCGCAACCGCACCCGCTCCTCGTAAACGCGCCAGTTCAGATTACAATATTTTATTTTATTTTTATTTAGCATACCAACAGAATAATTACATACTAATTAAAATTACATATTGACATTATAAAAATGAGGTACAATGTAATCATTCAGATCATAGGCATGCATGGCATTTGTAAATAATATGTGTGATTAAAATAAATGGTACATTACATTAAAATATTAATTAAATTCAAATTAGATATCTACTAAACATGAAATTCATTATATTTTTTTATTTAATACATTCTATTTTGTTAATTATATATTTTTTTAATAAATTAGCAATTATTATTACAGGAAATTTAAAACAGTGTAATTGAAATTACGTTTTATTATTCTTAAGATTAAGTAAAAATATGTCCACGATTGGCTCGCATTTTTCTCGCACGGTTATGTTTGCGTATGAATTTACTGAATCGTAAAAGTTTAGTGTATGACAGGAGCTGATAGTTATTCGGAGCGGGTAATGTGCAGTCGATATGGTTCCGTTAATTGCCGCCTTAGTCGGCGAATGGTTATTTATTTAAAATGTCCGAGCCGTTTATGTCGTCGTGACATATGTTTATGTAACCAGTGGTTTTATGTATATCTTGTTTGTAGGTGCTGTATACTTGCATACCGAAATATAAGCCTTACGGAATAACTTCAATTTAAAAGGTATCGTCGTGCATTCATATAATAAGTACCTACTCTTGTTTTATGACATCATGAATGTTTTAAAAATACAAGATTTTTTGTGAATTAGTAGTGGTATTATTGCAAATCGCCTCCTTAGTCTTTTGGCAGCGTATATACACTAAGAAATCCTTAAGTCCTGGATTTAACGCCCTAGATCGGACAATTTATTAATTTCAATATGTTATTGTGTTTTTTTATTCCAAAAAAATCACACATGGATTGCCAGGAATTGATGTTAGTGACGAGGATTGCAATAGGCCCGACCATTCGCTATTACGTCAAGGAAAATAGCCTCGGTAAACCGTGGGTCCGCTAGTTACACCTCTACCACCCTGTCGGTGATACAAGCGTGAGATTATGTTATTATTGCAAAGCAGACAGGTCATTTATAAGATTATGTACCAATAACCAGAAGCTATAGGTGCCAAAATGCATTTGCGATATAATCGTGCAGTCGCAACGCTCGCTTAATTCCAATCCTACTTTAATAACCAATGCGAATAAATCGCCTGACAAACGTTGATAATAAACATAATATTTTTTGTCGTCTGATGAATCTTACTGCATATCTCACGCGTTCCATACAAGCATGGATACATATAAATGACTGTCATAAATCATGCAGCGCCTACGTGAAAACTCAATTACAACATGCATGCATCACAATGCAAGGTTACTCATAGGTTGCAGGTGAGCCTCGGTGAAAAATTTTTATAAATTGCCATGATACCTATGAAAAATTAATTTGCTTATAAATGGAATTTATTTAGTTATGTACGAGATTATGTAGGAGACTAATTATTATGCTAAAATTTTTGATTGATTTATGATACGCATTAGGTGGATTAAACGTCTTAAGATTTAATTAATTGTCTAAACAAAATACAATGCTACTTAGTATTCAAACTAAAGACAAGCTTCTCCACAAATAGGTATGTTGCTTTATAGAAAGCATCGTCAAAATTTATGACATTATTATCATTTTTTTACTATAAAGATTAGTGTCACGACACATCTGATATGTCATCGTAATAATGGTCTCAAGCCAAAGTGGAGACCACGACATTAATAATGTAATTTTATTTCATTTCCCAAACACTGTCGCGGCCATTGTCATAAAATTTAACAACAGAAATATTAATATATTCAAAACACTTTAAGACGCTATCATTTCAAGATATCGCATCACAAATGCGTACAACTAAATATAACTCGTAAAAAATTAATGTATCCAGATTATTATTTGAAAAGTGAACACGATCGTTTTATTAGCTGCGGATGAGGTCGACGCGCCGAACACGCCGGCGACACGCCGCCAACTCGCGTCCGTGTGTTTTCAACTATTAGCGTGACTGATTTACAAGCCTTTAGCGTTGTCCGTCCGTATGTCCCGTTTGAAGTCGCCCGGTGAGCCACCGGCCCAATAATCGTTAAGACAAGACGCGTTAATTTTTTTGTTAAAGATTGAAAAAAATATACACTTCACGTATTGATGGAGTTTAAATTGGTTTATAGTATCGATGTATAAGTTGTCTTTGTGGGAAAAGTGGGTTTTTGACGTGTTTTATTTAGTCGACCGCTTATTACGTACGGTGTCGTATTGTAATTGCATGGTATAATGGAATAGGCTACGTTTCGTAGGTTATCTTTATTAAATTTAAAGAGTGAGACCTTACTTAACAGCCGGGGTGTATACCACAGTAGTGTATCTTACTAATATAAAAAATGTGAAACTTTGAACGTTAATCAATCATTAACGACTGTTGGATTAAATTTGGAACATAGGGCCATAGGCCATGATAAGGACATTTTTTTTTAATACACCCAACAGTCACACACATAGTCTTGACCCCACACTAGATTTACCTGAATCGTGAGTATCAAGAACTACGAGGGACTTGCGGACCCACAACACCCAGACCTGAAACAAACATTTGTGGATCACACAAACATTTGTTTCGGTACGGGAATCGAAACCACGGCCTCTCGCTTCGCAACTGGTTACTCACCCACTGCGCCGCGGAAGCTGTCTATATTCCTGCGTCTGTTTTTATCCCGGATACAGATATTCATGCAGACAGAGCTGCAAGTAAAAGCTAGTATTCATATAATTATTTCTTAGGAGATGCCATCACCCTTTGAAGAACTTTCCAATCGAATATGAAGGGATTTCGGGGATTACAGGCGTGAGTGCGTATGTATGTATGTATATGTTCTTAGCCATGTTTAGAGAAAATCTATTCAACCGTTTATAAATTACATACCTTAATTGATATCATGGTTTTTAACGGTTAGATTATGTTTATATGATAGTTATCTGAAACAAATTAGTTCAGACAACACACATCCGTTTATGTAAATCAATAAATGATTATTTGTCGTGCATTGAAGATCCTTTTACATCGACACGATAATAAAATTGAAGGAAAAAAATCATAAACAATTTTGTACTCGAAACGTGTGTACTATAAAGCAGGGGCGTCCGCCCACGGGTTATTTCGCAGCTCATTCGCCCATCATTGTCGACGCTCAGTCTTGTTTACAAAACAATAATAATAGCCCTGTATATACTTTCCCACTGCTGGGCACGGGCTCTAACTAATTAGAAGGGTTAGACCTTCTTTGATAGGTAAGGTATGTGATACCTTCTAAATACTTATAGGAAATTCTCACGTTGTGTTCCTTCACCGTTAAAGTGAACTCTTTAATGATTAACTCGACCGAAAAGTCAGAAGTATGTCCACAGCCTCCGTGGCGCAGCGGGCGAGTAGCCGGCTGCGAAGCGAGAGGCCGTGGGTTCGATTCCCACTCCGAGACAAATGTTTATCTAATCCACAAATATTTGTTACTGGTCTGGGTGTTATCGGACCGCAAGTCCCACGTAGTTCCTGATACCCAAGATACAGGTTTACCTAGTGTGGAGTCAGGACTATGTGTGTGACTGTTGGGTGTATTTATGTGCTCGGGTCTGGTATCGAACCCGCGACCTCGTTAGTCCGAAACAAAACAATATTAATCAAAAAATGTCCCGACTTATCGAGGCAATGTCCGTCATAAATCGGGCGCGCTATCACGGCATCGCACGTCAATGTATCGCATTACGACATTGTGTGTTTGATATCGAATTTATTACGAGGGGGTTATTCGAATCACTCGAAACACGTCACCCGGCGACGCGCGACGGTTGGCTCTCATAAATTCTGTGACATATCGTCCGAGTTCTGAGATTTTTCTTTATAATAAACCACGAGCTGTTACGTTCACTCCGATCCTTACCGCTGCTGTCACAAAGTCGAAATTCAGTTTTCTAATGGCACATATAAAGTTGTTTCCGATATCTTGCCATGTCTTGCCTCATATTAATGACGGTTGGTTTTTTTAATTTATTGAATATCTTTTTTTAAGTACATTTCAGTGTTTCACCGTCGGATTCCTTGCTTAGTCATTGGTTACGAGAACTGATTACTGTTTATCAGAGATAAATCTTCAAATGTCGATTAAGTATTTGTGATCTCCAAAATGTTTGGTGTCGCTTTCTAAATCAGTGTCTGAGTTTGTTGAATAAATCAAATTGACATATCCATGTTGGATCAATTTTATTATGTTTATTAATTATGCATTTAACTGACGCTTATTTTATATCAGTGTTTTGGAATAATCTTTAAATTATACATACACACATGTGAACGTCATATAATTCGATTCTCATTAGTTTTTTCTGATGATCAATTTTTATATTTTATTCCGAAATTACAAAATAGCTGTTAAGCTACCATGTTGGCAAGTAGCCCTGAAGATCGGACACCCCTATGAAGTTATGTTTCATATAATTATAATTATTGTATTGTGGGCGTACATGGGCGGTGGAGTTCACTTACCATCAGGCGACCCACTTGCTTGTTTGCCGGCCAATGCTATGAAAAATATATTTCAATCATTCAACTATATTATTTATTTCACTTGTTTCAGATGAAAGCAAGTGATTTGTCAGCAAGGTGGAGCGACTAGAGATGCGCTCCAAACAGCAGCCGCGACCTTCCTACCGTTGGCTCAACACTAATGAAAACGGTAACAATTACAAACACTTTTTATTTTATTTCTTTCTACCATCGTAAATATTTTTTAAGAAGTTACGTTTTTTATATTACCGGGAATAAGCCGTTGATTTAATGTGTCATGACATTTTTTAGAATTTATTTTATTCAATCAATTTAATGATTTTATAGTTTTGGTGGACACTAATGGATATATATGGATATGGTGTAACAATTTCCTACTTTGTTAATATAATATTTTTATGTTGCTATTATTTATTGACCTTTATATAAACATAATATCTTTGTGATATTTTTAGTCCGTTGTACTAATGTGACAATAAAAATTACAAAATTAGCTATTTCGGTTAGCACAATTTATCTCATTCATACCTTAACATATCAATTCGGAATGACAACAGCCAACCCCTTCACCGCATTCAATTCTATTAATAGCAATTTTAAACATAAAAAAACGATAAATTTTCGTTAACAATGCCTATTTCGCGCCCTATACTCCTATATATTTAAGGTTCAAAGTGACACTGTAAATCCCGTATTTTGCTTAATAAAAGAGACCAGTACCGTGAAGTGACAGCGTTGAATATTCAACTAAATCTACCAATAAATATAAAGTTATGGCCATAGAAAAAAAAACGTCGGTACAGGACGCAAATTGTAATACTACGTAATAACTCATAGGCGGTTTTGTATGTAACTAAGCCACCGTGAAACGATAAATAATATTTATTTATGCTATTATACGCGTTTTTGTCAGTCGTAATGGGTGTAAAGCGATAGGCGGGGATGAGCGTGCAGGAGGGTAGAAACAGACCTGCACTGCACTGTGCAATGAAATACATGCGGTACAGATAACCAACCTTGAAATTTTACTCAAACACTTACGCTACAAGACATAATGATACACTAGTTTATGCCCCGGGAACGGGAACCCGGAATAAAAAGTATAAACCCTACTCAGGGCGTCGATGAGTAATTCAGAATTTGTGATTTTATATGTAATGACCATTTCATGATTTTTATAGCAGAGGTCAACAAAAAGTAAGTGGGTCACCTGATGGTAAGTGATCTCCTCCACTCATAGCCACAACTTCAAAAGAATCATAGATGCATTGCTAACCTTAAAGGAAAAGGATTGGGAAGGGGAGGTTGGGCTTCCATATATTTAAAGAAGAAAGAAAGAAAGAAAGCATTTACACGGCGTTAGGTGGTACATGTACAATTGATGCAGTTTTTTTTATAAGTAGTAGGGGGGGGGGGGTACCTGGATAACCACCCACTGTAGACAGTATATGTCCCACCACGACCGGGTGATCGACTAACAAATATTCAAATTCATAATCATCCAAACTTTCACATTTATAATACTGGTAGGATAGTAGGATTCCGCTTGCGCATTCTCAAATCCTTTAGCTCCAAGTTCTAAATATAATTATTCCAAGTACAGGGTTATGATCAGTGGTATTCGACAGACGAGAGATCGTGGCCAATCCGCCGTGACGTATGTGATACAAGATTCCCACGCTAGTCCAACTAATGTTTACCGATTTTACTTCTTCATTCAAATTGTTTGAATTCGCTATGGTACATCGAGTAACATGTCTGAACTTTGCCTTTAATTGGCTGGCTCTTGGACGGTTTTGACTGCCTCATTGGCGCAGTTGTAATCCATACGCGGTACAACTGCAGTGCTGAGGCCTAGGGTTCGATCCCCGAGTTAGGTAAAGTGATATGTTTTTCTATTACGAAACGCTCAGTATCAGCCCCGGAGTCTGGAATTGTACGTGATATGGCGAAATGCGGGTGTACTGGTTACACCTCCGCCTACCCCATCGGGGATTATAGGCGTGACTGGGTATGTATGTATACTTTATCTGATAAATAACGTTGATCTTTACTCCAGTGATGCTGAGGTAATTCATAGATTAGAACCATCTTCAACTGACCACACACCACATCTGCAGCTGCGACAAAATAACCGTGACGTTTCACAATAAGTCGCACATTGAAATAATAAAAGACTTGACTGACTCGGGCTAAATTTACGAGCCATTTGGGACCTGATTTACAGGCCCATGCATTTCTCCTTTTGTTATGCTGCGGAACAATTTCTTCAACATGTATTGTTAGTAATTCATTACGCAATTTGGGATGGATTCGTGTATAATTGGTAACCTGTTTGTTAAGTTTTAGGTTGTTTTATTTTTTAATAGCAATGTTTATGTGAGTAAATGGGTCACGTGATGTTAAGTGATATCCACCGCCCATAGACACCCACAGTTCTAAAAGCGCGAACGGATCTTGAACGCGTTGCTAACCTTAAAGGAACGGAATAGGGATTGGGAAGAGGAGGAGGGATTTGGGCCTCCGGAAATTTCACACATATAGTCCTAACCCCACACTAGGTTAACCTGTCTCGTCGGTCTGATACCCACTAACTACGAGGGACTTGCAGTCCCACAACACCCAGACCCGAAACAAATATTTGTGGATCACACAAACATTTGTATCGGTGTTAGAATCGAACCCACGGCCTCTCGCTTCACAGCCGGCTACTCGCCAACTGCGCCACGGCGGCTTTCATTATTATTTACAGCGTGGCTCTACCACTCTAACAAACTCTACACTTTAGTGTTCCTTACTCAATATTTATTATATAAAAACTTCAAAAACTGTCTTCATATCCCGAATGAGCAGTTTCGCATTTTTCCTCGTAGTTCGTCATCAGATCACAACCAAATGTAATATGGGGACCACCTTCGGAGTACACCTATCAAATACAAAAAGAATCATCAAAATCGGTCCTTATTTGGCGGAGATATCGTGTTACATACATTTAAAATACAGACCAATTGAGAATCTCCCTCTTTTTAAAGTCTTTTGAAAACGGGCCGCGTATGGAAACACTCGGTGTTTGCTTTTTTCTTAAACTTATGGATGTTAATGCAAATTTTTTAAATCAAAATAGGTCCTAAATAATATAAATAACAAAACTTAAAATGGTACAAATGTTTCTTACTAATTCAAAAATGTCTTGATTGCTTTTCTTAATACAGTCGTTCTAACCTTTCCATGTGAATAGAACGTCATCCATCTCAATATAATTCGAAATGAACGTTCAATCCACAACTCCACGTGAGAACTGAATCAAACAACCCGAGATTTACGCGTTTTCACGCACAAAGCAATAAGTTCAGAACACAGTGGTTTTATGATCCGTTTTTATGTAAGCAAGAAACAATTGTTAGCCCACAAAACGTCGATGGACAATAAAAAGGAGCTCCTAACCGCACTTTTGTTGTTTTACGAGCACGCCGTTGACTTCCAGTCTTTAAACATTTTATTGGCGATCGCTCATTGACCAGTCTGTTGAAATGTTAATTTTTCTTTGTGTTTGAAAGGTTTAGCAGCGGAAAGGTTTAGTTGTGTAACTTGTGGTTTTCTAAGGGCTATTGGATACGAAGCTATTGTTTCATAATTTCATGCATTCTCTTATTGAATACGCTTGAAGAAACCAATATATTCTTAGAAGTGATCTTGCTGATTAAATACGTTAGTCCATTTATATTTCTACCACATCGTTTTTGTTTGCTAATGTGATCATATCTTATAATTAAAGACTGACTTTTCAGGTAAATTGATTCAAACTAAAGACGTTTAACTATCCACCAATACGAATTAAATTAGCAAAATAAATACCTGCTAGTCCTAACATTTGGGTTTAAAAATATTTTGATCGCCCTTTTGGCAATATGTCATTACCAAAGTTACCCGCGAAATACCAAAGTAAAACAAAATGATAGTAATAAAAACATTATCCTGATGTAATGTCTGATTTACACAATAAGTTTTTCCACATGATAGAGCCGTGAATACAACAGAAAACTTTGTTTAAGAAACCGCATCATGTAATTTGAAAGCGAGACTTTGTTGATGTCTCGTAAATAATCTTCTCTCATCTAAATCAGCCTTAATTCACTATCATAAGTCACACATTAGTGTTTAATGAACAGGTTACAAACTTCCAAGTTTATGATACTAACTGGCACATCGGTCAATCCATAAAAGCCTTCATAAAACAGCCATAGGGGAAAAAATCTGTCGATTCCGCATATAAAAGAGTGTTTACAAACAGACAGCGCGGTTAATCTTTACGATCGGCACCCGAATACGTCCGAGTGTTGCCGAACGTTGCCGAAGCTTGATTTATAGAGTACCGAATGGCCGGCGTCTTTTTACCGCCTATCTACATCATACTGTTTTATAACTGATTTTATAGCTGGTAAAGTTTTACTGGACGGTTTAGTCACTATTCATTAAGTTTGTGACAATTATTAACGATTTTTAGGTGTTTAAAGTGATTGATTGGTTGATGTTTCTAATAGTCTTCGTCTTCCACCTGCGGTAATCTCACTCGGTGTCCGTTGCTTTTTAACACATCATACTAATATTATAAATGTGAATGTAAGTTTGTTTGTTACGCTTTCACGCGAAAACTACTTAACCGATCATCATGAAACTTTGTACACATATTTATGGAGGTATACGAAGTAACATAGGATACTTTTTAAGAAAAAAAATCTATTTGTTTGTTACGCTTTCACACCTAAATCACTGAACCGATTTTGATGAAATTTGATGTAGAGATAGATGGGACCCTGGAGACGGTTATAGGCTACGTTTTATTTCGGAAAATCTATTCACACGGGCGGAGCGGCCAGCAAAAGCTAGTGTTATATAAAGATTTGGCGTGTAATTTTTACAACCGGTCGCCTGCTTGACGTCAACTCCTCTGGGGAGATTTGATTTTTTCCAATAGTAATATATCTAAAAGAAATTGTATGAAATATTTTATTTTGGACACAATGATTTGGTTCTTTCTCGGTATCCTGATGGTAAGTGATCCGCTACCGCGCATGAACATCCCTATCTGGAGAATTATTGATACATTGCCGATTTTATAGGGACCTTTTACTTGATTAAGAAGGAAGGGAAAGGGAATTTGGGCCTCCGCATATTTCAACCTGGGAGTATGCCACGGCGGTGACAAAGGCCAAACTCCTCTCATCAGTAGTGGAGGCTCGTATACATCAGTAGGGCCGAATGTAATATTGGGGTGATATTAATAATGTGTGATCCACAATATTGGTTTCGGGTCAGGGTGTTGTGGGACCGTAAGTCCCTCGTAGTTCCTTATACTCACGATATACGTTAACCTAGTGTGGGACAAGGACTATGTGTGTGACTGTTGGGTGTATTTATTTATATGTCACCAGAACTAGTTAAATGGTAACAACACTTTCGCAGAGTGTATTCTAACAATTAACACAACATTGGTTGTGTTAATTGTTAGAATTAATTAACACAACCAATTAACACCAATCTACCTTGTAAAGTAATAAAAACCACGTGTTTACATATAAATCATGAGCTAAATAGAATCGAGCGAGTGGTTAAAGCGTTGGTTGTAAAAGCGATCGTAAACGTACGATTTGTAGCGCCAGATATATCAGAAAATGTACGCTAGATTGCCACTGATTCATCATTACTATATGTTAACTGATGGACATAGGGTTGCGAGCCACTGAACTAGTTGAGCGTCGCTAAGGGTAAAAGGAATATAACCTTTCCTTAATATTTACCATTTGTAATAAAACAGCACTGAGCGCTAAGGATGCTATAGAACAAGGATACCTCTGGGAAGACTGGAATATCACCCCAATACCATCATAAAAAAGTTAAAATATCAATAAAAACTAACATTAAAAACTAGTTGAAATTAAGACATTATCTAGAATTAATTATGAAATGTGAAGTATTAAATTTGTATAAAATTAGAAAACGCTGTGCTATATATATGTATGTGCACACAAATTATGTGTGATGGCGTAAAGGCAGGTAATATAAATTAAACATAGGTACACCCATGATTTTTTTCAAATAAAACGAAACTGAATCAAATGAAAGTTCAAAACATTCAAAATGGCTGTATGAGCTAAGATACTTGTGCCTTTTCTGCACGGGAAAATAAGTACAAAAAAGATTTTACTTCTGCCGGACCATCAAGCTGTGGAATAGTTTGCCAGCTCACGTGTTCCCTCCTTCCTATAATATGGGGTCCTTTAAACGGAGTGTGAAGAAGCAATTAGGCAGGCCGGCATAATTTTGCCGACCTACGATAGACACATCGTCTGTCGTTGGTCGACAGTATTCTTGAATTGCGCTACACTTACCATCAGGTGTAGCGTAGTCGCTTTGCCGGGCTAGGATAAAAAAAGGTATGCAAATAGCGTTTTTTCCATACCAATCAAATGGTCGAATTTAGACCACAGGCGATACAAGAATCAATTAAACTGCACCAATGAATTGATATTTGATGAAGCTTACGCTATAGATCAGTAATTAAGAGATTAATCCATCAGTGGCACGACACGTCCGGTGTCAGTTAAACACCCACCGTGTTCCCATTTATAGTCAACAAACGTTGCGGAATATTGATTTTTAATAGCATGTTAATATTTGTGTATTCTTCATACAATATTGCTAAAAACTATGATCTGGGTGGAAGTTGACTCATCACTGGTTTTAAATGACTTACTAGAATCGTGATTCATTCCACTGATACTTTTATTATATTTTTATGAAGGCTAGGAAATTGACTGAGCAGTTGGCTAGCTAATACAAACTTTCTAAAGGCCCAAAGGCTCTTCTCTTCACAATGCCTATACCTTTCTTCATAGGAGGTTAACACATCCATGATTTTCCTGGTATTGTACTTAACCATCAGGTGACCCACTTGCTCGTTCGCCGGCCTCTGCTATAACAAGCTAAATATCAGCTAGATTACTTACTCCAATGTCAGTTATCGTTACCGGTGATCGTCGTTTAGATATTTGCAATTTGCTCTCCCACCAAACTTATAAAATATGGTCAATCGAAAGTCCATAGTCGCCTCTGACGTCCTCCTGAAACGAGACATATAATAGATGCCAGCAAAACGAGAAAGCAAGTCACTGGATGGTAAGTGATCTCCATCATCCATCCACATTTTTTTTTTTTTTTTTTAGATTGAATGACAAGACGAGCAGGTCGCTCACCTAATGGTAAGCGCCACGCCTGCCCATAAACAGAAGCAACGCCCAGTAATTACACTGGCTTCAATGTCCTTCACACCGGAACACAACAGTGCTTACACAATGCTAGAAGAATTACGCGTTGCCGACCATAAAAGAAGGGAATAGGTATTGCGAAGGGAAGGGGTGATTTGATACAACAGTAACAGAAAAATCATGGTTGTGTTGCCGACCTTAAAGGAGGCAATAGCTATTGAGAAGGGGAGGGTGAATGTGATATCCGGAAATTTTACTTACCGTACAAAACGCAAGGATGACACTTCATTTACTATAAGACACTGATACTGCGCCGGTCGAGCTGGCTCACCCATGCTGTAGACAATACTGTCCACAGCGTAGCTCTATAACCATGCATATTTTTTATAGGAATCCTAACTAAATCCCACGTCCTTAAAATATATTTTTCCATCACAAAGCAAGTGCAACTGTCAGTAATCCGCGTGAGGGACTAGCGTGGGCGGACAGTCGACCTCGTAACGCGAGACGGCCACTTGCAAATGCATTATAAACTAAATTGGACAACTACTTAGGTGTTTGTGTGTCTGTTTTGTTTATAGTGTCATTATTCTCTTTATGTGTTACTCGTACTAGCTTTGAGGGACTACACCTGTGTGTCCTGAAAATGTATTATGTATTTTAAATTTATTTAATTTTAATAGGTAATACGATTTTGTGTGTACAAACGATGTCTATATACATCCAGATCAGGGCTACGATCCTGCGAATAAACGCTGGCCTCGTATTTATGGTCTAAATATGGTCATTTTATTGGGACTACATTAGACTTACCATCAGAAGTGTCACATAAATACAATACAAATAAATACAATATAAAAGAAGTCAGAAAAGGACCCTAGAAACAAGCCGAGTTAACGTCAAGTATTTTTCCCCCGTAGAGATTGAAGCAGCAGAAAATTTGTACATTATGTATTATATATTTACTGTGACGATATAATAATATCATAATAATATTCAAAATCTATACTTTGCTAATTAGCAATTGCTAGCAATCACGTAACATGATTATGGCGTAAAAACACATATCGTAAAAATATTTCGGTCGCGTGTTTTTGCCACGTCAATTGCCAAAGCTGCTTACTAAATATCAAAGTTGTACAAAATTATAATACGTATTAAGAATTTATTGTAATTGTCATTGCACGACAAACCAGTAAACCAGTACGATGATACATTAATGGAATGGCTCATTGTGTCAAACACAGATCGCCATGTAGGAGAAAAAAAAAAAAAAAAAAAATTGCACGACAAAATATCTACGCTGTCTTCTTCCACCTGCCCGTATCTCGCTCGTAGTGGGGTCGGCGCAACATGGTTTTTATGTTACAGAATGATTTGGCTTATAGTTTTTACGACTGGCCGCCTGCCTGACGTCAACTCCTCTGAGGAGACCCCATACTGAAACACCCAGACCCGATACATATATTTGTGGATCACACAAACAATCGTCTCGGTGGGATAATCAAACCAGCGGGTTCTCGTTTCGCTGCCCGCTACTTGTCCACTGCGCCACGGAGGCTTTCATATCAATGTCAATATCTACGCAGTAATGAATTAAAAAACCTTGTTCAAACCATTTAAACCACCGGTAGTCGAAACTAATCCAGTAGGCCTAGTACAAGTCACAAATACGTTCACAGTTTCCGAATTCGTATAAATTTACTACCGTCAAAGTGTCAAACTAGTAATTAGTAATTCATACGGTAATAAAGGAAAGAATCGCTTGAAAATAATTTTCTTAATCGACTAATATGAAATAAAGTTAACCATATTATTAATTTTAATTCATTATAGTTCCCACTAGTAGCTACTAATATTTGACGTATGGAGAGAAAACGAAAACTTTAATCGTTTAAGAAAACTATTAAAACCTGTACTAGGCCTACTGTAATGAAACCGAAATAATTTGCCTATGTTGTGATAAACTAGATAGGCAAATTATTAGGCACTAACTATATTCGCGTATTTATTTATGTGTATATGTAAATAGCAGTGATAGCTCAGCGGGGAGTGGTACGACTGTCGAGACGAAAGTCGTAGGTTAGTAACCAACCCCAAGAGGATGCACCTCTGACTTTTCGTTACGTGTGTATTAATTGTAATTATCGCTTGCTTAAACGGTAAAGAAAAACAATGACTAACCTGCATACTTAAGAAGTTCTCCATAAGAATTTCGGAGGTATGTAAAGTCTGCCAACCCGCATTAGGCCCGCATTAGTTACGAGTGGAAGAGCCACGCTGTAGACAATTTTGTCTACAGCATGAATGGGCCGGCTCGTCCGGGTCGTTACCACTGTCTCACAGAAAACCGGCGTAAAGTAGCAGCTTGCTGCTGCGTTTCGTACGGTGAGTGAGATATCCGGAGGCCCAAATCCCCCTCCCCTTCCCAATCCCTTATTATCCCTTTCTTTTAAGGTCGGCAACGCGCCCATAATTCTTTTGTATTGTGGGCGTACATGGGCGGTGGAGATCGCTTACCATCAGGTGACCCACTTGCTCGTTTGCCAGCCTATACTATAAAAAATAAAAAAATAAAAAGTCCAGCGTGGTGGACTAAGGCCTAACCCCTCTCATTCAGTAGAGAAGGTCTATGCCTAGCAGTGGGACGTGTTAATATTATTTTATTATATGTAAAACAACGACATGTTTTTTGCATTAAATTTACTGTTGTTAGGAGATTAAAGATAAGCGAAATGTGTTGTTTTCTATTGTTCAATATGCTAATAAGAAGAGACTGTGGTTCGTGGGCAAATTAAGGAAAATACTTATATATAGCAGAGGCTGGCAAACGATCAAGTGGGTCACTGGTAAGTTATCTCGATTAACGCAATATCAGAAGAATCATGACTGCATTGCAAATCCTACATGAAAGTCACGAGGAATGGGAAGGGGATAGCGTATTTGGTCCTCCGGACATCTCACCCACCGGACTACCGTACGAACTCTAACAGCAATCTGCCACTTTATCGCTTTTCTGTGGGAATGTGGTAGTAACCGCATAACATACATAGAAAACAATGCCAAATGGTACCAACGGCAAAATTAAGGTTCCTTTGACTCTATATTAAAGAAGCTAAATCGTTTTTCTGTCTGTATGTCCCTTTTTCAATGGACTCTATCTGAAATTTTCATAGAATATTTGTTATCACCGTGAATATCTTTACAACGTGCCAGGTCTTTCGTTTGCGAGAGGCCGGCTGGGTTGCTACCACCGCTTTGTCTATTTCTGCCGCCAAGCAACAGTGTGTAAGCACTGTTGTGTTCCGGTGTGAAGTACATTGAAGCCAGTTTAATTACTGGGCATTATGAGACTTAACATCGGGGTGACGAGCGCAGTCCAGTGTCATGCAGTGCTTTGTTATTCAAAGTTCTGTGTGGCGTTGCTTCTGTTTATGAGCAGGCGTGGTGGCGCTTACCATCAGGCGAGCGACCTGCTCGTCTCGTCATTCAAGCTAATAATAAAAAAAAAGAGTGAATACGAAAGGCTCGGTGCGTAATCCGGACTTGCACCCGTCTTTTTAAGTGTTAATGGGTAAATGTGCACCTAATTTCATAACATTAAGAAGGTAATTAAGCACAGACAATCTAAATATATGCCAAACTGTTTCAAGGTCATTCCACTTGTCAATCACGTGAACAGTCTCAGCGCGAATGTGTTTACATATTTACTAGTTTATTAGGCATTAAACTAGAGATTTATGTGGCATGTAAAATAACATGCAGATTGACTAATTAATGTTAGCGACCTGGTTGACGACGTGTTTTTGTGTGGACTACGAGATTATATTATTATTTTAAGTGGTAGAGCCACGCTTTATACAGTTTTGTCTACATATAAAAATAAATAAATAAATATGCCATATAGCTGTTGCCCGCGACTCCGCCCGCGTGAATGGCATTTTCCGGGATAAAACAGTACCAAAGTAGACTAAGTTACTCCTTATTACATCTTATTATCTGCCAGTGAAAGTCCCGTCAAAATCGGTCCAGCCGTTCCAGAGATTAGCCGGAACAAACAGAGAAAAATGGTAAAAAATATTATTTTAGTATAAGTAGCGTATATACGAGTACATGTAGTAAAAAGCGGTTATTTTAATATTACAAACATACACTTCAATTGTATTTGCCTGCTCAACCTGGGCGGTACCAACCATTTGTTATAAAGAGTAACTAACATTCCCAAGGCCCATACAAACCATGCAATCCTCCCAATTAGGGGTTGAATTTCGAGAATATTTCGAATGGGCTGGCCGATAATAAGTGAATCAGGACTTTGTAGTATAGATAGTTCACGGTCTCATTAAGGAACTTGAAAATTGTACATAGACTCACCACCTGTTTCCTGTAGGGGTAGACAGGGACAAAGGATTTTCACTTGCTACGTTCCTTGCATACTTCTTTGGCCTCCTTTATATGCACACCTGTTTAGGGTTCTTCTAACGTACTAATAGTTACACACATAGTCCTGACCCCACACTAGGCTATCTTGTGTCGTGGGTATCAGGAACGAATTACTATCCCACAAATACTTAGACCGGAAACAAGTATTTGTGGATCACACAAACATTATATCGGTGTGGGAATCGAACTCGCGACCTCTCATTTCACAGCCGGCTACTCACCAGCTGCACCACAAAGTCTATCACACTTCTGAGTTCTTTCTCGAAAATATCTCCCACCTGATCAAAGAACGTTCGCCGAGGCTTCCCTTCACAGCTGTACTTCACACTTGCAATGTTTATTTGTTTTGTCAATCTTCTTTCATCCACCTTCTCTACATACCCAATCACCTCACTCCTATTCCTTTCTCGGTCTTTGTCACTACATCCTCTTTCACATCATCTCTTACCACACTATATCTTACTCATCCTTTAGTCACAAAAATTATATAAATGTTATATTTGACGATTGAAGTTACCACGTTTATTAACATAACTGAGTAGATCTGCCACACAAAACGTTATCTTCAATTAAATTTTTTTTTTATTCCTTTTCTTGCTATTTTTTTTAATTCGGGCTCGTCCGTGTCGTTACCACTGCCTCACAGAAAACCGACGTAAAGTAGCAGCTTGCTGCTGCGTTTAGTACGGTGAGTGAGATATCAGGAGGCCCAAATCCCCTCCCCTCCCCATTCCCTTAATTATTCCTCTCCTTGAAGGTCGGCAACGCGCCCATAATTCTTTTGGTATTGTGGGCGTACATGGGCGGTGGAGATCACTTACCATCAAGTGACCCACTTGCTCGTATGCCTATGCTATAAAAAAATGTATTATATAGCGCCAATTACCTAATAGGTTACAACTATCAACAAACTAATAGAATATTGTCACAACCCCAATCCGACCAATTAAATTAGTAAAAACATAATAAGCACATAAATATCTCTACCCACCTCCCATAACGGTAGCTTGATGGTACCATTCAAATATTTGCATAGATATATTCCTAAATCCTAGCGGACTTCCAACTTAATAATAAATAATATGTCATCGGAATGTTAAAGTATACGGACGGTATATCTATTTTGTAAATCAAAGTGGTGTGGTGACATTTTTCTATATTATCGAGGCTTGTCTGATTGTGTTTTGGAAAGATTCATTGATTTCATTTGATACGGTAATATATAATGTTGATGTCTTATAATTATCAAATATAATTAAAGCGTTGGAAAACGTAGAGTAGGACGCCCTGCAGCAAGGTGGAGCGACGACCTGCGGAAAGCGGCGGGTAATGTCTGGATGCAAAGAGCCAAAGATCGAGCTCAATGGAGTGCATTAGGAGAGGCCTATGTCCAGCAGTGGACAAATATAGGCTGATGATGATGATAATGATTAAAGCGTTGATAACGCGGAAGAGAAGCAGGCTGTGAAACGAGAGCCTGCGGATTCGATTCCCGCACTGAGACAAATGTTTGAGTGATCCACAAATATTTGCTTCGCGTCTTGAAGCTGTGAGACCAGAAGTGCCTCGTAGTTCGTAGGTATTAAGAACGTGATTAACAAATAAACCGACATAATATTGTACTCATTCATGTAAAGGAAGCAATGTGTCAGAACAAAACCATGACCCCAGTTCAAAATATAGAAATACCAAAAATATCTTAGCGCCAACGTTATATGATACACATAAAAACTCGTGCTACCGAAACCGGTATAATTATTATGTAAAAATTATTAAAACTATTCGGCATTCGTTTGTAAAGAATGTGATTAATTCATGACATAAAGACGATAATCGCTTCAAACTAACATCTATAGTTTCCACTTGGAAACCGTTTCACTGGATATGTTTATTAACATTGGTATTATAATAAATTATTTTAAATTATACCCAAAAACACCTATTAATAGTGACGCGCCATAATTCTGCCGTCAAACAGTTAAAATTAATTCAATCAATCGGTGATATCGATTTTATTTACAAAACTAGATTTGTTATTTTTTGATTGCTTTTAAATCGATATTAAACAATTATAAAATGATTCATTCGGTAGAATGTTTATATTTAGTTTGATGCGCGACGGATGTATCGGTTTTACTTAAAATTCAACCGTTTTCTTAGTCATAAAAACATGTCCGGATATTTTCAAATAGATCTAATCGCTTATTTTGGAGAAATTTATGACTTTTAAAGGCCATAAAAGCCATCAATATAGATGCGTTTTAGATTCGTTTTGTCTGGGATAGAGAGACAGATTAAATCTTTTAGATGAAATCTTTGAAACAAAGTAACCTTATTTTTACTGTTAATATAAAATTAAATCAGTTAGTGGTGAAAACGTTATATTTATTGTGTTTGTTGATATAAAATCCAATTAGAACCAGTTATTTCCTAACCACTTTTAAAAACAAACATCTAAATGATCCCTCCTTTAATCGAATTATTTCCCGTCTATAAGCACACCACAATCTGAAATCGATAACTCATTCAATCCGTTCCATCGACACATTTACACCCACAACACTATCCTCAGCGATTTCAAGAATCGGCACACGATAGCGGGATCCAATAATCGTATCGTATCGTTATAAATAATTGTTATTGGTGACGTGAGTTACCGTAGATGGTACGTGTATCTAAAAAAGTAGCGCATAAATAACGTTGCGGAATCGGTATCGTTGCGTAGATTGAAAGCTGTTGAGACTTTGAGTGGGTGGTAGTTGGTATTCCTTTTATTTAGTTATAGTTATTACCTATAGGGAATACGTGTTGAGGGTTGGCTCTTTGAGGTACTATTTTTAAGGGTAGATTCTTAGATTATCTTCTAGGGATCTTACTATATATTGAGCTTTGAAAGATAAGATCTTACTAACGTATTTTTTCTGCCGATTATACTTGGGTGAATTTTGTTTGTTTATCAAAAGATGAGTGTTTATTATAAAATATAGTTGCAACCTTAAGGCTTAAGTTTGAAGCACGCATTTGTAATCATGAGCTACTTAAACATAAATAAATGCAGATTAGAAAGAACTTTCAATGTCTTCATAAAAGAATATGCAAAAAATAATTTATTCACAAAACAAATAATTGTGTATTTATATTTTCGAACACTTAATTTAATTTCGACGTAAATAATCAAACTAGAGTGGGTCGAGTTCCATTCGTCACCTCCGTCGATCAGGCATGTTAATGTGGCCCAAAGCCGAACTATTTTAAAGTGGTGGATTGACGGGCCGTGGGACCGATCCCTGCTGAAATAAACTGGCGGATTCAGGCATTTATTTCGGTTTTGAGCTTTATCCGGAACGTGATGGGACGAACTTTGAGACGGTTATTTTTATTCTGATGCAATATGTATAATTATTAGTCTGTTTTTGTAACATAAATGATTTAATTAAGTGGAATTAATAACAAAAGGTGCAAATAATACATTAAGTAGATTAGATAATAAAACTTAATTGAAACAAGAATGTAATTTGTAACAATTAATATACAAGCAGAGTTAGTTTCTTAAAAAATGTTATAGTTTATTTATTTTTTGACCGGTCATCTGATTATATGACCATCCCTTCATTGAAATATAAAATGTATTTATCATTTTCACGTGTATCGTGTACTATACATACATCTACAGGTTGATACATAAGCCTGTTCCATTATATTCGTATTTATATATTTTTAACGGGAATATTAACTAAAGTTAACTAGTGTTTGACGTTAGTATTTAGGTACGGGGCGGCAAAAGTCCCGAGCCACAAGTCGGGGCAGGTGCGCCCGTTTACAGCGGGAGTAACGCGCGGTGACGTCGCACCGTGGGGCTTTTCATATTTTGGGATCGGTTCATCCGACGCGAGGCAGCGGGAATGCCGCTTAAAATCAACTTTTACGTATTTCAGGCTGTAACTAAGCTAAATCGTAAATGGCGTTGGGTTACAAGACAATTCTGTGAACTTTTAAACCAATCGCTGTGAATATATATATATATAGCAGTGATAGCTCAGTGGGGAGTGGTATGGACTGATGAGACGAAAGTCGCAGGTTCGAAACCAGCCCCAAGTGCATACACCTCTGACTTTTCTAAGTTATGTGTGTATTAATTGTTAATTATCACTTGCTTTAACGGTGAAGGAAACATCGTGAGGAAACCTGCATACCTGAGAATTTCTTCATAAGAATTTCGAAGGTATGTGAAGTCTAGCAACCCATTAGGTCAGGGTGGTGGACTAAGGCCTAACCCCTCTCATACAGTAGAGGAGGCCCGTGCCCAGCAGTGGGACGTATATAATACAGGGCTAGTATTATTATTATTTATATATATAAATATTGTGTAATCTAGATTCGTTACGGTAATGTAGTCGAAGAAGAATTTATATAAGTGCGCTCAACTATATAAAAAAGTTTTAACTACTCCTATTTTACGCCAAATTTCTAATGAATTAACATATCGATCCAACTGAATCCTTAAATTAAATAATGCTTGTGATCAAATGAAAAAAGGGGAAGTACTGCACTAAACAAAAAGTTGAAATAACAAATAGGAACTATAAAATCGCTGCCGCCGCGTTGCCTTTTGGTCGCGCATAACCTCCAATCCTGTAGATTGTTGTAATTATCAAGGTCATTGACATACAATCTTTTTGCAGTAAGTAATGATAACATGTTGGTTGGTGTATTAAAAAAAAATAAACTAAAAATCAAAAGTGCCTCGTAATTAGTCGGAAATACCCGTGTCATCGCCTACATAATTATTTGTATTTGCCAAAAAAAATATCGACAATGCAAAGGCAATATGGCTGAAGCGCCAATATGAGATAGCTTTACAGGAGGGCTTTTCATAGTACATTTTCGTAATAGATAATTTTCACTAAAACTTATATTCTAGTGAATCATTTATTCTCTGATAATAATAATTAAGAATTGTTACTGGATTAAACGTCTATTATAGTTATACGCGTATACGATATGAGAATGCCAAATTTCAGAGTATTTATTTATTTATTTATTCATCACACACACACAGTCATTACAGGATATACCCAATTCGAACTGGCGGGACTATTACATAATTCTAAAAGATAAAATAACAAAAACATACAACTATATACTATAACATAAATGAAATTAAGTATAACAAATAACATATAACAAAATTTTTGCGAGCTCACTCCAGTTACACGTCAGAATATCTGTTTTGACATGCACCTCATTTATAATTTTAACCGCTCGCGTGAGAGGCGCTTTGGCCAAGAGGTTGGTCCGGGCCACCGGCACCGCCAGCACACACACGTAGCGGTCCGGCACGTTCAGGCACAGGCGACGCAGAACCCCCGGGTTGTGCTCGACCCCACGCAACAGCTTCACCAGGTACGAAGCAAGGGCGAACTCCCGCCGCACCCTCAGCTCATTATACCCGACCATGCCCAGTACGAACAATGTGGGGTACATAAGCGGATATACCCCATAAAGTTTCAAGTACAGATGCCTTGAAAACTTGATGTATTTGCGACTTATGCCACTTTGTTATGTGAAAGGAATTAAACCTTATATTTGACTCCTTCTTACATCTAGAAATACAGAGTGTGTTTATCCTTCTTTGGTCGGTTCGAGTCCTAAAATAAAATAAAGTCTCCTAAAACCTTCCTATCTTCAATATATACTTGCACTCCATGTGGCATGCGCGTGTGAATCTCTTAGTATCGGTGTAGTAAATAGTATAAATATATTTTAATATTATCTAGATATTTTTGTGTTACATTTATAATTTATATATATCATAATATATAATAAAATTAGCCTTAAATTATAATATCCCACTGCCGGGCACGGGCCTCCTCTACGTAAGGGACGGGTGAGCCTTAATCCACCTCGCTGGCCTAATGCGGGTTCGCAGACTTCACACACAAATTAACCATTACCGAAACATTCAATAGTTATTTAATTACATTTATCACCTGTATTTACATACGCACTCACGCCTGTATTCCCCGAAGGGGTAGGCAGAGGTGTAACTAGTACACCCACATTTCGCCCAGCGTATCTCCGTCCCAAGATGTGATAGGGGGCGAGCCTATCGCCATACCGGGCACAAATTCCAGACTCCGGGCTGATATCAAGCATTTCGAAATAGAAAAACCCAATAGAACTTTACCCGACCCGGGGATCGAACCCGAGACCGCAGCGTCAGCTCCAGTTGTAACGCGTACGCATTACAACTGCGCTACCGAGTTAGTCACCTATATTTATATGTTTTTATATGCCACTAAACAGTATAACGCTTTTGATATCTCACGAGAAACAACTTTATCTTGAGGACTTTAATTGTGTATATACCTAATGTGTAAATGTTCTTTTGTTCAGTAATTGACATTACGGGAACTTGTCTGTCGACCCTATTGACCTTATGGTCTATTCTGCTATAATATATGAGGTTATTTGCTTATCACTAGAGGTCACATTCCATCAGACATTAATGCAAATGAATAATTAATTATTTTTCGAATTTTATGGAATTAGAGCATAGCTGTCAAACTTTGTTAACATATGTTTATTTTTTAATTATTTATGTAAAACTTAATAGGGTATTAATTCCGCCATGTGGGTGATCATGTTAAATACGTTGTTGTATATAAGATAAGCTATGTGGTCGTGGTTTTTTAATTGGTCTACATTAATTATTAAATGTTAATGTTTCTATCCCCTGTACCTTGTTGATTATGTTGATGACCGTATAATTAATTACAAACAAAAATATTTAAGGCAAATAATTTTTAAGATTTATAAAATTATTTTATTAATAAATCATTAAATTGTTAATGCTTTATTTGCCTTACCGTGGCAAATGACTGAATATAAAGGAGGCCTATACCGAGTAGGGGGACCCAACAGGCTGAGGATGATACTGAATAATATATAAATTAATCTATTCACGATTATCAAGTAGCTAAAGTGATATTGAACCTCTTTTATTTGTCTTTATACTATGTCATGTCATATTACCATTTATTTGATTTAATTAAAACTTGCTAAAGTAAATAAATACAATATTTTGATCACCTTATTTAAAATATTAGATAATAAACTTAAAATTTTATGTATAGTGTGCCCCCATGCCGCTGTCGCTTATACTTCACGGCGTATTTTAAGCTCGATCACTGATAAATTGTATCAATAACGCGGCGCGCGAGACGTCGGGTGCCTTCAATAGTGTTTACTTCAGATGCGCTGTCACAACACCCTGTATACACTCTCATTAACTAATAATATAGGTGATAGTTATTTATTGAAAGTATTAGCTTATGCTCTGTTTTTAATCTAATTAAGATTAGAACTCATAGATAATGGATTATGTAGTTCATTTAGGAAGTACCTATCATTTTGACATACGCTTCTATGTTTATAATTGACAGCTAAATAATTCTGTTGTCTTATATTTTATATGAAAAATAACGTTTAGTTGATATTGTTAAACAGGCCAAGAGAAATTAGAAAAAATATTATCACTAATTTATAATAAAACTTATACATACATACGCACTTACGCTTGTAATCCTCGAAGGGGTAGGCAGAGGTGTAACCAGTACACCCACATTTCGCCGAGCGTATCTCCGTCCCACGATGTGATAGGGGGCGAGCCTATCGCCATACCGGGCATAAATTCCAGACTCCAGGTTGATACTGAGCATTTCGTAATATAAAAATCCAATACCACTTTACCCGACCCGGGGATCAAACCTTAGCGCTAGCCTCAATCGTAACGCGTACGCATTACAACTGCCCCACCGAGGCAGTCATATAATAAAACATTATTTATAAAATTGACTTGCGGCACACTGAGAAGTGCCTCACTGTCACACTAATCAAACCTACATATTTAAGTATATTTAAAAGTTCACGCACATAATTCGTGCAAAAATTTAATTAAAATTGAAGCAAATGAGTGGGAAGGAAAATCAAACATCATTCTCTTCTACGATCTGGCTCATAATACAAAAGCCAGGCTATCTAAAACTAATATTCTCAACGACAGGTGACTGGGCGTGTCTCAGGAACGATCACCGCGTAATGTACTGCTACTAGTGATGTACTCGACGGTGCGGATGTTCGGAAACGCGGATATGTATTAAAATCCGACAGAATAATAATAAATGAAGGTACAAAGAGGCCAAAGAGATAGCAAGTGGAAATCCTTTGTCTCTGCCTACCCCTATAGGAAACAGGAGTGAGACAATATATCTATATAATAAGAAATCAGGTTATTGCCGTCCACTTCGGAACATAGGTCTCCCCAAGTATGCATGAACCATACCGGTCTTGGGCAGACTGCATCAAATCGCTATCCGACAGACGAAGTCACAGATTTTCTACTAGGCTTTGTTTTAGTATATCATTGGATGTATTTGAAGGTTGCTGCTTTTAGTATATTCAATCTCGGCAAGTATTTACTGTTGAAATTTTTACTTTGTCGACTCATAAAATATATTCTGGCAAATTTAGCATTCAGATCAAAGAGGCATTTGTTGATCATCATTCGTAAGCTGCATCTTGACGTCTTCGTTCGGAATCGTAGTACCTAGTCTTAATTTTATGTTGTGTAATGCGCTTAAGTAATATACGAAAAAAGCTCTTGAAAGTTACAAACTCGAAAATTAGTATAAGTGAAATTCTTTCATACAGTACCAGTTGATTAGTTTCAGTACCCAGTACTAAGTGATTAAATTTTTTCTAAGGGATAAATCCGAACAATATCCGATGGAACATCTCTAAGTACAAATGCCATGCGCACGCGCAAGTCAATAACTCATATCGGGAGCGTGATAGTTCACCCGACGGGACGGGATTGTCTGACCCGTTCTGTTTAGGGAGTGTTGTTTGTACAAGTATAGCGTCGAGTGTCGACATTCTGTTACCTGTAATAGATGAGGATTTAGATGTTATTTGTGTTGTTAAGTTAGTATTGACGTCGTTATAGGCATTGAGAGACAACGTCTTAAAGAGGATGTATTTCCAGCCCGATAAAACTTAAGGCCTGACTGAGACTGCCTCGGTGGCGCAGTTGTAATGCGTACGCGTTACGATTGAAGCTAACGCTGAGGTCTCAGGTTCGATCCCCGGGTCGGGTAAAGTGGTATTGGGTTTTTCTATCACGAAATGCTCAGTATCAGCCCGGAGTCTGGAATTTGTGCCCGGTATGGCGATAGGCTCGCCCCCATCACATCGTGGAACGGAGATACGCTCGGCGAAATGTGGGTGTACTGGTTACACCTCTGCCTACCCCTTCGGGGATTACAGGCGTGAGTGCGTATGTATGTATGTATGTATATGTAAAACTTAGGGACCTTCAAGAAAACAGCCTATTCTTAACTCAAAGTCCGGCAACGCACCTTCGATCCCTCTGGCATTGTGAGATATCCATGGTCTCGTAGACCCCTTCTTTCATAAAAAACCCATGTTACAGGATACTGTTGCTACTGCACACCCGCATTTCACTAAGCTTGTTTCATCCATCCCATGGTATGATAGGGGGTGACGATATCGCCATATCGGGCACAACCCCAGACTCCGAGCTGATACTGATAATTTCATAAAAGAGAATCCCAATATTACTTTTATGAGTGGTAGAGCCACGCTGTAGACTCTTTTGTGTACAGCATGAATGGGCCGGCTCGTCCGAGTCGTTACTATCTCACAGAAAACCGACGTAAAGTAGCAGCTTGCTGCTGTGTTTCGTACGGTGAGTGAGATATCCGGCGGCCCAAACCCCTCCCCTTTCCCAATCCTATAATTATCCCTT
The DNA here is from genome assembly GCA_905332985.1 of Mimas tiliae. Taxonomy (NCBI): domain Eukaryota; kingdom Metazoa; phylum Arthropoda; class Insecta; order Lepidoptera; family Sphingidae; genus Mimas; species Mimas tiliae. The sequence continues at coordinate 1,057,444 of HG995243.1, forward strand.
TCCTTTAAGGTTGGCAATGCGCCAGTAATTTTTGTATTGTGGGCGTGAATGGGCCGTGGAGATCACTTACCATCAGGTGACCCACTTGCTCGTTTGCCGGCCTATGATATAAAAAAAAATATCCGACCCGGTTATCGAACCTAAGACCTCAGTTGTACCACGTACGCATTATAACTGCGCTACTAAAGCGAACATTTAATAAGTCCATTTGAAATCTATTACCATGATTCATGCAGCCTCACACCTGCGTACTTTATCTCAAAACCTTATAAGCAACTCGCTAGTTTCCTTTCGACGTAAATAGCGAGAATACGTCAACTGGATATACGACGCGATATGGTACGTAGTCGCGATGTTAACAGGCTCGTGACCGTGCCGTCGTCGGTTCGATGTCCGTCCAATTTTATTGCGCTAGCTTTATTAAATTCTATTTGGTGATTCTTAGGATTTTGTTGAATAAATAATATTATATATAAAAATCAATTGCTGTTCGTTAGTCTCGCAAAATCTTCTAAACGGCTGGAATTATATTGATAAAAAAAATTGTGCGTGTTTGAGTGGGTCCCTAGATGGTTTAGATTCACAATTGGACCTGGTAGGTGGCGCTGCTATAGTAGCGGGAGAAACCGCGCGGGACAACTAGTAAATAATAAATACACCCAACAGTCACACACATAGTCCTACCCCACACTAGGTAAACCTGTATCGTGGGTATCAGGAACTACGAAGGACTTGCGGTCCGACAACACCCAGACCCGAAACAAATATTTGTGGATCGCATAAACATTTGTCTCGGTGCGGGAATCGAACCCACGGCCTCTCGCTTCGCAGCCGGCTACTCGCCCGCTGCGCCACGGAAGCTGTCAAATGATGATGAATGATTTGATGCTGTTGAGGTGTATTGATTTCAAATGATTATTTGCCGTTTTTGGAGAGCGTTGGTCTTTGGTAAGGAATTCTAGAGCTATAAAAATTAGAGTTTAATTCATACAAATAAATGTGTTCAATCGAAAAATGTCTGGTACTGTTGCAGCGTAGTTAGGCTGCGTGCTGTCGTGGGTTCAAATCTCAGGTGGCAATCATAATTTATGTTAGTTTTCGATTAGAATAATTACTCATGAGTTACCCAGGATTGTTATTTGTACGGAATATAGCGATAAGCATGCAACATAATGGGACGGAAAAAGGCTCGGTGAACACTAGTTGCCTCTCTGCCTACCCATTCGGGGATACAGATGTGAACTTATGTACGTTGTTCATCAGAAATTTAAATATTTTAATCGTATTGAAATTTTAGTGTTTTATTAATAATGATGAATGAAAATGACACTGTTAATTGTGAGTTCGATTTCAAAATAGAGCAACACTTCGAATGTTTTTTTTTTCTAGTATACATTTCTGGGATTTGATTTGAATCAGATATAGTGACATACATACATACAACCAGATGTAGTAGATGCAGTCTCAAGTGTCATCAAACCGTTAGACTTACCGTTGCGAAACTGTAGGAATACAACTGCCTATGCCATTAACGGTGCAGGCGTAAGTTTATATAAACCTTTAACCATCATTTCTAATGATAATATAATATAGATAATCTGATATTGTTGTAATATATCGATTGACGCGCCGGGCAATGCAGATGAAGCCGAAAAAGATAAAAATTCCAAATATCTAGATCTGGCATACGAGGTTTCTAACATGTGGGATGTGGACTCGACAATCATTGTCCCGATAGTCGTTTCCGTCCATGGGTTGATACCGAAGAGTCTCGACCAACATCTTCACAGGCTCTCAATTGATGGTTGGGTCAGAAGTCAGATGCAGAAGGCTGTATTATTGGACACGGCACGCATTGTGAGGAGGTTCCTCACACTGGGGCCCTAACCACTGGTGGCATGGGTCTTAGGCCTGGGCATTGGAGGGTGATACTTTTTATATTTTTTTAAATGTTTTATTTTTTTAAGTAATGTAATATTTAAAAATGTAAATAAACCTTTTAAAATAAAGAGTACTGTACATAATAATAATACTAGCCCTGTATTATACACGTCCCACTTCTGATCACGGGCTGAGCGGGGTAAGGCCTTAGTCCACTACGCTGGCCTAATGCGGATTAGCAATCATCATCATCATTTAGGGTAATAAAATAATATCTATATTTTTCCACTAATTCTGCCCATCCTATTATGCCTCAACACTTTAATCTTAAGATTAGCTTTGGAGCCTTTTACAGGATTTTACGACCTTTATAATGAACCGACAGTTTAGCACGTGCTAGCTAAACATTTATTACTGGCAGTAAACGGGTTCGATTCCCGCTTGATTGGTATATTACGCGAAATTGCGGTTACCTTACAAAGCTTATGGAGGTTATTTAAACAATTACTTTAATCAACTTTAAGAGAATTCTTAGATCGTGGTATCTTTATTATAAAGTTTTTATGTAAGTACTAGTGATTTATGATTTAATAATTTTATGAAAATGAAATGAAATGAAAATATTTATTGAATCCATAAAAATGTTACACTCGTACATCATTTAGATTCAGTCAAATTTAAACTCTGCCGCCAGTTCGGAATGCTGTTTCGTTAAAGAAGAACGGACAAGAAACTCTAACGTTGCTCTTTTCAAAATTCAATTACAATATTTGCACTACGATAATACAATTAATTTTGAATAGAGTTAGAGCAGCTCAACTTAGAGTTAGAGTTCCAATGAGGAACATTATTAAGTAAAATAATGAAATTATAATGATTATTGCGCATGATCCTAATGAGTACGATGAATAAATTAATATTGTGATATGTTGTTCTTTATTGCCTCGGTGTCGCAGTTGTAATGGGTACGAGGTACGACAGCTGTACTGAGGTGTCGGGTGCGATCCCCGGGTCGGGTAAAAGTGATATTCTGTTTTTGTATTACGAAATGCTCATAGCACGGAGTCTGGAATTGTGCCCGGTTTGGCGATAATGTTGCCTCCTTTTTTTATAGCATAAGCCGGCAAACCAGCAACTGGGTCACCTGATCGTAAAAGATCTTCATCGCCCATGTACGCCCACAATACCAAAAGAATTATGAGTGCGTTCCCGACCTTAAAGGAAAGGGATAATTAAGGGGTTGGGAAGGGGAGGGGGTTTGGTTCTCCGGATATCTAACTCACCGTACGAGCAGCAAGCTGCTACTTTACGCCGGTTTTCTGTGAGACCGTGTTAACGACCCGGAGGAGATGGCCCATTCGTGCTGTAGTCACAAGTGTCTGATCTCATGATGGAACATTGGAAGCTCCTCAACAAATAATTTTTTAATGACTATTTTGAGCTATATTGCTATTAATGCGAATCACAAAATTTATATTTGTCTCGGGCAGCAATCGAACACGTGGCTTCCCGTTTCTCAGCCACTCGTCTACTGCACCCCGGAGGCTGTCAATTCTTACTTATTTAAAATATAATTATGTAAAACCACACTTTAGTGTATCAAGTTCAAGTGTAGCCTAAGGCATATCCTAGTGCTATTAAAAATTTGTTTCGAAGAACGTGTGTTATCAATATTTTTTTATGCTATTCAACGAAGTAATAAAAATTCCATAAGTGCTTTTAAGAAACTCTTAATGAGTTAATGACTGACGTTAATTGCACGGAAGTATTTAATGGATAAGTGTAAAGTGGCCTTTAAATTCAATCATCAATACCAATTTATTGATTTAATATTTGTAATTAAGGTCGTCGCATGTTAGGGTGTGTGAAGCTCAAGCTTAACAGAACCACGCGTGCTGGCTTACGGAACCACAGCTTCGTGGTCTCTTCCATCTCGGCTAGAACTAAAAAGTTCGCAAAATCTTACTTCTGCCGGACCATCAAGCTGTGGAATAGTTTGCCGGCACACGTGTTCCCTCCTTCCTATAATATGGGGTCCTTTAAACGGAGTGTGAAGAAGCAATTAGGCAGGTCGGCATAATTTTGCCGACCTACGATAGACATATCGCCTGTCGTTGGTCGACAGTATTCTTGGATTGCGCTGCACTTAACATCAGGTGTAGCGTAGTCACTTTGCCGAACCAGTATAAAAAAAAGGTATTACAAAAATATTCATAAAAGCTAGAAAATAGCAGAAATCACTTTCTGTACTTATTATGTCTTTGTTATGTTAAGCATACATTATGCTAAAATAATCATAATTACCCCCTCAACCCGCAACGGGAACCAAGTTTCGTCATTGCCTCGTCCGTCAATCAGCAGAGTGTACCACGTGCAGGTGAGGTTGTCTTTGGGCCTAAGAATCTGGTGTCCAGGGGTACATAGTGATGCATCTATAATGAATAATATACGTATTGCAATGTAACGATTAAAGTAACAACAAACATCCAAACTCACAAACAAACTTTCACATTTATAATAGACTAGCTTTTGCTCGCGGCTCCCACCGCTTGAATTGCCTTTTCCGGAATAAAAAGTAGCCTATGTTACTCAGTGATAATATAGCTTTCTAACGGCAAAAGAATTTTTGAAATCGGTCCAGTAGTTTTTAAGTTTATTCGTTACATACAAAACTACAAATCTTTTCTCTTTATAATATTAGTCTAGAAGTAGGATAGAAGGATGATTGATCAAATTATTAAAGACTATACGTGAAGAAATATGTGTTATCAAATACTAAGTCGTAATCAAAATGAGCTGTTGTTTTCCTATTACTATTATATAAATAAATAAATACACCCAACAGTCACACACATAGTCCTGACCCCACACTAGGTAAATCTGTATCGTGGGTATCCAAGAACTACGAGGGACTTGCGGTCCCACAACACCCAGACCAGAGACAAATATTTGTGAATCAGACAAACATTTGTCTAGGTACGGAAATCGAACCCACGGCCTCACGCTTCGCAACCGGCTACTCGCCCGCTGCGTGACGAAGGCTGTCATATATGTGAAAGTTTGAAATCAGTTCGTCAACAACCCGGCAGGCATTGAAAGCAAGAGTTCGGCAGTTACTGTTGAATAGAGTGGCAGAATCATCACATTAGTTTGTTATGTATTAGTACAGTGGTTCCCAATTAGTTTTTGCTGCGTACCACTTCAAAAAAGACCTCAAACCTGCGTACCCCTTATTGTAGCAAACACACTAATATTATAAATGCGAGTTTGTGAGTGTGTGTGTTCTTGTTTTTACTGATGATTGTAATAAAATAATATTTTGGAAATTGTTCTTGTTTTTACTGATAGCCGCACGTACCCCTTGATGCAACTTCACGTACCCCTGGGGGTACGCGTACCACTAATTGGGAAACACTGTAATTAATATAATATTTATATAAATATACGTATATATATTGTATGTATTTAACTTATGTATTTACATTTATATCCTTATTCTTCTTGTATTTATCGGGATATTATGTATTTTATGTATGCTGATATATGTTTATTTATATTCATTGTATGTATATATATTTTTTTTCTGTTTCGTTTCTTCGTCATCTTTGCACCTGCCATGTACATCTCTACATCACTCTAAGGTTGACTGGGAGAGAATGCTTATAGCGTTAAGTCCGCCTTTATACTACATGTATATGAAGTGTAAATAAATAAAATAAATAAAGTTTGGATGTTTGTGAGTTTGTTAATGATTGTTAGTCAATCACGCCTTAACATCTGAAATGTTTGACATTATAACAATACTGATCTGTAAAAGATAATTCTGTAATACTCTGTTATTACTGACAGCACACACTCCATTTCCATCAGCAAAAAACCTCGAAACCGACCTCGATAATTTATCACAGACCGATCGCGTCAACCCTGTAAGTGTCTTGTCTTGTGTGATTACCTTCAGGCGAGGCTAATAAGGGGCGGGAGGGGATGGGGTGGGCTGCAGGAGGGGGGTGACGTCTCAAGACACCTGTTGAGCAACTTGTTGCGTCGCGGTTTTGTGGTCCAGTTGTGGAATCCATGTTGTTAGTTGCAGAAATGGGAGGTTGCAAAATTTTATGATTTTTTATGGATTTGAATTGGTTGGCCCAACTTATTTATATCTGTAATTTCAGCACAATAAGGTCCCTTAATATAAACGTTGTATACATTATATTATAAGGACCCGGTCGAGCCCGGCCCCTTCGTGCTGTAGGCCAAACTGTCTACAGCGTGGCTCTGTCATTCACTAAACTCACTTATTATTATTTAATTTTTTTTATGACATAGGCCGGCAAATGAGCAAGTGGGTCACCTAATGGTAAGTGATCTCCACCGGCCATGTACGCCCATAATACCAATAGAGTCATGGGTGCGTTGCCGACCTTAAATTAAAGGGATAATTAAGGAATTGGGAAGGGGACGGTGTTTGGGCCTTCGGATGTTTTGGTAACAAATGAGCAAGTGGGTCACCTAATGGTAAGTGATCTCCACCGGCCATGTACGCCCATAATACCAATAGAGTCATGGGTGCGTTGCCGACCTTAAATGAAAGGGATAATTAAGGAATTGGGAAGGGGACGGTGTTTGGGCCTTCGGATGTTTTGGTAACAAATGAGCAAGTGGGTCACCTAATGGTAAGTGATCTCCACCGGCCATGTACGCCCATAATACCAATAGAGTCATGGGTGCGTTACCGACCTTAAATGAAAGGGATAATTAAGGAATTGGGAAGGGGAGGGTGTTTGGGCCTTCGGATGTTTTGGTAACTATCCAGATCCATCATTAAAACACCATCTCATCCCAGGGGTGGAGGTATGATTATGTCGGACTCACCAGCCTTCGGACCTAGTTCACAGAGTCACTGCTAGATCGGGACCCTAACCAATTCCTACGCCAGTATACCGACTAAAACCCCGCAGTGGTCTCCTTTGGCGCTAGTGGGGTGGTTCCGGGAGATCCTGGTATATCTGGAATGCTGCCGGTACCACCCCTAACCATAAAATCCCATACTAGAAGGCCAATTCTCGTAATTTTAAATGTTCAAAATATCATTCCGATCTAGTCTCAGCGTCAAGAAAGCTGCAAATGGCATTCTCTTACACCAATAATCAACGTCAAATGCACCTAGCATTAGCAGTAGCATTATACTGTTTTGGCTTCAGGCAACTTTTATTATTTTCTTTTATTTTTTTTTATCTCATTACGATCTATGTTCATATTTGACGTTGATTATTGGTGTAAGAGAATACCATTTGCAACTTTATTGACGCTGAGACTAGATCGGAATGATATTTTGAACATTTAAAATTACGAGAATTGGCCTGCTGATGTTTAGTAGACTTAAAAGCAGTAAATAAACAGCGTAAACACGTGGTTGACGCGTGAAGGCAATTTATATGGCTATTACGTCGCGTACTCACCGACGCACGGTTTACCGTTTAAAGTGCTTGAAGCGCACACTTCGGTAAGTCTAGTCTAGGTTGAATTCGAAGATGGTTAGGTTAACAACTAGGAATTATGGTCACTGAAACTGTAGAGTCGAGTAATGGCTGATAAATTCATCTTTTCCAAATTCCAATTCAAACATTATAGTTAATTTTTGTGTAAATGTATTGTGTATTAATATAGGGAGTATATCCACCAACGTCTTAGGCCCAAAGCCAACCTGACCTGCACGTGGTACACTCTGCTGATTAACGGACAAGGCAATGCCGAAACTTGGTCCCTTTTCGGGTTGCCGAGACATAAGTTTTTAAGTCTCTTAATGCCCAGTAATTTCACTGGCTTCAATGACCTTCAAACCGAAACAACAGTACTTACGTATTGCTGATTGGCGGTAGAAATAAACAAAGCGGCGGTAGCAAACCAGACGGTCTCTCGCATACGAGGGACGTACCACCTAGTCCTATTTAATCGTGAAACAGATTTATTTCTTCAGATTTGTTTCAATGTTTTCTGCCCATGACATCGAATTACGGAAGGAAATGCAATTTAGATTTTAAAGATGAAACATAATGACCATCTCAATAAAGCTTTTAAATAGTAATAAAAAATCTAATTGCTTTTGGTCAACTGGTTTGGGAGCTACCCGTAGGGCTTTCTAACAATTTATTTTGTGTGGGTAAAAAAAAACAACCGATGAGTCCAATGTAGGTATCCATGGGAGGCAATGATCGCTTACCATTAGGCGACCCACTTGCTCGATTGCACCCTCTCCAAAAAATGTAATGCCCTCAGCACATCACGCACTAGCTAATAAGTACAAGGCAGTATAATGAAAAGATTGGTAAATGATTATAGACAATTTCGTAATATAATTAATGGCGAACAATCTAGCGCAGGATGCGTACGCGCCGATAAAAGTCGCTATTATCTTAGTTAAGCAGGAGATGCACTGAGAGTTCATCAAAATATTTTTTGATCCCATGGATTTTAGAGCTGGTAAGTAACATTACCAGCTCGATTCGTTTAATTTGCTATTTAGACATCTTAATACTCGTAGCAGATTGCCCGCGGCGGGCAGAATCAATAAAACCTCAGACTTCTGGACCGTTGTCTGCAGTTAACCTTGACGACAATGCTAGATCATGCTCATGTTTTCGTATGTCTTATAAAGTTGCATGATCAATGACAAATGCAATCGGTCTGCAGTTCGGAATCACAAGCACTTAAATTGCCCATGATCTCATCCATACGTGACAAATTTTAATAATAAATTGTTTTTATTACATTTTGAACTTGACATATTATATTATGTGATCACCACTCAAAAGGTTTAGTCATTAGGTACAATAAATCAAACGGATTCGTCACGGATGATTCGACATTTTTGTCATTCGATTTAAAAATTATAGCGATTTGTCTTTGTTGGTCTTGACTTGTCATCGGTAATAAGTCAAGTTGGATTTCCTGATGACATAGTTCTTCTTGGTACTTAAAAATGTATTTATTTTTTTCTTTGCTTGAATGACGAGACGAGCAGGTCACTCGCCTGATGTTAAGCGTCAGCCACCCTTAAACAATCTGTAACGAAAACACTCGCAAATTTGAATTGTATCTTTTTTTATTAGCTTGAATGACGAAACGAGCAGGTCGCTTGCCTGATTTTGGCAAAATCATCTTCCACCAACCCTTATCCCACTCACAGTGGGGTCGGCACATGATATTTAACACATGCTACAGAAAGATTTGGCTTGTAATTTTTACGCCCGGCCGCCTGGCTGACGTCGTTTGGGACGAAAATTTTTCAAAATGAAATAAATAAATTCTGATACATTCCTTCTTCTTCTTCAACAATATTCTTTGGAGAAGTAAAATTAAAAATAACACAATATCGCTGCACCGGGTACACCACAGACTTACAAAAACACCCCTATTACCGATACACGCTTGTCCATTACACACGGACACGGTAAAGGTGCATCTTATAGTTAATTACTGGCCGCGTTACCGGTTACCGATCACTACCGTGATTTACCAGTGCTCATGTAATGTTTTACCGGTTTCGATTATGGTGCGTACTGTATAATTGAAATTATTATTACCATTTGTTTTTTTTAAGTATCTCTAATAACATTTCTTGGATTCCGTTCTATTGATACAGATTTGCATATCAATCATGTCAGTAAATAAATAAAATACACCCAAATAGTTACACACATAGTCCTGACTAGTAACATACGAGTCTTGTTTCGTGGGTATCAAGAACTACGAAAGACATTCGGTCTCCCCATCTCAACGTCCCCACTCGAAACAAAGATTTGTGGATCACACAAACATTTGTCTCAGTGGATCGAACCCGCGGCTTCCCGTTTCACAGCCGGATCGAGTTGCCGGCACGCTGCGCCACGGGGCTTTCATTGACCTTAATGTCGTTTTTATAGTGAATATTGAAATTATTTTCTAAGTTATTGTTCTGTCATGGTTCTGGGTTCGATCCCAAGATTAACTAGGCAATAAAAATATGTTCATTTTTTATTGTGATTGCACGATATGGCGATAAGCTAATGTTATATCATATTATTATAATGTACTGTAACACGGAAATAAGCATGGCAGTATATGCAATTAGTGCTAGTTGCACCTCTGTCTACCACTTCGGAGATACAGGCGTGAGCTTGTGATGTTCTGCCATTTATCAGACTTCTCAATTTATAAGCTACGGTCGAAACAACAATAGCTTTGTAATATATTTTTGAAAACATTTTTCTTTAATTGAAGTTTAAACGTTTCCTTTGAAACCTCAATTACTTCAACGTGGAACTAATCGTGATTGGTTCAAAAGTAATCAAAAGCGATCGTTCGTCCGTCTGTGCGCTTTCATTCCCCATTCATAAGGCCAAAATCTTCGGATAAAGACCCCATTGTCTTGAGAACAATTCTACAGATCATCGTAGACCGAGAGCAGTCGACCGGAAATTTCAGCTTTTTTAACTCACCGTGCTTTTTTCGTATACTTTGCTGTTTTTGTTTGTTTAATGTCTTACAAGTTTACGAGCTATTCCTGTATTATCTCTTCTGTAAATCATTTAGTACATTGCCATTAATTCTGGGGGGTACCATGTTAATATCGCAAATTAATCATTGAATCAAGTAATTAGTCAGTCGCCACCCGCTTTGATGTGCCTCATTCCACTCACGTCGTATATCTCAATTGCTAGTCGTTTTTCATTTGCCCGCGACATTTCGCGCATCTTGTCTGCAATGCTGTCTTGTGGAGCCATTCTTCGCGATGCTACGTTATAAACGCTCTGTCATAGATACTTATAATATAACAAATTACATACATACGCACTCACGCCTGTAATCCCCGAAGGGGTAGGCAGAGGTGTAACCAGTACACCCACATTTCGCCGAGCGTATCTCCGTCCCACAATGTGATAGGGGACGAGCCTATCGCCATACCGGGCACAAATTCCAGACTCCGGGCTGATATTGAGCATTTCATAATAGAAAAACCCAATACCACTTTACCCGACCCGGGGATCGAACCCGAGACCTCAGCGTTAGCCTCAATCGTAACGCGTACGCATTACAACTGCGCCACCGAGGCAGTCAATTAATAGGCAGTATAACAAATTGCATTAATATTATGCTTCTATTATAACATACAATGGTGTTATACAGAAAACAAGTTTTAGTTTTAATGTTTGTCTAAACGATCATTGGAATACATAAAACAATTCCATAGATCGATTTATCTTCATACGCTGTATACAGCTTTTAACAAACGTATTTAATATTATAATATTTTTATTATGATCCGAGAATAAAACTGACATAACGATGTTTTTTTATTGACGTTTGATTCTAATTAGATTAAACATCCAATTGACCTTTGTTTAATTTATCGTTATGACTAAAACATGTTGATATGGTTATGAAAATCAATCAAGTATCAGCAATCTAAACGTTTGGACGTTTGGAATTCATTAAACATTTTTTGTAACAATGATATTCTGAATAAATGAAAGTCGTCAAACAAATAAATACACCCAACAGTCACACACATAGTCCTGACCCCACACTAGGTAAATCTGTATCGTGGGTATCAGCAACTACGAGGGACTTGCGGTCCCACAACACCCAGACCCGAAACAAATTTTTGTGGATCACACAAACATTTGTCTCAGTGCGGGAATCGAACCCACGGCCTCTCGCTTCGCAGCCGGCTACTCGCCCGCTGCGCCACGGAGGCTGTCGTCAAAAATACGGGAGTTTTACCTTTCAAAGTCTTAGGTAACTTCAGACTTGTCCATACAAGTATCCATAGTTAAACCATAGTATCCATATTAAACCGCGATAAAATCCGTATAAACTAGTTTTATTTAAATGTGTAATATTCGCGTAAACATAAAAAACCACTATCCATAGTTATTGAAAAAAACTTGTTTTAGAATGAAGTTGTTATCTGAATAGGCGTAATATAATAGACCAGAAAAGTCAGATCACTCCCAAAACTAATAATTAATTCTTTTTTTGTGACTTATTACCTGTACATACAATGCGCGTAAAATAAGTTGGCCGACCTGAATTTAGTAACTGATCGGTGACGAGAGGCGTAGAGGAGGAGAGAATTAACTTAACTAACTTTAGTCCATCCAAGTTGTTTTTGTTATTGTACTCGCAGTATATAACTGGGACTAGTAACATAACCATAAATATCAAGTATGAACGGTCTTTTCCGGGATAAAAAGTAGCCTATGTCTTAATCCAGATCATGGTCTACCTGTGTGCTAAAGTTCACCCAAAACCGTTTTGCTGTTAAGCCATGATTGACTAACAAACATCCAAATTCACAAACTCACAAACATTCAAACTTTGACATTTCTAATAGTAGTAGGAAGTAGGATTTCCACTAATCGCCATTTGATATTTTTTTGAGATGCTAAATGTCAATATATGGATTATTGACACGTCATCACAAATGAAAACATTCCAATCTACATAGGTCAAGGCACCCGTCTGACCCCTACAAACAATAAATTGAATTTAATTATCATTCCACATTAAAATATTGTTTTTACTAAAACTCCAGACATACAATGACACGCGTCCGGCCGAACTTTATGCATCTAAAGCACTAATAAAATCTGATAAATCAAAGCAGAAACTGCTTTTATCGGTCGTGCGATATCTTAGCGTCCAAAATTTATTTTACGAATGGCTTATTTATTTGATACGTGCTAATGTTTATTGGCAATTTGATATGTTAATTCACTTTCCAAAAAGATCGTTTTAATCTGGCATTTGAATTTTAAAGCCTCGTTTGTTTATTCGTCAGTCTGTCCGTATAATTTTCCATGACAGATATTGTTTTAGTGAATTCTTTGGTTACAAGGATTATTTTTTTACATAAACACGATTAAAATTATTCAGAGAGCGTAGATTTGTAATCTTGATTGTCGTTTCCTATGTTTTTTTCCACACATTCGGCTGCCTGATATAGTTTATTCATTACCATTAGGGAAATCCTTTCTGCATAATAATCGATCCAATAATTTAACAGCGAAAACGGTGCAAACGGTTAATCTTATTTTCTCATTATAAAGGATATCAACTGCATAAAAAAATATTAAAAGAAAGACTAATCATGTCTGACTGCCTCGGTGGCGCCGTTGTTATGCGTACGCGTTACGATTGAGGCCAACGCTGAGGTCTCGGGTTCGATCCCCGGGTCGGGTAAAGTGGTATTGGGTTTTTCTATTACGAAATACTCAGTATCAGCCCGGAGTCTGGAATTTGTGCCCGGTATGGCGATAGGCTCGCCCCCTATCACATAAGGGACGGAGATACGCTCGGCGAAATGTGGGTGTACTGGTTACACCTCTGCCTACCCCTTCGGGGATTACAGGCGTGAGTGCGTGTGTTATGTACTAATCATGTGTAACATTTAAATTAATAAAATAAAAAATAAAAAAATAAAATGTCTTTATTTCAGGCAAAAGGACCCATAGTACAAACAACTATAAAACAAAATAAAATCACGATTTCCGTACACATAAAACATTCTTAACCAGCTATTTCCGATTTCTGTTCCTGTGCATCGCGAGCCAGAACCTGTACATCGGACTGTACAGATTATCGCACATATTCCGGAGAATGCCATTTTTGGAGTTTCTCAGCCCATTCCAAAAGGACGCTATCCGCGATCTTATTATAGCGAAGAAGTCTGGAACCCCTGCATCCGCAAACATACTTGACGCGCTACAAAATCTAGGCATTTTCATAAGGATACGATAGGCGTCATTGTATTGTATCCTTATGACGCTGAAGGATTTTTGCTTGTACTTAAACCAGAGCTGGCATGTATACATGCAAAGGCAATATGCTTTAAACAAAGTTATTTTAGCATCTTTGCTGCATCTGGCGAATCGCCTCGCAAGCATATTACATCTGATGGAGAGGTTCCGTCTTTCTCGCTCAATGTCATTATCATCACTTAGATCTTCAGTGATAATATGCCCAAGGTACCTAACAACCTTGACAACCTTCACCACCTGACCATTTAAATAAACATCCGGGACTCTCTCTGGACCCTTTCCTGCCCGAAATACTAAGGCTTCTGTTTTTAAAACATTATATTTTAATCCATGTACTGCCGAATATCTTTCACATATGTCTAGGAGCTGTCTAAGGCCGTTAATTGAGGGACTGAGAAGCACCATATCATCAGCATAACTCAAATTATTAACGCATACGTCTCCAATGTGGCAGCCGATTTTGGTGTTCCTCAGTTCCTCAATCAAGCCATTTACATATATGTTAAAAAGGTCCGGAGAGGTTAGCCCCCCTTGGCGGACCCCGCAGTCCAGTTTATACTCACTGGATGTCGTGTCGCCCCATCTTACCGCATTAGTTTGGTTACCGTACCAGTATCTCAACAACCGAATAATTTCCAACGGGACTTCTAAGCCGAGCAATTTGTTCCATAGAATATTATAATTCACAAGATCAAATGCCCGACTCAGGTCCAAGAAACAAGCGTAAACCGAAGTATCACGGGTTATATAATAATTTATAGTGTACTTCAAACTAAAAATCGCTGCGTCTGTCGAGAGACCAGGGCGGAAACCAAACTGAGCGTCGTCAATCTTTACACTCTTCATTAGCAAAGGCTGCAAAAGACGTTCAAATATTTTGCCAATAGCTGTCCCTAAAGATATGGGCCGGTAGTTGGCAGAATTTCCAAGATCTCCGGTTTTGTTTTTGACTACCGGTGTCACTATAGTTCGCATCATGTCCTCCGGTATATATGCGTATTTTATACATAGGTTAAATAAGTCAGATAATATCGTGAAGATAATTTCTCCTGCATACTGTATGTGCTCAATGCTTAATTTATCATATCCAGGGGACTTACCCTTTTTCATATTACGAACGGCTTTTGAGACTTCTATTGGCAGAAACCTAATAGATGACTGTTCAGTATTCTTGGCAATTCCTGTTAATTCTAAATCTGCACTCACCGGCACAGGTTCAGGCTCTATCTTAAAACGCTTTGCGAATATTTCGGCAATATCTTTCGGATCCTGCGAGCCTTCGACTGACATCGGCAAATTTTTATTTTTATAGTTTAGCTTTTTTGTAGATTCCCAAAATTTTATAAAGTTCTTATTTTTTCTTTGCGTAGCTATTATATCAATTTTAATTTTTTCCTCATTTAATTGGCACCATTTTATTTTATTTTTAAAATCTTTACGAGTCTCACGCATTGCTTCGTATATTTGACCCGATGTTGGCCTATCAGCGAGGACCCAATTCTTAAAAAACAAACGAGCCACGTCATGACTTTCTTTGACATGGAAGTTCCACCCTGTAATATGTCTTATCTTTTTACTTGACGCACCAGAACAGGAACCGGAATTTAAAATAGCACCTTTTTGTAAGATATTTACTAGTTTTGCATATAAGTCATCTATAAATAAATAATGTTCATTTTTAATATTACAAATTGCATTATTATCACAGTTAGTACATTTTAATTCTGTATATAAGTTACATAGTTTCTCATTACAATATTTACTATAGGCTTTCTTTTGGTTTTCATTTCTAGTGCCCCAAGGTACTCCTTTCAAATAGTTACTTTTAATATGACTAGAAACATTCACAATTGTATGTATATTACTTAAATTACAAGCAATATACAGCGGGAAGTGGTCGGACCACGTAACGTCGTACAAAACGCTAATAGATTTTACAGAATCCTTGGAAGCTACCGTAGTCAGGCAATGGTCCAACCACCTACAGCTGCCGTTCATGTCACTAACATATGTGAATGTATTAGAAGGCATTATTGCCAAATCTACACAAGTCCATGTTTGCTCAGAGCAAAAATCGTTTAATTCGTCACCAAAAATAGTCCCTGGATGCGCGTTAAAATCCCCTATTACATACGCAGCTGGTACTTGAGTTTCTTCGATAGCAGAGTTTATTTTTGCAAGGCAGTTTGTAAATTCCGGCAGTTTTTCGGGGTCGTTACATGGCATATATACATTAAAAAGCACAAAAGTTTTCATACCTATAGTAAACTGCACACCCTGTAGCCTGTCATCGCCAGCGCAATCAATTACTGACACTTTTGTAAACTTCGTTTTGTTCCATAAAAGCGCTAACCCACCATATGGCCGCCCTCTTATTATACCCACAGAAGTGTCTATAGATGATTTCGCTATACTACTAAAGTTCTGGTCAATTTGGCTCACAAAGTCCAAATCGTGAGGCCAGATCCAGGTCTCCTGTAGAGCAATGATGTCTGCAGATTTACAGAACTCTCGTATTTGATCCACTGCCCTGATAACACCTTGACAGTTGTAAGATATTATGTTAATATTAGATTTGTAAGTACCCATACTAGTTTGTATTGTTACGGCTATTTATCCGCGGAGCAAATTCCCGAAATACCCGAAACTTTACGCCTTCAGGCCAGAAGTCACTACGCATAAATACAGGCAGTTTACTTTTCGGTATGACAACCTTAAATGAATTGAAGTCGGTTTGTCTGTGCTGAGTCAGTAACTTAATATCAGTACAGCACTCTCCCATTTCCGTAATATGTTCCTTTATGTCTTCCACTGAGGTACATTTATTTAGTCTTGATATGTAAACAGCCGACGATAACTCGGCCACTTGTATCCTAGACGGCCGCTTCGCCGTTCCGCACAAATTGTTCTTCGGTTTACGTTTTTTGTAAGTAATCAATTTAAAATCTTTATCATCTTGGTTATTGGTGTATTGCAAGTCATTTACAATGATATCTCGATAGGCGGGCGTGTGCACCTCCACTGGGCCGCATGACCTTGAGCCGGACCGAGCGCCACACAATGGCCGCTTATCACTGCATTCCTTCGACAGTCGTCTATTTGGAGTTATAGACACACAAATCTCGTCAGTATTTTGGGAAACTGGTATGTTTGTAGTCGGAGATATAATTTTCTCTTTTGTCAATGTGTCATTTCGCGTGTTTAAACACGATCGTAACTTGGATAAATCATGGCTTATCATCGTCTGGAGACTCGTCATCTCTGCCTTGGTGGCAGTATCGTTGCGAAGATTTTGTAATTCCGACTTCAAACAAGCCAAGTCCTTTAATAGTCGACATACGTCGATGTGGTCCATAGTAACCGCTGGCAGACGGTTTAGATCTTTGGCAACAAAAGTGGGTTGTTGATCCGGGTCCATTTCTTTGAGCAACTTGAGTACATCCTTAATATTCTTTTTGGATTTGTCTTCACCTTTTCGAGTGATAATTCTGTTTCCTCCAGATATGGAGCTAAACAAAACAGATTTCCCTGTTTCAATTTCACTGTCACTAAAACTAGATGAGCATATTTGCACAATACTTAGTTCGTCTAAGGTGTCAATTTTGTTTTGACAAAATGTCAAGAACTCATTAATTACTATCGTATTATTCGTCATTTTAACGCAACCAGTTCCACTACGTGTCTAAGCACTATACGCGGGCGCGTGCCAGGGGCGCGCGGGCGAGGCTCCACTAGCACAATGCGCGTGCGCCTACCAGGGGCGCGCGAGACTGACTTGTAATATTCGCTAATTTAATGTATGTTTACAAAAATATAGAGAAATTCAAAAATGAATTAATGGGTATTTGTATACGTTTTTACTCGTACAATAATAGTTCCGATCACATTATTATGTTAACAATATTAAAGCTACCATTCAGCGAAAGCAATTGCGGAATAGTTATACAAGGAAAAGGCTTGGGAATGAGCTATTTATTCAAATGCCTATAAATGATCATAACTAATGTTAATTGTTACTAGGAACTTTATAATATAACTAGCTGTTGCCCGCTTGAATGCCTATTTCCAGGATTAAAGTAGCCTAGTGGGCGCCCCCGGTGAGAAACGCGCTTGACAAAAATACTAAAATGACTATTAAAAAATAATGGTAGATGGTAGAAGGGTGAAAATTTAGGGTTGTATGTATTTTTTAATGCTGTATCATAAAAATATAAAAACAAAAAAAAAACTACAAAAAAAATAAAAAAAAAATGGGGTGGACCACCCTTAACATTTAGGGGGATGAAAAATAGATGTTGGCCGATTCTCAGACCTACCCGATATGCACACACAATTACGTATGATACAAATCGGTCCAGCCGTTTCGGAGGAGTATGGGAACGAACATTGTGACACGAGAATTTTATAATAAACTTTAATAATAAATAATAAACTTTATTTCCGTCTCAATCAATACAATTTTTCTTAAAAATAAACTGATACTTATTAGGTTAACTTAAATGAGATCAATCAAATCAAAATAAGGTTATATTCCTGGTCCCTACACTAGGCAATGCCTGTATCGTAGGTGACCAGTTTACACACCATGTTACAGTGAAAAATCATGTGAAACGTCAATGCAAGTTTGGTGTGAAAGTAACGTTAAATATTATTGTGTGTTTGTGTGCGTGTGTATGTGTGTGCGTGTGTGTGTGTGTGTGTATGAGTACAGCTTTATATTAAACACTTTCCAGTAAACTACCCATTCACTTTGGTAAGCTCTTCTATGTCACTGTGTTCAAGAGAGCTTAACCACTCCTGAACCTTTATATTAGATAATAATGTTATTGTATGGATATCATGTTTGACTTTCATGGCTGTAGTTGGAAATTAATGTCTGTACCTGTCTTACTTTAAATTGTAGTCAGTCTGGGTATGTCATGCTCGCTCAATTGTCTGTGCTTGCTGTGGCGTTGTGTGCCGGGTCGGTCACTTCCCGGTAACATGGCTGAGGTTGCCGATCGCGGGCACATGCGTCATACTCGTAAACGAGTGCTGCTTGTGTGGACTGGTCTTAACTGATTACTTTAAACTCTTTTATCATAGTGCCTATGGAGTCCGTGCGAAACCTAATCCTTAGCTATCTGTATCCTATTTGATTGTTTTTGTTGCTGCTTTATTTCTAATCTAATATTGTAAAGCCTTTACGCTTTTAAAAATAATTATATATTTGTATTAAAAAGAGTAACGTTAGAGTTTCTTGCCCGTTCTTCTCTATCGAGACGGCCGAACTGGCGGTAGAGTTTTTGACGGAATCTAAACAATGTATAAAATTTTATCGATTCAATAAATATTTTGATTAACAAAATACGATATATACGTTTAAAACATAAATTATTAATAAAAACCTAAAAATAAGGAAAAACATATTCATCATAGTTTAAAACAAAACTAAAAACTGTATTATCGCAGCGTATATATCTCTCTATTCTCCCTATTCTAAAAAAAAGTAACTGGCGCCGCCACCGCTGCCAAAAGCTTGTCACGCTATCTCCTCCGAAACCGCTGGGGGTATGGGGTCGAGACCGATACCAATCGATGCAGAATAATGTGGGGAAGAAAGTAAGATATTACTCATATTCGTCGAACTTTAAGTTTTCTATTTATTTTATGTTTTGTGGAAAATATGGGCAAAGCCCCTAGTCATAATAAAGTTTAGAGAGAGCGCGTAGCTCCCGAGCTAGCTCAGCCGCTTGTCGCGCGTTATCGTTGGTGTCAATCGAGATTCTTTGCCGATATCAATACGATGGCACGTCACCGTCCCGTTCATCGCGTCATCGATATTCTTTGTACATCACTATTTATTATCCGGCTTTGTCCTGCATTGTGACTTGTGTATGAGAAAGCCTAGACTTTGTTGGGATTAAAAATATAGAATGCCTCGGTGGCACAGTTGTAATGCGTACGCGTTACGACTGAGGCTAACGCTGAGGTCTCGGGTTTGATTCCCGGGTCGAGTAAAGTGATATTGGGTATTTCTATGATGCAATGCTTAGTATCAATCCTAAGTCCGGAATTATGCCCGATATGGCGACAGGCTCGCCCCCATCACATCATGAGATGAAGATGCCCTCGGCGAAATGTGGGTGTACTGGTTACACCTCTGCCTACCCATTCGGGGATTACAGGCGTATGTGCGTATGTATGTATGTAAAAATATATAGTTTTTTATGTAAAGATGTTTACGTATATTTACGAATAATAATAATATTAGCACTTTATTCATTATGAGTATAAACTGCTGTGCCCAGGAGTACATCACAGTGAATCCTGCATCAAAATCCGTTCAGCCAGTTTTATGTAATGTGCGTACAAATTAACAGACAGTAGAGAGCAGAGAGTTTTCTTTGCGCGTGACGTTATTTCGACCTCACCTAATACAAGGGTCACCTTCTTAATTAAACGTTTTCTTTTCACTCAGTTTTGAACATCCTCTGTACTGAGACTATCAGATTATTATCGGGGCAATAATAGGGCAATTTCCTATACTTATTGAATTTTATGCATTATTTTATAAGCAACAGAAAATAAAACCAAAAAAACCCTTTTATTAAAACACAATCAAAATTGGTTCAGAAATGTGCCCGCAGTTATGACTTTAAATGTTGGTTTGAGGAAAAGTGGGTGCGTAGTAGGCATATCTCACTATCTCGCTTGCACGCGTGCACCATAACGAACATTTTACACAGTGACGTCCAAGTTTGCGTCGTCTGTCATTTGACAATTACCCCTTCTACAGGATATGAATAGCTTCTAACTTATTTATTTAGTGTCCGATTTATAAAATTCTTTCTGCAATAGATTTTGTGTAACATAACTTATTATTTATTTATAATGACACACCAACAGTTTGTAGGCATACTAACAAAATATTGTTTATTAATACTATGATCTAGACTAGCCTACTCACCAATAATAGGTGTGAGACAGCATTCATATTTGACATAACTTAGATTAATTTAGAATATAGGCAATATCAATGATATGAAATAACAGTTTGTACCGAAAGGAATAACAATTAGGAATCAATATAAAAAAAATACAATCGAATATAAGATTAAATACAGCTTAGTCACACAAAAACACAAATATTTTAGATTTAAGGTGTTAATGAGCATGGTTGAAGTATCCGACGCCTCCACTCAGACATGCAGTCCACTCTACCATCAACCTTAATATTAAAAGTCATTATGGGCCTTTGCATCATATATAACGGTGAGAATTTCCCGACATTTGTTCTCACACGTCGCAGTCTTATTGATTTGAATAATGAAAAAAATCTAGTCACCTACCCTATTGTCCAGTCGGCAGTTTTCATTAGTTTCCATTAAAATAATAATGATATTAAAGAGCAAAATAAAATACATTACTAATCAAACAGAACTTGTGTATAAATAAAGAAAACATTTTTTATACAACGCGATGCGCAGGCGCATGCGTAGGCGCGTCGTAAACATATAACTGTCTCTTTTCAGCCGTACAATGCGCAAGATGAGGGGTGCTTTACGATGAGGAAATCAGCACTAGAGTGGGATGGAGATACCTATGTGTCAATCGTGTGCAAGAGAGAAATGGAGTCTACTTTGTTGTTAATGTTTTAGGACATGATGTCCCGCGTCAATGGTTCTTGATGTGTGTTTTCCATTTCAAAAATGCTGGTTACAAACAAAAAATTGCATGTATGTAACGGCTACCTTTTTTAATTGTAAAGGCCGACAAGCGAGCAAACAGTTACCATGATAAGTGACTCTCACCGCCTATGAACAATATTAAGAATCGCAGAGGCGTTCGTGGTTTTAAAAGAAAATAATAGCTATGGGGAAGGGAAAGGAGGGATGGTTTATTGGGCTGCCAGGAATCTCACTCAGCGTACGAAACGCAACAGCAAGCTGCCATTTCACATCAGTTTTTTAAGACGGAGGTACTACCCCGGTCGAACCGGCCTAATTATGCTGTCAGCAAACATGTCGGCTACTCATAATCAATGCAGGAAACTACATATTTTTCCTAAACGATTGCCAGTAGCGATAACAGTAGCCCTAACTAGAAACGAGGGCAGGTTCAATGGGCTTTTAGAAAGTCGTAGATATACTGACCGATCTTGTAGCGGGTAGGGAAGGGACAGACTGTCCGATTGTCTAGTTAAATGTCAGTTTATGGGTTGGGAATTTAAATAATCTTAGATACGATTTACGAGTGGTAGAGCCACGCTGTAGACAATTTTGTCTACAGCATGAATGGGCCGGCTCGTCCGGGTCGTTACCACTGTCTCACAGAAAACCGGCATAAAGTAGCCGCTTACTGCTGCGTTTCGTACGGTGAGTGAGATATCCGGAGGCCCAAATCCCCCTCCCCTTCCTAATCCCATAATATTTTTGTATTGTGGGCGTACATGGGCGGTGGAGATCGCTTACTATCAGGTGACCCACTTACTCGTTTGCCGGTCTATGCTATAAAAAAAACCAGCAATCTCGATGTTCAATCCCCGGACTGAGACAAATATATAATCCCCAAATATTTTTATCGGATTTAGATGCTGTGAGACTAAGGCTCTCGTAGATCCTGATATCCACGGAACAACACTAACTAACTTAGTGTGGTGTCAGGAATATCTGTGTAATTGTTTGGTCTTTTTATTTTATGTTTTAGGATACCCATACTTTTCCCTCAAAAGTAGAGTTGATCGAATCGAAATCGATATAACTCAGGGGTCGATTAACTCTATCAATTCGGTTCAAGGAATATCGATCTATAAACATGGACCAGTTTCGGTTGTTGGCACATACTAATTGTCAATTCCACGGCAGCTCTTCTTAAACTTGGTGTTTGAAGCACCACTTTTCTACCTAACCTTTTCAATCTCTTTTGTTTTTCAGTCTTACTTTTTTTATTTTTCTAATTGATGATTCTTGCAATTGTATTGCTTAAGCAGCTTAGAGTATTTATTTCATGATACTAGGGGCATTGCCCATGTTTTTCCACAAAACATAAATTAAAAATAACTTAAAGTCCGACGAATATGAGACATATCTTACTTTCTTACCCACATTATTCTGCATTGATTGGTATCGGTCTCGACCCCATACCCCCGGTTTCGGAGGAGATAGCGTGACAAGCTTTTGGCAGCGGCGGCGGCGGCGCCAGTTACTTTTTTTTAGAATAGAGAGATTATTTAGAAATACAATTATTGATTACCGTCTCAGTAGTTCAAAAAAACATTTCAAATAAAGTAATATTTGTTCTATCCCAAACATCACTCAAATATGAAATGTACCAAAACCCTCATTCAACCGTCGCCAGTCGCACTTCCCATGCCGGTACTTCACGATACATTCATTGTGAACGCGCGCCACATATCTCATTTCTGAATGGTGGCAGATTAGATTATTCAAACGGTGAAACCGTCGCGTCGGCCGAGTTGCAACCCGTTCGTAAATATAGCTTGATAACTTACGACACTCTAGGGAATGGTTATGGACTTTTTACAAATAGCTTAATATCTAGGAATTTAGACTGTCTCGGTGGCGCAGTTGTGATGCGTACGCGTTACGATTGATGTTAGCGCTGAGGTCTCGGGTTCGATCCCCGGGTCGGGTAAAGTAGTATTGGGTTTTTCTATCACGAAATGCTCAGTATCAGCCCGGAGTCTGGAATTTTTGCCCGGTATGGCGATAGGCTCGCCCCCTATCACATCGTGGGACGGAGATACGCTCGGCGAAATGTGGGTGTACTGGTTACACCTCTGCCTACCCCTTCAGGGATAACAGGCGTGAGTGCGTATTAGAAATTTTCTGACTGGTCGTTTGAAAGGCTAAACTATTAGTGAGAAATGTCGTTGATTTGATAGCAATGATAAAGCTGAGTATTGATGCTAGGACTAATAGAATGCGTTACACTAATAATGTAAAAGAAGATTACGCAGAAAGCTTTAGGTTTGAAGATACTAAAATTCGCGAGTGTTGAAAAGACAAAGTAAGAAAACGGTGGCTAATTGAACCAAATATGCTATGTAGAAAATGTATACAACAAATACTTTGAAAGCAAACGTTCAAAACAAATTTCATCGCCCTCACAGACTAAGTTTAAAGTAGGTTTATCTTATATAAATATATAAGTAACCTATTATATGTCCATAATAACTAGTTGATATAAACGTAGTTTTAAAGTTAGTTTACGTTTTATATTACGATCGAGTTTCTGTTTTTTTTCTCAACGATATAACTTTTGATAGTAACGTTTATTCATTTGTTCCACAATCGCTTAATAATACATACCGCGAATCGCTTGCATTATAAGCAGACCCTAAGTCAGTATCTCATCCGATGTTTCAGCAATAAAGTGTGTCAGTGCCGTGAATGGCTGTCTAAACACAAAATTAAAGTTATATCGCATTATTGTAAAATCAAATCCTTTTGAAAGCGCGTAAGAACGCAAATGTTGTACACCCACGTTTCTGTAAGATGGGCAGGGGTGGGGTTCTCGTGACAGCGATATTGTGATTTAATTTGTTTTTTTCTTATATACATTAATGATTCAATACATTGTACTTGTAAATATTTACAATCATAGTGGAGTTATTTTAAGTAGAAATTAACATAAATCAAATGCTGCGGATTTCCCTTGTGCAAACGATGGCCTACTCATTTAAGGCGGGTAAGACTGGGTTTGGATTCCAGAAAACTTTGTTTGACAAGTTATAACCATCAATTCGATTGTTTGTGCTGTGCATTATTACATAGCATGTTGTCTTGGCTGCTGATTAATAATTTTTGATGTAAATATACTTAAGTTTATTTTCTACTCTTTTTCTCAAGGACACTAAATCGCTGTCAATCACACCACGGCCTACCGGTGACATATCTTACGAAATGTGCGTCTTAACTCTTATGGCATTCATAAAATGCGCTGGAATGAATGCGATGTCTGAAAATCATGCTTGTGTGCCAAGTCATTTCATGTAGGCTTGTTTGTGTAGCCTTGTATTAGTTGATTTTATTTAACTTATATTACCCACGCTTTCTTAAAATGACACTTGTGTTAAGTCGCCTTCAATCCCACCACGTCCTACCCGTGACATATCTCACGAAGATGTTCGTCCTTTATGGCAATAATAAAATACGCTGGACTGAATGCGATGCCTGAACGTTATGCTTGTGGCTCTGGTCATTGAATGTAGGCTTATTTGTATAGTCTCTCGACACGTAGGATGAGGTACTGTTTTATATTGATTGCTATTTTATTATAACTGCATTAATGATTGGGTGCAAAGAGCTAAAGACCGAGCTAATGATATATGTATTAGGAGAGACCTAGGTCCAGCATTTGACAAGTATTAGCTGACTTTAATGACTGCAACGCCTGTAGTAAGTTGCCGGTAATCGCACCGCACCCTATCTCACGGAATGTGCATACATCGTGTGCTCTATAGCAATAATAAAATGCACTGGACTCAATGTGATGTCTAAATGTCATGCTTGTGTCTCTGGTTATTCGATGTGGGCTTGTTTCTGGTGTCCTACATGTCGTTTTGGTTGTCTTGCATATTGTTTTTTTATTAGCTTGAATGGCGAGACGAGCAGGTCGCTCGCTTGATGGTAAGCACCACGCCTGCTTATAAACAGAAGCAACGCCACACAGAACTTTAAATAACAAAACACTGCATGGCATTGGACTGCACTCTTCACCCCGAGACATAAGGTATTAAGTCTCATAATGCCCAATAATTTCACTGGCTTCAATGTCCTTCAAAATTTTCTTCTCCATAAAATAAGTCAACTGACAGGAAATCCACCATGACTTATAGTATACTGGCCAATCATTTGCGTGGGTAGCCCGGAAACATTTGACACATGACAAGTGGCGCCCGTCGCCATATACCTGTGGCATTCGCGTAGGTTGTTATCGACCAATATCGATGAATATTGGTATCATTATGTACAATAGTGTTGTTTTAAACTGTGAACAGATGCCATAAAATATCAAGTTATTCTATCTTTTATTAGTTGTAGGTTTGTCTATTCTGATTTTAGATTGACACGTCTATATATCTGGCTATCTGCATGTGGTTACGAGCGCATTAAAAACATCAAACATTATTTTGAATATAAATATCGGATTTCATGACTAATATATATATATATTTTAATAATTTATCGTTAGTCAACATTACAGAAAAAAATATCAGGAATATTTCAGCCATCTTTTCACAACTCTATTAAACGACATAGGTAAGTACATCAAATCCGTAATCTGAAAAACAATAAAGCGTTGTTATAGTTTTGATTTCTTTATACCTTCCGTCATTAGCGGGCAGTGGCTAAACCCTAGAACAATGGCTCTGTACTGTAAACACTAAACGAACGATCTACATCTGTGCGTTGACCCGCTTACATATGAGTTACGAATCATAAAACACGTGTAAATATGGTAAAGTACTACAATTATAGTTATACACTTCGAAAATATTTACATACATACGCACTCCTGTAATCCCGAAGGGGTAGGCAGAGGTATAACCAGTACACCCACATTTCGCCGAGCGTATCTCGTCCCATGATGTGGTAGGGGTAGAGCCTATCGCCATACCGGTCACAAATTCCAGACTCCGGGCTGATAATGAGCATTTCGTAATAGAAAAACCAAATATCACTTTTACCCGACCCGGGGATCGAACCCGAGACCTCAGCGTCAACCACAGTAACGTAACGTAACGTAACGCGTACGCATTACAACTGCGCCACCGAGGCAGAAAATATTTATATATTTCGAAAATACGGACATATATAAACCTGTTAGATTACATTATATACTTATTTTTCTTTTAAGTGACTGACGGGAACCGGATGACCACATTTATTGTAATTGTATGCCATTACAAAATCATAGCAAATTTTTTTTTTTCAGAAATCATTCCTCAATGTCACATACGACATATTATACCTTTTACGTTATTTATATAAAAAATAGAGGACCTTCAACAACCTTCCAATGACACGGACATATAGCGCATTAATAAACGGCACAAAAAACCAATCAAACACTTAAATGTCCCAATAAATTATTAATTTCCTCGATGCAAAGTGGATCCTTTGGTAGTCACTCTTCATTCCACGTTGAAATCCATTAATTACCGTTAGAATAAAAAGTACAGTCCACCCTAGCTCGACACATTAACAATTCAGGAGAAAAAAGTATCCCAAAGACCACCTACATATCTTGCCGGTGGATGTAGCATGGCGACTGTTCTGCGATTAATTGTCGCGGTGCGATTTTTTAATTTTACCAGACTAGAAATTTCAGGTCATTTTAATTATCAGGAACTTTGAGGCTTTGTTTTCCTTAGTCAACAATCGGACCTGATGAATATAGTGCTTTAGCAGTTTCAATGGCCGTCTAAAATGCAACAGCAACCTGCTATTTAACCGACTTCAAAAAAGGAGGAGGTTCTCAATTCGGCGTGTTTATTTTGCTTTTTTTATGTATGTACATCGATTTCTCCGCCAATTGTATATCGATTTTGTTGGAAAAAATTTCACTCGATAGAGTTTAGCTGCGATGTGGTTCCATATTAATTTGGTTAAGATCTGATGACAGGGTACGGAGTAAAAAGAATGAAACTCCTCAACGGACAACAGTACACTTGTCGCGATTTTGTTATTGAATTGGAATTTACATGCTATTGCTGTAACTACCACTAAAAATTGAAGTCGGTTTCTAAGTTTTGTTAAACATTATGTTATTTACTTTAGTCTTCTGTGAAACAGTGGCATAACCCCAATCGAGCACGTCCATTCATATTGTACACAAAAGTAGCTATACCGCGACTACGTCATCATTTTTTTAAATTATTTTATTAGCGTGAATGACAAGACGAGCAGGTCGCTCGCCTGATGGTAAGCGCCACGCCTGCTCATAAACAGAAGCAACGCCACACAGAACTTTAAATAACAAAGCACTGCATGACACTGGACTGCGCTCGTCGCCCCGAGACATAAGGTGTCAAGTCTTATAATGTCCAGTAATTACACTGGCTTCAATGCCCTTCACACCGGAACACAACAGTGCTTACACACTGTTGCTTGGCGGCATAAATAAAAGTTAGTTAGTAGTAGGTAGTTTAGTTCAAATAGCCCGAGTTATACCTTGGATCTTTACCGCTATGCCATATTCTACATTACTTTGTTTGAATGGTGAACTGCCACATAAATACCGACTTGTTTGCGTAATTTAAGTTCAAACAAATAGTTTAAAGTGATGACGTCACAACGCGCTGCAATGCGCTAGTCGTTTACGGTTTTCTTAGTAAACGCTTTGAGATTTGTAACTTGTTGTTTATCGCGCAATAAGCTTGTCTACTCTTAATTTCACTTCACTAATATCTGGAAAGAATGGTATTCAATATTTCTAGATTTATGATATTATATGGTAATAACAAGGGTTGACGACCTGACAAGGGTTGCAGGAAGCCGATGGATGCAGGCCGCTTCCAACAGGTCGGCCTGGAAGGCATTAGGGGAGGCCTATGTTCAACAGTGGACATCTTGTGCCTGATGATGATGGTAATAATGTTAATATGTGACATTTTATTAACATTACCCCTTTTTTCTTCTTAAGTATAAAATTAGAGAAATAAAGGAAATAAAATTTATTCATTCTAAAGGTACTGTGCTATAGATGTACATACATACGCACTCACTCCTGTAATCTCCCAAAGGGTAGGCAGAGGTATAACCAATACACCCACATTTCGCTGAGCCTATTTCCGTCCCATTATATTATAGGGGGCGAGCGTATCGTCATACCGGGCACAATTGCAGACTCTGAGCTGATACTGAGCATTTCGTGATAGAAAAACCCAATATCACTAGATGTGCACAACAAAAGGCATGTAAAGTAAAGTAAAAATGTATACAGCTTTATTATATAATACATCATCATCATCATTCATATCACATTCGTGGCTGTATGACCTAAGACCTCTTTGCCTTCTCTACACAGGAAAATTATAATTTTATCGACAACAAAAGATATTTATGCAAAAAATACATAAAGTAGTTTTTATTTATTTCAAATCGCCAGTATGTTATATCAATTATACGAGTATTTTCATTTATTCGGTAATATTAAGAATTTTCATATTCATGTTATTCTGAAAGATCATTTTTCTTACTAATATAACAGATACGGTATTTTACAAATTATTTTACAAGAAAACATTAATAACATATATCTAACCTATTTATATGCTTTGACAGCCTCCGTGGCGCAGCGGGCGAGTAGCCGGTTGCGAAGCGTGAGGCCGTGGGTTCGATTTCCGTACCTAGACAAATGTTTGTGTGATCCACAAATATATGTTCGGGTCTGGGTGTTGTGGGACCGCAAGTCCCTCGTAGTTCTTGATACCCACGATACAGGTTTACCTAGTGTGGGGTCAGGACTATGTGTGTGACTGTTGGGTGTATTTATTTATTTATTTATAAACAAGAGACTTGAATCAACAAAATATGTAAGGTTTTTATTGATCAGTCTGATTTTGAAAGTCGGTTCAAATAGTTCAAATCGCTAGTGGTTTTAGCAGTTGATCAACTAAAATTGAACCATATTAACCCGCTATAAGTGGTGTCAATGAATACTATAAAATAGTAAATTGTTTCTTTGGCTTCTTATTAAACTCACTGTTAAATCAGATTTATTTAAGTCTTTACCATTCACGTCTCATCCAATAATTTGATCAATTCTCTCGCGAACATTTCTGTAATTGGCCGTGTATTTTGCAATCAGCATAAACATGTCAGTTTTGTTAACAATGTGTGCAACATATCGTCGGACGTCGACCACTGCGTCGACAGCTGCGCGGCATCACACTTGTTTGCATGATTGCCGATTGAAATGTGCTACTGTTGAACAATATATCAAAATACATGATCGTGAAGATTGGTGAAGTTATCTTTGAGAAGACAGTCTTTGATTTTCAATGTTTAGCATCGCAGTCGACCCTTAGTATTGTTATAAAATTTAAAAAAACATGGTTTAGTTAATGGCCATAATTATGGGAGCTAACGCGATTCTTATTTTTAGTTAATGTAATCAATGTATCAACTTTAAACATATTGATGAACCGTTTTGTAGGCATTGTTTTGTAAGACATACTTGCGTCGGCATACCTTCATCCACTGACAATAAGTTCTCAAATCATATAGGATATTGTCCAAATTAGTAGTAATTACTAAAAATCAAATTCTTAAAATTACAAGAACATTGATATAAAATGTATTTAATTTACAGTTAAGCAACCACATAAAATGCACAATAATAATAAAAATCTTTATTTTCTCGTCATCACAATTTAGCACAATGAAATACGTAGGAACAGTAAACATCCATGCGACAAAAAGTCGCACATCTCTGAGGCATCCTTAAGCTAGTACCAAGTAAAGTCCAGAGTTGATAATTAAATCGTTTTCGATCGCAATTCAACTCAATTATAAATCAGCGAGATTCGGGGTCATTCTTTTTCCCGTCAGTGCCTATTTCAAACGAATCATATGTTATGGGAAGTAATTAAATGTATGATTTATATTTCAAGTATCAACTTCCCATCTGAATTTTGATCATTTTACCTCGATGAGTTGTGCCGAGTTTTTGATAATCATAATAACATCCAGAGGTGACCTGAGTGCGTTAAATTTCATAGGAATTTGGAAGGTATGTGAAGTCTGATGGTCCAGTTTCACGACCCGTGATACCGCCAGCCAAGCGATGGACGAATCGCAACCTATTCGTATACACAGTTAATACGTAGTGGCTTGTCAAAACTTTAGTAGTTTTTATAATGCGCCTCGTCGCGTCCACGCTCGCGCTAGCAGTTGTGTCTTTAACTAGATAACTGCAGAATAACACGTCATAGGTCATCGTGACGGAGTACAGAAGGCCAATTCTCGTAATTTTAAAATGTCCATAGTATCATTCCGATCTAGGCTCAGCATCAAGAAAGTTGCAAATGACATTCTCTTAAACCAATAATCAACGTCAACGTTTATTATTGGTTTAAGAGAATGCCATTTGCAACTTTCTTGACGCTGAGCCTAGATCGTAATGATATTTTGAACATTTAAAATTACGAGAATTGGCCTCCAGATATCAAATACCTAGCTGTAATCCGGTATATCAATTTCGACTATTAAGAGTAGTTCCTTCTTTCTAGTCGTTGTTTATATATATAAACATACCTACGCACAGTATTCAAACAATATAGCGAACCACACAACCAACATAAAATGATTAAAAACAGTCTCGATATTCCCACAAAACGTAAACAAACATTCATTTATAAATCTGAAATCGCATTGGTAACGTCTCCCGACTTCGCTTTGTTCCGAGACGGGTGCGCGGATTTTCTTTTTCCCTCAGTCACTCCGAAATGAAGTACCTCAGTCCATACGTTAGTCCGGAAGTGGACAGCCCCACTGAAATGGCCGCCTTGTCGCTTCCTGCCCCCACAGACCCACTCCCTACCCCGCCCTCCCTTCAGGAGGCTTTAATTAAAGGCCAATGTAAGGTTTAACATGTCTCTACCTTTGGAGCTACTTTCAATTGATTTTTTTGGCACAGACAGTAAGGGTTAGGTGAGAGCGAAGGGTTGAAGTGGCCCTGTGATGTTTCTGGCGTTGATATAAGTGTAAGCTCTTTGTAGTCTAGTTTTAAGCTTTTTAGATCGCAAGTCGGTACTACTAAATTGAAAATTGTAAGATTTCTTGTACAATTGTGAAAGCATTTTTGACTTGTTATTTTTATAAAAAGATTCAAGATCAGAGATTCAAGGTTTGACTCCAGCATCGATACATAATACATTTTGTAAAATACGCAAATATTGTATGTACTTTCTGAATTCAGATTTAAGCTTTGATGTATTTATTATTAAATTTGCTGCTGCGCAAGGACGTTCTCTGCTAAGAGAGAGTTTAGGCAACCCACAACGTTTGCCATTAGGATTGGTAGGCTACACATACTTTTGAGTTTCTTGTAAAGACCTCTTAATTTAGGAAACCTACTTTAGGTTTCCTAACTTTTCTTTGCTTCTTCGTTGATTAATAAATACCCATTTTATTGTTTCAGGTAAGGTAACACTGGCCACTCACCGTAAGTTTTGGATACTAAATAATGTCATAAAACCGCTATAAAATCATATAATGATGACATCAAACTTGCAATAATCGTGACAAAAGGCACTCGTTCGATAAACTATTGTTAAAATACAATAAAAACAACGAACAACGGGATATTTTAGTAAAATTTCTTTATTTGTGAGTCTCGCCCACGCACGGTAGCTTCATATGGACTTGTATTTACTTGTGTGGTGGTGGTGACAGCGAGTTCATAGGAAGAGCGATCATACTCCGAATGTGACGTAAAATATGTATAGGATAAAAAACTAATTTAACCTAACTGCACAGTGTTCAATAAAAAATATATTTACACGATCATTTATACAGACAACACGCTTAAGTTTTTTGACAACAGTGAAAAGGTCAGTTTCTGTTGTTCAGTTAGATTGGTTTAACGATTTTTTTTCTTATTTTGATTTTCTGTTACCAAAAGAATTTCTTCTTAAAAACCAAAAATATACATTTAATTTAAAAACTGGTAAGCATGTTAGCTTTTACATGTTAATAATTGCAATGACTGCCATCAATCCGATTTTCGAATAACTTATTAAAAGGAATATGCATTTGCATTAATGCAAATTTGTTAATTAATGAAAAAATGGTCTACAAAATTGAATAAACCTGCAAGAAGTCTGGATTATGATTTTTTTTTATCGATATTCTCCCTTGCTCTACAGAGCATTTACCCAAATGTTTTCTATTTGTATATGAATACAAAGAACTCTCAAACGTATCGCTTACACTGCAACTGCACAAGCGCGTACGCATATACCCAATAACGATCACCGTGTCAATTCCCCAACGATATCCGAGTGAACGACTCTACACTAATTTAATATCTAATATAATTCCGAACAGACGGCATATTATGACAGCGTCGTAATGAAACCGTTTTGAATTATGTGAACCGACTCATAAACTTGTTATATAATGATTTTTTTACTCGATCACTGTTGACACAGACGTCGTGGAATGGGTTTGTAATTCGTTTTTTTATTGAGTGTCTACGTTGTATGGTGACTTTTTAGAAGTAATTTGAGCAGGTTAATATGGTTTTGTAACCTTTGATAATATAGTAGAAACATGATATTGTTGATATAAATTGTAGCGGACAAATAATATTCCATTGTAACGATAGCTCAGCGGGGAGTGGTAAATACTGCCAAGATGCATGTCGCGGGTTCAAAAGCAGTTCTAAGGACATGCACCTCTGACTTTTCAAGTCACGTGTTTGTTAATCGTTAATTGTCGCTTGCTTACTCACAAAGGAAAACACCGTGAAAAAACCTGCATACCGGAGAATTCTTAATTAGAATTTAATAAATTGCAAACTCGCATAATACCGGCGTAGACTAAGGCTTAACCTCTCTCTTTTATAAAAAAAGGTCTTCCCAGCAATGAAACAGCATATAATACAGGGATAATAAAAAAACAATATAGCGCATAATCAATATTTTTCTACAAATTGGCTAGATAACAACAGATTAGTAACTTATCTATAATTAAACTAACACCGAGACAGAGCAGTTCAACTTGTTCACAGTCTAATTGCCAACGATAATCTTTGACAAATCGTCAGTAGATTATAATAACCGCCCGGGCGTTCGACAAAATAGCTTATCTCGCGGCCCGCCTACGACATGCCGTGTAAACTTCGATATTTAACAACAAATCAGCTTGTATATGTGACGGTTAATATTTTTATATTAACATTTTTCGTATTAATATTAGGTGCAATGTATTTGATGGGACTGTCTAAAGTTACCTTATGGGTTGTTAAAAGCGTAGTTAATTATTGTTTTTTTATATGTTGATAATCGATTGGTTATCAATACGGTGGCGTTTTACGGGTTTCCGTTGAGTTTACGACGTTTGTTTTGGCTCCGGTTTATGCGCCTGCGCCGTTTAAATGTTTTAGAGTATAAAATAAATTTTATTTAGATTTCTTTCTTACGTGCTAAGACTTGTTTGTTTGATCGATTCTGTATGGATAAATTAAATTTGAATTTATTTATATGTATTTTTTTACGTCCCTTGTGTGTTTTTTGTACTCTTGATCTATATTTTACCCGGCGGCTATGCTCTCGTGAAAGTCTTATTCTGTGATAAAATTTAGTTTTTTCATAACCCAAAGTTTGCTGAAACATAATAGTGAAACTTGCACAGTAATCCATTTAGTCGGGGCGCAGTAGTAGTGGCCAAAACGACATGCGGGAGAAACCGCGAGCAAAAGCTAGATATCATCATACTAATATTATAAATGTGAATGTAAGTTTGTTTGTTACGCTTTCATGCGAAAACTACTCATCATCATGAAACTTTGTACACATACTCTTGGAAGTATAAGAAGTAACATGGGATACATTTTATGAAGAATATTTTTTTAACTATTTGTTTTGTTACGCTTTCACGTCTAAATCACTGAACCGATTTTGATGAATTTTGATGTATAGATAGATGGGACTCTGGAGACTTATAGGCTACGTTTTATTTCGGAAAAGTCTCACGCGGGCGGAGCCGCGAGCAAAAGCTAGTAAAACATAGAGGCGAGTGGTCGATAAATGACGCCACCGCGAGCCGCGACATATGGCGGGTGTCATTGTCCGAGATAGATAAGCTTGATGCGAAAAGATGAAGTCATCGAGGATCTGCTGCTGTCATAGGCATGTGTTGTGTCAATTATATGACTGGTTTTGAGATATTGACTTGTAAATTGATGAATAACGTCTAGGTTATGTTCAGCATAACACATCGAAATTGTGAAATCAGTCCCTTGGAACACGTGAAACATAAATAAACTCATCACCGAAGTGGTAGACAGAGGTGTACTTAGTTCACCTATAGTTCACCATAGTTATAATTATTTTCGTCCTATGATTTGATACGTTTTGTCAGTCTCCGTGGCGCAGTGAGAGGCCGCTGGTCCGATTTCTATTGAGACAAATGTTTGTGTGATCCACGAATATATGTTTTGGGTCTGGGTGTTTTCTCCCCACAGGGGTTGAAGTCAGGCAGGCGGCAAGTCGTAAAAACTACAAGCCAAATCTTTCTATAACATGTGGTAAAAAGTATGTTGCGCCGACCCCACTGCTAGTGGGATAAGGGCAGGTGGGAGAAGAAGATGTGATTAGCGAGCCAATTGGAATTAGCTAGCAAATTATACGGAGCGGTTTTTATCTTCAACTCGATCTGCCCTCTAATCGAATACAATGTACTCTCCGGTACTGTTACTAGAAATTTAAAAAACATATTAATCCCCATTACTTCTTGCAGCCTGGCATTATCCCGGCTTAGTGCCAAGGTCTGCCTTCCTACGTAGACACCTGAACTTCTCCCGATCTTGAGCATCCTTCGTAGTGAGACCATTGGGTATCATGTCACCCTCTAATAAGCCAAGCCAGCACTTTTTGGGCCATCTGCAGGATTGTACTCTTGGTAGGTTTTTTTTATGGCATAGGCCGGCAAACGAGCAAGTGGGTCACCTAATGGTAAGTGATCTCCACCGCCCATGTACGCCCATAATACCAAAAGAATTATGGGGCGTTGCTGACCTTAAAGGAAAGGGATTGGGAAGGGGAAGGGGTTTGGGCCTCCGGATATCTCACTCGCCGTACGAAACGCAGCAGCAAGCTGCTACTTTACGCCGGTTTTCTGTGAGACTGTGGTAACGATCCGGACGAGCCAACCCATTCATGCTGTACCTAGACATTAAATTGACAGCCTCCGTGGCGCAGTGGGCGAGTAGCCGGCTGCGAAGCGAGAGGCCGTGGGTCGATTCCCACACCGAGACAAATGTTTGTCTGATCCACAAATTAATATTTGTTTCGGGTCTGGGTGTTGTGGGACCGCAAGTCCCTTGTAGTACCTGATACCCACGATACAGGTTAACCTAGTGTCGAGTCAGGCCTATGTGTGTGACTGTTGGGTGTATTTATTTATTATAGACAAGTGTCTACAGCGTGGCTTTATCACTCATGAGGTACGATCTGGCATAGGGATTCGCGATCAACGTTCTCCTGTGTTTTCTTCAAAACATGATTAACCCAAACTTTTCAATCCCCAATCGAATAATATGCACTTCGAGGTAAATGTCTTGAAAATTAACAATCCAAATAAATAATTTAAATTGTACTTAAATTACAAATAATTCCCTTGAAGACCAAACCTCATTAATGTGCACACAATAAGACAAATCACACGCAGAAGCGTATTACAGTAATGCATCGGCATCGATTACCGGTTGACAAGTTAATACGTGTGTCACAGGCCGCAGCGGGGCGGCAATGGATATCGTTTAATTAGGCCACGGGAAATCTCATTACGTTGCCATGTTTACAGTGGTATCGGTCAGTTTGATGACCTTCGAGCTATATGGACGGGGGAAGTTTCATAATACTTACAGATTTCACTATTCACGTACTTCTAACGTAGCATTACTTTTATTTGGCCGTGAGAAAAAAATTGCATGTAAGAATTATGTAAGGTAGTTTGAGTGGTAGAGCCACGCTGTAGACACTTTTGTCTACAGCATGTATGGGCCGGCTCATCCGGGTCATTACCACTGTCTCTCAGAAAACCGGCGTAAAGTAGCAGTTTGCTGCTGCGTTTCCGTACAGTGAGTAAGATATCCGGATACCCCAACCCCTCCCCTTCCCAATTCCTTAATTATCCCTTTCCTTTAAGGTCGACAACGCACCCATGATTCTTTTGGTATTGTGGGCGTACATGGGCGGTGGAGGATCACTTCCCATCAGGTGACCCACTTGCTCGTTTGCCGGCCTATGCAACAAAAAAAAAGGTAGGCAAGCAGAGGTGTTACCAGTACACCCACACATCGCCGAGCTTATCTCTGTTCTATTATGTGAATGGGGGCGAGCCTATGGCATATGGGTGAATTCCAGACTCCGGGCTGATACTAAGCATTTTGTGATAGAAACACCCAATATCACTTTACACTGAGGATCGAACCCGAGATCTCAACACAGCAGTCGTACCGCGCATGCATTACAACTGCGCTACCGAAGCAGCCAATAAAGTAAAAACTTAATTTATACTATACAACAATTATATAGGCGTCATATACAATATGTAAAAAAACCCTGTCCGATCCGAAAGTGGCATATAGGTATCCCAATGACATTACCGGGAAAAATAAAAATAAAATATTATTCATGAAAATGAAAATGTTATTGTATTTCAAAATGCACGGTATTAGTACCCAAATTACTCGAATTTCCCTAAAATGTAGTAAATTTTCAAAGTGTGACATCACCGTCGTCGTCGTCACGTGTTTCTGTAGTATAAATATTTTTTATATAGTCTTTTGATTTTCTTTTGTGTCGCGCGCCGCACCATCACCCCTGTATTGCCATGTAACCTTTTTTCTGTAATTAAATTTTAGTGAATTTTATTTGGGGTATTTTTTTACTATTTATGCAATAATGATTACATTAATAGAACCTTATCTTTATACCTAATAACACCTTCACGGATCGGACAGGGTTTTTTTTACATATTGTATAGTGAATAAAATCAAATAATTACATGTCCAGAAATAGAATAAGAGGCCTAGACTTAGCAGTCCAATGAAATGCATTTAAACCGAATTAAAAAAAGGAGTGTGTTCCTTATTGATTGTTTTCTGTATAATATTCACTTTAAAGCTTTAGCCTGTTTTACAACTGAAATCTTCATCTCTTCTTAATTGACCAAACTAACCCCTAAATTGCTTCAAGACTGTTAATATTAGTGATATATTATAGTTACATAATATATATTTATGACGTGCAAAGCCTTATGGTATTAAGGAACGTTTACACAGACCACTGCTCTTGACACAAGAAGTTGCGGTGCGATGCATGAGTGGCGAGCGGATAAGATTAGAAAGTCCGCGTGGAACATCTCTTAAGTAAATCGATATACTTTAAATTTAGAAGTCTTATGCTGGATTTTTCAGTAAAATAAAGCACTTTACGACCTTCATAAATTCATGGAATGAGCTGCTAATTTATTTACACATAAAGTATAAATATTATATAAATTGAAATATAAAGTTTAAAAATATGTAAATCAAAAAGACTATGAATGTAAACCATTAAATTTACCCCAGAGGGGTTGACGTCAGCTAGGCGGCCGGTCGTAAAAACAACAAGCCAAATCTTTCTGTAATTTGTTAAAAAGTTTGTTGCGCTGACTTCACTGCGAGTGTGATAAGGCAGGTGGAATGAAGGAATGTTAACCATAAAATTCAAATTGCCATTATTACGCGTATAGTAGTTAGATAAGTTATTTTTGTTCAAAATACTACCCATAGAAGTTAGTAATAGACACCGTACTGCATTGTAAGCGTTCCCAAAGATTATCTCTATATTAATGTATCGCATTGTTAATTACTTATTGTTCAGTACAATAGAACAGTGCATTCGCATTGTACTAATTAATAGTAACCGAGTGTGTTACTGCAACACCTGCCATATAATTGTATTTATCCATTGTAGACTAATTGTTATTATTCATTATCGTATTATAAATTATTTGGCATTCACACATAAAAGTGTTGCCTCCTAGTCTATTACATTCACACCTGAGTCATAATTAACTGCCAAGAAAATCATTCAACAATAGTTTTAATCAATATTTACGAGTGTTTATAATACTCGTATGTCCATTAAAAATACGTGCTTACACCCATCGAGTAGCAGTGTTCGATAGAAGTCACCCACTCCCGCTACCAACTATGACTTGCACCGCCGTCTAAGTCGGAGACAATTGGCACGTCACCGGCAGAGGTCGCTTTTGCAAGTAACCACAAATCACAAATGTCGCCCGCCGGTCAAACGGCACCCGGCTTAGCTTCTGTGTGCACGCTCCATTATATACCACATCTTGCCTGAGCATTGTTATAATTAGTCCTAAACGCATAGTACAGTACTATTCGTAGTTATCCGCATCGGCAATCGATGATTTTTTTTAACCGACCTCAAAAAGGGAGGAGGTTCTCACATCGGCTTACTTTTTTTGTTTGTATGTATGATTTCTCTGCCTTTTATGAATCGATTCTGTTGGAAAAAAAAATATTCTTTGGAGTTTAGCTGCGATGTGGTCCCATGTAAATATAAGATCTGATGACGGAGTACGGTGTAAAAATATTACTCCTTAACTGATAACAGCACAGTCATTGCGATTGTGTTATTGTATTGAAACCTACATTCCATAATTGTTATTAAAATAATTGTAATAAAATAATTTTTAACAAGAAATAAAAATAGTTTATACGGATTTTATCGAAGCTTTTCAGCCTTCGTGGTCACGGGAGAGACTGAGGTGTAGGTCGTCTCGAAAAGTTAATGTTACAATGGCTACCTTCATTTTAAAATTATACATTTATTTTTAATTATTTAAAAAAGTTAGTTGACACTAGTCCGATCTACGCAGAAAGAGCTCACGGTATCTTGAGGTCTGGCAGTTGGTTTTTAACAAGACTTGATAACCGACTTCAAAAATTCGGTCCCGGTCCGTTCATAATCTACCTGTGTAGTAAATTTCATCGAAAACCGTTTAGCCGAGGTGTGATTGACTAACAAACATCCAAATTCACAAACATCCAAACTTTCACAATTATAATAGTAGTAGCAAGGATTAATCAACTTTTTTTATATATCACTAGCTGTCCCGCGCGGTGTCACTAGAGCAGCGCCACCTACCGGGTCCAATTGTGAATCTAAACCATCCAGGGCGCCACCCAAACGCATACAAAAAAAATCATTCAAATCGGTCCAGCCGTTTAGGAGTTCAGTCACATACACACGTACAGTAGAATTATATATATAAAGATATAGGCCGGTAAACGAGCAAGTGGGTCACCTGATGGTAAGTGATCACCACCGCCCATGTACGCCCAGAATACTAAAAGGATCATGGGTGCGTTGCCGACCTTAAAGGAAAGGGATGATAAGGAATTGAGAAGCGGAGGGGGATTTGGGCCTCCAGATATCTCACTCACAGCAAACTGCTACTTTACGTCAGTTTTCTGTGAGACAGTGGTAAAGATCCGGACGAGCCGGCCCATTCATGCTGTAGACAAAACCGTCTACAGCGTGGCTCTACCACTCGAAGAAAACTTTTAAAGTCTCAAATCAAATCTTTAATACCCCATGTAATAAACCACAGAACTTTATCTCAGTCAAATGGTTAGTTAGAGGGTTAGCGCCGACACACACGAGCGATTATTCCACGCGATCGATCGCTTCATCAGTTGCCCGTCTGCACGATAAATGTTCCACTTTGCCGCAGATATGAATAATTGACAATCTTATGTTTCAAATGGGTATCCTGTGATGTTGGCTTGGAATTATTCTAAGGAAATAACTTTTGAGTAATTTTTAACGTCTCATTATTGAAGTGAAAACTTCTTTAGGCGCGTTGAGCACTTTTTGGGTGAACAAAAATCATGGAACTCGCGTCTTCGTCACCGAACGCTTTCCATGAGCTATATGTATACTACATAGATATACCTCCGTGCGTTATTAGTATACATTATAATAATAATAATACACCCAACAGTCACATACATAGTCCTGACCCCACACTAGGTAAACCTGTATCGTGGGTATCAAGAACTACGAGGGACTTGCGGTCCCACAACACCCAGACCAATACAAAGAGTATATCTCTCTACATATTTATTGGTCATTAACACTTTTTTTACAAACCAAACATAAGTAGAAAATAATAATCTAATAATAGCTCGACGATACAATTCACAAGTTACTTAGTTTGCACTTCTATCAGCAGTCCCCAAAGACTGCCCCGCATGTTTTTTTTTGTATGGTGGTAATGAACTGTAAGGTCTTAAGATCGCTTCCCTAGTCAGTCAATTTTCGGTGTCAATATGTTATGATCGCCTAATACGGTCGCTCTATAGCTTTGATGATTATTGCGTTCATATGCTGCACTTTTGAGATATACTTTTGAATAAGGTTTGACGTTAAAAATGAAATTAAATTCGGTCATTAACTGTAGGTTCGTAATAATCTTGGCGAAACGTGGGTACAGTACTAATTGCAATTCTGCCTACCCCTTCGGGCATAAAGGCGTGAGCTTATGCATGTATGTAGGCAAGTAAATGCCTGTGGTCCATATCGACTCAAAATATTTAATAATTCTGGACGTTTCTATAGTACAAATGTTTACTTATGTTAAAAGAGACAAATAAATAATTTAGTGTAATTGCCTAGTGTATTTTGCGATGCTATGTTTGTTATGTAAACATTAGTTGATATGATTTCTATACATAAGATTTTTTATTTTGTACTGACTTGTCATAAGTTTTAATTGCCTACGTGATTAATAAACTATTTCATTTAATTTCAAGTAAATAGAACAACAATAACAGACTAAAATATAAAGAAAGTCTGTTGACAAACCAGTGACTGACTTACGATTCGAATTTCAGAAGCAGTCAATGTGGATCAACTTGTTAATACCAAAGCGCTCATTGCGCAGTCATTTTGTCAAACAAAGCTTACAAGTCGAGCCATACACTCAACAAACTCAAGTAATTAGCGCAAAGTATCTCACAACACAATATTTTTTAATTTAAAACGTCGGCTAACCCTTCCGGACGAATAAACTGAAAGATAAGATTTAACTAAATGTAAAAGTTACTTCTCCGAGGCGTTATAAACACGAGTCCGTCCCGTGGCGGTCGTCACTCCGAATCACTGCATGGCTTGCATTAAGCGTGAGCAGGACGGCTATACACGTTCTGCAGCATGAGCAAGAGAGAGGGACGAGAAAAGACGTTTTGCAGTCGTCATAATTTCGCGGGGCAGACTAATAATAAAGATAAACCTGGGGGGTTGGCGGTAGCGGGTGTGGTGTGGCGCGGATTTGGGTTATACTTGGGGGTCAAATGACTAATGTTGATTAAAGTTTGAATTTAGTGTTAGTAATATCGACAGAATGTTTAATGAAATGTTATTAAAAACTTAGCTTAGAATTTATATGTATTGATTTAAATTAATTGTGCGTTAATTTATTAATTTTGTTATAGTGTATTGTGCCTGTAAAAAACGATTTAAATATATTTTCTGAATTATGTTTATAGAAATACATCTTTGATAGATGAAAGCTTATTTAAGCCCTATTTGTCAACATCTTGGATGTGTACAATTCCAACCTCATAAATCAAGGAATTATGACGAAATAATGCAATTTACGTCTAGTTTCCAGTAGTTATCCAGTCAGAGTAATGATGCGATGTTTTATTGCCCGAGATGCTCACTCAGATCGTATTATCTTAAGTGCCCTACGTTATACATCTGTCAATGTCCAATAAAGAGTAAATTAGAGGTGGTTAGCCATTTTTATGATAAATCGTCGTGGTTTGATCGCGTAAGTATGAATGATAGACCTTATTTGACCAATTACCTGAAGTTGAAAAGAACCGACTACAAGTGTGTCGGACTCACGCACCTAGGTTATACAACACCTCTCTAATTCCGACTGCCTCGGTGGCGCAGTTGTAATGCGTACGCGTTACGATTGAAGCCAACGCTGAGGTCTCGGGTTCGATCCCCGGGTCGGGTAAAGTGGTATAAGGTTTTTCTATTACGAAATGCTCAGTATCAGCCCGGAGTCTGGAATTTGTGCCCGGTATGGCGATAGGCTCGCCCCCTATCACATAAGGGACGGAGATACGCTCGGCGAAATGTGGGTGTACTGGTTACACCTCTGCCTACTCCTTCGGGGATTACAGGCGTGAGTGCGTATATGCACCTCTCTAATTCTTGTTTTTTTATTAGTTAGGAGAGCCGCCAATATCACACATAATAATAATACAAGCATTATTGCATCGACTAACCCCTCTCGGGTTAGGCTTTAGTCCACCACGCTGACCTAACGCGGGTTGGCAGCCTTTAACTTAAAATTCTAATGAAGATCAGGTGATAGGTTCCTTGTCGATTTTTCATTGTTAAAGCAAGCTATAATTAATAACCAGTTCCTCTCCAATCAGTACGACATCCCCTACATACACCTGGCTCCGTCCCTGCAGAGTATGTTTATACGTTGGCGCGTTAGTTTTTGTGCTAGCGCAGTTTCGGGGTTAGTTTTCACGAGTTGTCTTCAAGGTTCATTCGTTAGTCTAGTCTTGTGGTCGGTTAATAGTCCACAGCTACTGTGTTTGTAACTTAATGTTCCAGGAATACCATTTTTTATAATTCCCTCTGTAGTTCTTGGGAGTTGAAATAAAGCAGTCGAATGCTGAAAACTGAAGCACTTGTAATTTTAGTAATTTTACAAGCCTGCTTACTTAATTATTATTTGAGTGGTAGAGCCACGCTGTCGACACTTTTGTCTACAGCATGTATGGACAGCTCGTCCGGGTCGTTACCACTGTCTCACAGAAAACCGGCGTAAAGTAGCAGCTTGCTGCTGCGTTTCGTACGGTAAGTAAAATATCCGGAGGCCCAAATCCCCTCCCCTTCCCAATCCCTTAAATATCCTTTTCCTTTAAGATCGGCAACGTACCCATGATTCTTTTGGTATTGTGGGCGTACCTGGGCGGTCGAGATCACTTACAATCAGGTGACCCACTTGTTCGATTGCCGGCCTATGCCATAAAAAATCCTAAATGTAATTAAATATTTTTTCAACCGACTTTAAAAAGGATGTTTTCAATTCGTTAAGTTTATTAATACTTTAGCTACTAATAAGAAAATACAACAGAACAAATGTTAATATTTTTAGTAGATGATTTGAAGCATTGAAAATTATTCTAGTTTTATTTAAACACTAGATTTTGCTCGCGGCTGCGTCGACGTTAATATGTTTTTCTGGGATAAAAATATCGCCTAATCCAGGTTATAATCTGCATGCCAAATTTCACCAAACTCCCAAGTTCACAAACTCACAAACATCCAATTTTTTTTATAATATTAGTAGGATGTTAATATTGATGGGCATACTAGCTGTATCTCTGTCTACTCTTTTACAGTTGTGGTATTATGTATGTTTTGAAAAATACAACCGCATGGATTATAGCGTATAATAATATGTATGCTTCATAAAGTCCGACTGAAATACAGATTTATGTAGTTGATGCAGTTGTTTAAATATCTTACTTTTCAAGAGGCAGCATTTTTGTATTATGTTAAATGATGAAACGAGCAGTTCGCTCGTCTTATGGTAAGCGCCACGGCGGTCAGTTCAAATACAGAAGCAACACCTCTCCCTACCCCTTAGGGGATTACAGGCGTGAGTATATGTACTTCTCATACTGTATCGTAGCCAGTAACAACTTCGTCTAACACGTTAATTTCAATAAATTTCCAATGAAGTATGATAGGGCGTTGTTTGCGATCGCGGCGCGTGTCACGTTGACGCCGCGCCGCCGACACGTCACGTCACTTGACGTCGCGTCGCCATGACGCGCCTGGTGACAACTTGTCACGCCGTCGCCGCTCACTTATTCATAAGGGAAAGTGAACGAGTATGTAATTATCGTAGTAAGGAATTGATTGCTTGAATTTATTCCACGTTAGAAATCGTGTAATTCAGTTAATATTTGTCACTCGCTTTAATGGTGAAGGAAACAGTGTAAGGAAACCTGCGTTCTTGAGGATTCTCCAGAAGCATTTCGAAGTTGTGTGAAATCTGACACTGACTTGACAGCCTCCGTGGCGCAGCGGGCGAGTTGCCGGCTGCGAAGCGAAAAGCCGTGGGTTCGATTCCCACATCGAGACAAATGTTTGTGTGATCCATATATATTTTGTTGTTGTGGGACCACAATTCCCTCGTAGTTCCTGATACTCACAATACAGGTTAACCTAGTGTGGGGTCAGGACTATATGTGTGAT
The DNA here is from genome assembly GCA_905332985.1 of Mimas tiliae. Classification (NCBI taxonomy): domain Eukaryota; kingdom Metazoa; phylum Arthropoda; class Insecta; order Lepidoptera; family Sphingidae; genus Mimas; species Mimas tiliae. Next base: position 1,102,186 of record HG995243.1, read on the forward strand.
TGTTGGGTGTATTTATCTGTCAACCCGCATTAGGCCAGCGTGGTCGGTTAATACCTAACCTTTCTCATTAATAGAGAAGGCCGTGTCCAGCAGTGTTATGCCAAGCTATCATAACTATTGCATTTGATAAGAATCTGTTCGCAGTTGCCTCGGTGGCGCAGTTGTAATGCGTACGCGTTACGATTGAGGCCAACGCTGAGGTCTCGGGTTCGATCCCCGGGTCGGGTAAAGTGATATTGGGTTTTTCTATTACGAAATGCTCAGTATGAGCCCGGAGTCTGGAATTTGTGCCCGGTATGGCGATAGGCTCGCCCCCTATCACATCGTGGGACGGAGATACGCTCGGCGAAATGTGGGTGTACTAGTTACACCTCTGCCTACCCCTTCGCGGATTACAGGCGTGAGTGCGTATGGTAAGAATCTGTTCGCCACCTGATCCTGGCCATGTTATCATTACCTCAGTTGTTTTACCATAAAAGTGGTTTTGATGGGTGTTGAGTACGGAGGTTTTTATATTTTACCTTCAGGTTACACATTCCCATGGGTTGTATGATTTTACCAGTATATATACGTCATTTAATATTTGATTCCTTCAACTGTATAACATAAAAGTGTTTCCTGTAATAATCTGCAGAACATATTACTCCCATGTATGGACTTTTCCATTTTTTTTTATGTAGTGTTGACTACGGAGGTTTTTATATATACTGCCGAATATTATGATTATCATTTATTATTAACAAGCAGAACCAATAAGACAGAAACCTAGAATGTCTTTTTCAATGACCGTATATAAAAACCTACGTACTCAACAATGGGTATGAACAAGTCACATTCCAAATCTCTCATATATGTAATTACGAGTTGTTTGCTCAGTGCTGTTAAGTGGTAGGTGCAATTCGCCATCGCTCCGGATGGTGAAACATGCTATCTATGCCAATCGCTATCAATCACAGACCAGTACGAAGGATATACCCGTTAAGGGTCTTATTTTGCACTTTATTTCATACATACATACATACGCACTCACGCCTGTAATCCCCGAAGGGGTGGGCAGAGGTGTAACCATTACACCCACATTTCGCCGAGCGTACATTGAACGGTAGTAACCCTGTATTATAAAATTCTGTTTTTATAATGAATGTATTTGAAATACATAGTTGATTATAATTTACCTATTTGAGTTTAGGTTCTGCCTACTTATACACACTTCTATAATTCACAACTTTAATAACCTGAGGCAGGTATGCTTCCTTAACTGTTAAACAAAACTATAATGGATTAACAATGAATACACACGTAACTTAGAATAATCAGAGCTCTTAGAGAGGTTTTGAACCTGCGACTTTCTCGGTAGTTCGTGCCACTCCCGCTGAGCAATCGCTGCTTTCTTTTTTAAAAACCCCTACGATGAAATGTTCACTATCCTTGGACCATTCGACCTCTAATTAATCAAGTACATTGAAATCAGAGTGCACCTACGCATTTTCTCCCTTAACCGGAAAATCATGTCCTTAATTAGAGGACCTAATGAATACCATCTGGGGAGGTACAGCCTAATTAAGGGGCAGTGCGACAAGGCGACTCTGACACTGTCACCTTGGCGCTGTTGGAGTTTATTTTGCTACGTGTGAGAAAGGTTGCATTTTGTGCATTAAAAATGTTTTGTAGCCCGTAGCACCTTATAAGGCTGTATTAGGAATTCTTGATGACTGAGATGTGGGAATCGTTTTAAACTTTTTTGAACTAGCTAATGAGCTTATGCAAAATTATGAATCAATTATTTTCTTTATAATAAATAAATATTTGACTATGTCAAGTTCAAGATCAAGTTTCATATGGTAACAATATTTACATTTTAAAGTAGTTTAATCAACACCATATTATCTGCAGATTTGTTGATCAACTTAGATATTTTCAGTTAGATTTTCATTCGTTATCTATTGTTATAATATTTTGCGTTTCATATCCAAGTGTACGATCTGAGCCGACCTTTCACATACTTTCCATATTGGTCCCGCGATAAGCTAATCATCTGTAGCTACAGGCGCATCATGAAAATATTCAAGATAATTCCGTGTACAAACTGACGCAGATATGCCGCGATTGTCCATATTCGCACCAACCCTAGCCGAGGACATTATCACACAATGTGTACTAGTACATTAACCTCACATATCGACGAGGCTCTTCTAATATCGTATAATATGAAGGAGACACCGTCGTGCATCAGATACGCGCCAACCAACCGCCATCTAACGTCGCGCACCGCGATCTAAATAATGAGACGATGTCGCGGATAAATCGCGCGTCTTTCCCGCGCACCACCGCTTGTTACCTTAATTAATGATCGCTCTCAATCGACACCCTCACCGCCTATTATGATTTTATTTAATAGACAACTAAATAAACAAGACTCATCGAAACGTCGTCGGTGCACTGACAGATAAATAGCCGTCGAAGTATCTTACGAAAGCGGCAGACACGCGGCCGCGAGCTGACCCGGCTCCATAATGTTCTGTTTTTGTCTCGGTCCTCCCCCATAAATTATTCTAAATCGGGCCCTATTAGATATTCAAAGGTTAAAACGTAAAGCTGGTGCATTTTACTAAACGTTCGCGATCGTATATCAATCGTTCGATACCGTCTCGTTCGATTCCGGGAAACAATGCGTGCGACCTGCTACGGGCTACCTGTTGGTGGTTGCGATTTGTGGTGGCGTGCGGTACGCGCCGTATCCCCTCCCCCCCTCCCGGGAGTCGGGACACACCGCCTTTCGCATTGAATGTTATCGTTGGGATAAATCTGGGACGTGGTAAAGCACGAGATGCGCCGCTTTTGTTTCGAGACGATACGAAGATATATGCACCGCGGTTCAGTGACTGCATTAAAATATTTCGTGGCTCCTGCCTCCTGGCTGCTATACGTATGTATTTCCTGTCCAGCGCAGGTATAAACCACCTTAGGAATATGAATGTGCAACACATTTCTCTCAATATTTAATCGGAATAGAAACTTTGTAGTTAGTAGTTATTTAAATTCCGTAACTATTGACATTTTAGAGTAACAAATCATTATACTATTATTAATTGACATTTAGAGATAACTTTCGTTCCCTTCTTAGTGTTGGTAAGTTATCAATAAATCATTCATCATTCAAATCCATTTATTGGATGTAGTGATAAATAGAACTCACTCCATTATCTTCTTCAGACAAATATTTGCCTTAGTGTGGGATCGAACCAGCACCTCACGATTCAAAGTCGGCTACTCGCCCACTGCGCCACATAGGCTGTCTGAGCACATTTTAATATTTTAGTAAGTACCTAAAAAAGTGAACAAATGTTAAATGCTTGAAAAACTATGCTCAAACCCTAATTAAGATGTTCGTATTTAAAAGCGGAGCTGGGATAGCAATGCACAAAATTCGTCACTAAGCAATTTCTAATCCAGCCAGACCAACAATCACGCATCAACGTCAAACTGCAACTCCACGGCAGCGTGATTCAAAGATTGCAGACAGACTTGCCGGCTCATGTAAATGATGTCTTAAACACGCTGTGTGCCATAATGCCTTCAGCGTTCTGTCACGCGGCGACAGACTTACGGGCCAACTCACAGACGTGTTTATTCAAATCTTAATGCCATATCGTAATATTTAAAATTTATATCAGCCATCTAGACGGGACACGGTTGAATGCGGTGTCTATTATTATAATATTTTTTGGGTTCTGTTTGTGTGGTGAACCATGGAATGCAGTTTAGATCGTGTCAATTTATTGTAAATTTAATATTGGTATATAATTTAAGCAGCGATAGCTCAGCGGGGACTGGTACGGATTGTCGAGGAAAGTCGCAGGTTCAGTTATGTGTGTATTGTTAATTATCGCTTGCTTTAACGGCGAAGGAAACATCGTGAGGAAACCTACATACCTGAGAAATTCTTTATAAGAATTTCAAAGGGATGTGTGGCAACCCGAAATAGGACAGCTCTCTCATTCAGTGAGGAGACCTTTGCCCACTACTGGGACTTGTTTAATACAGGGCTAATATTAAAATAAAAAATATATAATTTAAAATACACATGAATTATGATAGCCAGTAGTATTACTGGATTCAATGTTCTTCAAATCAGATCACAACTTTGATTGGTGCTTGATGGAATATTGTTTTTTATGTTGTAGATCCACACTATACAATTTTGTCTACAGCATGAATGAGTCATCTCGACCAGGGTAGTAGTACTATTGTCTCACAGAAAACCGACTTGAAATAGCAGCTTGTTGTTTTTAGAACAGTGAATGAGATTTCTACGGCCACAAATTCCTCATACTAGTTCTTTCTTGATTGATTAATTGATGTCAGAACATTCCATGATTCTTCTGGTTTCTTTTTTATGTCATAGGCCGGCCAATGAGCAAGTGGGTCACCTGATGGTAAGTGATCTCCACCTCCCATGTACGCCCATAATATCAAAAGAATCATGGGCACGTTGTTGACCTTAAAGGAAAGGGATAATTAAGGGATTGGGAAAGGGAGAGGGATTTGGGCCTCTGGAATTCTCACTCACCGTATGAAACGCAGCAACAAGCTGCTACTTTACGTCGGTTTTCTGTGAGACAGTGGTAATGACCCGGATGAGCCGGCCCATTCATGCTGTAGACAAAAGTGTCTACAGCGTGACTCTCTGTGTATCACTTATAATCAAGAGACCTATTTGCTTGCCATCCAGACAATGTTACAAGAAATCAGAGTCCACTAGTGGTATAATTTTCGTCTAATGAAATCATGAATACGACACGATGCACAGGGTAGTTGACTAGATTTTTTTTGTTATTTCAATCAATAAGTTACGTTACTCAAAATCTATTGCAGAAAGAATTTTATAAATCGGACCAAAAATTAATAAGTTAGAAGCCATTCAAATCCTGTTGAAGGGGTAATTGTCAAATGACAGACGACGCAAACTTTGACGTCAATGTGTAAAATGTGCAATATGGTGCACGCGTGCAAACGAAATAGTGAGATATATTACTACGCACCCACTTTTCCTCATACCAACATTTAAAGCCATAACTGCAGGCACATACATACGCACTCACGCCTGTAATCCCCGAAGGGGTAGGCAGTGGTGTAACTAGTACACTCACATTTCGCCGAGCATATCTCCGTCCCACGATGTGATAGGGGGCGAGCCTATCGCCATACCAGGCACAAATTCCAGACTCCGGGCTGATACTGAGAATCTAGTAATAGAAAAACCCAATACCACTTTACCCGACCTGGGGATCGAACCCGAGACCTCAGCGTTAGCCTCAATTGTAACGCGTACGCATTACAACTGCGCCACCGAGGCAGTCAGGCAGGCACATTTCTGAACCAATTTTGATTGTGTCTTAATAAAAGGGTTTCTTTTGCGTATAATTTTCTGTTGCTTATAAAATAATGTATTTATTTTATTTTATTTATTTATTTATTAACTCTTTATTGTACACCATTTGCACGGATATATACAAAGGAAAGTAATATAAAAAGTGTGTATGTATAAAATTCAATATAGGAAACTACCCTATTATAAATTCATAAGGAACCCTCAACCACCGACACGACGGCCGCCTAACCGATTCTTTTTATATAAATATGAATGATTATGATTGGCTTATACAGAGATACTTATTCGTGGACAAACGGACACACGTCGCGGTGACGTTATTTATATATGTACATCTCTGGAAGTTATGATTTGTGATAACTAATTCTAAACTGGTATATTTTTAATTTTCATATGTAGAGGATGATACAGATTTATGGTGTCGACATTTATTGGGGTTTAGGACATACCTTGAGTGGATCCAATTAGGTCGTTTGTACAAAAACTATACTATGGGGCCTACGACGTGAATTTTAAATGATTTTGAGTAATTTAGTCATCATGTAAAATCTACTGCCTCGGTGGCGCAGTTGTAATGCGTACGCGTTACGATTAAGCTAACGTTGATGTTTCGGGTTCGATTCCCGGGTTGGGTAAAGTGGTATTGGGATTTTCTATTACGAAATGCTCAGTATCAGCCGGAGTCTGGAATTTGTGCCCGGTATGGCGATAGGCTCGCCCCCTATCACATCGTGGGACAGAGATACGCTCGGCGAAATGTGGGACTACTAGTTACACCTCTGCCTACCCCTTCGGGGATTACAGGTGTGAGTGCGTATGTATGTATTTACTTCTATTTTATTATTGTTATTGAAGTCATCTTTGTCGGGCACGTAGACGTTGTAGAATACTAGAGTGGTGGGTGAATTAGCCAATGGGAGATGGCCCAGTTCAGACCATCATCATTTGTCTTGTAACAGTTGTCACGTGAATCTGGTCCGTACAGTATTAGTAGCTAGTTACTGCAAAAAGTATAATACTTTAAAACTGGGTGCTGCCGAAAGGCTTTCGACTTGGCTTAACAACTGCTGTCAGCTGATAACAGCCGGCACAGACTTTTTATGTGTAATAATCCGGAATCGCGGTGTAGTTGCTGTTTACCATTGAAGAGTTTCCCATTTTCCTTCGATTGCGTCACCAGGTCTTAAACGAATGAGACCACCCTTGGTGTAAACCCTATCGAACACCAAAATCGGTCACATTTGGCGAAGATGACTCGTAACATATGTTACAAAAATACACATTTTTAGGTTGTTAGAGTTTTAAAGTTGGTTTTTTAAGTTCTGTTTTTATGTCGTAACATTTTATTAATAAATTCCATATTATAGATATTTATTTGGATCATGCTGTGTAGTTTCACTGGCCCATCTGTCTGGTTATAAACAATAAATTCTACTTAGCATGAAGAAATCTTATTATGTCTAACAGGGATGCATCCGTTCCCTCTGATGGGGGTCAAATAATACTAAATAATTTATTCTAACGAGAAGAAAATGACAATAAAAATAATTCCCTATTATTAGAAAAAAACTATTCTTTTTAATATATTTTTAAACTTTAATATAAATTATTGTTCAAGTACTTGCAATTAAATTTAAAATAGGTAATAGGTAAAAAAATGTCTTCATTCAATAAATAGATTGTAAAATAATTCAAATATAAATAAATAATGATTATCGTTTCCTCATTACTGTTTGGCATATACCTTTAATTTTGTCATAAATTCGTTTGTACCTGCTTCAGCATGAAATATTATTTAACAAGCTTAGGATGTTGTTTATGACAAATTATGGCTCTCTTACTTGAGACATATTTATAATGAACATTACATGTTTCACAATGATAAATTAACAGACATATAAACAAGTCTTTGCAAACGTTATTAAATATTATAATCTCAGAGGATTTAAGCATTTCATGAAATGATTGCCGTTTAAGACGTTTAAGAATGTTGTGTGTTTTAATCTGTATATGAAATTGATATTTATTTCACAAGTTTAATCCTGTTGAAATTATAGATGTATTTTTCTTAAGATATTCAGTAATGACTTGATTATTCGTTTCAACGGAGCTACAAAAATTGTAGCCATTTTGCCATATGACGTCAAATTCGATTTCACACAACATCCAAACACCTAATTGTTCCACGCTAATTAAGACCACACTCCCAAATCCAGCCCTGTACATTATGATGTAGTAAGTAATAAATTGTCCGATCCGGTATCTACGTCTGGTACCTGAAGGACGTTAAATCAGAAGGATCCAGTTGGTCCATAACTCCACACATATTGATGGGTTTTTTGTACACGGGTGGGGCATGGTACCTGCTACATACCACAAAAAAGGGATGATTAATGTATAATACATTCATTGATGTGTGGCACCGCCTTGTGCCGGCCCTGGTAAATTAGGATGTCATAAAAAATTGTTATGTATTACTGAGACTGCCTCGGTGGCGCAGTTCTAATGCACGTTACAATTAAGCTAACGCTGAGGTCTCGGGTTCGATCCCCGGGTCGAGTAAAGTGTTATTGGGTTTTTCTATTACGAAATGCTCAGTATCAGCCCGGAGTCTGGAATTTGTGCCCGCTTGGGCGATAGGCTCGCCCCCTATCACATTATGGGACGGAGATACGCTCGGCGAAATGTGGGTGTATTGGTTACACCTCTGCCTACCCCTTCGGGGATTACAGGCGTGAGTGCGTATGTATATATATATGTATTACTGATTATATTGATGTACAGGGAAGATGGTTGTGGTATTAAAATGAATAAGCCTATTTCATAACTTACATTTAAATTGTAACCGATATATATCGTGCTAGCTTTTGCTCGCGGCTCCGCTCGCGTGAACGGCCTTTTCCCGGATGGTAAATGATCTCCACTGCCCTAGTCTACCCACACTGGCAGAAGAATCATGGCCGCGTTGCCGAGCTTTAAGGAAAGCTTTGGGCCTCCGGATATGTCTCACGGTACGAAACGCAAGCAAGCAAAACAGCAAGCCGCAAGTTTACGTCGGTTTTCTACGAGACAGTGGTATCGACTCGGTCGAGCCAGCCCATCTATGCTGTAGACAAAACTGTGTACAACGTGGATCTACCATTCATATATCCTGCAAGACTACAATATTGGCCTGATTATGTTATCAAATATAAAAAAAAGTAATTGATTAACTAAACTGTAAATACAAACAACGATAGAGGATCTTGCAGTTCATAAATTTTACTTATATAAAGAAGTTTTATTATAATCCAGTTCTATTCCTGACTGTTCTATTTGTTACTATCATCACAATTTCTTCACAATTACATCGACAATTCAAATCATCTAATCATTCCCGCGAAATCCGGGACAGTTGGCAACTCTGAACTGTAAAATTATTGGCAGATATACCCGACAGACGCTAATAAATACACAGCGATTGTAATTGGCGACACGGCGTCATTTATTTGCGACGAGCGACCGACTCGACGTCCGTTCTATACGCTCATTTTGAGTTTCAACGCGTATTGTCATATTTATGAAAAGGTCGCTCGGTTTATTGTCAAACTGTAGTAGTAATATTGGGTCGTATTTTTGCATTACACCTGTGTGATTCATTTTAAATCGTCGTATGTCATTTTGTTAGAAGTTACTTGAGACGAGTATTCTTTTATTAAAATACCAAACGACAGTAATCACTTTAACTCATAGTTTATTGGTTACATTTACATAATTACTGCTTTACAGACCACAACCCCATGTCAGGATTCTCTACAGACCGTTCTCTAATTATAACTAAGACAACTAGGACCGAATAGTAAACCAGCATAGCTACCGCGTAATGAACACTTGGACTATAGACTCTCCTGATCCTGACTCCACTGATCTTAATGAACTGGAGACTGTCTGAGTGACTGCGGGCAAAAGACTTCCAGTTATGGAGACAACATCTTTTATTCCATTTAACTACCCTTCCACAACTATATCGCACCACTATTATTACAGTGTGCCCAACGTTGCTTTCTCAGACACCGTCAATATACCAATATTAAGAGAATACGCTAACAATTTGAAGTCTGAATTTCTTATCAGCTCAAGAATTTACTAGAAACAATTCAGAAGGCGCGATTAAATGTTTATGTGACTCACAAAAGTTCCAAGTCTAGGTGTTATAGCCGAAAGTTCCTCGTAGTTCCTGATACCCACGATACAGGTTAACAGTAAAACCTAAAAACTATCTCAGAATAAACTGAACTCATGACCCATCGCAACTAGTATGACTGTTGACTTCAATTAAACGTAATCTATCTTAATGTATAAGTAGTATGTTAATATTTACGTAAATATATAATAAAAGCAAAACACTGGTCCCTCATTTTTATACCTTTTCAATCTTAACAGAAAATCTATAATTAGAGCGTACAAAACTTGAAAGGCAATTAAGTCCTAAGAAAGATTTTTACAAAAATACAAAGTAAATGACTGTCTCGGTGGCGGAGTTGTAATGCGTACGCGTTACTACCGAGGCTGACGCTGAGGTCTCGGGTTCGATCCCCGGGTCAGGTAAAAGTGATATTGGGTTTTTCTGTTATGAAATGCTCAGTATCAGCCTGGAGTCTGGAATTGTGCCCGGTATGGCGATAGGCTCGCCCCTTATCACCTCATGGTACGGAGATACGTTCGGCGAAATGTGGTTGTACTGGTGGTTGCCTATAATCCACACGGGGTAGGCAGAGGTGTACCTCTGAGTGCGTATGTACAAAGTAACGGAGTAGGGGTTGAAAACTATGAAATTCAGTAGAACGCAGCCGAGCGCAAAATCTACTAAAACCTATTAACAATAAATCCGTGGTTTCATTACTAACATAAATAATACAACTTTCGTATAAATCTCTAATTAACTTTGGAATTTATTTTAACTAATGATGCCAAGCCATTTAAATATTCGCATCACATTGCGCATGATAAATAGCGCAAAAATATATGTAAATCAATTGGCTTCATACCGCAATGAGTGTGCAGGCGTGACACTGGGCATGCGTGTCATAGGTGCGAGCGCATTGCGTCCACGCCATGCGCGCCAACTGACTTACAGGGTTGACAGTTAGCTATAGGAGATTATTGCATGACATGTAAGCAAGAGTATATAAAAAAATTACAAAAAATAAAACAACCCAAAAATTCTCTCTTCCTCTCTTTATCCCACTCGCAGTGGCGTCTGCGCAATATGCTTTTTAATACGTGTTACAGAAAGATGTGGCTTGTAGTTTTTAGGACTAGCTAGGGAGAATTAAAAAAACTAAAAACTAACAACAGAACTTAACAATTTTAAGTCGGTGGTATCAATCATTGACTATTAAACTACAGTAGCAGTAAAATTGTTTAGTTTAATTTTATTATCATTAAAATCGATGCATAAATCATTGATTACACAATTATAACTAATTCCACATCTACGATTTGGGTAATATTTGCTGAGGTTAAGAGTACGAAAGTCAATGGTTCGAACTAATCAGTGGGCGGAGTCTAAAATACATGTTATCTTACCCTAGTATTGTGCGGCATGAAGCGTTGAAGTGAAATGCACAATAATTCGTGTTAAAATCGAGCGGCTAAATATATATGAATAGATTTTAGGATGGGTGTTTTTATGAAAAGCTAACAAAGTCCCGATTCAAAATAAAGTTATTTAAACTGTTGGATTATAAAACTATGCGTGTACGAATTTACTTTTTGAGCTTTCATACTCCTTATGTTTATTTACTTACGCAAAATATGTGCGAAAATTAGTAGTAGTATTAGTAGTATTCGTACTCTTGTGCATGCCTCAATATAAATATATTCAGTACGGAATTCCTGCCTTTCATTAAGCCAAGAACCCTTACGTCAGAGCTCCAACAAACCGTACTGCACGAGCTCTCCATGTTAAAGGACCAGGACTATTAAATAGCTTATCACTAAACAAAATATAGTTGATCATCTGACAACCCTAACATTCATCCGCCATCTTGATTGCACATCTGAGCATTTAGTTAAATATATGTAGTTAAATACGTGATGATACTATTGTAATATCTACGTAAGTTACGACCGGTGGACATTCCCGCGTGTGAAAACTGTGTGACTCATGTTTGATGACGGGTTAATGTCATATTACAGGATTAGACTAGTGAAGCGAGAAGTCTATCTGTAGGGTCAGAAATTAGATACAGAGTACAGAGACCGCGATCGGAAATTGACTGACAGTAGTTGAGTAGCCGGCTGCGAAGCGTGAGGCTGTTACTGCTGAGGGTTCGATTCCCGCACCGAGGCAAATGTTTGTGTGAACCACACATATTTGTTTCGGGTCTGGTTGTTGTGGGACCGCAAGCCCCTCGAAGTTCTTGATACCTACGATACAGGTTAACCTAGTGTGGAGTTAGGACTATGTGTGTGACTGTTGGGTGTATTTATTTATTATTTATGTGTCAGGATGACGAGCGCAGTTCAGTGTCATCCAGTACTTCATAATTTGAAGTTCTGATTGGTGTTGCTTCTGTTTATAAACAGGAATGACGCTTATTATCAGGCGAGCGACCTGATCGTCTCGCCAACAAAATTTATAAAAAAAATGCATTGACAACTGTGTCTGTGTGCTTTATAATGTTACCTCGAATACTTTTAATAAAAGAAACGCCTTATTGGTTTAGTAGAAGTGTACATATTGAGAATTCGGTGAAATTCTATTGCCTGGGATTGGAATATGTGCTCAATTTGGAGATAGGCTCGCCCACTCTTATATCATAGGACGGAAATAGGCTTGGCCAACCATAATTATACATCTACATCTGGCTTCTCCAGTTGTAAATGTCCTTGTGCCTGAGGTTAAGACCTCCTTAGTTCATTATTTGTCTCCCGCTTTGCTATGGAGGCAAGTGGACAATTATTATTTCCAACTCCTCCTTAATGTTCTATTTGATTCATTTCGTTGCAGGATAAAGACAGATTTGCATTCAAGGAGACTCGCCGAGCTTCATTGCTCGGTGTCGAAATATGCGACTGTCGATCTTGGCTTTTAGGAGTTACAGTGACGGGTGTGTGGGCTGGATAGTCTCGTAGTGCAACTTATCACTAGGTGGCAATAGGGTGGCCTTATAAAATGTTGTTAAACCCAAAAACAAGCTTTCGTCAATACGTACATACATTTATATCTAAAATTAAATAATAATTATGCCAGCCTTGTATTATACATGTCCCACTGCTGGGCACGGGCCTTCTCTATAAACCATGTAGTAATGTAATGTATGTAGACCATGACCTGGGTTAGGACATAGGAGTGGTAGAGCCACGCTGTAGACACTTTTGTCTACAGCATGTATGGGCCGGCTCGTCCGGGTCATTACCTGTCTGTCTCACAGAAAACCGGCGTAAAGTAGCAGCGTGCTGCTGCGTTTCGTACGGTGAGTGAGATATCCGGAGGCCCCTCCCCTTCCCAATTCCTTAATTATCCTTTTCCTTTATGGTCGGCAACGCACCCATGATTCTTTTGGTATTGTGGGCGTACATGGGCGGTGGAGATCACTTACCATCAGGTGACCCACTTGCTCGTTTTCCGACCTATACCATAAAAAAATTGGATATACGTTTCATGCTGGAAAAGGGTTAAGTAATTAAATAATACACAAATTGCATCAAAAATGGACATAAAAAGCCAGAAACGGGCATCTGATTCATCGTTCACATGTAATAATTAACAAACGTCTAAGTTTCACCTATTTAGAGTTTCCCGCGGCGATGTTTAGCATAAATATGTCCTTAGCTGATGATCTCGGGGCGTACATACGGTCAAAAACCTCTCGTTATTACATGATTAAAGCGACTGCAGATTTGTTAAGGTACGCTTACATCGGAGGTTGGAACGCGCGGAATAAATATGGATATTACTTCTAGCGTAAATGAGAAATTTGTAGAAGAAAATTTTGATTGTATTTCCCTTGTTTAATGGAAACAAAATAGCGTAGATAGATGATCATTTTGAAGTATACAAATTGCAATTTAATACGTAATAAAATAAACTTACATTATTTTAAAAGACTTTAAATTTGACTGCCTCGGTGGCGCAGTTGTAATGCGTACGCGTTACGATTGAGGCCAACGCTGAGGTCTCGGGTTCGATCCCCGGGTCGGGTAAAGTGGTATTGGGTTTTTCTATTATGAAATGCTCAATATCAGTCCGGAGTCTGGAATTTGTGCCCGGTATGGCGATAGGCTCGCCCCCTATCATATAAGGGACGGAAATACGCTCAGCGAAATGTGGGTGTACTGGTTACACCTCTGCCTACCCCTTCGGGGATTACTGGCGTGAGTGCGTATGTATGTATTTATTTTAAAAGATATTATATAGATTGTATACGAATGTTACGTTATTTGAATTATAATCTGACTATAAAAGTAGGTTTTGTATTCGTCGGGTATGGTTTGATAATTTCCCAAAAAGTAATGAATTAATTTTGATGATCGCTTTTATAGTGATCATTTTATAATCATTATTTCCATTACGCATTTTTTCAATGCACTTATTGCCATTTATAATATAAATATCTTTATAGTATAAAATCGCCGCCAAATTATTTTCATCGTAATAATATTCGCCGCTGTCAATCTCAATCACTCTAACTAGAAACAACAACAGGAGCCACGACCACCAAGTATGCACAACCCTTAAAACATCTGTCATTGCTTAACAAATGCAGACAGAAATTGATGCGAGCATGGACAGTGAAAAACGCGGAATCGCGCGTCCGGCCGTCCGTCTATATTTAGCGACGCAGCTGTCGCGTCGCGTCGCCGCGTATCAAACGCGCCGTTTGTCATCGCGCGCGCGTCTTAGAGTAACCTTTCGCGTGACAGACGGGCGGGCCCGTTGAATGATATTAATTAGCGATACGAATTACACGCTCGTGTTTAGAGGAAATGTACGGGTGCTAAAAATGTCTATATGGATTTGGGAAGTATTTTTATGGGCTGCTGTCGTTTGTAACACGGTGTCGCGTAGATTTTAAAGAAACAGTTTTTGTAGCAAAATATGCTAATGAAGAAATGGGTCACCTGATTGTAAGTGATGACCACCGTTCATGAACGTCAATCATACAAAAATAATACAATAAGGTGGTAAATCCGTCGTATAGGAGAGGCCGTCTGGGTTGGTGCCACTGCTTTGTCTATTTCCGCCGGCAAGCAGCAGTGTGTAAGCATTGTTGTGTTCCGGTTTGCAGGAAATTGAAGTTAGTGAAATTACCGGGCATTATCAGATTTAACATCTTATGTTTTGGGGTGAAGAGCGCAGTCCAATGCCAAGCAGTGCTTTGTGATTCAAAGTCCTGTGTGGTGCTGCTTCTGTTTATGTACAGGTGTGACGCTTACCATCAGGCGAGTGACCTGCTCGCTTCGTCACCCAAGCTCATAAAAAAAAATTTGGGTACGTTGCCGGCATTTAAAAAATTACATGCATATCGGCAAAGCAGGGATTTGATGGTTCTACAACAAAAGAGCTACCGTGATGCAGACCTGAAGGTCTTGAAACAAAAAATACTGATCGTATGCAAGGAGCTGGTATTTTACATCTGTGTTCTGAGAAACAGTGGTACCACTTGACCTGGCCCATTAAGGTCGTAGTCAAGACTGGCTGCAGTGTGGTTGCAGAAGCGAGGGTGAACGCAAGTCGAAATTAGTGTCTCATTTCACATACATACATACATACGCAGTCACGCCTGTAATCCCCGAAGGGGTAGGCAAAGGTGTAACCAGTACACCCACATTTCGCCGAACGTATCTCCGTCCCTTATGTGATAGGGGACGAGCCTATCGCCATACCGGGCACAAATACCAGATTCCGGGCTGTACTGAGCATTTCGTAATAGAAACACCCAATACAACTTTACCCGACCCGGGGATCGAACCCGAGACCTCAGCGTTGGCCTCAATCGTAACGCGTACGCATTACAACTGCGCCACCGAGGCATTTTCTAATGATACAAAAATATCTATAAAAGTTTATTTAAATGCGTTATCATCATTTAATTTGAAAATTCTAAAACGTTTAATAAATACTGTGATTTAGACGTAACTAGCACCGCCTTCTCCTTACCCTTCGTCACTGTTACATAGATCAAAGATTATAATAAATAAAAGCGAAGGGCTAGCTTTCTATATATTACTGTATATTAATGAACCACTTCATTACTATAACGCCTACACGCAAATGGGTTGACAAGAACGTATCTATGCTATGAAGTTGTAAGCGCTTAATCTATTTTGATCCTTGGATATGAGATATAAATGTCTATAAAAAGGATATTTATACTATTTTCTTACTTATGTCTGTTATGTTTGTATGCTTTTATGATTGTATGAATGAGGCATATCGATTCTATGGATTTATAAAAGTTAATTAGAACTTTATAACAGATTTTCACCTGGAGCTGTAACTTATATTTTAGTAAGATGTTTTTCTGAGAGATAAATGAAGAAAACGTTAATTGTACATTTCAAGTGTCAATTATTTAATGATAACTGTGAAGAAAACCATAAGGTAGTTTTCCGATGGTCGCGTCAGTGACGTCGCGTATGCGCGTTAATACTACGCAGTGTGTAAATCTATGAGTTGCCCTTCAACGCACCGCGACGTGTGTCGCATTCATGTCTTTCTGTCGTTATTTTACACCTACACAATTTTCGCACATGTGTTCCAACACTCACGCCTTTATTGATATTTAATTTTGGAACGTCATTACCAGATAATACTCTGGTTATGTACCTGCCTCGATGGCGCAGTTGTAATGCGTATGCGTTACGACTGAGGCGGGCGCCGAGGTCTCAAGTTCGATCCCCGGGTCGGGTAAAGTGGTATTGGGTTTTTCTATAACGAAATGCTCAGCATCAGCCCCGGAGCCTGGAATTTGTGCCCGGTATGGCGATAGGCTCGCCCCCTATCACATCTTGGGACGGAGATACGCTCGGTGAAATGTGGGTGTACTGGTTACACCTCTGCCTACCCCTTCGGGGATTACAGGCGTGAGTGCGTATGTATGTACTCTGGTTATGTGCCTCTAAGAGACAAGCTCATCCAAGGCACTCGTTAACGAATGAACAATGTCACACCTACATCAATTACCTTATCTTTGCGGAGTGATGTGTGGGCTAGTGGGCGTCCACTGATGTCGCGCCGCCACGCGTGCTTCTGGCAACTCACACCTATCAATTCTAACGTTTAACACAGTCAAACGAGCTGTCTTAATGATTGTATAGTGATTGTCTAATGAAGGTTTAAATTGCATTGAAATTCGCGTTCTGAAAAATAAAAGTTTCTTTGGATTGTTTTTATTTGAAATAAAACTTTATTAATTTAATGTGTAATATGTGTGGTATCGTTTTTTTATGTTTAACAATTAAAACAGTAATGCAATATTAAAACTATGCCCTTTGGCTATTTTCGTCTATTTCAGAATGATAAGAACGGGTTTTGTGGTTGTTGCAATGTTGATGGTCTAATATACAGATCTGTTACATTCTTCTTTATCCGGGACTAGCCTTTGCTCGCGGCTCCGCCTGCGTGAACGGCCTTTTCCGGTATAAAAAGTAGCCTATGTTACTCAGTGATAATGTAGCTTTCTAACGACAAAAGAATTTTTGAAACCGTCCAGTTGTTTTTAATTTTTTTTTTACATACAAAAATACAAATCTTTCCTCTTTAGAATATTAGTGTAGATTAAATAAGAGTAGCCATGTTCTAATACAGGTCATGTGGTCTATATATGTGCTTAAAACCTATTCAGTCGCTAAAAGTGCGTCATCATTGCTGTGACATTTCGCCACACCAAGAGACGTGGCGAACACATGTACTTGTTACGCTAATGTTAACATTGTGTAATTTTGCCATGACTTAAAACAAATCATTAAAAAACCTTAAATTACATGTCACAGCAATATATTACAAGGTCTCAAAATAAATAGCTCCGTGACATTAGGTCATTACATCTGACTACCGTCCACAGATGAGAATTATCTCCATGTAACTAAATGTCGAAAGTGTAGACGCACTTTTTGGCTTGATGAATTACCAAATATTCACATTTATAATATTAGTAGGAATTAGGAATTATACATATAAAACATTAAAAATTGTGACTAGATTAATTACCTACCTCTGTACTTACTTAACAATAACATACATACGCACTCACGCCTGTAATCCCCGAAGGGGTAGGCAGAGGTGTAACCAGTACACCCACATTTCGCCGAGCGTATCTCCGTCCTACAATGTGATAGCCTATCGCCATACCGGTCACAATTTGTGCCCGGTATGGCGATAGGCTCGCCCCCTATCACATTATGGGACGGAGATGCGCTCGGCGAAATGTGGGTGTACTGATTACACCTCTGCCTACCCCTTCGGGGATTACAGGCGTGAGTGCGTATAGTTATTATTATTCAAGCTTTTTACAAACATAATACCAACACGAATTACCTACTGTTGAAAGCGAGAAGCCGTTCTTCGCTTCAAGTCAACATTTTTTTCATGTAAATTCTTTGAAATTTTCCACCTGGCTGAGCTTTGCTCATTTGCCATTACAGCTCAGAATAGGAAGCTTAGTGTTTTCATTAATGTAAATATATAAATATAACGCCTTTTTTGAAGTCGAATGTTAAAACACGAAATCCTTCACGTTATATTATGTGAAAACAGTGATTATTTAGCGAGGACTGTTGAGACGAAAGTCGCAACAGTCTGCGGAGCTCTCCCTCTGACTTTGCTTGATGGTAAATGCCACACCTGCCCATGAACAGAGAACACCACACAGAACTTTAAATTACAAAGATTGCATGACACTGGAGTGTGTTCGTCACCACGAGACATAAGTTGTCTCTTAATGCTCAGTAATTTCATTGGCTTCCAAATCCTACTAACTGAAATACAATAGTGCTAGCCCACTGCTGCGGACCCAGGCGGTATCTCGGATACGAGGGACCTACCATCTTGTATCTGGACTTCTGGAAGTTACGTGTGTATTCGCTGTTAATTATCGTTCGCTTTAAGGTCAAAGAAAACATCGTAAGTAAACCTGCATACCTGAAAATTCTCTATAATAATTTTGAAAGAATAAGAAGTCTACCAACCCACATTAGACCAGCGTGGTGGACGAATGTCTAACTCCTTTCATTAATAAAGGATGCCCATGCAGCAATGGGACAGTATACAGACCTGATAAAATATATATATACAAGCCCACTGAGTTTGACTAGCTGGATCTTCTCAGGACTGGGTCGCGCCGCGTAAAATCCAGTGGTAAAGTAAGCCCACTGAGTTTGTTTCGCCGGGTCTTCTCAGGTTGGGTCGTTTTGGATCCGGTGGTAGTTTTAAACCACGTGCCGTTTCGGTAATGCCTATGGTCCATATCGACCTTTAAAACAGAGAAAAAATAACAATAATAATAATACTTAACAATCCTGGACTAATATAAAAATATTGTAAACTTTATAGTTGCCCAGTGTATTTTGACGATGCTATGTATGTTATGTATACATTAGCTGATATGATTTCTGTACTTACATAAGTTTCTTTATTTTGTACTGACTTGTCATAAGCGCTATTTTAATTGCCTACATCATGAATAAAACTATTTCATTTCATTTATTTCATTTCATTTCATTTCATTTCATTTCATTTCATTTCATTTCATTTCATTTCATTTCATTTCATTTCATTTCATTTCATTTCATTTCATTTCATTTCATTTCATTTCATTTCATTTCATTTCATTTCATATAAGAACAAAAATATTCAAACCGTCCATAATCCAACACATAAATAAACAGAATAGAAGCTCTCATAATAAACTCCATAACTTCCAACGTTAATACAAAACAACGTAGATACAAAAACCTATTACAGTAAATCAAGAATATGACAAAAGAAAGAGAAAAAAAACACAAAGAATGACCGCGCGGCGAAGTCGACGAGTGAGGGAAGAAATGGCTTGGAATCTATAAATCCAAACCATCCCGATCTTGAGACCATCACAAATATGTCAAAAATAGCCATAAAACGTCCCGGAAACCGTCCCGGGATAGTTTATTAGAACTAACACAATGAGAGAGCAGAAATATTGTGTGGCGATTGATGAAATAGTGTAACTTCGGTGATTATACCGGGATTGTATCCGTGACGAATACTAGGATATATTTATGAGTATATATGTGGTATTTAAATACGTTTGGGTCCGACGGGAGATAATAATTCAACATTAAATCGGATTGATGTTTTAAATAATATGTAAGAGCTATATATTCAAATTTATCTTTATTTAACAAAGATATAAAAGTGTTGTGGTGACTGGGATTGATTCAATTTTTTTATAGCCTAGACCGGCAAACGAGGAAGTTGGTCACCTGATGGTAAGTGACCTCTACCGTCTACAGCGTGGCTTTACTACTCAAAATACGGTAGTACCTATTGGCTTCTGAAGACGTTTCTACATACATCACCTATACCTACAGTTGATATTCGTTTAAATAAATCTCTTATATTAATAGATGCTTTTTGTGAGCATGTTTATACAATTCAGATTTTCGGATAATCTTAGATATTTTTTTTTAAATAACAGAAGGCTGGCAAACTTGCAAATGGTTCACCTGATGGTAAGTGATCTTTATCTCTCGTATACACCCAAAATACCAGAGGATTCACCTGATTGTACGTGATCTTCATATCTCGTATACACCCAAAATACCAGAGGAATCATCGACGCGTTTTCGATCTTAAAGGGAAGAATGGGATATTTGGGCTTCACTGCGGTTTTCCAAGAATAGAACCCCGGTAGAGCCCCTTTCATGCTCTAGAACTGATTTCAGCGTGACTGTGCCACTTATAAATCGTTTAGCAGGTACAGGTGTTTTGTGATAATAAAATAATAAATAAATACACCTAACAGTCACACACATAGTCCTGACCCCACACTAGGTAAATCTGTATCGTGGGTATCAGTAACTACGAGGGACTTGCGGTCCCACAACACCCAGACCCGATACAAATATTTGTGGATCAGACAAACATTTTTCTCGGTGTGGGAATCGAACCCACGGCCTCTCGCTTCGCAGTCGGTTATTCGTCCACTGCACCACAAAGGCTGTCAGAAACTTCGATGATTTCAGGCAAATAGGCTGGTGTCCAAATATATAACAGTAAAACTTGAGATTACGATCTGATTGTAGTCATTAGTTGCACGGCTTGCAACACTTATTTTAACTGCACGGTGATTATCGAAGTAAAAAATTCAACATTTTCATTCCAATCTTATAAAACCACTATTCCTTTAATAAAATTGTAATTTTCACCGTGTACCGTTATTTCCAATGTTATTATCACGATTTTACCTATAAAAGACGTAATTTTTTTATCGAAATTTTGGACACTTAAAACCACTTGTTAATGTAAAAGAATACTCAGTGCCTTAAAAATTTAAAATCACACCGTAATGGCGCTCATAAAGGATTATGTGAAATTAATAAAAAAATTAACTTCAAATGATTACTTCGAAATATGTTCTTATAAACGCCATTTATCGATTTCATTGAGTACAATTTCGTCATTTTTGTACCGTTTCATGATACGTTCCACGATTTTTCGAAAGTACTTTCGGATTCACAAGTCATTTTTGATATTTTACGTTGGTATAATACTTAATGACGTATTATTTAGCGGCCATTATAATATCACACGAACTTTAGTTATGTACTTTATTTTTATAGACCGTTTAGTAACTGCACCGAAATTCTTTGAATTATTCCATGTAAAAATATTATTACTTGAAAATACTATTTGCAGGATTGAGAAAATCTTTAAAATACTTTACAGAAACTTTTTATAAGATGAAGGTAGAGTTCTGATGGTTGTGTCAAGTGGTAGACACTGACGTCAGTGACGTGGACGGTACCATCGAATAGTCTCCCATAAATTCACATATTGCATATTAGTAGCGCGCAGACGCAACTTCTCGGACGGGACGCCAGCGACGACTGTCGAAGCCTTTCTTTGAACAGTGTAATTTTAATGCAACCGTATCTGAAACAGAACGATACAAACATACATAGATTAAAAAGGGGATTAGAATTTGCAATTAGAATTAAAATTTTAAATAAACAAAACAGTCAATTCAGCAACAAAGAACCCGTCATTGACACGTCACTTGTGACACCATAAAATTCAGAAATGTAACACTGCGGAACATACAGTCGTGCCGAAAAGCCGTTAACCGGCCAGTACGGGTTGATATATATAAATAGGCGCAATTAGCGTTGATTTATACACGGGCGGACGGATTAAACTCGGCGATTAATATCGACATCTGCGCCGATCGATCCTCTCGCGACCTTTAACTTTTCTCCGTGACTGTACTTATCGGTACGGCCGGTTGTGAGCACAAGCAATTTGTATTATAATCGGCTTATAGTATATGATATTTAGAACGTTCGATATTCGATACTGATCTTTTACTTAGCCTGTTGCTTTCTTAACATTCATTTGTTTGCCGATAGTGGATAGTAAGAAAATACAACTGTGGTAACTGGCAATGTGTTACGGTGTCGAAGAGTAATTAATTCATTTTAAAGGACATTGGTTTATTGTACGCGATTACGCTTTTGTATAATTTTTTTTACGGATAGCTATCATTAATTAGGGTAATTACAATTAAATTATAGGTTGCAGTAATTCATAGTAACCGTTCTTTTTGACAAGTTTATAAGGAGACGCTGCGCCGTAAGAAATGCTGTCTTATGCCTTTGCCGTTGATATGTTAATATTTAGTTTAACAGTTACCTATACTACCGGTATAGTAATTGTGAGTAAAGAGAGATGAAGTTGTATAAAATTGCCGTTACCGTGGTATTTGGAATGTGTTTTAACTTTATATGAAGTCTTTTGTAATAAGATAAAATAGACAGTAGTGAAAATAGCCTCTTGTCTACTAAAACATGTCTGTTTTCGGTTCTTACACAGCTGGTTACTTAGTGGAAACATAATTAAATATGAGATATTTTGGGACGCAGAATGCATGGGAGTTATAAAACATTTTCAACTAAAGTGGTGTTATGTACTTAGATGTGAAAAGTTGAGTTTAATGTGGAACAACGCTACACAAACGGAAAAACAATGTTACTATACAAAAACCGCCTTTTGAGTTCGATCCGCGATGACGCTGGGACGAATTAAACTGACGTCGAACTACGAAAACTATAGAGACGCAGGATGATCTATTATTTTAAATATCACTCATACCTCTTTATTATATCTGCTGTCCGCAGCTAAAACTAGGTCAGTACTAAGATCGATAAAACAAATCGTGGAACAAAAACGTTGTTACATTACGTAACTCCAGTTGCAATATCGCCAAATGGTTACAAATGCACTGTGATATTTAAATTATAATAAAAATATTTTTGGTAATAAATTGGGGTATAAAAACATGTAATGCGTTAAATAATAAATCATAAAGCCATTTTAGCTTTCATAAAAATCTTATCATAATACTTAACCACTTAACTTAACTTACACCACGTTGCTATAAGGTGGATAAAGCTATAAAAAATAAGTAATTTAAAAATTAATTTAAATAAAAGTCTAATACATTTTTCATTGATTTGAGAAGTTGGATACTCGCCATAAAAAAATGTTCATTCAACGCCAACCCTACACCTCTCTCTATGCTTGGTCCAGCAAGCAACCAGCACCGGCTGTGTCCATACGACGCAAATGTCCCGCGCTGTCTGTTCGTTATCATTGTCTACGCCTTTATATATTTCATTATACATGTCATATTATACTGGGACTAGATTGTCGTGGAGGTGACAATCGGCTCGCGTCCACACGTGTGGACTGTTCTGTTGGTTGTTTATGAGTTCGATTGTTTTGTGTTGAAAGTGTTCTAGTTTGTGTGTATTCCTAATTTATAATTCATTTGAAGCTTTGAGCAGGCAACTTCGCAACCTTCCAACTATAATGTCTTTGAGATTTATTTCAATGTCTTTGAGAGAAAACGTAGTGTTTCTTTTAACTTTTCAAATCAAGACACTGCTTGTATATTTCAGTCCTGTCAATAATGATTAATAGTGATCAATTTGCTTGAACATAAACCACTTCCATCATTACCGTACTGAGTTCGATCTTTAATCTTCTGTTAAAAATGCTATAATTTTCATACTATTTTTATCTAGAACTCCAGAGACGAAATTTTCTATGAATTTATATACTCATCATTCATCAGATACCGGGAATAAAGGTTAATAAATCTATCAAACCTGGTCTATGACGTGCGCAGACGTCACAGTTGAAGATATTTCTGTAGCGACAGCCGAGCATCATCTGTAAATCTCTTAGCGCGCCACAAAACTCGAGAACGTGACTTTTTATCGATTACTGGAGTCTATTTTGATTAAACAATGTTTTGGACTTGGCTATGAGTCTAAATAAAATCCAATGCTTCCTTAGAACTCTACTTCTCTTATAATATAAATTAAGAAGATAAATAAGTATTTTCCTTCGCCGCTATTTATTTTAAGTTTGTTATTGGTAACGGATCATAGCGCGGATTCCTTCAACGATATGTGATTTTAATAGCATTCGGAAGAAGTAATGGTACACATTATTTTAGGATTGTTTCTTACAGGGATAGGCAGATACAACAGATTACTACTTTCTATGATTCTTGGACACCTCTTAGGCTTCATGCACTCTTATTACATTCTTCATACATGCTCGTTGGTTTAAGGCACTTCTGATCTGGACGATTGCTTCTTACGAACGTCATAAAGTCTGTTGCAACAACACACCCTTTATTCATATTCGACGTTGATTGCTCGACTTAATTATTCTCTAAAAACATCGAATGACGGTAGTTTACCCAGTTTACCAGTCAACTGAAGATCTAGTGGCAAGCCGACGTGCCAAAACAACTTTAATTTGCTTTCATCAGTAACAGTGTAGCGTTTGTTGTCATTTATAAACGGCTTTTGATATCTTTTATCTTACCTATATCAAACCAACTTTATCGTCCACCTACACTTTAATGTACTCTTAATTACACTCTATTTCAACGTCCTTCTATCGGATAGCAATCAATACTCACAATAAATTCGATAAAGGACAACGTCGTACTCTCGGCTGACAGCGGTGTCGCGTCTTGAGAGTGTCACTCGCAAGTGACAGCGCGTTTTGTCCACCACTGTACCTGCGATGCTAAGCTGTGACGTGAAAGGACTGTCGCGCACACGTGACACGTCATATTATCATCGAATGTACTTTTGATTTTGTGTATAATTGTACATTATAAAATGTATTTTTTTATTTGAATTAAATAGATTTAAAATAATTTAACTAAAAACTGCAGTCTAAGGATAATATTTTAAATGAGACACACCCATTCATTGTTACCGCTGTCTTCATGAAAACGTGACTTGTGCAAGGGTTAAGTGAGTAACAACTAACAAGACAAAATACCAATCAATTAGAAAAAAAAAATACCCTTATGTCATTACTTTCTAAATTCTAACCCTCCACCAGCGTCCTTATCCGTAACAAATAAATTCCATTTTAAGACGAATAATTCATTAAAATATCCCAATAATGTCGGTACAATTGACACGCGGATACTAGTGCTGTGTCGGGGACGGACGTGACGATGTATTTTTGTCCGCGGCGTCAATAAATAATGTCCACCGGTCAAAGTCTGAGAGCTAATGTGTGTTCATCTTAGTCGAGCCTTTGTTATGTTAGCTTAAATGGTGCTACCAGTGGTGTAATAATAGGGAGCGAGTTTGCGGTGAGTTCGGCATGAGATTTACAATACACACAAAATAACTTGGTTGACCTGAAATTTGTCACGAGCCGTGTTGCTGCCATTAATTTCTCCCCGCATGACGACTCCCGCATAACGGGAGGCGTAGAAGGCGGGTGAAGTGGCTAATTTCAACCCCACTGCCCAGCTAAGCTATTATGCGCCTAGGCTGTGATCATTTTGATGTAGCAACACTATTTTCAAGATATATTTTTATCTCATAATTTAGATTCGGGTCAGTGATATACACGATATTCCCTGGTTTTTATCAGCTGAAAGTTCTTTTAAATAAAGGAGCCCGGCTCATTAGTAAGAATATATTGTCGTATGGTAAACTCACTGACAGATTTGCAATAACTAGAGTAGCATTCTCGAACACCTAGTACGGGCAAGTTGTCTCGAGAACGTAACTGTGGTCTGGACAGAAGTACAATTACTGAAATAACTGGACTTATCGACACGATTGTCCGCCGTTTGTCTACGCTTGTTGTGCTGTTGCTTCGAATATCCACGACGTAATTAACGAAGAGGGATTATTGGCGACTAATTCGAAATTTAAAGATTATGTACTTCGAAATTGTAAAATAAAAAAATAAAGTAAAACTAAGATGTTAATAAGCCTGATTAAAAACAAATTGTTTTAACAAATATTAGATCATATTATTTTTTTATTTAATAAATTACATTGTTAAATATAAAATATATTTATATGATCAGGGTTTTAACACGTTGGATGGAAGATATATCATAAAAAACAAATTTATTTTAAATAGGGCTTTAAAAGTTGGACAATAAGTAAACTTAAATAAATATTTATACAGTTTTGTTTCATAACTATTCAAATGCATTATACTTTAATCGCGATTTCCCACTGATTAAAAGGCATCCAATGTAATAGCCGGTGTCTAAACGATTTTTTTTACACAACTTATGCAAATCGCCGCCCACACACCACTTTTGAAATAAACATACAAACCTAGTTAATGTAAATACAAACCGATCGTTAAAAAATTATATTAAATAAATAATTTTATCGTCCCGTGACCTTGGGATCACCAGCTGCAGTTATTGATTTTCGTGTTCGAATTTCGAATCGCGTGGGATTTTTAATGACCACTATCAATTAATTAGAAGCAAAATTTGCATAAAACACAAATTAATTTTGATGATATTATATGCAAATGTTTATCTACAATTTATTTTATGCATTTTTGCTAATTTATAATATGTGATATTTTTTATTAATGTTCTTTTTGTTACAGGTAAGAATCGTTGATGACAGAAGGTACTATGTGCAGAGGCTTCATTATCTAAATTAGCTTTATGAATAATGCCAAATAAATGAAAAAATAAAATTAAAATTATCACCGAATAGTCAATAATAACAAATTCTAGAGCCAACACATGCAAAAAATATCCCTCATAAGTAATGATTATTCGTAAAATGGTAACACTGGAGCGAACAGAGCGATGCTCTTCAATTCACAGTTAGGCTGGTCCATGTATACATAACACGGTTAATATGACAGTCAACCAAATAAACGTGTTAGCAGTACATCAAGTACATACACAGATCACTCAAGACTACACAGATCCAGTATAATAAAGTTTACAACATACATGCATCAATTAAACAACATTAAAGATCAGAAGCGCCGCGACGTCCTTAAGTAGCTTCACATTTAACTATCGTTTATTTTAAACCATAAAAATTTATGGGGTCTAAATATTTTCACCGCTTCGCGATGGGCGGCGTTTTAGGGTTATAAAGTTGGTCGTAAATGGTCGTAAAAAGGTAATGGTCCCGTGACAGATGGTGGCCGTCGCAAGTGTCGAGTGCGCGGGCGCAGGTCGCATCGCGTCGTCGACCAATCGCGACGCGTACATCCTTACGCCATTTTCCCGCTAGATATGTTAGTACAACTATCAATAACATAAGTTATTTTGTGGAAGATTGATACATGGCTTTTTGTTGGAAATTGGGACAAAACATTAATATCGATAGAAATAATAATTTAGTAACGCCTGTATTCAAGTACAACATTTATTTTAGATAACATAGAACTAATCAATGACTTTAATGTATACTACTAGATCGGGTGCGCGTTACATAGAATTATGCCACTAACTTACGGTCAATTGACTGTAACTCAACACTACCATCTCACTTACTCTTAGCTAGAAGCCCTCTCGCTCGCTGTCTGTGATGCAATTTTACTTCTAAACACAACATCGAAATTGTTATTGTTTGGCGCCAAAAACGATCGAATCACGCATAGCGATGCGATCAATGATCACTATGCACTATGAGACCTTAATAGTAATGTTAATAATCACATAGTCCTATGAGTCAACGTAAGGATTCCTTTATTATATAAAAAAATAACAAGACTTCACTCTCGCTTCGGAATCAAACCCCAAACAAAATGTGGCTAGAAACAAATGAGAACAGCGTCGTATTTTAGTGTTTATAGTGTAAATGAGCTACTATATTCAGGTATCTTATCTGTTGAAACTAAACATCGACAAGTACACAGTCTTTGCAGATTGTAAGTGTAACTGCACGCAATGAGATAAAACATTCTATCTCGCTCGGTAGTACAAGCGCAGTTTCGATTTACTTTGATTGACAACGCAAAAAGAGGTACATTACGAAAAAATTGTGTCGTAAATATGTATGTATATTTCATTCATAACATTTCCAACCCTTTCAAATCACAATTTGTGTTTGAATTTTCTATTCGAATACGTGCGTTGCCTGGGATGGACATAAAATGGGCGAATCGTGGGTGCAGCAGTAGTTAGTAGTAGCACCTCTGCCTACCCTTACGGGATACAGACGTGAACTTATGTTATGTTAAATCGTCTACGTTTTATTGTATTCGATGTGATTTATACGCTATATTTGGACTGATTTGATATGTTTGACCGATAGATTAAAATGAAGTACAGCTTTTGGTGAATCTTTTTGTTGATAGCCTCCATGGCGTAGTGAGCGAATAGTCGGCTACGAAGTGAGAGACTGTGGGTTCGATTCCGGCACCGAGACAAATGTTTGTGTCATGCACAAATATAATATGTGAATATTGTAGGACCGGTATGGCGATAGGCTCGCCCCCTATTACATTAGGGGACGGAGATACGTTTGGCGAAATGTGGGTGTACTGGTTATCCCTCTGCCTACCCCTTTGGGGATTACAGGCGTGAATGCGTATGTATTGCAGGACTGCAAGGCCCCGTAGTTCCCGATACAGGCTAACCTAGGGCTTAGGTCTATGTGTGTGGTTGTTGGGCAGTGGCAGATCCAGGATTTTGGTTTAGGGGGTGCTTGATCCAAAATTAGAATCGGCATTCGGCACAGAAACTCTGATACAACACGGAAGTCACTTAACTGATTGCTTCCATAATAACCTAGGTAAAGATTTAATATGAATTATGTTAATTATAAATACCCATATCCATAAGATAGGTAATCTTATCTTTGACAGCCTCCGTGGCGCAGCGGGCGAGTAGCCGGTTGCGAAGCGTGAGGACATGGGTTCGATTCCTGCACCTAGACAAATGTTTGTCTGATTTACAAATATTTGTCTAGGGTCTGGGTGTTATGGGACCGCAAGTCCCTCGTAATTCCTGATACCCACGATACAGGTTTACCTAGTGTGGGGTCAGGATTATGTGTGTGACTGTTGGGTGTATTTATTTATTTATTCTTCTTTTTCTTCTTCCACCTACCCTTATCCCACGCGCAGTGTGGTTGGCGCAACATGATAATTAATACATATTACAGAAATATTTGGCACACACACAATGCGAGAGGTATTGAGGCCTGTACCTGTACCGGCCTTTTTACGTCGGAATTTTGGATTTATTGGTCTCCGGAAATCTCACTCTCTGTACGAATCCAAAGTTACCACCTCTCGTCGTTATTTGTGGGACAGCGGTATCACCCTAGTCAAACCAGAGAAAGCTTATTCTGTTAAAGATATCAAGGAGGAACATCTAACCCTTTCTATAAACAGCCAAAGTGTATTGTAATGCCATCTACCGACGTATCGGAACACTCCATTTTAAACGAGAGTTCCATTTGAGCCAAACGATTTCCAATAACGCATAAACGTTCACACCAATAACATAGCAATCCGCAGTCCACAGCTATCGCAAAAACCAGACACAGATTGATAGCTCACCACAAACAATTTAATAGTTATATACGCACAACAAAGACTTGCGCACGATTCGAAGGGACGAATCCATCACTCTGTCAACTTTAAAAAACGGACGCAGCGCCGGCCAATCAGGGCGCACCGTTTGAATAATTGTTCGTTCGACGGCGGCCAATAGCGTGCGCCCGCGGCACTTCTTATTCCTTATTTCTAAATGATTAATGCGATATGCTGACGTATTTACGATCGACTGTGAGCGGATTTTGAGTGATCTGTACGAGCTGTGTCAGTACTAAGTCAAATTTACGATTGCATGTACGGGAATCGTGCGTCGCTACTCGCTGGATGAATCATTGCCATCGTATTTTATTGTTGCGTAATGCGAGTTCGACGCGGATTGCGCTGATTTTTGATACGTCTGTCGAATCATCGCACGACCTGTTGCGAATGTCGTCTGTCAATTGTTGCTAATCTCTGGATCGCTGTTTTAATGAGCTGGGTTGCCAGATGTGCTGATTTTCTCTCTATTTCAATCGTGTGATTTCTTAACGTTAGTGCATTTCCTATTTATAAAGTCCTAATAGCGTGTATTTAGGCCTGTTTAGTATATATATAATATGCTTTATTGCTATATCTTGCATAAGATATTTGCATCAAGATGGAAGAGTCGTTATAATTATAGCTTCGATCGTACCTTTAATCTCAAGATAAAAGCTCTAACTTAAACATAAAATTGCTTCCTATAAATGTTACCATACATTACAAAATGCTAACATATGTTAGCAACTTTTTTATAACTAAGTAGTACTACATTTTATTATCCTCAAGGTAAAAGATACATCACACAATAAGGATCTAGCTATCTTCTTAAAAAAACACAGTGAATTTAGACGCCACTAAAGACAAAGGAACGTCTTAATCAGACGTGTGACTCTAAGAGAGTACAAAAAACCAACGTTAATTATCTAATCGCGAACGCAATCGGCCGGCATAATGAAGGCGAGTGGCGTGCGCGGGGCATGCGCGGGAGGCGGGAGAACGGGCGACGCGTGATCGCGGCCGTCCCACATAAATCTGTCAACTGGGCTGCGCAGGCGCACGGTAACGCACACATCTTGATCTAACGCTGGGGTGACCAACATTTTGCTGTTGGGTAGCGTTTTAAAATACTTTTGATTTTTTTAACAAATTACAGAGTAATGAAGCACAAGAATATCAGTAACATCATTAAAATGTCAACAATTGATACAAAAGATGGAAAGGAGTGAAAATATGGCGATAAATATATTACGCTTACTTGCTGTCAAATTACCTAAATAAAAATATGATAGCTTTCAAATGGAACATGAAAGTTTGCAGGCAGGTTAAACCTATCAATTGCGTAATATATTTTTGACATATTGTAAAAAAGTGTAAAATATCATCTTGTCATCAATGGCTTACTTTTAACATTTAATAAACTCATAATTTAATGTCAAATATAATATATGTAATTGTGAAATATTTTTGTTCATTTCACATACCACATATTTCACAGAAATCTTTGAAGTTCACACACAAGTTTACTTTTAATTAATACAAATGCATAATTAACGGTTTCCATTATATAAATAATCCTAGCCGCTCAAATGTTGGCGACCGCTGGCATCTGTGCGTGTTCCAAACGGAAAAGCTTGGTGATTTGTGATTAAAGCCTTTTAAATTTATGTACCGATTGAGAGACGTCGGTGGAAATTCTTTTGTTCGCTTTTGTTTTGCTTTTTACATTATGTTTATATCGTGTTTATGTTGGTACGTGATTGAGTGTTCTAGTGTTGTTTGATTATTTTTAAATTTCGAACATTAAAATTTAAATGGTTGGACGTTGGTTTTTCGATGGTTTGTGATGTCTGATATTTATAATATTAGCAATATTAGTGTAATAATGATTATAACAGTGTACGAATTTATCGCAATTTGTAACAAATATTTTAGATATTTTCAATGATGTAGGTCGTAATTATACTGATTAAATATCGCAATATTGATCAGCGAGATTCTGGATTCAAAACCTAGATCAGCTAATCACGATTGTTTGAATTTATTGGACAAAATATACTTTAGTGGTACTACTAATTTGTGGCTGATATGACGATATCGCCACCTGTCACATCATGGGACGGACATTAACGCGAACCGAGGATGTTCTAGTTGCATGTCTATACCTTCGGACACACAGGAGTGAATCTATGTATGTATAGTCAAACCGCCAGCTTAGTCCTAAGTCTAAGTCCTAACCCCTCTAATTATTAGGAAGCCCATCAGTGGAGTAATGTATAACATATAAAAAAACCAGACTCATGGGATTTGCAAAACACTACTCCATAACTTTATTGTATACCTAATAAACATCATTGAAAATAAAACAGCTTGGATAATAAATTTGCAGCGGCCATCCCACATGCCCGACGGCAGTCGGTTCAGTGCCTATCTAATGCTCTATTGTTCGATCGCGATGTGCCCGATGCCATGAGATTTAAGATAGAGCAGATTCGAATCCGGTTCAGTCAAGCCTTTTGATGTAAATATTAAATTGTTGGGGAAAGGTGATTGCAATCTGAATAGGCAGTGACGTATAGATTCCCGATCGATTGTATACATAGAATTGATGGTCTGGAGGCACTCATAGTCAGTTAATTACGAATAAAGTAACCTTTGGCGCGGTCAGTCTATGGATGGGTGACCGCTTAGTGAATAAAAAACTGTTTGAATCTGACTTGAGAATGGCGCCGAGGACCTCAGAATTACATACGTACGCCATATGTTGCCACTAGAACACAACACCATAAATCAAGCTCCCAAAAAATCTCCTAACACAAATTCTACCACCGCCCATCACACCATTAAACATATGATTAACGTACCACACGATTTTAAATTAGAAATTATCATAAAACATTTGGATGTGTCTCGGATTATCGTGACCAGTCTGTGGCGTGTTTTATTTATATTTCTATGTTTTTGATGTGACAACTTGGAAATGTAATATAAGTTGTGTATTTTATCGCGTATTGATTATTCGAGTGTATTGTATTGTATCTGATTTGTATTGAATCTTGATGCAGGAGTTCGCCATGTTGTGATTGACGTGTCGCCCAGGGCGCCGCGCGCCGCGTTCTCTGTTTGAAAAAAACGTTCTATAAGTTACAAATATTTGAAAATGGAATATCGTACAAATCTAATAATTATTATTAACGTAGATAGCTTAGAATATTTGCAGATAGATATTGATTGATAGATTAAAATTGTTCCTACAAATTTCAAGTAAAAAGGGCAGAAATAAAGATCGAAAGCATTAAACTCAAATTAAAATTAAATTAAAAATTAAATTTTATTGGCAGGCGTTAGGTGGTACATGTACTTACATTATACAAGCATTCTGTTTTTTTTTTTTGTGTTCACACTGCACCTGATAATAAGTACAGACGACTGTGCTGTGTCCCCCGACGGTCGCTGGAATTATACCGGCCTAAAGTTACTGAATAAACACCGTATCAACACCCTATTACACAAGCGTTAGCGATCTTAAACAAAATACAGTTTTGAGAATGACACAAACGAAGTGAATGAGGATTATGTACAAGGCGAAAACGGGCAAGTGGGTCATCTGACACCACCAATACCAGATGAATTGTCGGGTCGGTGCGATGCCGGCTTTTATTTATTGGACCTCCGATAGGCAAATTCATTACTTAATGTCTATTTTGGACTGTGATACTGCCCAGTCAAGCCGGCTTAACTACGCTGTAGAATGTAGATCAAATCGTCTACAGTTACCACTTACGAAAACACTGAAACCAAAGCACCACATGTTAAATAAAATGTCCAATCGATGCACTTACGTACAGACGGACAGCGCTAATAGCTATTAAGATATCAATCAAGCGCGGTGGGGTGCGTTTTGTTCTCCAGTGAATGTCCGCGCACAATAAAATTAGCATTCAAATGGTCCCGTCACATTCCCATAAGATCATGGTATCACGTTTTTGCGGTTGGTGAGGGATGAGAGGTGAGCGGTAGGTAATCCGCTTGCGCTTGTTGCCTTATACTCCATGCGTATGTACCAAATAACCTAAAATAGGTTCTAGCCTAATAATTTATATCAGTAAAGTTAGGATCGCCAACGCGTATTAGGTTTCGACATAAACTGTAAATTTTGGACACAGATAAGATTTGTTCCTAAAAAGACAAGAGTGCTAAAGTTTTTGTAATCAACTTTCTTTCTTCTTGAGGTTATTCTGGCTTAATGGCCACGAAAACCAGCGCTGTGGCTTACCCCATAACCACAGTATATTATGCTGAGCTGACCTCCTGTTGTCACCGTGAAGGCATGCAACTGTATAATACTATTTTAATTTTAAGTTAAGTAGATGATCTATTGTAAACTACATTATGTATGTTGCATGTCTTATGTTGATAATAAACTTTTCTTTCTTTTTTCTTCCTAATGTGAGTGTCCGCCTTCTAGTCCCATAGATTTGGTATTATATAGGGTGACCCGTCGTCGAAATTTCTTATTCTTGCTTATCAATTTATACAATTATTTAAAGAAGACGTTTATTTAACTCGCTTCCGCCTATATAATACACCACAGCAATACACTGATTCGAGCCATTACACGACCCTTAAGATAAGAGCGTTACGTTACGTTGACCACTCATTTGAGAGCTGCCGGTTGCAAGTGGAGTGCTCGGCTTGGGCGAATCTATCCGCTGTTAGGCTGACCGCACCTTTATTGCTAGTGATGTGGATGGAATAAAACAGTAATTGGATAAATTCTAAAGCAAATAATCGTTAATTGGAAATGTTTTGTTTATTGTAAAATTATAATTGACTAGCCTTTGCTCGCGGCTCCGCCCGCGTGAACGGCCTTTTCCGGGATAAAAGTAGCCTATGTTACTCAGTGATAATGTAGCTATCTAATGGCAAAAGAATTTTTGAAATTGGTCCAGTAGTTTTTAAGTTTATTCGTTACATACAAAAATATAATCTTTCCTCATATAATATTAGTGTAGGCTAGTTTTTGCTCGCGGCTCCGCCCGCGTGAAATTTATGTACCACGTGGCTCTACCACTTCTTTATGCTCCTGCCCTTATCCCTCTCGCAGTGGGGTCAGTGCTTTCAACAAATTGTTGAGAATGATTTGGCTTGTACTTTTTACGAGCGGCCGTCTGCCTGACGTCAACCATTCTGGAGAGAAACATCACTTAAATAAATAAGGAAACCCTGTTCTAATTATTATCCGTTTTTTTTAATATAATGTTAGAATACGAACAATGAGCTGAGGAAGGCGGAGGACCGTCAAGGGTGGCGCCAACTTGGAAAGGCCTATGTCCAGCAGTGGACGAATTCAGGCTGATGATGATGATGATGATGATGAATGAACAATGCTGATCGTGTCCATCGCATAAAAACGGTAAGGATTCTATCGGTCGTAATGGCACGGTCAACGACTTCGCAAACTGCACCTAAACACTCCGAACAATAGAGTATAAATTCCTAATAAGAGCATAGAGTAAATATCATAGACACGACGCGACAATTCTACCTATGGCACTCGCTGGAGCTCTTTTAAGAGTATTTGATTGCAGTTTATATTTATTTTTGTTTTAAAACCATGGTTATATTGTTCTTTTTTATAAATATTAGCCGTTATGTATGTCACTATTTTTATGACGTCATTGGTTAAGGCTCGCGCCAGATCCAATGTATCTACTGCCGACAATTTGCCGTTGATCACACATTTATACAAAAATCTCAACACAATCACAACTTTTTTTGTCCTGGCTCGGCAATGTGACTACGCTACACCTGATGGTAAGTATTGGTGTAGCGTAAGTCACAAAAAAAAATCCTCTCGATGGATAGGTACATCCGTAGTATGGCGCGGCCGTGGTTCTTATAAGATCACATCTGTTTTGCTAACGATATAGTGTAATTTTCTTATAAGTCTGACTTCATTATAGCGAATAGCATTTCGTGAGACATTCACAAATGTTATAAAAACAAGTGCCTATCAGACCACGCACGACGAAGGGTTCCGTAAAATATCCCATATCTCAAAAACTATACAACCTTATTGAAATTCATTCCTCAGTGGCACTGCGAAGAGACGTTACGTCTCCATTCCATTGCCATTTCGCTACCCTAAAAAGAAAAAAAAAACAATAATACATAAGTAATTTTGTTATTTTATCAAGCCACACAATCGCGGGAGTAGCCCTTGTTAAACTGAGTTAAGAGACATCGTATAAGTAGGTATATTTTATGCAGCAAAGTATATTTATTTGTACGTACATACGCGCTCACACCTGTAATCCCCGAAGGGGTAGGCAGAGGTGTAACCAGTACACCCACATTTCGCCGAGCGTATATCCGTGCCATGACGTGATAGGGGACGAGCCTATCGCCATACCGGGCACAAATTCCAGACTCCGGACTGAGTATTTCGTAATAGAACATCCCAATATCACTTTTACCCGAACTGGGGATCGAACCCGAGACCTCAAAGTCAGCCTCAGTCGTAACGCGTACGCATTACAATTGCGCCACCGAGGCAGTCGAGGCATATTTATTTATTTGTCTTCTAAATGTTCTTAGTACTGAAAGCTGTTTAAATTTTATTTATTTTAATAAGTACTTTCTACTCTACCTGTAGTACTGAGTCCATCCCCTCTTAATTCCAGTGTTGAAATGCTTCCTTTACGATCTCCGCCACTCAGAGCGATTGGTCGCTTTCGTAATGTAGGAAATTGTACCGACAAGTTACTGTTAATGAGTTTGTTGTACCGT
Source organism: Mimas tiliae (assembly GCA_905332985.1). NCBI lineage: Eukaryota > Metazoa > Arthropoda > Insecta > Lepidoptera > Sphingidae > Mimas > Mimas tiliae. Next base: position 1,138,461 of record HG995243.1, read on the forward strand.
TTCCTTATCCAACGATGGGCCATTTTAAGTTTTGATGTTTGCTTCAATTTCTTCGACGAAAATGGGTTGATCGGATGGCGACGTGGTTGTTTCCATTCATGAGTTTTAAATGTTGATTGTTTTGTTTAAATTGAAATAAAACTAGTTTATACGGATTTTATCGCGGTTTAATTTTCATTTTAGTCCCGACGTTTCGAAAACTTTTCAGCCTTCGTGGTCACGGGAGAGACTGAGGTGTAGGTCGTCTCGAAAAGTTAATGTTACATGGCCTACCTTCATTTTAAATCTATACATTTATTTTTTAATAATTTAAAAAAGTTAGTTGACACTAGTCCGATCTACGCAGAAAGAGCTCACTCGAAAATTAAACCGCGATAAAATCCGTATAAACTAGTTTTATTTCAATGTGTAATATTCGCGTAAACCTAAGAAATCACTATGTTTTGTTAAAACTTATTATTTATAGGTTATTTTGTTTTAAAATACACGTTAGTCTTTTTAGTTTTTTTAACGGTTGGATTATTATTAGTTATTACGTTTTATGCTCAAATTTATGACAGTAGCGTCCTCCGCATGGCGCATCTGTTCCGTGAACAATCCATGGTGTTACTCAGGCGATTGGTCGCAAGTCGCGACTGGCGGTTAGTGCAATCCCATGTACCATACCAGTTTTATTGTTATAGTTCTACCCTACCACTACTGTAACACTTACCTTTATATTTGATCGTCGTATAAACTTAGATAGCGTTGGCGATTTAAACCACGATCAAAGTTATCCTTAGTTGAAACGTAACTCCCGGAATACAAGATGGTAAGTTCCTCGTATGCGAGAGGCCGTCTGGGTTGGCACGCTATGGCTATTTCTGCCGCCAAGCAGCAGTGTGTAGCACTGTTGTGCTCGGGTTTGAAGGACATAGACGCCAGTGAAATTACTAGGCATTATGAGACATAACATCTTATGTTTAGGGGTGATGAGTGCAGTCCAATGCCATGCACTACTTTGTAATTCAATTGCTTCTGTTTATGGGCAGGCGTGACGCTTACCATCAGGCGAGCAAACTGCTCGTTTCGTCACTCAAAATAAAAGAAAGGAAATAGCCAGAGTAAATGTAAATATAAGAAAATAAAGATAATTTGATAAGAAAAAAATGATCTATACTTACGGAACAATGGTATAAGTAATTACACAGTATGTACCAAATGATGAGGTTCCATTTCATAAGTTACACCATTTCATTATGCTGGGTATATACATAAAAGATTTTTCTTTAGGATCCTGATTTCATGGAGCTAAGACATAGTTTCAATTTCACGGAAATTTCCCGCAAAAGCGACCCGAAGGAAAATAATAAAGCAAACAAATAAGTGGGCCAAGTAATGCGGATATAAGTGATAAATAAGTATGAGGGGAAAAAATATCAGGATGTGCATATATTTCAGGTGACCGTCCACCATTTCTAGGTCAGTGTATACATCTCCTATCCAATAGTAAACAATTCCAAAAAGGAAAACACTCAGCTCATTTCCTTATGGCATTAGCTTAGAATTATCATTACGGCTTCACTTCACAGCCAGCGCAAACTCAACCTTATACCTCAAACTTAGAACTTACTTTACTCTAATTTAGGAAATGTGCCGCATCCGGACAAAGTTAATATTTGCCGCCGCTTCAATCTTAAGGGAAATGAGTAAGGGTGATATTTGCGAGGCATGTAACAAAAAAGCATTGTTACCCCGCGTTCGGGATGGCCGGTAATGCGACAGTTTGTAAGCATGAGCCGGGGACGGTAACGGAGGGGTGGCGCGGGGTGGGACAGGGTCTACGGACGGGTGGGGGGGGGGGGGGGGGGGGGTGGAATAGTAAAGTAATGCGTACAACTGTAGGTTGTTGACTCGAAGATATTTAGCTCGGATCCGTTTTGAGGGAAGTTTTGCTAATTGTAATGTATGTTTTATGTTCTTCACAAGTTTTGTGTAATTAGAAGTAATCTTGCGTGAAGATTGAGTTCAGTGGTTATTTTGATGAAGACAGTTTGATTCTAAAGACCGGCAAGTGCGAGTTCGGCACTGAGGGTTACGTACCCGTCCCCTAAAATGTAACTTTTTATGTTTTTATTTTGTTAGGACATCCGTCATAGCTCATATTCTGTAAAAAAAATCAGCTGACTACCTAATACCTACGGATCGCCTCATTGGTCTAGCGGCAACGTACTAAATTGAGAACCATAAGGTCCTGGGTTCAGTATCCAGGTCGGGCAATCACAATTTATGTTTGAATATTCGTTTAAAAATTACATGTGAGTAGCCCGGGATTGGAATTTGACCCCGGTATGGCAATAGCCGTCTAATGACATTAAGGGAAAATAAGCTCGGCGGAACCTGACTGCAGCAGACTAGTTGCACATATTAACTACTAGCTTTTACTCGCGGCTCCGCCCGCGTGAATGTCATTTTCCGGGATAAAAACGTACCTAAGTTACTCCTTATTACATCAACTATCTGCCAGTGAAAGTCCCGTCAAAATCGGTCCAGCCGTTCCAGAGATTAGCCGGAACAAGTACGCCGCCACACCAAATCGGCGATTTTAAAAAGGTATCCTCGTTAAATGAGTAGCCAATGACTAGATGTACAATCGCCAACAAAAATAGTTCCGATTTTTAATTAGCACGAATCGTCGATTCGCGCGTGATCGGAATTGTCTAACGGCCGGGGTTGCCAGATGCGATATTATTTTTACCCTCGTTTTTTATGCGACGGACGAATGAAGCGGATTATTAGAATTCGTAAGTTCCTTTTTCTATGTTTTTTTGTTAATTAGTTGTGAATTTACATGTTAGTTCATTGTTGATGGGGTTTTAGCAATTGGTTTGAGTTGGAATTACTTGTACACGTGAGTACACTGGTAGAAGTGGTTATTTGTAATAACAAAACAATTTTATACTGTTGGGGAAGTTTTACCTACTCTATTATATTTAAAACTAGCACTAGCATAACTTCTAGTAAAGCGATTAGGTCTCTATTAAACTATACATAGAACTTAGGTTTCGCTGATATCATCCCGCCTTTTCGCGCCAAATATATTGGCAAAGAATAACAGAGTCAAGCAACGGAATAATTAACAAACCAATATACCCTTATAATATAATTATCGTTACTGCAAAAATTATGAGAATGCACTTTTTTAATATAAAACCATTTTAGAACTTAAAAATCAAAAACAGATTTATCCGAAAATAGACGGCCATTTGACATTTTCAATAACTCCAATACGGCCAATACTGTACTCCTTACATAAAGTAAACTTGACTTTGCCGTCGTATTACAAATTTAACTAAGTTACTGCGATGCGAGTGCAATTAGCGACAGCGACTAACGAAAGAAATAGAAAGACAAATATTAATGAGATCTAAGTCTTTTTGCCTACATTTATGAAGCGCCCAATCAACCTTGTAAATGGATTTTGTCATGGATTGTACTTACTCGCTTAAACCAATGAGAGGAGTTCGATTTTCAAAAATGTACAGTTACGGTGAATAATATTGTTTCTTATTTGAATAAAATTTATTTTCGAAGTACGCATTGATAGTTGCATGGTATAATGGACAATAGTCGGACTTGGGGCAGTGGTTTGCTTTAGAATTGTGTGTGATTGATATACATTGATGATAGTGAAGACTTGATTTTACTAGATGTTAGGCCCCTTGTAGGCCACTTAAATAAGTACCACTGCTTTGGTTATTTCTTCCACTAAAGGGGCCGCAAAACAGTGGCAAAAATGTCTAAACCTTTAATCTTACAATATAAAGCTGATATCAAACCAATTAGAATTTTAATGAAACCTTTATTTCTGATTGGACCAAACTGTCAGCACCTTAAAATGCTTATTGGAAAATATAATTGACATAATCAAAGTAATATAGATGAATCTAAACTTGATGCTAGTCAAAGATCCTCTGTGGCGCAGCGGGCGAGTTGCCGGCTGCGAAGCGAGAGGCCGTGGGTTCGATTCCCGCACTGAGACAAATGTTTGTGTGATCCACAAAAATGAGTTTCGGGTCTGGGTGTTGTGGGACCGCAAGTCCCTTGTAGTTCCTGATACCCGCGATACAGGTTTACCTAGTGTGGGGTCAGGACTATGTGTGTCACTGTTGGGTGTATTTATTTATTTATCAAACGTTATTCAGAAGGTTAAGTAAAAACTATATCGGCGGATACAAATCTCGAAAGTAATCGATCGAAAACTTTTTAATAATATACAGACAATTTTTTCCAGTACAGGTAAATATCTCGAATACACATAACCTAGGACAAGAAATCTTTCATTCTATACGTAATGTATACATTGTAAACCTGAAACTGCAGCAAGTTTGATTAAAATATTCGGTTGCGTGAAATTTCACCAAAATCATGTTATTATCTCATAGAGACTGCAAACCCTTTTCTCCTCCTAGGGGATAAAATTCGCTAATTTATTCTTAATGAATGCCCTGGACAATATAAAATTAACACATACACAATCACGCCTGTAATACCCGAACGGATAGGCAGAGGTGTAACCAGAACACCCATATTTCGCCGAGCTTATTTCCATCCCATAATTTTGTAGTCACACATCCTTCTACTTTTTTGATAATTTGGACAACTTTTTGGCGGGGAAAAAATCAATACTCGAAATGCACTACAAAATTTGAAGAGTTTGTTGCCTCCCGTCCAACCGATTTCTTTAAGAAAGCAATCGATAGCATAGGTGGTTACTTTGATTAATATAAATAAAAAATTATGGAAATAAATACTTTAACTTTTTTCGTGCAGAGCCTCAATTTCATAATGACGTCATCATAACGAACAAATAAACTGTACGCATCGAGTCTTTTTCGTCGGTTAATAAATAAACTTCGCTAAACCTAGTCGTATTTTGACCAGTTACCGCACGACAAAGCTTCAAAGGCTGTCCGCCCGTCATTCACCCCCCTAACGTAAACATCTAAAAATAAACTCCGGCATACGCGGGGCGTTTCTTTGCGCGCTGCTTTGAGGCGATTTTAATTCGCTTATTTCGCTGCCGGGAAATTACTAGTGTGTTGCAGAATTAACAGTGTTAGTATAGTGAGAAGAGGGAGCGGGAGCGACAGCGATTTTCTTAATGAAGTAAAAGCTTTGAAAGGTTATTCGAGTATGCGGATATTGGATTGTATAGAGGCGTTCGACATGGATGGAAGGATGAATTGACGGTGACCGCTGCTGCAACTATGAGAATATTTTATTTCACATGAAGAAATTATTATTTATTTACATTATTGATATCGCAAACAATAAAGATTTAAGACCAAAATACAAAAATTGGTGTAATGGTTATTGTTATTACTGCTGTGTTATTATAATAGAAGTCTCTATTAAATGTTAAGTTAGTTAATTAATGATTTTCATGTTTTTCGTTAATAAATGTAACCAGTGTCCATATTTATTTTGTTTTAATACAAGCAATCGACTCAAAAAAACTAAAAAGCTTAAACTCAAAATAAGCAGTTTGTCGGTGTTTTCTATCTAATTACAAATTAAATAGCACCGACTCAGTATTTTTATTTTCAGCTGTATAGTATATAAGAGTCAGTTTTATTTTGTTATAAAGTTTTTATTTGTGAATCATCAAAATCGGTGCATTTATTAACGGAGTTTTAGTCTTTTATCTCCGATTTTACACCTAAGGTATTTTTTTTTAATTTCTTCAAATATAAATGGTAAGTTTGAACTATATTCTTTCGAATGTATCATCCAAATCGGCGTACATTTGGCGGAGTTATGATTGGTTATAAGTATAATAAAAAAAACGCGTCGATTTGAGAACCTCCTCCGTTATTTTTCTTCAGTTAAAAATTACTAAACACACACACAAGCGATTGACTATCGCCATCTTACCCACAATATCCTTTCCCTTCGTCTGGCAGAGGAAGTCTGCTCGAGTCAGCTCGGCGATTGTAAAGCGATGCGATCGCGTTGTATGCACCCAACCCTAAACATTATTCGCTTTTTACACTCCAATTAAAAACTTGCAACACCAACCACCCTTTGTATATCTGCCTAAAATTTGGAAACGCCTGATACAACATAAATAGCGATAGTTGAGCGGAAAGTGGTACAGACTATTGAGACGAAAGTCGTAGGTTCGAAACCAATTCCAAGATCATGCATCTCTGGCTGTTCTAATGGCCGTTCCCTATATTCTGTCTATCGACACATTTGCTTACTATCAGTATTGTTTTGACAGATTTTCCATACCAAAAGTGTCAAAATGTTACTGCCAGTAAACAAATCTGTCGATAGATAGAATATTGGGAACGGCCATAAGCCACGTGTGTATTAATTATCGCTTGCTTTAACGGTGTGCCGTGTAGGAAACTGGCATACCTGAGAAGTTCTCCATAAGAATTTGGAAGGTATGTTAAGTCTGCGAAACCGCATGAGGTCAGCGTGGTGGACTAAGGCCTAACCCCTCCCATTCAGCAGTGGGACGTGGATAATACAGGGCTTAATTATTAATTATTATTATATTAATTATTATTTAACATTAGCGGGGGTTAAAACAGGAAATGTTTTATTGGCAGATTTTGTTTTAAGTTCATTTTAATATATAAATCGGTTCATTCAAGTCTAGTGGCAACTTAGGCTGAGAAACTGTGAGGTCCTCGGTTCAAAACCTAGGTTCGGCAATGACAATTCAAGTCTATTCGAAGAATCACACAGTATTTGCTCGGCGTTAAATGTGTCTTGTATGGCGATATGGGCGCTCCTATCACATCAAGGAAATAAGATCGGCGAAACGTGGGTGCACCACTAGTTACACATCTGCCTAGCCCTTTTGAACACAGGTGTAAGTTTATGTTGTTTTTGTGTTAAGTTTCCGTTTTATATATTGTCTGATATGCAATAATAATATGGCCGACTGCCTCGGTGGCGCAGTTGTAATGCGTACGCGTTACGACTGAGGCTGACGCTGAGGTCTCGGGTTTGATCCCCGGGTCGGGTAAAACTGATATTGGGTTTTTCTATTACGAAATGCTCAGTATCAGCCCGGAGTCTGGAATTTGTGCCCGATATGGCGATAGGCTCGCCCCCTATCACATCAAGGGACGGAGACACGCCCGGCGAAAAGTGGGTGTACTGGTTACACCTCTGCCTACCCCTTCAGGGATTACAGGCGTGAGTGCGTATGTATGCAATAATAATATTTCTCAGATTCCCACGACATTTACACAAGACAGATTTTTGATAGTCTAGATATTAATAATAATAATATTCATCATGCAGTGGTTTGATGAATAATTAATCAATAAATATAGTCATTTAGAATTTTTCCCACAAATACAGCTATTTAGTAATAAATTCTGACATAAATAAATGCAAAAATCTATTTATTGCTTATACTTCATACTGGAAAATTTGATGCAGCAGTAACTTAGTATTCCATATTAATTTTAACTCGATACCTAAAGTTTTTTTTATTTTTTATGGCACAGGCCAGCAAACGAGCAAGTGGGTCACCTGATGGTAAGTGATCTCCACCGCCCATGTACGCTCAAAAGAGTCATGGATGTGTTGCCGACCTTAAATGAAAGGGATAATTAAGGGATTGGGAGGGGGTTTGGGCTTCCGGATATTTCACTCACCGTACGAAACGCAGCAGCGACCTGCTACTTTACGCCGGTTTTCTGTGAGACAGTGGTAATGACCCGGACGAGCCGGCCCATACATGCTGTAGACAAAAGTGTCTACAGCGTGGCTCTACCACTCATAAAGTATGGTAAGACTCACACTACGGCTACAGATCATATCTATCGCCACTTATTATTCGTCCTGATTACGGAAACGCGCCGTATCCACTAATCACGCGTTACGGTTGGCCATCCGTCAACGTCCTCCGCGCATCACTCACGGGAACTTGACACCAATTGATTACCAACCTTAAGCACTAATAAATAGAGCTCAATTTTGATTGCACAGCCGCTACACGCAACTTTTTTGAATCGTGACGTCCGATTTATCTTGAGCCGCAGTAGTACTAAACTTAAAGTGTTGTAGGGTCATATTATATTGGATATATCGTCCGTATGTCACAGTTTATTATCAGTACCTCTTAATTGAAGATAATAAGGGGGGACATGTGTCTTTGTCAAGTTTTTATGGAGTGTAAGAGGGTTTTTTCAATACTCGTTAGGAACTTGGGCTATTAATTTGTGTCGTTCATTTTTCGTTTGTGTATGAAAGCGATAAGTTTGACGCTCGTCTTTCTTTTATTTTTGTACTGGGTTTTTTAAATGTGTCATAAAATTGTTGTTGGTTTTAGTGATTTCTGCTAGTGTATTGGGATTCAAATCTATCGGATATACATACGCACTCAAGTCTGTAATCTCCGAAGGGGTAGGCAGTGTAAATAGTACATCCACATCCGCCGAGCTTATCTCGGGCACATTTCTAGACTCCGGGCTGATACTAAGCATTCCATGATAGAAAAACCCAATATCACTTTTCCCCACCCGGGGATCGAAACCGAGACCTCAGCACAGTAGTCGTAAGGCGTACGCATTACAACTTCATCACCGAGGCAGTCCGGATATGTGTATCTATTTTAAGGTATTTTTTACTAATCTGATATGCGTAAATGCCTTTACTGACTTTAATGTTTGTTTTGATACTATTGTCCTAAAGAAGTTTTTTGAATAGAATTCCCCAGAGGGGTTGACGTCAGGTAGGCGGCCGGTCGTAAAAACTACAAGCCAAATCTTTCTGTAACATGTGTTAAAATAAAAAATCATGTTGCGCCGACCCCACTGCGAGTGGGATGAGGGCAGGTGGAAGAAATAGAACTCGCAACTTATTTGTTGCCACACTATTTATAAAAACACCAAAATCTTAATTCGATATTTAAAATGCTCTAAGATATAAATTGAAGAAAACCCGCAGGCGACAATCAGTTAAAAAGGTACAATTACATACGTCACAACAAAAAGATTTATTGTACATAAATAAATAATTACTTGAGGACATTGATGTATGTGGGTAATAAAACCTGATTCACATATACACATCATTTGATTATTAATCAACTTGATATAATGTTTGAATGTTTATTGTGTTGAGAAACAAGTTATCAATAACAAAATTGACAATTGGGTCTCATAAGTTTTATTTTAATTTTATTAGTTTGAATGACGAGACGAGCAGGTCGCTCGCCTGATGGTAAGCGCCACACCTGCTCATGAAGAGAATAAACGTCATACAGAACTTTAAATAACAAAGCACTTCATGACACTGGACTGCACTCGTCACACTTCTCATAACGCCCAGTAATTTCAATGTCCTTCAAATCGGAACACAACAATACTTACACACTGTTGCTTGGCGGCAGAAATAGACAAAGCGGCGGTGCCAACCCAGCCGGTCTCTCGCGTACGAGGGACCTACCACCTTGTAAAGGAGTCTGGCATAACCATCTCTCCCGAAGATATCTGTAAAAGATATTTTACCCGCGAAAAAAAGTCATGCAGTAAATTTTAGTCAGGTTATATTCTTAGCTGCAGTGTACTGAAAACACCGTTGAGGACCGGGGATCAAATCCCAGGTCGGGCAAGCACAATCTGTGTTTGAGTCTAAACGCAACAATAAGTTGATTTTTCACGCCGGTTTTCTGTTAGACATTGCTATCGAGCCAGCGCAGTCAAATGGGATAAAATTGTCTGCAGCCTCGCTTCATTTGCTTTATCATCGGCAAGACATCGGTAACAACATATGTTGGTCAGCAAAGTTGTCGACCTATATGTAGACTGGTCTCGAAACGCAATTTACTAAGACGAGATTTTTCACCATACTGTAGATATACAATATGTAATAAAAACCCTGTTGGCCCTTTTTGGGGGCGTGAAGATAGATAAACAGCTTAATAAAACTAGTTAAATCAAAAAAGGACTGCCACGGTGGCGCAGTTGTAATGCGTACGCGTTACGATTGAGGCCAACACTGAGGTCTCGGGTGCGATCTCCGGGTCGGGTAAAGTGGTATTGGGTTTTTCTATTACGAAATGCTCAGTATCAGCCCGGAGTCTGGAATTTGTGCCCGGTATGGCGATAGGCTCGCCCCCTATCACATAAGGATCGGAAATACGCTCGGCGAAATCTGGGTGTACTGGTTACACCTCTGCCTACCCCTTCGGGGATTACAGGCGTGAGTGAGTGCGTGCGTGCGTTAAATAAAAAAAAAACACAAGCGAGATATTATCCTTACACAGGTAGCTTAGAAAAATTAACATATTTGAAAAATGATATTTTCATCTGAAAAGTGATGAACAGCTGACGTCATGTGTCGTACTGATGTACTCGTAGCAGGGCGCACACGCGGCGCGACGTGTTTGATGCACGTAGACGCTGCAACCTGCTATCTCGCTCTGGCTCCGATTCATCGCTCTTGCAGAGGTATTCAATCGAAATACGGTTCACAGACAATAAAATAATTAAATTATTATAAATAAATAAGATTATTTTTATAGTCTGATTTTCGTATGCGAGTTATTTCATTAGGTTTGAATATAGATTCTGATATCACAGTTAAAACGCCCAACAGAGTTTTTGTTCCATATTGTATAGATAGGTATTAGATATTATATACTATAGCCCCTACCCATATGGGTATTTAATATGATATTATTAAACTAGGAAATAGTAAATAAACAATAGAAAATTAACTAACAAAACTATAAAATTATAAGAAAATATAATATAACAAATGGCCATTGTTCCGAGATCGCCCACCTGCATTCGCGGGGCAATATCAATCCATCTGTCCGGCCGGACGGGGAGGCGGACACCCCCTGTCCGGCCGGCCGAGACGCGCTGCTCGAACTTGACGCGATTCTTTGACGGCTGTTTAATTTTGTGTAAATGACGGGATGTTACGCGATATTTTGTTTTGCTTTTTGAAAACATATCCGGAGGCCCAAATTTCTCTCCCCTTCCCAATCCCTTACTTATCCCTTTCCTTTAAGATCGGCAACGCGCCCATGATTATTTTAGTATTGTGGGCGTACATGGGCGGTGGAGATCACTTACCATCAGGTGCCCCACTTGCTCGTTTGCCGGCCTAAACTATAAAAAAAAACACCCAAAAGTCACACATATAGGCCTGTCCTCACAGGTAGATATGATCATTGTGTCATTGGTATTAGGAATAACGAGACTTTTTGGTCCTCGCAATACGTGTTAAAGATTTGCAACATCGATAAAGTGATTAACATCAATTCTCGTACTCTGTAGTGCAAGATTTTGCAAGATATTCGATAACTGTCACGTCATCTGTATAACGAAATATATATGAATATATAATACAGCAGTTGGAAACGTATTATCTTCATATATATTTCTTGCATTTCAGTGGCAGATCCTCGATGTAGACAATTTTGTCTCCACAAGCATGACATGCATGAGCGTAACTATGTATTTAAGCGTGTGCATGTAGGTAGAAAATAAGACACTTTAAATTTTTATTCCTAACCATTTATGTTATTCTTTAAAAAATATGTTTTTTACATAGTTGGAAAGAAACCTTTGAAGATACATTTTAATTCACTCAAAAACCCCTCGCACCATATAATAATAGGTGTTATCAACCCACTCACTAAGATATTAACAGAACCAAATGCAAAAAATATTTATCATTTTTAAAAATGTCCGGAAAGTTTTTTTCAAACATAAAACGAACCACACGTCGCGAGCAAAAGATGCTACGACTTCTATAGGTAGCCGGACCAAACCCCCTTATTATCCGCGCGGGGGTTGGGGGTCAAATGCACCCCCGGGCGTGGGGTGGAGGGCCAGTGGGGGCCAGGGGCCGGTGTCATGTCACTGTCTCGGCTCCCCATCACGGAGTCCGAGCATCTCGTTTGCGTCCATCGCTACTTTTCAACTTGATGTCTTGTGAAATACTGAATGTGATGCGCCAGTAATGGCTCCTTTTGAATAAACTACTGTTGTTGTTGCTAAATATAATTATGTTGGTGGATTTTATTAAATATTGAGAGATGCTTATGACGTTTCAGCGTGACGTTGCATATGAAAATTATTGGCGATAAGAGTGACAAATGATAGAATTTATTATGCATAACCTAACCTTAAAAAACTTGATAGCAATTAGAAAAAATATATAATTTCCAAATGGTTAAATTGATTATCTTCATATTTAGCTAATATCCAACTTGATTAGTGCAGCATCCAAATAAAAAACGCATTCAATTTAGTGTATTCCTATAAGCGCTAAGATACTGAAAAGAGATATATACACACAGACAGACAGAGGTATTAATCACCCTATCTTTTTTATCGAGGTTAAACATGTAAAACAACCAAGACTCCGAATCTAGACAAAGAATGCTGTGGGATGCTAAATTTCTTTATAGAGTACATTGTTAGCAAACGTCACGCTGGATAAAAAATATTAGTAAAACACTTCGAAGAATGACTGAAATTTCCATTAAAAATTCATAGTTATCCTCGACAGAGCTCATACAACGCAAAAGCAATAACACTTCAACTGATATATGGTTTAATCTCGATGGACTTTTTTATTTTCAATGCAATCGCTCCGTCTTACGTCGGCAATATCAATCCATCTGGGCGGGTGGCGTGACACGCGGGCTGGCTGGCGCGGCGCGGCGGACCGGCGGGTGACGTTCAGCGTGCAACGTGGAGGACGTCACGTCGATGTCGCGGGTGTCACGCTGCAGTCGCGCCCGTCTTAAGACGACGCCGACGGACGAGTTGATATTACGTTGGTATTGCAGTGTACGCTGTTATCTTTAGATCGATGTACCAATGTTCTTCTTTTGTTTTGTAGAGGGCACAATCAATAAGGATACATTGGAGACCGATGAGATGCATCAAGTTTGTAGCTCAAGTCTCGTCATGCTTTCTAAGGCTATTTGGAAATTTGAATAATAGTAATTAATGCTGTGTAAGCTCAAAATGAACAGAGCGTTAAATGCAACAGCATTCAAATACTTAGGTGGTTCAGTTTTTGCCTTCTATATGATTCTCTTTATTACCATTGGAAAATGTCCAATTATCAACAGAATACTTTGGTTATGTCTATTATCTTAAGTCATATAAGAAACAGTAAGGATCTCTCGTGCTATAGGAGCTCGAATTTGGTGTATGTTTTAATTTCGCAGTATTTTACAATGCGGGTATCACCATCGAAATAAGATGACAAGAAACGTAAACTCGGCGGGGCTATAAAAGTCTGTGCAGCTAGTTCATTCATCAATTCATAAAAAAATATTCATGATCTCTAGTTTATACTTAATACGCAATTTTTTTTTGCACAAAATTTAATTTAATATTAATCTTTTATGAAATAAAGTTGATTTTGACCGTTTATTAATTTTTGTTGCGTCGTGTGATTGTGTGTACCTTTGCATGTGTTAGTAAGTGGAGTCGTATTTTTGGCACATTCATAGGAGAGTTGTCGTTCTAAGTATCTTATTTCGATGGATATAACAAAGGCATTATAATATGGTTTTCGTCATCAAAACAATACCAACTTGAGGTCACCGTAGTCGCTATCACAGTCTTCACACACCTAAATAATCCTGTAACCCTCACCGAGCAGTTTCTCCAAGAACTACCAAACACTTGCATACAGTAGTTGCAAGTAGTCGCGTGGTGGAACACTCGCTTGCATTATCAACTTGCATCGAGATGACGCGGGCGTCGCTGTCGCTGCCACGTCCCCAAGTTTACTCGGCTCCGTTGGAAATTTCACTCCAGACTTGCTCTGGTATGGCGCGATTTGTGAGAATAAGCGAGGTGAGGTATACTTGATTACGCATCTCGTGAGATAACGAAATTAATGACGACAATTAACGAGACATTGAAATGCATAATTTGCAAACACGCTTTTACTCAGCCGTGCGATAAAAAGTCAACAACGTAGTGAGAAAATAGGTTAAAATTTTATATTGTGTGATATGATTTCTAGAGATAAACAACCAAGCCAATATGATTGTTCAAAAAAAGCTCTCAACTGCACTTGGGTCTAAGGTCTTGCAATTGACCACTAGAATTCAGTTGCAGAAATCATATATTCAAATAAGATATATTACTTAAATTTAAAAAACAATATTTAGTAATACATTTAACACATTTTTTGTGGCATAAACCGGCAACCGAGCAAGTGGGCCATCTGATGGTAAGTGATCTCCACCGCCCATGTACGCCCAAAAGAATCATGGGAACCCACCCACCTTACATGAAAGGGATTAAGGGATGAAGGGAAGGGAGGGAAATTAAGGGGTTGGGAAGGGGAGGGGGTTTGGGCTTCCGGATATCTCGCTCACCGTACGTAATGCAAGCAAGCTGCTACTTTACGCCGGTTTTCTGTGGTAACGACCCGGACGAGCCAGCCCATTCATGCTGTAGACAAATGTCTAAAAAATTAAAAGTACCTTGGAAATTGTCTAAAACTGGCCACGTCGCTCCCTCTCATGACCCACGCCGCTAAACACGGAGTCAGTGCTGTCACGTCAGTGTACCCGAACTGTCTGCACGGCGATGACACGCCGCGACTGAATCGTCCCGCAGCACTTGTGACGTGCCGTTCAGTTTTAGTTTATTCTACTTGCCTGCCTGTTATTGATTGTCACGTCTTGTGCGATGCTTTATAGTTTATAAACAGGACGTGTCACGTCGCCTTTGAACTTATTAATACGTTTCAAAGATTGTGTTAGTTTGATTGCTGTTTTATTTTAGTCTAGCGTTTGCGTGACAAAATATATTAGTTATCCTTGTAAATCATTGCTTCATATACACATTTAATGTTGCATAAGAAGCTTTACTTATTTGTAGGCAGTGTATAATATCTTTAGAATTCATGAAGCTAGTGGAATCTTCAGGTAACGTTCACAGAGAGCCCGATGTAATGATTTTGAGATAAATATCTAAAATTTCTTCGGAATCGTGTGATAGCGACAAACCCTCCTATTAAATGTAAAATCAGTTTTAAAATACACATCTAAAACATTTTGACATGTCAAAAATCACTCGCAGTACCCAAAGGAAGTCACTGTTGGGGAAAACTGCGTCAACAACAGTCCAGCGATCACATCGAGTTGTGCGTAGTGCATTGCTATTCCTCTACAGCCACTCCTCTGCCTGTCCATGACAACTTGTCAGTGTGACGCGCACTGCAAGAAACACGCTTAGAGGCGTAAACTGTGAGATGTCACGCGGACGAAAAGACCTCCTTAATTTAATTATTTAATTAGTTTCGTTGGTTTTGCTTGTCGTTTTGTTTAACTGCATTTTATGAACGCAACGAGTGCGAATTAACTGTATCTTAAACGCTTTTCTTATTTATATTTGGTTGCTGTAATTGGATATGTAATTGCGGCTTGGGTGTAGTTTACTTTGTTTATTGTTCTGTAATTTGAAATAAATTTTATTGTTAGTTTGTCGAATAATCACAAGCACAAGCTCAGAATACTTACCGACGTATTTACTAACCATAAATTTTTGATTCCATACTAGGGGCGTTGCCCATGTTTTACCACAAAACATAAAAAAAAACGTAAAGTCCGACGAATATGAGACATATCTTACTTTCTTCCCCACATTATTCTGCATCGATTGTTATCGGTCTCGACCCCATGCCCCCAGCGGTTTCGGAGGAGATAGCGTGACAAGCTTTTGGTAGCGGCGGCGGCGGCGCCAGTTACTTTTTTTTAGAATAGAGAGATATCATAACATTATTTCTTATAATCTTTGCTATACTAGTACGTGCAGTGTAGCCATACATTACACCTGATCGTAAGTATAGTGCAGTCCAAATATAATGCCGACCGTCAAGAGACGCGTAAACGGTCCACTGAATTATGTCGGCCTGTCTAACTAAATGTTCATCAGTTGACTCCGGACTGCGACTCGCCAGATCGAACTACTACTATGTTTGTTTTGTTCATCATCTGTGCTGTTAGAGGGATAAAGGTGTACCTATTTAGTCTCTCTCTCCCCAGAGGGGTTGATGTCAGGCAGGCGGCCGGTCGTAAAAACTTAAGCTAAATCTTTTTGTAACATATGTTACAAAGCATGTTGCCCTGACCCCATTGCGAGTGGGATTAGGGCAGTTGGAAGAAGAAAGAGGAGCATCTAGTACAATCACGGTTCGCGGAGCTTATTTAGGCATGATCTGATAGGCGACGAGCTTGTCGACATATTGAGCACAAACTCCAATCTCGATCAACTCATGTGTGATTTAAAAACGAAAAACTCAAAACCAAACTTATTTCTCTACCTGTGATTTCAAGCCAGGAGTCGCCGGTTTCCAACCCTTAGAACATTACTAATAGACCAATAAAACGATGAAAGATTTCTCTTTAATTTAAATAACTAGGGGCTTTGCCCATGTTTTTCCACAAAACAAAAAATAAAAAAAACTTAAAGTCCGACGAATGAGACATATCTTACTTTCTTCCCCACATTATTCTGCATCGATTGGTATCGGTCTCGGCCCCATACCCCCAGCGGTTTCGGAGGAGATAGCGTGACAAGCTTTTGGTAGCGGCGGCGGCGGCGCCAGTTACTTTTTTTAGAATAGAGAGATTATAACTACTTTACTTTACATTTTCTAAAGTAAACAATTATATCACCTGCACGAAGTTGTAAGGGTTCACGTATGCACTTCGGTGCTAGTGTGATGCCATCCATCGATTGCGGGGCGAGGGAGTGGGTGATAGGAGGTGGGAGAGAAGGGGAGGGTGGTGGAAGAAAGCTTTAAAAACAGAGAGCCACGGCGTCTCCGCGCCGGACCAATACGTCCCCAGCTGGCCGTCGATTACGGTCGCGGCTGCATATGCTGCGGTATCGTTGGCAAATTAATGTTCCATTTTCATTTTACAGATGTTTTGAGAATTTGGGAATACTGTACTGTATTAAATATATAAAAATTTATGTCTTGTGTTTTGAAATAAATTAGTTGCATTTTGTTGCCAAAGATTTTTTATAAAAACTGTGTGGCGTTTTTAAATAAAAATAATTTACCTTGATTTTAGAATCGTTTAGCTTAACCCGTTTATTATTCGGTTCATATCTGATTATAAGCTGGGATAGCGATGAACTATTCGACGTCACTTTGGCACTTAATTCACTATCAGGTGAAATAAAACCAACCAAAACAAAACATATATTTGCACTAGAAATTATTATTTATCATTATTTTTATACTAAAATCATTTCTTGGTGTTATTTTTAATAATCATTGTTACTGATGGTACACAAAGGTTCAAAGAAATCATCAGAAAGGAATCTATTAATCCATACCTAATTCCTCGCATAATTGTTCGAGTTGCCGTTGCTGACGATACACAAAGTTTCAATGAAGTCATTCAAAAATACCACATAGACTCTAACTTCTTCGTGTGATTTGCAGTAGTTAATAAACTGTATCTTATATATAGGTATCAACATATCCAGTTGTTGTTGCTGACGGTACACAAACATACGATGTAATATGATTTTTCAGCACCTTCCCTGGTATTGATTAGTGCTCATTCACGCCGGTTGGCTTCAGCTCAACCCCCACCCTTGCTTTCTTTAAGTCAACTTCCATCAGCTTTCGATCGTTCTTTTGTAATTTGTTAATACTGTTTTTCGTGATGTGTATGTTTTTATAATTATTGTTTGATATAATAATAACTGCCTCGGTGGCTCAGTTGTAATGCGTACGCGGTTTGACTGTTGAGCTGAGGTCTCGGACTCGATCCCCGGGTCGGGAAAAGTGGTATTGGGTTTTTCTATTACGAAATGCTCAGTATCAGCCCGGAGTCTGGAATTTGTGCCCGGTATGGCGATAGGCTCGCCCTCTATCACATCGTGGGACGGAGATACGCTCGGCGAAATGTGGGTGTACCAGTTACACCTCTGCCTACCCCTTACGTAGTTACCCTTAGTACTTAGTACAGGCGTGAGTGCGTAGATATGTATGTATTTTTAAAACGTCATAAGACATTGAAGACGCAACAGACTAAATAATGAATCAACATAACAAAGGAGTTGAAAACTAACTTTGCATTGAATATAAAGAAGAAATAGCTCAAATGAAGTGTGTCGAATGTTCTGGAAGGTTGCACAATGCACTCGGTACAACACAGTTGTAACTGTGACGTCAACTTAATTAAAACGGCGAAAGTTGGCGATTTTAAAGCGTGGCCTGTTGGTGCGGTTATGGGTGACGGGATGTAGCGGTAATATAGTAGTTTAAAACAAGCAGAAATTACAGGACATTATGAGACATAACAACTAACGTTAACGTCTAAGTGTGATAGAGCCACGCTGTAGACAATTTTATCTACAGCATGAATGGACCGGCTGGTCCGGGTCGTTACCATTGCCTCACAGAAAACCGACGTAACGTAGCATCTTGCTGCTGCGTTTCGTACGGTGAGTGAGATATGCGGAGGCCCAAATCCCCTCCCCTTCCGTATCACGTAGTTATCCCTTTCCTTTAAGGTCGGCAACGCGACCATGACTCTTTTGGTAATGTGGGCGTACATGGGCGGTGCAAATCACTTACCTTGCTGACCCACTTGCTTTGTCAGCTTATGGTATAAAAATAAAAAAACGTATATTTTTTAATGTCCTATTCAAATTTTCGACCGCTCTCGTCTATCACTTAAAATAATTCGGCCGCATAGCCAACTGTCGAACCAAAAGAAACACTAATCGAGAACGAACTAATAGCTTATTAATAGTTTACTCTACCAAACACCGAATACTGGTTAAACATTCTATTTTTTTTTTTGCATATGCCGACTACGAGCAAGTGAACTTGATTACCTGATCGTAAGTGATCACCACTGCCCATGTACGCCCACAATACCAAAAGAGTCATGGGCGCGTTGCCGACCTTAAAGGAAAGAGATAGGGATAGCGTTTGGGAAGGGGAGGGGATTTGGGCCTCCGGATATCTCACTCACCGTACGAAACGCAGCAGCAAGCTGCTACTTTACGTCGGTTTTCTGTGAGACAGTGGTAACGACCCGGACGAGCCGGCCCATTCATGCTGTAGACAAAATTGCCTACAGCGTGGCTCTACCACTCGTAAAATGATTGATAGATTTGATGATTGATGATTTAGTATGATTTTAGTTCACCCAAAAAGTGCTCCTTAAGAAGTTTTCACTTCAAACAAATACTAGGCTGTCACAGTCCTGCACATTTCTATAAACACAATTGGGTAAACAAACGTTAATTTGAAATGTTGCAATGTCGCGTGTTAGCTAGTATTCTTGTCCATCTGTACGTCACCGAACCGTTTTGTTCTTGCTCGTTTTACTGCCACAACTCTGATTGTTTGTCGGTTATAGTTAACTGGTTCTTTGAAGACGTTATAAAGTTATGACGTCACATAAAGTATTTATACTTCTGTAATTATGTACTTTTATACATACGCACTCACGCCTGTAATCTCAGAAGGGGTAGGCAGAGGGGTAACCTGTACACATACACTTCGTCGAGCGTATCTCCGTCCCATGATGTGATAGGGGGCGAGCTTATCGCCATATCGGGCACAATTCCAGACTCCGGGTTGATACTGAGCATTTCGTAATAGAAAAACCCAATACCACTTTGCCCGACCCGGGAATTGAACCCTAGACTTCAGCGGCAGGCCCAGTCGTAACGCGTACGCATTACAGCTGCGCCACCGAGGCAGTTTTTTAATTACTAGCGACTATTATTAGTGGCAGTGTACCTGGGCTTTAAAAACTTCAGGTTTTTGTTTATAGCATAGGCTGGAAACTAGTAAGTTCGTCAGTTGATGGTAAGTGAACTCCACCGCACACTAACGTTCGCAATACCAGAGGAATCATGGACACGTTGGTTGAATTTAAAGGAAAGGGATGACTGATTGGGAAGTGAAGAAGAATTTAGACCCTCGTGATATCTCACTCACAATTCGCTACTTTACGTTAGTTCTCTGTGCGACCGTGGTACAAACCCGGTCGAGCTAATTCGATGTTCAGATTGGGGAATCATAATCGGTGCTAGTTTTTCGTAAAATACACGCGAATTATTTTTCTTATGGATTTTGAAGGTAGAGGCGCACCTGATGGTTAGTGGTTACGGTCTCCTATGGACATAGACTATGCAATGGGCACAAGCAAGCTGATTATGATAGAACTTTGGCTTGATATGGCGATATGGGTCGCCCTAACATCATGGAACGGAAGTAACCTCAGCGAACTCAAGGGTCACTAACATGTCTGCCTACCCCTTTGGAGATACAAGTTTATGACGTGATTATGTAAGGAAAATCTCGCAACAGAAAGCATCTGTTGTTGATTTAAAAATATTCCCATCCATTACAACTTTTCACGTTGAAAATAAACGACCGAAAGACACAAGACGTCATCCATTGCGCGTCATATTACCACAAGTCAAAACTTTAATTTAACATTCTCTTCATTCTGTAAAAACACCTACGATAAACCAACTAAATCTGAGAGGAATGGACGCTAAGTAATTCACGTCAACTTCTGAAAGGGTTGGGAAATTCGGGAGAGTTACAAATTGTCGGTTCTTTTTCTGAAACGGTCGTGTACGGAACACCAGTCTGTCTCAAACGCCTATTAACGTCTGTTTTTAATTAACTTGTCGTTTATTGTTCGATTAAACTTCTTTTGAATGGTTAGTGTAGGATTTCGTAGTTGTGTACACTTTGGAATGATGGTGTGTATAGGTTGACTAGATGTTGCACGCGGCTTCGCTTGTGTGTAGTAAATTTGAAAAATGATTTCCCACACAAATTTTACTGCCCACTTTCTTCTTAGGATCTGAATTTCAAGAAGTCTCTTCTAGAACGATTGGTACAATATAAAATGAACATTCTCCAAAAATTTTGAATTTCTTATTAACAGTTTGATGACGATGACGAGTCAGTCAGGACATTGTCTTTTATATACTTAACTTATTTATTGTATACCTAGTACCTAGTAGTTTCGTTTACTACCTACCAAGATCTAATACCTAATAATATATCTAATAATAAATTATATCGTTTACTGGGTTAATAAATAAAAAAACTGAAGAAGCGCAGAATTTTATAGAACGTATTTATTAAACGGTAATTTCTATCTAACTTTCAAAACGTAACTTTTACATCCACGCAGAATTAGGTATGTACCTACTACTTACACAAGCGTCGAGTTTCTTACAAACTATCCCGAAAACATCTGCCCTCGCACCCTATAACATGAATATAACATCCCTTAATTAACACTTATAAAAACCTTCTGACCCTCCCGAGTGCTTCCACGAAAAAGTTACTTACGAAACGCATAAACGAAAATTGGATGACAGTAGGGTTACAGCGAGACTTCTCTGTGTCCCCTACATAAATATTTTAAAAGCACTGGCCGTATCGCTGATCTCTTAACCCTAAAATGCTCACATTCCGTACCCGGGACGTTATTAGATGGGCAGGTACGACCAATATTCGTTGAATCCCATCACGGTATTGCAAAAGAAATCAAATTAGATATACAATAAGCGAGGTTGTGGTCCTATTTACATAAGTATCCAAGCTATTTGGTCGGTTGATACGAGATTGCGCCGGGTAACAATATGGCTGGTGTTTACACGGGCTGTCGTGAGCGGCCGACGGCGGACGGCGGATCTTCGGATTTGTTTTCTTTTTTCAAATCGCATCTCGTCTTAAGTATTCGATACCCTCGTAGTCGACTATTTAAATTCGGACGTGCGTCCCGGCTGGCGTTTCGCTAAATTCCAATTATTTTTCGATGTACTGATATTGGGTCACAGTTATTGCTATCGGACATTATTTTTATTAAACTTTGATTTGTATAAATTTGATTAGATATATGCTATATTTCGTATTACATACCGTGTATGAATTTTCAGTAATAAAAACTGATAGAATCAAATCGTTTGAAAGGAAAATTACTTATTCTTACAGAAAAAAAGCGATAACAATTTCCAAACTACACGCATAATCCACAAAGAACAGGGTCGTTTCAAATCATTTTTATTCGACGCAATAAAAATTTAAACCTACACTAATAGAACCCGAAAAGGTTATCCCAAATCCACTATCTATTGGCGGGAGGGGAATGGAATCCATGCAAATCCACCGCTTGGACGTTAAATAATACATAAATACGATATGATTGTGGTACAAGTGACCCCGCCAATAGAAATTTCTCACTTGGTGAAATAAAATTGGATCACACCGACCCGGCGGGACGTTTTATAAAATTCCGGGCCGTGTGAGGGTTGAGATGACGTACGCCGGTGGAACGCACTACACTTGCCGTTTTATATACTGGCTGGATAATTTTGTAGTAAGTTTAAAGTAATGTTTGCAGTAGATTTCCATACATTACTGGTTATGAGAATTTGTTGCTTTTTTCATTCTTGGGTGTTCTTGGGATGATTTTTTAAATTATTTTTATAACCCTATGATATATTGTCCTGCAGTTGGGCACGGCCGTACTCTGTAAGAAGGGTTTTTGAAGAGCTTTCAGCTTTGCACATGTTTTGCAGCGATAACCGACAATGAATACCACATTGTCAGTTACTAAGGTCATAGCTGTTTGCTGTGTGGACTGGGGTCAAACCTGAGATGTTCGTCTCTGCAGCCTGTTCCAGCTTCCCCGGTAGCCTATCGTTGCCATTATCAGCGTTTCCACTAACCACTTTTTTGACTATTTTTTTTACAAACAATTGGACAGTGCAAAAGACAAAACTGAGAAGCCCTCTATGTATACCTACAGATTCTTCTTCCACTTGCCTTTATCCCACTCGCAGTGGGGTCGGCACAACATGCTTTTTAATTTTTAGCACATGTTAAAGAAATATTTGGCTTGTAGTTTTTACGACCGGCCGCTTGCCTGACGTTAACCCTGGGGAAAATCAGACCTGAAACAAATATTTGTGGATCGCACATACATTTGTCACGGTGCGGGAATCGAACCCGTGGCCTCTCACTCCACAGCCGACGACTCGCCTACTCCGCCACGGAGGCTGTTAACCTACAGAATACAATCTTAAAATAAAGTCAAACTGTCCAGATCAAGGACCCAATTTAGGCCAGTGTTGGTAAATCCAGTCGCATCGGACACTATCTTTCAGCGCGACATTCCGGCCGATATTAAATCCACTCCATCGTATATACAATTCCAATGGACTCCCCATGCCCCGCTGTCACTCCTCCATTGTGGTAAAACGATTGCCTTTATTTTATTTATGTACTGCTTGGGATGACTTCTTGGACGTCGGTTGTTTCGACGTTTAGTGTTGGATTTGGGGTACATTCGATCATGTTTGAGGGTTAAGTATTGAGGTTTCGGGTGATTGCCAAGGTTTGAAATTAAGAATTAAAATGCTGGCCATTAAAAATAATGATCATTATAGCGAGTTCATACGAACTATCTGAACAGACCTTCAATCGAATTGATCAATAGAAACCATACAGCTTTTGTAGATTCAAGTCAATTGATCAATTAAAATCGAATGGTGTGAACTATTATGGAAGCTTTTAAATCCACAACCAACTTCAATTATACCAAATCTAAAATATTATTTTAAAAGATAACTATTTATTTTTTACTATAGGCAAAATATTTATTTTCATTTATTCTTGTTACAGGTAAGTGCTGATTGCTCTATGCAGTTGCGCCATATACCACGTGACGTAAGTAGTGTCCCAAAGTGTCCCATTGAAAAATAATTTAATAGCGCCGTATGAAATATATAGACTTTATGGCAAAATGAAACTTTCAATAATGCTTGAAGGTAAATACAGAAAGTTTTGTAACAAATGTTGTTTTTATCAGCTTGGATGATTGAATGAGCTGAAGGCTTGCCTGATGGTAAGCGCCACGCGCGCGCCTGCCCATAAACAGAAGCGATACCATACATGACCTTGAATTACGAAGCACTGCACAGAGGCATAAGTTGTTAAGTCTCATGATGCCCAGTTATTTCACTGGCTTCAATGTCCTTCAAACCAAAACACAACAGTGCTTATACACTGCTGCTTGGCGGCAGAAATAAACAAAAGCGGTGGTACCACGACCCAAACGGGCTCTCACATACGATGGGCCTACCATCTAATAAATATAACATGACTATCAAATCTACAATCTATCTCGACGGAAAAACTCATGATCACAGATCAATATGTGGGTTCGATTCCCGCACTGAGACAAATGTTTGTGTAATCCACAAAAAATTGTTTCGGGTCTGGGTGTAGTGGGACCGCAAGCCCCTCGTAGTTCCTGATACCCACGATACAGGCTTACCTAGTGTGGGCTCAGGACTATGTGTGACTTTTGGGTGTATATGTGACAAAAAACATATATACTGTCTCGTGTCAATCTCGATTTCCGCCATAATACATTTATAAATTACATTTTATTTCAAATAATACGTAAAGCCGATGATATGAGCGATTCATTGACATCGGTGTATTCGCTGAGTTCGTGTGTCAACTGTCCATTACAGTAGGCCTAGTACAAGTTTTGATAGTTTTATAAAACGATGACAGTTTTCGGTTTCTCTCCATACGTCAAATAGTATTAGCCATTGGTGGAAACTATGATGAGTTAAAATTAATAATATGGATAATTTTATTTCATATTAGTCGAATATGAAATTAGTTTTCATGCGATTCTTTCCTTTATTACCGTATGAATCACTAGTTTGACACTTCGACGGTAGTAATTTCATACGAATTCGAAAACTGTGAACGTATTTGTAACTCGTACTAGGCCTGCTGGTAGTTGAATTTCAAATCGTGGAAAAAGAAAATAATTTCATCATTAAAAGACAAAAAAATTACAGTTGTAGAGACTGCCGATAGAAGTGAAAACTTAGAACTTTTAGTATTAAAATTTGAAATCATCAATCTGGTTTTCACATCTATTGACACTCCGAGCAACAATTATATGCATGTTTATGGGTTTTTTTAGTACTCACTGTTGTACTGCACAATGATTCTACAATTAAACGATTCGAATAATAATCAAACAAAAACACAATTTCAACAATGCACAGTATATACACATTGAACTTTTCACTAAATCCATTCAATTTCACTTATAAGATATACACAGCACTAATGTTGCACAATACGTCAGCTGTATAGCTACAGATATATTGCTATAAGCATGTCGGTGACGCGAACGCACGAGATTGCACCCATCCAACAAAGTGTCTAACGCGCACAGCACACGGTCGCTGCGCGTCATGAGCATGTCGGTGACGCGAACCCATAAGATTTTCACTTATATAATATTTAACAGATATATTCAAATACATGAGAGCCACGCTGTAAACACTTTTATCTACAGCATGTTTGGACTGGCTCGTCCGGGTCATTACCACTGTCTCACAGCAAACCGGCGTAAAGTAGCAGCTTGCTGCTGCGTTTCGTTCGGTGAGTGAGATATCCGGAGGCCCAAAAGCCCTCCCCTTCCCAATTCCTTAATTATGTATTCCTTTCGTTTAAGGTCGGCAACGCACCCATGATTCTTTTCGTATTGTAGGCGTACATGGGCGGTGGAGATCACTTACCATCAGGTGATCCACTTGCTCGTTTGCCGGCCTATACTATGCCTTAAAATAATCGAACTCTGACATGAGCCTTTATGATTTTTAAACTAAAATATACAAACAAATGATCAATTCAACCAGCCGCACTTTAATCATTCGCACGTCCTGCAATACGCGGCACCCATCGAAAAGATCCCATTAAAATTGCCCCGTGATCCCGCTATTGCCAATCATTCCGGAATCCCGCCTGATCCCGGCCTCCGGTGTAATAAGTGCATTTCGCGAATATTCCCGCCTACCTATCAGTTCTTCGCGAATATTTGATTCATATTTAGTTTTTTTTTATGGCATAGGCCGGCAAACAAGCAAGTGGGTCACCTGATGGAAAGTCATCTCCACCGCCCATGTACGCCCACAATACCAAAAGAATCATGAGAGCGTTGCCGACCTTAAAGAAATGGGATAATTAAGGAATTGGGAAGGGTAGGTGGTTTGGGGCTCCGGATATCTCACTCACTGTACGAAACGCAGAAGCAAGCTGCTACTTTACGCCGGTTATGTGCTATTGTAGTCGACCATACAAAGGTTAGATTTTTTTGTTAAAGTAATTAAAATAAATAAATACACCCAAAAGTCACACACACAGTCTCGACCCCACACTAGGTTAACCTGTATCGTGGATATCAGGCACTACGAGCGACTTGCGGTTCCATAACACCCAGACCCGAAACAAATATTGTGGATCACACAAACATATGTTTCGGTGTGGAAATTGAACCCACGGCCTCTCGTTTCGCAGCCGGTTACTCGCCCGTTGCGCCACAGAGACTGTCAATATGTATTAATTCTCACAGTGAAGAACGCAGTGCAGTTCTATGGCGTAGGTACTCTATAATTTAAAGTTCTGTGTGTTTTGTTTCTTTTTTTGCCTACCCCTATGGGAAACAGGCGTGAGTCTATGTATGTATGTTTCTGTTTATGGGCAATAGGACACTTATCATAAAGTATTAGTACCTTCTACAATACTACTTTACGTACCTTCTATAACTAACCGTCTATACTCTAAAGTAAGTTCGTATTACGTCACAAAGATTCACAATACACGTATACAGAGAAAAAAATATGACTTAACAAAAAGCACTGAACTAGCGAGTGCATTTAACTCCAACATCTTGTGACGTCACGGCCCCACCCCCACGGGGGGAGGGGGCGAGTCTCACTGGACACCGCCTGTCCGCGACACGGGACTCTTTAGACGAGACGTGACGTCGACGTTATGTAGGAGGATTTAGTTAAAATAAATAATACTCCGATTCAGAAATGACAGTCCATTAAACGACTATTTGACATCTATAAGTGGTAGAGCCACGCTGTAGATACTTGCGTATACAGCATGTATTAACCGGCTCTACTGTGTTATTACCATTGTCTCGCCGACGTGAAGTGGTGGGTTTCTTATGGTGAGTAAGATTTCCAGAGACACAAATCCCTTCTCTCCTTCCCAATGCCTATTGCCTACCTTCAAAACCAGCAACACATCCACGATAGTTTTGGTCCTTGTTGGTGTTTATGGTCAGTCAACATCAGTCAAATCAACATCAGGTGACCCACTTGCTCGTTTGCTAGCCTCCTGCTATAAAAAGAGAAGTCATTATATTCAAAAGACAAGTCACAAGATGCCGTCTGCCTCGGTGGCGCAGTTTTAATGCGTACGCGTTACGACTAAGGCTGACGCTGAGGTCTCGGGTTCGATCCCCGGGTCGGGTAAAGTTATATTGGGTTTTTCTATCATGAAATGCTTAGTATCAACCTGGAGTCTGGAATTGTGCCCGATATGGCGATAGGCTCGCCCCCTATCACATCATGGGACGGAGATACTTTCAGCGAAATGTGGGTGTACTAGTTACACCTCTGCCTACCCCTTCGGGGATTACAAGCGTGAGTGCGTATGTATGTACAAGTCACAAGAAAAGTCGTACCTTATAAATGTCCTCAGTAAAACTTCACAGCTCTTTATTGCCCATCTGACGGACTGTCTGTCTGTACTTTATATATAACGCGCATTATTATATCCCGTTACGTGAGGGACGGTAGGTGTCACCCCCCACCCTCACTGGAGGGGGAGAATAATTGGGTATTAACAGATATAATCTGTCAGAACGTACGGTTAGAGAATCGTGTGATTTTCAATTAATTTTTCATTCTCGTTTTGTTAAAATGTTCGAGTTAGCGGTTTGGAGTGTTGTGGTGATTGGGGAGGTTATTTTGGTGGCTTTGACTTTTTATAGACGGGTAGTTTAAGCCTGTGATTTTTTTAATAAATTACCAAAATCAGAACTTGACTGTTTTATAATACCCGTTCTGTCCACTTTTGGAGATGTCGATTAATTATAAGCCTTTAACCGTTAACCGAAATGTTAACTTAAACTAATCAAATGAATTCGTAGCGCCTTTATACTACGTCTGGTAAATGCTACTTACCAAATAAAATATGAACACGTTTAAATACAAATTAAGTCATACTCTGATATATTTATCGGATGAAAATTCTAGATTATTCTAGGTTATTAACTGTCTTATTTAATTAACATTAAATAATATTGACATTAATTGGTGGTTGAATCTTACTCGAACTATGTGAAAAGACCTTAAAACTACTATTTTATTTAAAATCATACTTTTAAATTCTTCCGATCAATGTCGTACAAAATCTACGGAAAATCCTGAACAAAATAGAAAACTCAATCACACATTTGACGTAAAGTAAGACCGCAGACAGTGTAAACGTCACACAGAGCAATATAAAGGCACGCACACACAGACTGGAGTCCGGTCAGACCGTCCGTCCCAGCGGAAACGGCATTAAAACTTTTGAGTGATTTTGCTCCGTCAAACGGTGCAAGACGGGCGAGGTCCGGCCCGGGATTGTGCTAGGGTTGTCTAGCCAATAATGTAATGTAGTATTATTTTGCCATCTGACCGGTAACCGAGATTAATGTTTATGTTTTTTTAGTTAGGTTAAATATGTATTAATTGTTAATTATCACTTGCTTTAACGGTAAAGGAAACCTCTGCATGCCTGAGTAGTTCTGCATAAAAATTTCGAAGGTATGTGAAGTCTTCCAACCCGCATTAGGCCAGCGTGGTGGACTAAGGCCTAACCCCTCTCATTCAGTAGAGGAGGCCCGTGCCCAGCAGTGGGACGTTATAATACAGGGCTAGTGTTATTATTATATAGTTAGGTTATGCGAGGCATTGTATAGTACTTTTTATTTAAAAAGGTTTTTTAAAAATATATAAAACATCACCGTCCAATGGCGAGGAGTACCACCGGCGCAGTGGTTAGGTTCCCAGAGTGAGGAACCTCCTCACAATGCGTGCCATGTCCAATAGCACAGCTTGTTTATTATTATTGTACTTGGTAAAGTAAATCACAGCAAATCCTGTGTTCAGTTAAAAAGTTGTTTTGTGTGCTGGGGCACATTTTATGGGTAATTTATTTTAAATAGATGGTTCAGAAATTCTACTCAAATATCATTATCATTATTTTCATATGAACTGGTTTTCTACATACCTTGAATTAATGATGATTACTATTTCATTTTAAACTCGAAAACTAAAGTAATCTAATCAAAACAGGTGCCACACAAAGCAAAATTCATGTCTATTATCACCCAAAAAAACGAACTCTCCCAGACACCGCATATTTTCCGGCACATTTGACGGCGTCCCTACGCCGCCGCGGCCCCGAGTGTGGCGCCACGACTAATTTGTGAATAGTTGCCCTGATTCGCACATCGTCTGTCCGGCCTTCATTAACGCGCATTGTCTTACTCATTATTATGCTGACTGTATTTAAAAATCATTTGTTTTACTGCCTCGGTGGCGCAGTTGTAATGCGTACGCGTTACGATTAAGGCTAACGCTGAGGTCTCGGGTTCGGTCTCCGGGTCGGTAAAGGTGATATTGGGTTTTTCTATTACGAAATGCTCAGTATCAGCCCGCAGTCTGGAATTAGTGCCCGGTATGGCGATAGGCTCGCCCCCCTATCACATTATGGAACGGAGATACGCTCGGTGAAATGTGGATGTACTGGTTACAGTACGAGTACCTGCCTATCCCTGCGGGGATTACAGGCGTGAGTGCGTATGTAATTTACTCTTTCCTTTAGTTCTCTCAGAAAACGGCAACAATCTGTAATTCATTCAAGATCTGAAATGATTTTTACGTACCTACACGACAACCACGGAATGTTCTGCCAAATTGCCCAACTAAGATTTTCTTTAAATTACGTCGGAGGTTTTAACGGTTAAATTATATTTATTTAATCTTAAGTTTCTAAAATGCTGTTAACTATTTATCTACTAACGTTAAACTCCACGTAAACGTTCATACACGTCAAGTAGATATATAAAGCAGAGTTCGCATTATCAGTACCGTCTAAGTATGTCCACACGTAGGGGGATGGGTGTTCCGGAAGGGTGTCCGGGGTGTCCGGGGTGACGTCTCCATCGTCCGGCGCGTCACCGGCAGATCAATGCCGGACAGCCCCCACCTGCACTTTTAATTCGCAAGATGGGAAGGGCTCTTGTCTTCGTGTGTGTGTGTGTGTGTTGCCTTTGTGTTGTAATATTGATTGTTGTGTCGTATGATGTGGATAAAGAGTAATTTGCAACAAACTTAATAAATCATTTAATGTATTATGCTACTTTACCGTGACTGCCTCGGTGGCGCAGTTGTAATGCGTACGTGTTACGATTAAGCCAACGCTGAGGTCTCGGGTTCACCTACATTTCGCCGAGCGCATCTCCGTCGCATGATGTGATAGGTGGCGAACCTATCGCCATACCGGGCACAAATTCCAGACGCCGGGTTGATACTGAGCTTTTTCGTAATAGAAAAACCCAATATCACTTTTACCCGACCCGGAGATCGAACCCGAGACCTCAGCGTGAGTCTCAGTCGTAACGCATACGCTTTATACTTTATACAATAATTAAAACTAGATTGTATTCCAAAATATTTGTGGATCACACAAATATATGTCTCAGTGCGGGAATCGAACCTGCGGCCTCTCGCTTCACAGCCGGTTACTCGCCCACTGCGCCACGGAGACTGACTCATGGAACTAACCGTATCAAATCAAATGCAGCAAACTATAACACTTACATAGGAACTTGGAACCTTTTAATCCATTGGTACCACTGACAGCCGCGAAACCAACTGTCACCCACCGGTGGGACGAATTGAAAGGGTTTAACTATTACAAGTTTGGTCAATGCAACCGATGTTTTAAGTAGTTTTTGACAATCACACTCCTGTTTTAGGGTTAAGTTTTTGAAGAAGGGTTGAAAGAATGGCGGGTTAA
The DNA here is from genome assembly GCA_905332985.1 of Mimas tiliae. Lineage (NCBI taxonomy): Eukaryota > Metazoa > Arthropoda > Insecta > Lepidoptera > Sphingidae > Mimas > Mimas tiliae. Next base: position 1,169,436 of record HG995243.1, read on the forward strand.
TAGGTTAGTGGAATATTGGCATATTTAAGTGACTTGTGAAAGAAATAAGTAATTGAGGGTTAGTAGTAAAGTGATATAAAACGAAATATAATATTTTAGGGTTATTGGAGTTTAGTTTAGTAGTTTTAGTTAGATTTTTTTATGGATTTTCATTTGCTTGAATTACGAAACGAGCTGGTGGCTCGTCTGATGGTAAGCGTCACGCCTGCCCATAAACAGAAACAACACCACACAGAACTTTGAATTACAACCTCCGTGGCGCAGCGGGCGAGTAACCGGGTGCGAAGCAAGAGGCCGTGGGTTCGATTCCAGCACTAAGCCAAATGCCAATCCTTCGTAGTTCCTAATACCCACAATTCAGGTTAACCTAGTGTGTGACTGTTGGGTGTATTTATTTATTTAAATAATACCAAAGAAATTAGGATTGTTTAACAAACATAGTTACAGATAAATATACACGACTGTAACGAAAAAAGTAAAAAGAAAACTTTATAAAAAATATTTTTATTTACGTTATTGAGAGACAAGCGGCCGTCGGACGTAACTGGTACAGATAAGGGACATTTTGCGTTTTTTTTTTCCAACGGAACTCAACCCTTTGACGTTATCGCGATAACGTCACGGGACGTCTTGTCCCGCCTCGGCTGAAAGGTGCCCGTTAAAAAATACCCACCTTTACACAATGATTTTTTGCATTGTAATTTGGTGTTTTTTGAGAATAATATATTTTTCGGTAGTGGGATTTTTTCATGAATATTTGTTGGAAGCTTCTGTTATATTAAGGATTGAGTTTTTTTATTAGCTTGAATGCGAGACGAGCATGTCACTCGCCAGATGGTAAGCGCCATGCCTGCTCATATCCAGAAGCAACGCCACACAGGACTTTAAATTACAAAGAACTGCGTGGCACTGGACTGCGCTCGTCACCCCGAGACATAAGTTGTTAAGTCTCATAATGCCCAGTAATTTCACTGGTTTCAATGTCCTTCAAACCAAATATACTGCTACATCACGGCAGAAATAGACAAAGCGGTTCTACCAAACAGATGGCATACAAGGGAACTTACTTTACCTTACTTGTAAATTAGTGATATTTGTGTAAAGCAACAATAATCCCACATATAAGTGACATACAAGTACTACGATTAAAGTTATGCGTTCCGGCAATATTCGTCTATTTCCAAAATACGAACGAGTGATAGTAGGTATACGCAGTCACACCTGTAAACCTCGAAAGGGTAGCCAGAAGTGAAACCAGTACACCCACATTTCGCCGAGTGTATGATAAGATAGGGGGCGAGCTTATCGCCATACCGGGCACAATTCCAGACTCAGGGCTGATACTGAGCATTTCGTAATAGAAAACCCCAATATCACAACCCGACTCGGGGATCGAACCCGAGACCTCAGCGTCAGCCTCAGTCGTAACGCGTACGCATTACAACTGCGCCACCGAGGCACGAGTGATGATAAACTATTACACACTTGTTTCAACATATATACTATTTTTTCTTTGGAACTACTGTATAGGCTTGAACGGCCGGAAACAGGGTAGTTTCCTATATTGAATTTTATACATTATTTTATAACCAACAGAAAATTACACGCAAAAGAAACCTTTTATTAATACACAATCAAAATTATTTCAGAAATGTGCCCGCAGTTATGACTTCAAATGTTGGTATGAGGAATAGTGGGTGCGTAGTAGGGATATCTCACTATGTCGTTTGCACGCGTGCACTTTAATGAACATTTTACACAGTGACGTCAAAGTTTGCGTCGTCTGTCATTTGACAATTACCCCTTCTACAGGATTTGAATGGCTTCTAATTTATTTATTTTTGGTCCGATTTATAAAATTCTTTCTGCAATAGATTTTGAGTAACGTAACTAATTGATTTAAATAATAAAAAAATCTAGTCAACTACCCTATTGATTGCCATTTATTGGTTGAAACATAGACTGACGCAGCACATACCTTTAATCATAGTACTGTACCACTAATATAAATCTCGCCTCATTGATCTGCTGGCAGCGTACGTACTAAGCCTGAGAATCGTGAGGTCCTGTGTTCAAATCCCAGATCGGGCAATCACAATTTGATTGAATTTTCAATACGAATAATCACACATTTGTCGTCCGGCATGGCGATTGGATTGCTCCCTATTACATCGCGGGATGAAAACCGACGAAACATTCAGCGCTAGTTGCACCTCTGCCTACCCTGTCGGGGCTACAGGCGTGAACTTATAAGCTTATACAACATAAATCGGTGCTAAAATGTCAATGAATTCCCACCACAGTCCAGTCAACAAATCGAATTCTTCGAAATTCACAGATGCAATAAAACAATATGGCATACGTACTCGTGTGTCGCGAAAGTAAATACCACCCCGATGGGCGTGGGGGACGTCTCCCCACGTCCTGGGCCCCCTCATCCCCCCTACCACCCCCCGCACAGTTCGTTATCACGTCCCGGACATAATTTAAGACGGAGGCGAGTCTCCCGTCAGTCCGTCGGGTCGGGACTCGACGTCGATACGTCACAGTTGAAATGCAGAAGGTGCTCGGGTTCTGTTGTTTGGAATTTTGTTTTTATAGATTAAAAACTATGACTGCCTCGGTGGCGCAGTTGTAATGCGTACGCGTTACGATTGAGGCTAACGCTGAGGTCTCGGGTTCAATCCCTGGGTCGGGTTAAAGTGATATTGGGGTTTTCTATTATGAAATGCTCAGTATCAGCCCGGAGTCTGGAATTTGTGCCCGGTATGGCGATAGGCTCGCCCCCTATCACATCGTGGGACGGAGATACGCTCGGCGAAATGTGGGTCTACTGGTTACACCTCTGCCTACCCTTTCGGGGATAACAGGCGTGAGTACGTATGTATGTATGTATGTAGCAACTTATATATATTAACAGTTCTTGTAGGACATAATTACTATAACTTGAATAAGAAGAATCATGGGCGCGTTGCCGACTTAAAGGAAATGGATAATTAAGGGATTGGGAAAAGGAAGGGGATTTGGGCCTCCGGATATCTCACACACCGTACGAAACGCAGCAGCAAGCCGCTACTTTACGTCGGTTTTCTGTGAGACAGTGGTAACGACCCGGTCGAGCCGGCCCATTCGTGCTGTAGACAAAACTGTATTTTGATTGAGAGAGTACGACTTAAGCGAGAATTTATTTTACTCTATATAGAATGGTTAGGGGCCAAACCACTGCCGCCAAGCAACAGTGTGTCAGCACTGTTGTGTTCCGATTTGAAGGATATTGAAGCCTTCGACAGCCTCCGTGGCGCAGCGGGCGAGTAGCCGGCTGCGAAGCGAGAGGCCGTGGGTTCGATTCCCACACTGAGACAAATGTTTGTGTGAACCACAAATATTGGTCTCGGGTCTGGGTGTTGTGGGACCGCAAGTCCCTCGTAGTTCCTGATACCCACGACACAGGTTTACCTAGTGTGGGGTCAGGACTATGTGTGTGACTGTTGGGTGTATTTATTTATTATTTATTTATTAATGAAATTACTGGGCATTATGAGACTTAACAACTTATGTCTCGGGGTGACGAGACGGGACGAGCAGTCCAATGCCATGCCAAGCTTTATAATTCATAGTTCTGTTTAGTGTTGTATCTGCTTCTGGACAGGCATGGCGCTTGCCATCAGTTAAGTGACCTGTTCGTTTGACATTCAAGCTAATAAAAAAAATGTTAGTTGTATAGACTACCGATAGAGGTGAAAACTTAGAAACATTATGTTAAAAATATTAGTATACTATTTAGTACTCACTTTTGTACTGCACAATGATTTGCGAGTGGTAGAGCCACGCTGTAGACAATTTTGTCTACAGCATGAATGGGCCGGCTCGTCCGGGTCGTTACCACTGTCTCACAGAAAACCGACGTAAAGTAGCTTGCTGCTGCGTTTCGTACGGTGAGTGAGATATCCGGAGGCCCAAATCCCCCTCCCCTTCCCAATCCCTTATTATCCCTTTCCTTTAAGGTCGGCAACGCGCCCATAATTCTTTTGTATTGTGGGCGTACATGGGCGGTGGAGATCGCTTACCATCAGGTGACCCACTTGCTCGTTTGCCGACCTATACTATAAAAAAAAAAAAAAAAAACAACAATCAAACGATTCAAATAATAATAAAAAAAAAACACTATTTCATCATTGCACAGTATATACACATTGAACTTTTAACTAAATCCATTAAATTTCACTTATAAGATATACACATCACTAATGTTGCACAATACGTCAGCTGTATAGCTACAGATATACTGATATAAGCATGTCGGTGACGCGAACGCACGAGATTTCACCCATCCAAAAAAGTGTCTAACGCGCACAGCACACGGCCGCTGAAGCATGTCGGTGACGCGAACCCATAAGATTTTCCCTTCAAAAAGTTTTCACTTCAAAAAAACCTAGTGTCAGAGTGATCAAGCAATCCAAAGGCCTCTAACTTGTTTTAACGACTTTTGTCATTTGATAAGCGCCGGGACCGACTTTTTACGTACCCTCCGAAGAACGAAGACGCTCATTTGAAATACCACTAATTGTTCACCCATCCATTGACAGATCACGCCAAGGGTTGCTTTATTGCTTTCTTTATTGAAGTCGGTTTAAAGATGCAACTGGCAACTCCCAAATACCACACTCACTGCCCACATTTTAGCTACACCACACATCCAAATGTAATCGCAGTAGAAACGATTGAGTACATTGCACAGTTCAATTATTATAAATACTGCGATGTAGGTCAGTGGAAGGAGGACCAGGGGGGGCCGCCGGGGTCCAGGGAGGCAGGAGGGGGGGGGGGGGGGGGGGGTCGCCCGTCAATCGATTGTCAACGAGTGCAGCGCTGTCTTGAAGAAGTTTGAAAATTGTGCAGGTGGGGACAATACCCGGACGGAAATTTATCGTGCACCTGATTAAGTGATTGAGCTGGTAGGATTGAGTACTGCTGAAATGGAGTGAATGGATGCCAATTTTTAACTGACTAAAGAAAAAAGAATTTCTCAATTCGACGCTTTTCAACCAATATGTGGAGCAATTTTTATGTATTTTTTATTCGATAGACTCTACCTGACACATGGTTCCATATTTTGGTTAAGATCTGAAGACAAAGTATGAAGCAAAACCAATCGAATATTTTTGGAGAATTCTCAGACATGCCGGTTTCCTCACAATGTTTCCTTCACAGTTATAGCAAGCGATCATTAACAATAAATACACACGTAACTAGAAAAGTCAAATGGGCAAATCTGCGCCTCTAGTCTCACCAGAGGCAGCTACACGATAATGTTTTTTAGTTAATATTTAAAACGATAATAAATAGAGAACTCTTGTAATTGGCCAAAACAGTTATCGCTCTTCATTCGCTCGTCAAATATCACTGAAACCATTCTGGCTCAACCGACACATTTCCGCACAATTAGTCCCAAACAATGTTACTCACATTAAATGAGTCATTCAAACTCAATGCCATCTCTAAATCATTAGAAATTTAAATAAAACCTTTAAATCGGTGCGTGCATCATAATAATACCGCGGCACATTTCCGAATGGTCGTTAAGGCGACCCAAAAGAATGTTGTAATAATTTTTACATGTGCTATAAAATTTGAAATAGCAAGGCTAGTTGGTGTGACAGCTGAGTGTATTCTTTTGACGACAATAACATGTTGTTTTATGTGTGTCGTTGCGTCGTCGTGTCGTAGGCGGTAACTGTTTACGACATTATAGTGCGAGCTGCGAATTTCGGATGTGGCGAATGAAAATGTGCATATTATTATTTATTTTATAGTATAGGCCGGCAAACGAGCAAGTGGGTCACCTGATGGTAAGCGATCTCCACCGCCCATGTACGCCCACAATACAAAAGAATAGGGTAGTTTCCTATATTGAATTTTATACATTATTTTATAAGCAACAGAAAATGATACGCAAAAGAAACGATTTTATTAAAACACAATCAAAATTGGTTCAGAAATGTGCCCGCAGTTATGATTTTAAATATTGGTATGAGGAAAAGTGGGTGCGTAGTAGGGATATCTCACTATCTCGCTTGCACGCGTGCACTATAATGAACACACAGTGACGTCAAAGGTTGCATCGTCTGTCATTTGACAATTACCCCTTCTACAGGATTTGAATGGCTTCTATCTTATTTATTTTTGGTCCGATTTATAAAATTCTTTCTGCAATAGATTTTGAGTAACATAACTTATTGATTTAAATAATAAAAAAAATCTAGTCAACTACCCTATTATGGGCGCGTTGCCGACCTTAAAGGAAAGGGATAATAAGGGATTGGGAAGGGGAGGGGGATTTGGGCCTCCGGATGTCTCACTCACCGTACGAAACGCAGCAGCAAGCTGCTACTTTACGCCGGTTTTCTGTGAGACAGTGGTAACTACCCGGACGAGCCGGCCCATTCATGCTGTAGATAAAATTGTCTACAGCGTGGCTCTGCCACTCGTGAATTATGTTTTATACACGTTTAATTGGTTTAACATAATATAAGTTTAGGACTGTATCCCCGAAGGCGTAGGCAATTAATATACCCACGGTTCGCCGAACTTATATCCGTCCCATGATGTGATAGGTGGTGGTGGCATACGGCCATATTCGGCACAAATTCTAATACCGGGTAAACTTATGTTTTTTATTTTGAATCGTAAACCCAAAATGTTGTTGGCAAAATTGGATTGCCCGTCCTCGCATTTGAACTCAGGACCTCGCCTATGCACACTGCCACTAAACCGATCAAGCGATTATAATTCTGGTGTTCAATTGAGTAATAATAGCTTATCTATGTTCCTAAATTAATGTTTGGTGCCAAATAAACCAAATTATACAATAATTTTATACAATAAACTTCACTTTAAACTAGTTTAGGATAAAATAAAATATACGGCCGACTGCACCGTCAGAAATCCCCCCAAAACTCTCCTCTTTATGTTCAGACATCGTCATACTTTTTATGACAAAAGATTACTGCCCCGCCAAGTCCCATTGCATTCACACAATTTTTCAACTAATTTAAGTATTCCTGCAATTCCAAAGCTATACTCCGCTTGCACTAAGTAATTAAAGTGTTGACAATATATAACTGTTATTTACTTTTACGGTCGTGTTTAGAAACTACTATATACTTTAATTGTCATCAAGTATTTTTTTAGTCTACGATTATTTCTAACCATAGTAATTATTTAAACAGGTCTTAAACAAACTAAAACATCTAAAAACGATTATTACAAATCATATTAAATATTTATTGAATCCATAAAATGTTATACTTCTTAAGATTCAGACACTGACACATACCACTCTTAGAGCCAGTTAATGCAGAAATCAACTTAATTAACTTCTGAGATAATATGATAAATTTGAAAGTAATGACTAATGAACATTTAAATCTAATTAAATGCCTCGACTGCCTCGGTGGCGCAGTTGTAATGCGTAACGCTGAGGTATTGGGTTTTTCTATTACGAAATGCTCAGTATCAGCCCGGAGTCTGGAATTTGTGCCCGGTATGGCGATAGGCTCGCCCCCTATCACATCGTGGGACGTAGATACGCTCGGCGAAATTTGGGTGTACTGGTTACACCTCTGCCTACCCCTTCGGGGATTACAGGCGTGAGTGCGTATGTATGTTAATCTAATTGCCGTCTCTGAGCACGGAAGTTAGTCATTCATAAAGTAGCACCGAAATGTTGACATCTTTTACCGCATCCACGCTGTAGAGTAGCAACTGTAGTTGATCCGCTCAAAGATCCGCACTCTATTCTAGGATTGTTCACTGAATATAGTTTATAGCGGTATCAATCGCTCCGACAACAGCTGCCACACTCGTTAACGGGACGATGATTGATCTCGCGACACCCGTGACAGCCGTGCGATACTGCGACACTGCGACACACGATTTATACTAATCTATTATTATTTTTATTGTTGGATTTCATTTGTCAAATGGCGCAGAATGATGTCGCCTTAAAATAGTGGAAGTGGAGGTCGCGGGAAGGTGAATGTTCTGATATTTGTGAGATTCATCGATGTATTGTATCTAATTGTCACGTGAAGTAACATCATCAAAATGGCGTTTGAATAATCGTAACACAAAAGTTTTAAAGCTACTAACTTTAGTTTATTTTAGGCCTTAACATTATGTTATATATTTCGGTAATTTTATTTATATAGCATAAGCCGACAAACGAGCATATGGGTCACCTGATGGCAGGTGATCTCCACCGCCAGTGTACGCCAACAATACCAGTAGAATACCGTGTATTTATATATTTTTAACTGATTTTTAATTTAAAGAAATATTCACTAGCAAAATATGTTCTTATTTTCGTGCAGTCAACAAATACACAACATAGCCCAATATACGAAGCTATTTGCAGAGCCCAATACACCCATACGGCAAGCCATCTACAAATTTATGAATAAATGTCACTCATACGCGTCCAAACACACAAACAACGTCAGAAAAAACTTGAACCCTCTACGGAAGACATAAAACCACAGCTATGATATACGGCGAACAAGAGTTGCAGACGAAAAAAGAAGATGCCAGCAACGTTGACATCTACGACGTGATTTATACAGTAAACACATAAATCTGACTTCTATCTGTCAGACGACACTGTGGCTGGGCAGACGAGCGACGAAAGTGCGACTTTTATGCGCAAATACACAACAAATGTTTTACAGGACATTTTAAGTTCTACTCAACATTGATAGTGTGGTGTAAAATCAAGGAATATCTATCTAAGCATTCGCAAATCGCAGTATTCCCATCTAGCACGTTGATTAAAACGTGTCACTCTTGTGTCGTAATTAATTTAGCGTTAAAAATGATTGTCGAACTTAATGATTATATAGAGCGAGCGACTACCATACATGTTCTAATGATCATGATGGTGAATCTTTACCATCAGGATTAAGAATTTATTTAAATAACAGTTTTTACCTTTTTGCATTGGTTCTGTAATTTACAAACCAGAGTTGTATATTTGAACAATCGACAAAAAGTCACGACGACTTAAATCGTCTCGTGTGTGCGTTGATTAAAAACGAGTGCTCCTCTGCCGTAAGTTAACAAGTTAGCGTCGAATACGACATCGTACATCATGATTACTGAGCGATTACATGCATTTATAATGAATCTATAACATTCATTTAGTATTAACAAATTCTAAAAATATTTTCTGATGTCATCAGTATAATCACTTTGTATTAGTAAATTTTTAGAGTAATAATTATATATTTTTTATTTATTTAGTGACACTAGGGGTGCTATGGTTCGTAAATTTTATGATCATATTTAGAATCTATCGGTGCTTCGGAAATACCCACTTAACTGCAAAACTGGAACTGGTAATAATAAAATTAAGTGTCCGAAATAACGGCGTAATTCGTTACTGGATTCGACGATTGTGACATCCATACATAAGCTCATGTCTGCAACCCTGAAGGGGTAGGCAGAGATGCAACTAGGACAACCATGGTTCGCCAGTAGTATTAGTGTTCCATGATGTGATAGGTGTCGAGTGTATCGCCATATCGTGCACAAATACAAAACCCTATCATCTCGTGTGTGAATTTCAAATCAGAAACTCAAACACAAATAGTGATTGCTCGACCAAGGATTTTAACTTGGGACCTCATCGGTTTCTCAGCATAAGTACTCTGCCACTAGAACATCGAGGCGGTGAGGTTGTTATTAATAGAAGAACACATTAGTGGTAATGCAGAAGGCGTTATTATATTAATATAATTCTATATAATGTATATATACAATACCCGAGAACCATACTTTATACATCTAATTGGGAAAGCCAGCACCGCATACCATTTGCAAAAACATTACATAAAGCGCGCCACTCACACGCCGACAAACCGTCCAACGCTGCACCGTACTCCGAACATTACGGCCAATCGATGCGGCAGACGCAGACCTAACCGCCCGCGCCATTATCATATTTTTGAGCCGCACAGCACCGAAACTCGTAAACATAGCACAGAATGAGTACTAATTTCCCGGTGGCTGCCTTACCCGCGCAAAGAGGGGGCCGTTTTACATAAATTTGTCATATTCTCACGCATTCCCCGTCCCGCGCGGCGACGAGCGTGCCAAGTTTTAAGCCGCGGTAAACGGGTTGATGGGTCTAATGCGGCCCATTCATACGGCAGCGTGTTCCACAACGAAATGTCTTACTCGCTGTTGTTTTTGAATAGGTTGGGAGTTTAAGTGTGTTTGTGAATGGGATATTTATACGGGTTTATATTAAGGTAATATGTATAACAATTTGAAGAAATTATAACTGAAGCAAAATAAAATTAGCCGTTTTTTTATTATTCCCTATGCGTCGCAGGTTTGGGTAAACGTGCAACGTAAATTTTAAGTATAGTTAAATTTTCTAATGCTGCATAGAGTTGAAACTTCCATCTCTATATCTGAGTAGGTAATTTGGTGTGTAACCATTAACAAGAACTACATGGTAGTAAGAATTTGAATTGTTCAATATACTCGTAGTTACGAGTTTTTAAAATTGGGATTACAAACGACTTTATTATTTTCGATAATTTCTTTCATAAAACCATTAATCAGTAAATGAATGGTTCGCTTTACATAAGATTTATAGGGGATAAACATCATAGATTTAATACTTAATTAGATAGCTATTTTGGTTCACTTGTGCACGTCTTGTTATGTGTAAGTTTATAATGATGTAGTTTTGATTTATATTTGTTTATGTAGTTGTGACGCGTCAATCCTGTGCCTATTTAGGTATACACATTCATTGTTTGCCTCGGTGGCGCAGTTGTAATGCGTAGGCGTTACGACTAAGGCTAACGCTGAGGTCTCAGGTTCGATCCCCGGGTCGGGTAAAAGTGGTATTGGGTTTTTCTATTACGAAATGCTCAGTATCAGCCCGGAGTCTGGAATATGTGCTCGGTATGGCGATAGGTTCGCCTCCTATCACATCGTGGAACGGAGATACGCTCGGCGAAATGTGGGTGTACTGGTTACACCTCTGCCTACCCCTTCGGGGATTACAGGCGTGAGTGCGTATGTATGTATATATACAAGATTTGCAGTGATGGATCGAAGAATTTATAATTATGAGAATACGCATAAAATCTACTTATAAATAGGTTGTAGAGTTGTACCAGAAAAACTGACGTGTGTATTCCCCATTGTGCCACTAGTGGTACAGTAAGGAATAATCAGTTTCATTGTGACCTGACATGTAAATGTTGCTTTCTTTCGCTTTACTGCATTTCTAATTGTTTTTTCCTTTTTTCAGGTAAGTCAACTACTAACCAAGTTGAATTATTTGCGGGACTGATATTACGTAAGCAGGTACGTTACTCTTTCTCCCGTAAAATTTGTAGTCAGAAATAACTATTTTAGCATTCTCAATACACCTTAAAGACCTCACGATTTGTCAGAAAAAAGTATAGATTGTGGTAACAAAATTATTTTTCTTGTAATCATTTTTGATGATTCCAAAATAACTCACTTTCATGAAAGGAGGCGATTAGTATATAACCTAACTTATTTGATATATAAATAAGGTAACCGATTAATACGTGCTTCCATTTTTATTCACCCGCGATCGGATTTCGCGACCGTCTTATATTTCAATCTCATAGATCAATAAACTCTGAAAGTGCAGAACCGACTGTTTTTGTATCATTAAATGTGTAGTATAATGTAACTATCTTAATTATAAAGGTGATTATACAGCTAGTGTACTGAGTTTAGATGAATTAACGTGTGTTACATTTGATTAAATCATTTTTGGATTTGCTAAAAGATGTCTAACACTACTTACGGAGGCGACCGAAATATAGTTTACTATCACTGTCTTCTATCTTGCTAACCTTGAGCGAGTCCTAAAGGCCCACTTTCGAAGGTCGTTCTAAGCGTCGGACGCCGGAGTTATTGACACCCTCATCTGTCAACACCAGGTTGAAAGCTAGTGAATTCTTGCGTAAGTGACATCATCAACGAATGGTGTCCCATTTATATAGCGCGTAGTACTGACGGCAGTGACGTGATCATCGGAACTATGATTAAGAAAAAAAGCATGCTTAACTTACTAGCAGTGTGTGAATATTTGCCGCTCAAATGGTGAAAAATAATGGTAGCTAAATTCCCGTCAGTTGGCTGAAGTATACATCATGATGTTTTATAGCCAAATATATCTTTAGTACCCGTCTTCATCCATTTACTTAAAAATTACTACACCAGAATTAGTATCATTGTTTATTTTAGGTATTTTATTCACAGACCAACTGTTTCTCCCATCTACAATATTTAGTTAGTCTATGCACCGACTCGGTCTCCCACAGCAGACGCGCCATCCGTCAGTCGGCGATGTTGTTTTTTTAACTTAACACTCACGTCGGGCACATCTTATAATCTGCGTTCATTTTTCATGTTTATTTCTAGTTATTAAGGCATACCTTTGGTGTCGATGGCCGAGTCAGTTGGGTTTTAATGTATCTACAAGTATTTCTTTATGTTTTACATTGGCATTGACTGTCTCGGGTTCGATCCCCGGGTCGGGTAAAGTTGTATTGGGTTTTTCTATTACGACATGCTCAGTATCAGCCCGGAGTCTGGAATTTGTGCCCTTTATGGCGATAGGCTCGCCCCCTATCACATCGTGGGACGGAGATACGTTCGGCGAAATATGTGTGTACTAGTTACACCTCTGCCTACCCCTTCGGGGATTACAGGCGTGAGTGCGTATCTATGTATTACATTGGAATAGTGTAGTGCATAGTGATATTTTCCTGACCGCAGGTAACGGTACCGTAATTTTGGGCTACTTTGGACTTTAGCCACGTTCCAACTTTTCGCCAATTAGAAATGATATAATATTGACAGCCGAGTAGCCAGCTGTGAAGCGAGAGCCCGTAGGTTCGATACCCGCACCGAGTTTTTTTTGTGTGATCCACAATTACTGTTTCGGGTCTGGGTGTTTTCACCCCAGTGTCGGTGGGTCGTAAAAACTACAAGCCAAATCTTTCTGTAACATGTGTTGAAAATTGTATTGCGCCGACCCCACTGCGAGTGGGATAAGGACAGATGGAAGAGGAGAAATGATGTAATATTGATTACATTACTGAAGTAACAAAATAATCTCTGGAATAGAAAAAATAGTCAATATTATAATTATTCATGAACAAATAACGTCACTATTTAAAAGTACCTTACGTAGCAGTGATGTCATAAGACATATACAAAATTTTGGATATAACTCTTGTTATGTATAAAGAAAAGTAAAAAACAAAAGTCTATTCTATTTAAAACTAGCTGTCCCGCGCGGTTTCACCCGCAACATATAATTGATAGTTAGAACCCGATTGCAGCGCCATCTACCTGTCCTTGGGTCTAATTGTGAATATAAACCATCCACGGACCCATTTCAACACAGAAAAAAAACATCAAAATCGGGCCAGCCATTCTCGAGTTTTGCCCTTAGCAACAAATTTAGCCATTCATTTTTATTCATATAGATCATAGAAGAAACTTATGTACCGTAATCTTAAATCATAGATACTAGACTGCATGCCGACACAAGTGCGCTGCGGTCGCCACGGACGGCGTGGTTCCGGACTCCGGCCGCTGTAGTTTCACCTCCCCACCCCCGTCAGCTTTTAATTATAATACTTTATAGCCCAATAAATCACGTGCGACCGCCCCCTCCAGCCGGGGTGTCCTTTGAAGGATGTCTGTTCGATTCCCGCGTTTTGTTGTTTGGAGTCAGTTGTAACAATATCTAATAACATTGGTAGATTGGAAGTTTAATTATTATTTGTGATAACTTTATTCTAACTTATATTATAAATGCGAAAGTGACTGTTTGTTTGTTGCGCTTTTACGCCTAAATGGCTGAATCGATTTTGATGAATTTTGGGACTGAGATAGAAGGTACCTTGGCTAGGCTACTTTTTATCCCGGAAAAGACGGGGCCGGGAGCAAAAGCTACTAAAGAATAAATACAAGTTGCAAAATATTAATTCTTTAAGCCTTTACAACGCAAAGAGCGGACACTTTTTTAATTTGTAAAACTTTAATTTCCCCTCCACATTGGACTGTGTTTTATGACCATTAATTTATTGTTTTTCGCTGTACATATTTCAATTGGTCTTACCCCCGCTAAAAAGACCCCTCTTTTTTATTTCTTCCCACTGTTCTTTGGATATAATTTTGTTTAACGGAATTCTTTTACCTGTGGACATGTTTACTAAATTTCTTATTCTTCCTTATTTTGCTCTATATTCAGCCTCCGCTACTTACCTATTTCCACATAATTTAACGGTATTTACCATTATTTAACGGTATTTACCATAATATTTTTACCTTCGTAGTATGGCGCCGGCCCGTCTCGGTAGTGCCAAACGTTTTGTTTATTAAACTCAAAACATAATACAACGTGGTGTAAATCATACTCCGCGGCGTTTCACCCCCCTCCCGACCACCTCCCACCACCCAAGTCCACTAATTTTCAGAAATGGCCACTGAAGTTCAGACGCTCGGGAAACGACGCGTTTGATTTGTGTATGTTATTTTTTGTAATTATGTTTATATAGGATTTATAGTGTTTATATTTTAATCAAGCAGCGATAGGTCAGTGGGGAGTGGAAAGTCGCCGGTTCGAAACCAACCCCAATAGCATACACCCTGACTTTTTGTTACATGTGTATTCATTATTAATTATCGCTTGCTGTTACAAATTGTGAGGAAACCTGCAGTCCTGAGAGGAGAATTTCGAAGGTGTGTAAGGTCTGTCAACCCGCATTAGGCCAGCGTGGTGGACAAGGCCTAACCACTCTCATTCGTAGAAGAGGCCCGTGCCTAGCTTAAAACATGTATTATATGGCTAGTATTTTATTGTATTAACGTGTATAGGTAAGAGGAACTCTTTAACAGTATTCGTATACGCTTTAGTTAGATATTGCACTCACTGATGGTAAAAGGTTTACAAGGTGTGAGGTCCCTCGTTTGCGAGAGACCGGCTGTGTTGGTACCACCGCTTTGTCTATTTCTGCCGCCAAGCAACAGTGTGTAAGCACTGTTGTGTTCCGGTGTGAAGGACATTGAATCCAGTGTAATTACTATTACTAGTATTACCTTATGTCTCGGGGTAACGAGCGCAGTCCAGTGTCATGCAGTGCTTTATTTAAAGTTCTGTGTGGCGTTGCTTCTGTTTATGAGCAGGCGTGGCGCTTACCATCAGGCGAGCGACCTGCTCGTCTCGTCATTCAATCTAATAAAAAAAAAAACAAGATTAGCGAGTTCAGCAACCATTGGCGGGGTCAGTCTATGGATGGGTGACCGCTTATGTTCGTTCCCAATACCCTGTCTATTGACAGATTTGCTTACTGGCAGTATAATTTTGACACATTTTGTACATACGATCTGTCAAAACACTATTGATAGTAAGCAAATCGACAGATACACTATAGTGACTATAGATACACTATAGGGACTATAGATACACTATAGGGAACAACCATTAGTGGTATTTCAACTGAGGGTCTCCGTATTTCGATGGACACGCAAAAAGTCGGTCCCGGCTATTATCAACTGTCAACAGTCGTTTAGCCAAGTCGAAGGCCTTTGGGTGGCTTAAAACGTTAACACTAGGTTGGCCACTAACCATTCTATCTACACTAATA
The DNA here is from genome assembly GCA_905332985.1 of Mimas tiliae. NCBI lineage: Eukaryota > Metazoa > Arthropoda > Insecta > Lepidoptera > Sphingidae > Mimas > Mimas tiliae. The sequence goes on from HG995243.1 coordinate 1,185,152, forward strand.
TTATAAAGAGGAAAGATTTGTATTTTTGTATGTAACGAATAAACTTAAAAACTACTGGACCGATTTCAAAAAGTCTTTTGCCGTTAGAAAGCTACATTATCGCTGAGCAACATAAGTTATATTTATTACTAGAAACAATTAGAAATCCTTAGAAATCCCTACTAAAACCAACCCAAAGCGTAAAAAAAGGCGAAACTAACTATATCTGTCTGTTACATTTTCACGGCTAAATGGCTGTACGGATTTTAATGACGTTTGTTAAGGAGATAGGTTATATTCTGGGGAAGGACATACGGTACTTCCGTCCCGGAACAAAGAATCATATAGAATATTTAGGTAGTGTATGCGTACGTAGTTTGGTAACGTTGTTAAAAAACAAATTCAAATAAGTAACTATTTGTTGTTACTACAACACAACGGCACCTTGTACGTGACAAGATAACAATATAGAGACCTCTACTTATCATTAAGAGGCATTAAAATAAATAAAAAAGTATTTATTAAAATCCTACACAACCCGGCAAAGTTTCTCATCCATAATCTTAAACGATTACTATGCACAATACAGAAGACTGTCCGGGGCCGTCCGGGCGTCCGGGGGTGTCCGGGGTGTCCGGGCCTTGTACGAAATTAAATCCTGTCACAAACGGTACAACAAATCATGTTTATTTAGACCTAAAAATACCTCCGGCGACCATAAAGCGATGCCGACCGCTCTGGAGATTAAGCAAGGAGAGACATTAAACTGAAAATTATTTATTTAGGGGGTCCACGGCTAGATTACATTACATCATACACATAAATAACGAAAACAATAAGAGCTATACTAATAAATTATCTTTTTATTGCCGGATTGTGAAAATTTCGGACACTTATCCGGGTGCGCGGGTGTACGCTGGGTTTGGGAGGGGCGGCGGTTTTGTCCCAATTATTTATGGCGGTTGAGACGGAGACTGAATCGTCGCCGTCTGCCGCTCTTATGGCGTGTTTTTTTTTAATTAAAACTTTTGTTCGGTAATTAATGGGTATTGTTCGATGTGTCTTATGATGGGAAGTTATTGAATCTATCTAATAATTACGAGTTAATCTTAGACGCACGTGATTTAACCGACGAAAAACCGTAGGGCGTTCTTAATTCGTTTATGTATTTTTTATGTATGTTAGTCCATAAATCCGCCAAATTCTACTTTTAAACAGTTCTTTGAAAATCCGTGGTATCAATAAATAATACCATTGTCTATATTTTATTTTTTTATGGCATAGGCCAGCAAACGAGCAAGTGGGTCACCTGATGGTAAGTGATCTCCACCGCCCATGTACGCACACAATACCAAATGAATCATGGGTGCATTGCCGACCTTAAAGAAAAGGGATAATTGGAATTCGGAAGGGGAGGGGGTTTGGGCCTCCGGATATCTCCCTCACCGTACGAAACACAGCAGCAAGTTGCTACTTTACGCCGATTTTCTGTGAGACAGTGGTAATGACCCGGACGAGCCGGCCCATTTATGCTGTAGACAAAAGTGACTACAGCGTGACTCTGCCACTCAGAAAACTGCGAGTAATAGTTGTTATGGATATGAATACGATAAGCTGTGACTTAATACTAAACACGTAACGTCTTATCAGAATCTTATTGGTATCACAACATATGAAACAAAACCATGTAATAAGAATAGATAGTCCTCTTGGATTATTTTACCCTAATAAGAATTATATGTAGGATTACTGACCGAAACTACAACTTTGAACTGATGTGTTGTATATGAAAATAAAGAAAATTTGCACCGTTATAAAAGGATGTTAGCTCAGACATAAACGCATCGATGTCCAATGATACACTTTATTGATTTGCTCACTTATTATAAACACCACGAACGACACCAAGTGGCGTTCTTCACCATCCGCAACGCAGCATATTCATTGATCAATCACAACTCTAACTTTGATTGGGTATTACGACCTCTCTACTTTAAACTGCAAATACAGACTGCCCTTCGAATGGTGAGGCGCGCCCTTATATACACTATACCCCACTCCGGCTGAATCACTTGATATCAATATATCGGGTAGAACAATGTTGACAACTATTTCTAGTTACCCACAGTTAACGATAATCAGCAACTACAATTATGTATCTGTACTCATGACTCGAACCATTACAACAGTGGCCCCACCGAGTGGCAGCCAAGGTAATTAAGCTAACAGTTACACGTCACTGCTGCTGAATTCACTATTCGTCTCTCGTCCCTCTCTCACACACACTCTACCGTTCCGTTTTACGCCGTTAAGTATAAGGTATTATGTTAAGTCACATACCCAGTAATGCCACTGGCTTCAATGTCCTTAAAACCGAAACACCACAATACTTTACACTGTTGCTTGGTGGCAGATATAGACAAAGCTGTGGTACCAACCGGGACGGCCTCTCGCATAAGTGGGACCTACCAACTTGTAAAATGTATGTAGTAAGTTAAGAGGAAAGGGTATCCCATTAGATCGTTGTGTTTTGGGGACTATAGGTTCTAGTATTCTTAAAATTTGATGAAATACAGCCCGGCTAACACCACAATTTTCCATCAAATAAGAATCCGGCAATGTGATACAATCTAACATATCTCTTAGCTGGCGGCGAGCTATTCTTTCTTATCAACAATTAAAAGTAAATAAATAATTTAGCCTAGTTCAATTAGTTAATTTAGTCTCATGTGTTAAAAAGCATGTCGCGTCGACCCCACTGCGAGTGGGAGAAGAAGTTTAGTTCTAAACTGCCTTGATTTTTGGTTATCTCTTGTAAAAAGTAAATCTCAGTGTCAACGCATCTGTAAATTCCTGAGACCTCATTGTCATGCGACAAGAATCAATAATGAAAACAAAAACAGAACCTCAACCTCAGGACTGCGGCACCAATACACCACCACGTTCTATGAATAAACTAATAAATAATCTTTTCAATGTAATTTATTAGCTCGGCATTACCGTACGGAAGCCTTGTGCGAGCGGGACGGACGATCATTTGAGTACGTTAGACAGGGACGGGGCGCCGCCGCCCATCATAAATAACGGCGGACAAAAACAATGGACAATGGTTCGCGGGATACGTCTTCTTTAGGAATCCCCTTCACCGGAGGATGCGGTGGTGAGGAGCGGGGTGGGGAGGGGAGGTATTCAAATTAAGCGCGGGCCACTATTCGATTGTTTTCAACGCGTGCGCAAGATAATGTACAAAATTCAAAAAGGTGAAAAATGTATGCCCGGTATTGGTTAAGTAGTGCGCGACCCCGGCTTGAACTTACATTGTATTTTATCATTTCATCCAATCAGACCTAGGCTTCGTTAACAATAAATATCTACAATTCCTTGTGAATCGAAATACTATAGAATAGTTTCGTTTGATTTTTTTTTACATAAAATACTTGAAGAGGCAATCATTTATAAAAATAATATTACAGTTGTGTTCATCAGCCAACTTTTTGCTATTTTACATAATTTATGCTCACGGCTTCGGGCAGAGGTACATTTAGTGTGCACCTACGGTTTGCCGAGCTTATACCGACCTCAATTCCAATTTTCAAATCTAGTATATCTACGTTTTGATTTACGCGACCGATACGGAGAGACTGCGACGCGTGCCGTCGTAACTTAGGCGCGAGCGACACCTCGCATCACTGTCGAGTGTCGCGGTCTCTGGTCTAATGTCTACCTTAAAACATACCATAATAGTTGACAAGCGGTAATAGGCAAAAACGACCTTTTTACAATTTCCCAAGAGTCAAGACCGTTCAAAAATACGATAAATAACACACAGTACAAACACAGCTGTTATTGCGAGTGAGTAACGCGCACAAGTAATAAATTTTGACGAGACAAAGAGCCGCCATGATTGAACCAAGCACAGGTGCCGCATGCCGCGACCGTTGTGAATTAAACCTATTGTTATTTTTCCTGTAATATCGATACGTACGTACTTGCGAGTACGTGTCATTTTGACATCAATTTTGTGAAGTTTATTCATGCGGCAAACAGCGATAGCTCAGCGGGGACTGGTACGGACTGTCGAGACGAAAGTCGCAAGTTCTTAGCCCCAACAGCTTGCGCTTCTGAGTTCTGACTGTCCATGATCATCCACATTGACAGAGGCATCTTAGGCATATTAACCTTTGACGAAAGGAATGAGACTTGGGAAGGTGTTTTTGAGCCTTTTTTATGTCATAGGTAGGAAACGAGCAAGTGGGTCACTTAATGATTATGCCCATAATACCAAAATAATCATGGGCACGTTGCTGACATTAAAGGAAAGGGATTATTAAGGGATACGTCGGTTTTCTTTGAGACAGCGGTAACGATCCGGACGAACCGGCCCATACATGCTGTAGACAAAAGTGTCTTTAGCGTGGCTCTACCACTCGCCTTTGTCAAAATCAAATCAATCAAAACACTTATCAAGCAAACAAAGTACGTTTACACGTCAATTATATTATCATTACATAGACATATTTCAGAAATGATCATGATGGGAAGGCGGACCTTGGCAATAAACCGAGAAAACGCCAGCGAGGGACTTGCTCGTCTCAGTTATATGTATAAAAGTTGGTTTTCTTTGAGACTGTAGTACCCAGATCAATTGATTCTGTAAACATAATTGGCTACACACACACACGCGTCACACCATGCGATTGGCTCTAACACATGGTGTGACTTAAGCCACTCGGGCTTATTTTTCATACAATTTTTAGCCTGGTTTAAGTATTTTCTGGAACCGAAAAGTAATAAACTAAAGACCCAATTAATAACCCACCGCCCATCTCTGTCAGGTGTTCCTCTATCAAAGGATCAGCCACAGATAATGTTTGTAGATTAAACGGCAGTTTGACACGAGTTTTGTTCATTAGACCATCGAATGTAGAGTAGTAAACTTAACTATATCTTAATGGGAACAGTTGCAAAATGCAGGTGCTGGCGACATTGTTAATGGAAAAATACACGACATTTTGATAGTAATAGGTCTTCATTACATTGTATATAACAAAGTCGTTATCTGCGTCTGTCTGTCTATTTGTTTTATAGCACTAGGGGCGTTGCCCATGTTTTTCCACAAAACATAAAATAAAAAAAAAATTAAGTCCGACGAATATGAGACATATCTTACTTTCTTCCCCACATTATTCTGCATCGATTGGTATCGGTCTCGACCCCATACCCCCAGCGGCTTCGGAGGAGATAGCGTGACAAGCTTTTGGCAGCGGCGGCGGTGCCAGTAACTTTTTTTTAGAATAGATCGATAACCCGGCAAACGAGCAAGTGGGTCACCGGATCGTAAATGACCACCACCGCCCATGTACGCCCACAATACCCAAAGAATTATTGGTGCGTTGTCGACCTTAAAGGAAAGGGATTGGGAAGGGGAGCGGGGTTTGGTCCTCCGGATATCTCACTCACCGTACGAAACGCAGCAGCAAGCTGCTACTTTACGCCGGTTTTCTGTGCGACACTGGTAACGACCCTGATGAGCCGAATCGAGCCCCAATCTCCTTCCTAATTCCTCAATAGGATAGTTGACTAGATTTTTTTTATAATTTAAATTGATAAGTTACGTTACTCAAAATCTATTGCAGAAAGAATTTTATAAATCGGATCCAAAATAAATAAGTTAGAAGCCATTCAAATTCTGTAGAAGGGGTAATTGTCAAATGACAGACGACGCAACCTTTGACGTCACTGTGTAAAATGTTCATTATGGTGCACGCGTGCAAGCGAGATAGTGAGATATCCCTACTACGCACCCACCTTTCCTCATACCAACATTTAAAGTCATAACAGTCTGAACCAATTTTGATTGTGTTTTAATAAAAGGGTTTCTTTTGCCTATCATTTTCTGTTGCTTATAAAACAATGTATACAATTCAATATAGGAAACTACCCTATTATCCCTTTCCTTTAAGGTCAGCAACGCGTCCATAATCCTTGTATTACGCGTGTTCATGGTCAGTTAACGTCACTAACCATCAGGCGACCCACTTGCCCGTTGGTCGGCTAAATAATGAAATGTAACCGTACCTTGAATACACAGACCTGCCACAATCAAAAAACAATTAAAAACCACCAATAAAGTTTACCCAGGACACCCACGAGATCATTTGCGCGGGCGCAGCTGTCGTACACAATTAAAGGAGGCGCTTTTCCCCCACACAATACTAATTGACTTTTCATGTTACCAATACGAATTTTAATGCGGACACTACCTGTGCGGTCAGTGCAGGCTTAATGATCTAGTTGTTCGATTTTTTTTAGTCACTCCTGCGCACATTAATTATGTAAAGTAGTCTTGTGATTTGTCGTTTTAACTATATGTTTGTATTTAAATGAGGTTACGGGTTTGCAGATTTGTTAAGTTAGTTTAAAGATACATCAAGGTTTGCTATTGCGGCGGTCTAGTCTAATTATGAGTAAACTTTGATGTATAGAACTGATAATAATCCATTCCCCAGAGGGATTGACGTCAGGATTCCCCAGAGGGATTGACGTCAGGATGCCCAAGAGGGATTGACGTCAGGATTCCCCAGAGGGATTGACGTCAGTATTCCCCAGAGGGATTGACGTCAGGATTCCCCAGAAGGGTTGGCGTCAGGATTCCCCAGAGGGGTTGTCGTCAGGCAGGCGGCCGGTCATAAAAACTACAAACCACAACTTTCCTTAACATGTATTAGAAAGCATGTTGCGCCGACCCCACTGCGAGTGGGATAAGAGCATGTGGAAGACGAGAACTGATAGTAAAACAGACATTATTTTGAAAGGCATTTGTAGTTCCTAAATAGTTCAACACATTTTTTAACATGGCTCAGATCATCTCGATTCAACTTGCTTTTAAATAAAAATACGCATGGGTTTTGGTATACGCTTTTAGGAGTCACTTTGACATGTTTTTGCGTCGGGGGTTAAGAATTAGTAAGAAAATCAGTTCTTTCAGATGTAGCTTGTGGATACTAAGCCGGAATAGCATCGAGTAGAAAGACCTAATTTACTTTGACAAAGAAATGAAAATGAGTTCAGTGCAGCAATTTTTTTAAATTAAATATGTAATATTTTGATACTCCTTGTACTTAAATAACATTTTAGAACCTTCATATTCTTTGTTTAAAATGTATTTAGTTCAAAATGTTCTAAGAACAGCAGTTGCTAATACAAATAGTATTTGTACTCCAAAATATTTGACTGTACAAATGTTTGTTCAAATTCTGGTTTGGAAGCGGTGATTATGTGCGTGACGGTATTTATGTCGTCAACATACTCTTTTATTTTAAATACATTGAACCCAAGGCCTAACTACGTCTGAGGGTCTCTTACCATTAAATATTTTTAATCAATGCGCACCTTAAAGACAAACCGTTACTAATGATTTTTTTTTAAGAATTGAGTTACTAATGCCATTTTTTCAAAATTACGTAAACTATACGATGAACTTTATACTTTAAGTTTGCATACTTGATGAAAAAAGTAGATTCTCCAAATTGTGAACTATGTGGAGTTGAAGAAGATATCTTACACATATTGATGGAGTGCGCTAAGAACCAGCAGGAAAGAAAGAATCTGATTGAAGCACTGAAGCTGAATGTATTAGACGTAGGAATCGCGCAAACTATTCTCTCACTACCAATGTCTAAAGCAGCTTCAATGTTATGTCCGTTAGCTGCAGTGCTTCAGAGTTAAATGTATGTACCTATTTGTAATTTGTGTATTATATGATAAGAGATGGGCATTATGGGGTTGACATATGCACAAGGGATAAAAGCCCCTAAAACATAAGAATAAAAAAAAAAAAAAAAAAAAACTTTATACTTTCATAAAAATTCCACTTTTAGAGGTAGATGGCGATAACTTTGACCGTTACAAAACTAAATAAGATTTGCTGGCTAACGGCTGATTTCAATAAACAATCTTAGATTGAGACTCCAGATCGATCCCAGAAATTAGCCAATAAGAATACAGTTTGAAAATCACGCGTTCAAATTACTATGTTTGATTGGTCGATTTTCGGGATCGATCTGGAGAATCAAACCAAGATCTTTTATTGAAATCGAGCGTATATGCAATATCGTGTTTATACTAGTTGTTGTTTAATTTTATATTTTCGTTTAGTAACGGTTTGCCTTTAAAGGTGCGAATGCTACTTTTTCTTTCTTACTGCCTAGCGTCATCTCGGCCCGTCTGCTCATCATGATTTAAAGGTGGATTTGGTATTCTGTGCGGAGACCAAAGACTTTAATGTATACTACTAGACGGGCTGTTTAGAAGTAAAATTGCGTCACATAACGCGGGAGTTTGACTGCTCACAAATAGGGAGGGGTTCTAGTTGAGAGAAGGCGAGATGGTAATATTGAGTAACTTAGTGGTACTATTTTTATGCGCAGCTTGTCTAGTAGTATACATTAAAGTCTTTGAGTGGTAGAGCCACGCTGTAGACAGTTTCGTCTACAGCATGTATGGGCCGGCTCGTCCGGTTCGTTACCACTATCTCACAGAAAACCGGTGTAAAGTAGCAGCTTGCTGCTGCGTTTCGTGCGGTGAGTGAGATATCCGGAGGCCCAAATTCCCCTCCCCTTCCCAATCCCTTACTTATCCCTTTCCTTTAAGGTTGGCAACGCGCCCATGATTATTTTAGTATTGTGGGCGTATATGGGCGGTGGAGATCACTTACCATCAGGTGACCCACTTGCTCGTTTGCCGGCCTATACTACAAAAAAAAAAAATAGATCGTCTCACTAGGCAATCGCAGATGAACCATCACTACATCCCCAAAAAGTCCCAACAGTCCATCCGTTTATATTCGTCCATGAATCACACTGTCCGGGTATTTCTTTTTATAGATAAAGACATAAATTGTAAATCCTTTTAAAATTACAATTTAAGAGTCAATAGATTTAAAGAATGTCTGTCAACTAACACCACCGAAATAGCGCTCTAAGCGTTCCAAATCCCGCGGGATGGGCTGGGGTGACCAGGTGAAGGAATTACGTGATTTTTGGGGAAACTTTAAATTATTTATTTAATTATTAGATTCTGTATAGACTTTTAAAATTAGGGGCTTTAACTTGTGACTGTGTTTTTGTTTATAAAACTCAATGACGCAAAGAGCAGGTCAATGACTGATGGTAAGCGCCAAGCCTGCTAACAGAAGCAGACAAAGAGAACTTTGAATTATAGAGCATGACAGAACTACGCTCGTCACCCCAAAATATAAAATGTCATGTCTAGTTATTTTACTGGATTAAACCACCTTTAAACCGAAAATTTTATCCAGTTGTTTTTAGTTGAAAGTATAATCATAAAAAAACAACAGATATCTGTACAATTTAAGAGATATATCCACGCTGTAGACAGTTTTTTTAAACATGAATGAGTCGCCTCGACCGGGGCAGTACTCTGTCGCACAGAAAAAGGATGGGAAGTTACATCGGTTTGCATATTGTTGCGTTTGATACGGTGAGTGAGATTTCCAGAGGGCCAAATCCCCCTTCCCGCTTACCAATCCCCAATTATTTTCTATAAGGCCGGCAGCGCAACCATGATTCCTCTGAATCATCATCTTCGGCATCTGAATCATTTTATGAATTGAATGACCATGGGCTTTGGAGATCACTTCCGATTAGGCGGCCAACTTGCTTGTTTGGCGTACATTTTTTTTTTAATACAGTTATACCGAATACGCTAAGTATATTTTTCCCCTGGCAACCCATATTTTTACGTGTCATAGGATCACGGCGCGGCGTCGTCTCCCGCGCATGTACATTTTTAATTGGCGACAAGATAAATCGTAACCGTCGCCCCCGCGATGTTTTGTTTTTGTTTATACCCGTTTATATCGTCACATACTCCACATATTTTATTATAGAGGTTCACACTTCCTTCATGCTATTTCAAGTGCTCTTTTATAGTTTTATTACAAAGTCGCATTTTGGTTAGATTGCGGTCAGTTTATAGTACATACATACATACGCACTCACGCCTATAATCCCCGAAGGGGTAGGCAGAGGTGTAACTAGTACACCCACATTTCGCCGAGCGTATCTCCGTCCCACAATGTGATAGGGGGCGAGCCTATCGCCATACCGGGCACAAATTCCAGACTCCGGGCTGACACTGAGAATTTCATAATAGAAAAACCCAATATCACTTTACCCGACCCGGGGATCGAACCCGAGACCTCAGCGTTAGCCTCAATTGTAACACGTACGCATTACAACTGCGCCACCGAGGCAGTCAGTTTATAGTGATCTATTGATATTTAGCATGTTATAAGCTCACGACTGTAGTGTCGAAGGGGTAGGCACAGGCGCAACTAGTGTACCCACGGTACACCGAGCTTATTTCTATACCTACTAGGATATGATATCAAGGCCAAACTGGGCACAAATTTTATTCCAGGTCAATATATTTGTGCTCTTGGAATTTGAAAAACTTGTAAATCGAACCTAGGCACTCGCCAATTTCACAGCCCATGAAAAACCAATGGAGCGAAGATTTTTTATTTGATATTATAAAAATAGGTATTATTTAGGAAAGAGGAATCATGCCGTTTTAGAAATGTAATGCAAAAATAACAAAGTAAATCAAGGTACATAATTGAATTTATTAACAGACGTCTTTTAGGATACACAGAGTGGTAGAGCCACGCTTTAGATACTTTTGTCTACAGCATGTATGGGCCGGCTCGTCCGGGTCATTACCACTGTCTCACAGAAAACCGGCGTAAAGTAGCAGCTTGCTGCTGCGTTTCGTACGGTGAGTGAGATATCCGGAGGCCCAAACCCCCTCCCCTTTCTAATCCCTTAATTATCCCTTTCCTTTAAGGTCGGCAGCAACGCACCCATGATTATTTTGGTATTATGGGCGTACATGGGCGGTGGAGATCACTTACCATCAGGTGACCCACTGGCTCGTTTGCCGACCTATGCAATAATAAAAAAAAAAGGATATCGAATTTTATAGTCACCGTGGATTTATAATTATGGATCATTTCAACGTATTTTGTTTGGTCTAACAATATCTGTGTCCGTAGTGCAAGTTTTCACGAGTTATTCTATAGCTGTCACGTCATCCATATTTCTTCTTCTTTCACCTACCCTTATCCCACTCGCAGTGGGGTCGGCGCAATATGCTTTTTACACAATATGTTACAGAATGATTTGGCTTTTAGTTATTACTACCGGCTGCCTACCTGACGTCAACACCTCTGGGGAGAGAACACTTTGACCCGAAACATATATTTGTGGATCACCGAACATCTATCTTGGTGCGGGAATCGAACCCGCGGCCTCTCGATTCACAGCAGGCTACTCGGCCACTGCGCCACGGAGGCTGTCTGTCATCCGTATTTACGAAAAAAAACAAAGATACGTATAGCCCTGATTGTACAGTGGATTGTATTAGCTTCATACATTATTCTCCTAAAAATCCCATCCGAATGACGTGACAACTCTCGAAAATACTAGCACCACGGCAAAGGTAACACACTTCAATTAATTTTCATAGTTTAATATAATACCAGATTACAAAACGCAACATACCTTTGCGTTTCGCAATAATGTTAGTCCACATAATTTGTTGCGCAATCGGATTTGAACCCGCTTTTGTGCTGTCAAACCGTAGACAAGACAGTAAAGTATCAACTGTATAGCTCCCGCGCCGAGCCGCGTGGACGTGAAACAGAGCCGTTCCCAAACAGACAGACCGACAACTTGTATATCTACACTAATATTATAAACACTGCCTCGATGGCGCAGTTGTATGCGTGCGCGTTACGCCTGAGGCTGACGCTGAGGTCTCGGGTTCGATCCCCGGGTCGGGTAAAGTGGTATTGGCTTTTTCTATTACGAAATGCTCAGTATCAGCCCGGAGTCTGGAATTTGTGCCCGGTATGGCGATAGGCTCGCCCCCTACCACATCATGGGACGGAGATACGCTCGGCGAAATGTGGGTGTACTGGTTGCACCTCTGCACCTTCCGGGATTACAGGCCTGAGTGCGTATGTATATATTATAAAGAGGAATGATTTTTATTTTTGTATGTAACGAATAAACTTAATAACTAATGGACCGATTTCAAAAATTCTTTTGCGGTTAGAAAGCTACATTATCACTGAGTAACATAGGCTACTTTTTATCCCGGAAAAGGCCGTTCACGCGGGCGGAGCCTCGAGCGAAGGCTAGTACATTGACTTAGTGAATGTGATATGAAATGTATATAGTTTAGAGTTGGTATTACCCAGATAAATGATTTTTATCACAAAGTTTATTACACATAAACCCTCACAAGACTCATGGAAGTGTTGCCGACTGTAAGGAAATTTGAGCCTCTGGAAATCTTCATCGTCAGAAACGGCAAGCTGCCACTTTACGTCGGGTTTATGCGAGACTGTGGTATTAACCCGGTCGAGCCCATTGATGCTCTGGACAAAGGCGTCATTTTTTTAAATTAGCTTTAGTGACGAAACGAGCATGTCGCTCGCCTGATGGTAAGCGCCACGCCTGCCCATAAACAGGAGCAACACCACGCAGAACTTTGAATTACAAAGCATTGCATTGGACTACGCTCGTCATCCTGAGACATAAGATGTTAAGTCTCATAATGCCCAGTAATTTCACTGGCTTCAATGTCCTTCAATACAGCAGTGCTTATACACTTGTTTGGCGGCAGAAATAGACAAAGCGGTGGTACCAACCCAGACGGCCTCGCGCATACGAGGGACCTACCACCTTCTCAGCATGGCTCTATCGCTTACAAATTTGGTACAAATTAGGTTTCATGACTGCCTCGGTGGCGCAGTTGTTATGCGTACTCGTTACGATTAAGCTAACGGTGAGGTCACAGGTTCGACCCCCGGGTCGGGTAAAGTGGTATTGGGTTTTTCTATTACGAAATGCTCAGTATCAGCCTGGACTCTGGAATTTGTGCCCGGTATGGCGATAGGCTCGCCCCCTATCACATCGTGGAGATACGCTCGGCGAAATGTGGGTGTACTAGTTACACTTATTCCTACCCCTTCGCGGAATACAGGTGTGAGTGCGTATGTAGGTTTGATGGCGCTTTCTTTGAAACAAACTTTTCAGAATTAATAAATGAATGACTCACTGTGCAAGACCTTAGTCAATTAATCACAGTTCAATGTTCCCATAAAGCACGGTCCCGATTATTATTCTTAGCCAGTAGTGTACATTGGCCAGATATTTACGCGTTATCGCCGCGCTGATTGACCGGCTATTTCGCGTATTTACATTGGAGGTTACTGCACATTTTCACCTGCGCTCGCGCAGCGCATCGGTGCATACATCAACGGCGTTATAACTCAGTGCCACCTGTTTAGTTTCATTCAAACTTCGCGGGACGCATTTGAGGGAATTATGGTGGACAAATTTGGTTTTTGAAATTTATACGTAGATATATTCGAGTATTGTATTATATTGTGTTGAAGAGTTGACGTTTGAAAGACATAACAGCCTGCTCAATCAAAATCAACATTTAATTTGATTTACAATACTTTTAATTGGTGATTCGGTTCATTGACAACCTCCGTGGCACAACAAGCGAGTAGCCAGCTGTGAATTCAGAGGCAGCGGGTTCGATTCCCGCACCACGACATATATTTGTGTGATACATAAATATTTGTTTCGGTTCTGGGTGTTTTGGGACCGTAAGTCCCTCGTTGTTTCTGACACCCTCAACACAGGCTAACCTAGTATGGGATCAGAATTATATTATGTGTGTATGTTGAGTGTATTTATTTATTTGATGGTATTAATGACACATATCAATTCAAAAAACACAAAAGTCAAAATCTTCAGGAGCAAAATAATTAAGATAACAATGTTTTACATGGATATAAATATGGCATTTCCAATTTTTAACACATTTAATGACCCATATTTCACCAAAGTAATAGCCAATGGAATAGCCTGGAATCTGTCACATTTATTATCACAGATTGATCATAAAATATTATATTACAATTTAGCGGAATCTTTCCAACTTTTCTTATTCTTTATAGCCATAAATTATGGGAAAAGTTTTATAGGTATGGGTATCCAATTGTGTTATGTTATTCATACGCAATTTTTTTAAAAAATACTGTATTTAACATATTATGGAGCTATCTAAGTAGCTGAATGTAAATATTGACAATTAAGACAATATACCGACACGTACCCGGGCAATGCTGGGGGGTCAAGCCAACAATAGTGCCGTACTTCGGCCCTGTCCCGACTGCAGCTGATGAGAGACGGCACGCTGTGTGAAAGCGACCACGTCAATCGGCGCAGTGAAACGGGGTCATCAGGGCTGTCACGCGCTGTGTTTATGTTTTATTTATAATGGTTACGCTTTCTTCCTACACGTTAGAAGGGTTGTCGAGTTATTCTATGTCTAATTAAATATATTTTATCCTTTTGTCACTGTTTACGAACTTTTTTTTTCAAAACGTGTTTCATAATCATTATTTCATAGAAACATATTTATATTCCTAAACGTCTATATTTAAAAATTGGAATATATATTAGTATAATTCTAGTTATTTCACTGTAATATTTTATGACGAGATCAAGTTGTTCCTCTATTATATGATTGCTTTGAAATCTTGCTCACAATAGAAAAATGTAAATTAATGTATATTTTAACAATTCCACAGTGGAAACATTAGTATCATTACCTTAAGAATGTAATATTTTATGTCATATAAATCATAAACATGACACTAAATACGAGTATTCTGTATGTATAGTGCAGACCAAAAGATGACCTCATCAGTCGATCATGGCTGATTATGTCAGAAATAGCCGCGGTTACAAATCATTACAAATATAACGCACGGTCGGCGGCGATCTGTCGTCGCAACGTCGAGCGTTTATTGTCCCACCGTCCACCGCCCACCATTCCAAAATTCAAATATTAAGAATAACGCGTCATTTTTCTAGTTTTATGACAGTATCACATCTGATTTCATGCTCATAAATAATTGTGTGGTCTGTTTTATCAACCGCAACGCCTACGCCCTCCAACTGTCACCACACGCGCGATTTACGCACAAAAAACGTCCAAACCAGCGTTTTCTAATCGTGCAATAAACTTAACCTACTCGAGTTTCGGAATATGTTATTTAGAATATTCAACGTTCAATAAATAACGTGGTATATTCAAGTTTGGGTCATCGGTGTCGCATCAACAATTTTATGCGTAGAACGGAATCCGAAATTGTTTGAATTAATATTGTCACATGTTAGAAATGTTACAAACATGTGTTTTGATCGCGCAGAAGTACGGTACTAATCATTCAATGATACAACATTGTGGAATTCGGCGGATAAATGTAGGTGATAAAAAACATCCCGCGGCGGCGTCGCGTGGAAATGTCGCAAGTGTAAGTGCCAAATCAAACACAAGCTGTTAATGATTCGTCATTCGAGCGACAGGTTTACGAGCGTACCGTAACGGATACGCGACCGTGGGCTCGCATTAACTACGTGTTTCGCGTTTTATATCCCGAAGATTCGGTTTTTATCGCTCGAATTATACGAGTGAGCTAATCGTTTGCGAAACTGTCATGTTTCCCGCCGTGACTCACGTGGCGTGACCGGGTCACATTTTATTTGGTCAAATCCTTATTTTACGGTTCGTGCTACCTACGCCATAGTTTAAGCCATCTATGGTTCGGCTTCCAATAGCCATGTTTGTTTCACGTCCCAACTACAATAGATCAAAGTTTTTATTACATCTTAAATTAATGAACGGATATGTGACACATCGTCATAAAACGTGTGATATATTGTGTTTCCTCAAACTCATTAAATTAAACGGTTTTGAGATTTCAATGCGTGTTGCATATATTATTGAAACTATGTAGACGTTATAAATTACCAGTTTTTGATTAAACTTTCCATTTTTATTGAAATTAGGCATTATTTAAAATAATGTTCAATATCTTAGCTATATTATGTGGTATTATAACATAATTAGGATTAATGGCATCCATGGAGGAAGCAATAAATATTCCATACCTTTTTATTTTACCGTGATTCGGTGAAAATAAATACAAAATGAGTCTTCTGAACTAACTATATGTTTTCAGTATTATAACATACGATGACATTTTATTTAATAGCTTATTTAATAAACCACCCACCTATATTGTTTCACCGTCGCCGTTATTTGATAGTCTCCGCAATAAAAAATGAGTTACAATTTTATGAACATTAAATATTGATAAAACTCGACACACTCGTTGATATTTTATTTCTATTAATTTATGTGTTCCGAATTAATTTATATTATAATTTATGTAGCCGGTTTTTTTGGTCTGCAGTGGGGAGAAGCTTACGGAAGCAGTAGTCATTATAAAATCGCTAATGAAGATATGATATGTGAAATTAAGGAATTACAGCTTCTTAATTTTGTAGGTCTATAGTTTGATACTGATGATTAATATCATCGAAATAAGATGACAAGAAACGTAACTTAAACAAAAAGATGTTCCCACCAAAACTCTGTGCAAGGGGGCGGGGCTATAAAAGTCTGTGCAGCTCATTCATTCCGCAATTCATAAAAAAATATTCATGATCTTTAGTTAACACTTAATACGTCAAAATGATTGCGCGGTGCAGAACGTCGTATCTCGATTAAGAAAGTTAATATTTAGAAATTAACTTTTATGAAATAAAGTTGATTTTGAACGTTCATTCATTTTTGTTGCCTGTACGAGTGTACGTGTGATTACCTTTGCAGTTGAGATCACTTCCAACAGGTGACTCACTTGCTCGGTAGCCGACCTCTGCTATGCAACGATGTAATAGCAGAAAATAGATATAATTACAATATCTTCCAACACATTTAGTTTCTGTATTTTTTTACTAATGAGTCATGTTAAATCAATAAATCAAACGTCGTAAGGAAATCCGGTTGTCATAGGAATATTGATGGTTAATGCTTAGGTGACAAGTCATGGATTAGCAGTTTCCTTCATTCGCCTGGGAACTAGAAAGTAGACTTATTAAAATGGCGTGGTGGGAGATCTGACCTGACTGAGAGGTCAAGAATTATGTAAATGAAATAACATAACACATAAGCTGACGCCTGTATCCAAATAGATAGACAGCGATGGAATTATCTACTGCTCTGAGGTATTTCCGTCTCTTGATGTAATAAGGATAAACCTTTGCCATATCGGGCAAAATTTCCAACCTCGTTCAACTAATTTGTTTTCCAATCGAATCTCTCTATTCTAAAAAAAAGTATCTGGCGCCGCCGCCGCCGCTGCTCCCAAAAGCTTGTCACGCTATCTCCTCCGAAACCGGGGTATGGGGTCGAGACCGATACCAATCGATGCAGAATAATGTGGGGAAAAAAGTAAGATATGTCTCATATTCGTCAGACTTTAAGATTTTTTTCTTTTATGTTTTGTGGAAAAACATGGGCAAAGCCCCTAGTAACTTATATAAATATTGATCTGAGGATCAAACTGTCACCGGTTTCAGCTTAAATAGATTTGCTACTAGACCATTCAGGCGATTGAAATAAGCATCTAATAAAATTGGTTACAGTTTTATACGACAATTTAGGAACCGGCGACAGTGTCAGAATCAATGAAGATATAAAATACCTTGAGGGAATCCTTTATTTCCGCGGATTGTTCACATTTAACAACAAATCCTGAGATTTTAGAGTGGTAGAGCCACGCTGTAGACACTTTTGTCTACGGCATGATTGGGCCGGCTCGTCTCACAGAAAACCGCCGTAAAGTAGCAGTTGATGCTGCGTGTCGTACGGGGAATATCCGGAGGCCCAAATCCCCCTCCCATTCCCAATCCCTTAATTATCCCTTTCCTTTAAGGTCGGCAACGCGCCCATAATTCTTTTGGTATTGTAGGCGTACATGGGCGGTGGAGATCGCTTACCATCAGGTGACCCACTTGCTCGTTTGCTGGCCTATGCTATAAAAAAACAATAAAACTGCGTCGCATTAAAAACTTCCTCCTTTTTTGAAGTCGAATAGTGATTTCTTCTAACCCTTAAAGTTAAGCGTCCCAAATTCACGACTTTAAAGTAGTAAGTCAGTAATAGAACATACATGTTTACCACTAATATGACTTAATACTACACATAGCAACATGTTATTGATAAAAAAAAACAATTTTTTACCGGTTTGATTTATCAGCACTTTGGACAGTTATTAAATAGCTGGTGTCATTAGGAACGTTATTAGCTTGATATATTATTGACATCTGCTTGGTTATTCATAAACAACTCTGTTGTGATCGCACGCTAAAGTCGACTTTATTATTTTTGAAGTATGTTTCGTGGATGTAGTTAGATTCTTGAGTGGGGGTTACATTAATTTGTAATCATATTTTTGCATTTTTTGAAATCTCTAATTACACTACCAGTAAATTTTTAACTTTCATACAATTTTATTTATAATTTTAAAATAAAAAAATAGTTACCGAAAAGGATTTATATTTAGATAATATTTATTATTTAATATCATATTTCTTT
The DNA here is from genome assembly GCA_905332985.1 of Mimas tiliae. Lineage (NCBI taxonomy): Eukaryota > Metazoa > Arthropoda > Insecta > Lepidoptera > Sphingidae > Mimas > Mimas tiliae. The sequence goes on from HG995243.1 coordinate 1,203,686, forward strand.
AATTTAATAAAGCAAATAAATGGTATGTTTCTAAAAATAATTACACGGTACGAATGTTGTGCTGGGGTCTCGGGTTCGATTTCCAAATCTGGGCATATCAGCCCGGATTCGGAAACTGTGTCCGATATGGCTATAGGTCTCATAAAAATAAAAATAAATATCATATCATGGGACGTTACAGCTCTGGTTACCCTTTCGGGGATAACAGGCGTGAGTGTGTATGTATGTAATTACAATTTCAAAAGCCTATTTTATGCCGATTGTTCCAGTATCTGTGAAATGTATTATTAACATGTTTTATACGCTAAATAACACTTTTAACTGTACAATTTTTTTACCACAGTCATGAACTAGGTACACTAATATTCTACTAGTGAGTCTATGCCCCCAACGCTCACCTAAGTTCGGCTCTGCATTTAAGTGACTACATAGTATAGTTTCTCCACAAAAAGTTAAAATCCGATTCTAATATAAAAAGGGGGGCCTTCCTCCAACACCTCACCTAAGTCCGTGCCTTTATTTATGACGATCTCACAGTATAAGCACCGTATGTCACCGAGCGATGACACTCTAGTTAATTTATAGTATTATTTTCTATACTTAGTAATATATAAATTTTTTCTACTATTTAATTTTATGTTCGAGTAAGCTTGTCATTTCTTGACGATTTAAATGTTACTTTTCGGGTCAACGAACTTGGGAGACTTGCATAATATTCGTGATTTAATACTATTCCAGAGATAATAAAATAATTAAGAAATGCCACAACCCCAATAAAAATTAAAAAAAATAACACTAAATTATTATTGCCAGATAATGCGGTTCATCACGTTTAGAGTGTTATTTATATATATTGAAGCCAGTGAAATTACTGCGTATTATGAGACTTAACACCTTATGTCTCGGGGTGACGAGCCTAGACCAGTGTCATGCAGTGCTTTGTTATTTAAAGTTATGTGTGGCGTTGCTGCTGTTTATGAGCAGGCGTGGCGCTTACCAACAGGCGAGCGACCTGCTCGTCTCGTCATTCAAGCTAATAAAAAAAAACAATATCAGAAAGAAAGTAAACACTGCTAATGATGTCCATATTGCTAGAGTACATCAGTAAATGAAACAAACTCCAAATGAGCAGCAATAAAGTCTATATCTTTGTTGCTTCACATATAAAAGAAATAATCGAAAACAACGTCCCTGTCACATTCTGCTGACTGCTTCTAGGCTGTGGCGTTTCATACACTCAATAACACCACGCAACCGCCACACACAAATTAAACAAACCTACATCTTAAACCTATAGGCACTAGAGCTTAGTATTCCAAAACACACGCGCCAGTTAAGTTTTTAAAACTCGAACGACGTCACGATTTAAATTGTAATCGAAGACTTTACACTGACGGCCGCGGAGAAATACCGCTTTCGGATAGTATAAATATGCACTTATCTTTTCTTTTTAGCAAAAGTACGTTTGCATTATGCAGGCTAGTGGAGGCCACGTGTGGCTCCAATAAAATTTTACTAGGCTGCGATTGTTCGGGTGTTGGCACGGCACTCGGGCGAGAGAGGGACGCCCTCTGAACCATTCTGTTGGGGCAATAACGAAGCGGAGCGTGCGAATATAACTTGAGTCGGCCGGTATGTCCCACGTTGGGAACGGACTTTTTTATCGAACCGTGTAAGTTAGGCAGAGCAGTCTTGCTTTGATTTTTTTTATTATTTTTAGCCATTTTAGGGAATATGTTCTGAGTGTCTCCTCTTTCAATTCGGTTTTAAGCACTACATAGCACGTTGCAATATTTAATTGTGCCGTTATCATAACATTTAATTCTTATTTTTATTAAAGTCCATGATGTAAACAGTATAGTAGTAATAAAGTAAATTAATTGATGATATACATAAACTTCATGATACATACAGCCTCAGACGACCAATCGTGAAACCTAAATTCCAAATCTTTCTGTAACATATGTTAAAAACATGTTGCGCCAAACCCACTACAAGTGGGATAAGGGTAGGTGGAAGAAGTTAGATAGTATTTGTACCTAACAATAATTTGCCTAAAATAATTATAACCACGTATTATTATGATTACATAAGCATATTATTAACTAGCTTTTGTTCGCGGCTCCGCCCGCGTGAATAGAATTTTCCGAAATAAAACGTAGGCTACGTTCCAACCGTATCCAGGATCCCATCTATCTCTACATCAAAATTCATCAAAATTGGTTCAGTGATTTAGGCGTGAAAGCGTAACAAACAAATATATAATTTTTATTTTTCATAAAAGTATCCTATGTTACTTCTTATACCTATTTTTATTTTTCATAAAAGTATCCTATGTTACTTCTTATACCTCCAAGAATATGTGTACAAAGTTTCATGATGATCGGTTAAGTAGTTTTCGCGTGAAAGCATAATAAACAAACTTACATTCACATTTATAATATTAGTAGGTATAATATTATTATGTAATATTGTATTAAGGATTCTCTTTTTTTGGCCTGCATTTTATTTATATTCCTGATAAAGTTATTGTACAGGTGTCATATAAGACCATGTGCCTCCAATTATAAGTGTTATTTTGGTGGACAGATATAAACAAATCAATTTTATAATAGAGGTTTCGTTTTGATGAAATAGTTAAATTTAGCGCCTGTTTCACCACGTCTGCGTAAATACTACTTATCATATAAAATATGAAAGGTTCGAATACAAAAGTCACATTTTGGTATAATTTTATAACTTACCGAAAGAAAGACGTCTTTTTTCTACTAGGTACTTTCAAAAATAGATATCTTATACGTTAATTGATAGTTAAATCTGACTCGAATATTAAGAAATAGCTATAAGTAAATATAATACTAGCAGTGATAGCTCAGCGGGGAGTGGTACGGACTGTCGAGACGAAAGTCGCAAGTTCGAAACCAGCCCCAAGTGCATACACCTCTGACTTTTCTAAGTTATGTGTATATTAATTGTCAATTATCACTTGCTTTAACGGTGAAGGAAAAACATCGTGAGGAAACCTGCATACCTGAGAAGTTCTTCATAAGAATTTCGAAGGTATGTGAAGTCTACCAACCCACATTAGGCCAGTGTGGTAGACTAAGGCCTAACCCCTCTCATTCAGTAGAGGAGGCCCGTGCCCAGCAGTGGGACGTATATAATAAAGGGCTAGTAAAAAAAAAAAAAAAAAAATATATAATACTTACATAAGCTCGCTTCGTATTCACGAAGGGGGTAGGCAGAGGTGCAAGTAGTGCACCCATAGCCTCCGGCCGCCGAGGTTATTTTCTTCTCGGTATGGATAGATGGCGAGCCTATCGCCATATCTGACATTAAACCAATCCAAGGCAATTCATTTTTGATTTTTCGTAAACTCGAACAATAAATTGTACTTGCTCGACCTTATTTTTACTTGGGGAAAATATTTTTGGATCCCTGCCCACTATGAGAAGTAGGGGCCGTATGCCAAAGTTTTACCGGCTAAATACACTATGGTTGTCTTAATCAGCACTATCTGGACTCCATGATCTCCTAAAGAAACGTCGGAACCCCTCCGGTACAACGCTGTAATAGCTCACCACCATGTTCCTAACTTTCCCTTACATAGATGAAGCGAAGCAATTTCTTCTATTGCCACGGCGTATACGCCTCCGAGTGGGATCAGCCGTCCCCCGTAATTGCTTGACCTAGGATTCGAACCCAAAACGTCACCGGTTTCTCGGCCTACCCAAGCTGCCACTACACCAATTTGTGTCAAGTAATAAAAAAACGAATATGCATTATAATTCCCACGGCCTCGCCAAAACTAACAACTCGGTCGCCAAGTTTTTACCATTGATTATATAATCCGGCCGTTAATGACGCTAAATCCTGCGCCCGTCTGTCTGTCTGTACGTTGATTGACACTTTTTCACCATTAATTGACAGCTGTACTTTAATTGCGCTCTGACAGACTGACGGATTGTTACTTGATTACTTCAGATTCGCTTGGACTTAATGAAATAAGTTTTATTTTATGTCATAATTTTGACAGTGTCTCTAGCGCAGCGGTCAAGTGGGTCACCTGATGGTAAGTGATCTCCACCGCCCATGTACGCACACAATACCAAAAGAGTCATGGGCGCGTTGCCGACCTTAAAGGAAATGGATAATTAAGGGAAGGGGAGGGGGTTTGGGGCTCCGGATATCTCACTCACCGTACGAAACGCAGCAGCAAGCTGCTACTTTACGCCAGTTTTCTGTGAGACAGTGGTAACGACCCGGACGAGGCCACCTATTCATGCTGCAGACAAAAGTGTCTACAGCGTGGCTCTACCACTCATAATCTTCGGATTGATCGCTTGGACTGAATGAAATAAAATAATTATATGTCATAATTTTGACACTGTCTATAGCGCAGCGGTCAAGTAGTCGGCTGTAAAACACACAGGTTTGATTACTGCAAAGAGACAAATGTTTGTGTGATCCATACATACTTGTTTCGGTTCTGGGTGTTGGACCGTAAGTCCCTCGTACTTCCCGGTACAGGTTATCGTAGTGTAGCGTAAGGACTACGTCTCAATTAACCGTAGTGGTTTTTACTCATAGATGGTACTAAACTGTTGTAGTATGTATTATATTGTTAAAATTATAAATAAATAAATAAAATAAAAACTATTTGGCTTCGGGGTGTATTTATTATTTAAGATTTTATTAGTATTTTGACATTGGAAGAAAATTATTGTTGGGGTCTGTAATGCAGATAAATTATTACTAACTTCTATATTTGCAGCTTATTTATTTATATATTGAATAAGAGTACAGCTACGTCATATACATATATCACATCGCAATAAAATTAACATAAAAATACATACAAATCACTGCTTTATATGACAATATCAGCGTACATATAAATTACCATTTATATATTGACCTAAACTATAAGAGCAACATTAAAAAAAAAAAAACAATATTGTATTGATAGTTGATACATAAAATCCATTTGATAAAAACAATAATTAAGACCAATAAATAAGTCGCCATGAAAAATAGAATAAATAAATATGAAATAAAATAAATGATAGAATCAAATGTCGATCGCTAAATAAGAGTAATATAATGAAAATGCATGATGTTAATTAAAAAAATTAATTAAAATATATTTTTGTATAAAATAACATTAATTAGAGATATTTGAAATTAAAATTAAATAAATTAAACTATCTATCTAAATCAAAATTCCTTTAAAATCATAATAAATTAAAATTGAATTTGAATCAATTGATTGATTAAATAGACTGCATTCTTCAAAGGTCGATATTGGTGCAGACATATTAAAGGTAAAGCTATTACAAATTATTATAGTATTAGCAAATTTATAATAAAAAGCCACATTCAATAAACTTAGCTCCTGGGTTCGATTCTTAGATCGGCCAATTAAAACTTCTTGAGTTCATTAATACAATGCAATTATAATACAAGGAACAATAAAATATAGAAAATAGCTTTTGGAGATTGAAATGTGTGGCCGAAATTAAGAAAGTCTCGTCATCTATTTTTTTTTATTCCATTCGGGCATTCTATCTTTCTGCCTGGCGTTATTCCGGCCAAATAGCAGGGTCCGCCTTGTCATATATGGGGCGACCCGCCATCTGACCCCCACAACCCGCAACATGAACCAAGTTTCGCCATTGCCTCGTCCGTTAATCAACAGACTGCAGGTTAGAATGGTATTGCGCTTAAGACGTTGTCATTCTCGTCATCTACCATCATGGGACGGTAATAAGCTCGGCGAACCATCCCCTCATCCCTGCCTACCCCTTCGGAGCCACACGCTTACGTTTTGTCGAATGTTTACACTTCTTATTGTACTCGCAGCGCTAAATCCAAACCGATTGCGCCCACACAATAATATCAAGTGCATTCGGTCAAGCGCTAACCTCCGCCGCGGTTGGTTTGTCATATTATCACTGTGTAGTGTTTAGACTGGTAGAACCACTGTTTTATGGAGTGACTGATGTATTGCAGACAATACATACATACATACATACGTACTCACGCCTGTAATCCCCGAAGGGGTAGGCAGAGGTGTAACTTGTACACCCACATTTCGCCGACCGTATCTCCGTCCCACGATGTGATAGGGGGCGAGCCTATCGCTATACCGGGCACAAATTCCAGACCCCGCGCTGATACTGAGCATTTCGTAATAGAAAAACCTAATACCACTTTACCCGACCCGGGGATTGAACCCGAGACCTCAGCGTTAGCCTCAATCGTAACGCGTACGCATTACAACTGCGCCACTGAGGCAGTCAGTATCATGACACTAATGTGGTATCCAACTTCCTACTTGTTTGACAAACATGTTTTGTCAGATTCCAACGATGGAGTCACAGTCGCTATCGAAGCAGCACTTTCTCTGCCGAATCCGAATCGTAATAATAATACGCGACCCCGACATAGGACACGCCTGCGAGTCCGAAGAACTCCAACAACTGGCCGTCGGCACAATGATGTGCAGAGACGGCCCTAAACTATACTCCCCAGCGATTGCTCAAGCTGAGGTCTGAGCATTCTAAAAGGCGCCTCTGTGATTAATCGCTACTAAATACACTATACATATTTCTGGCTAGAGCGCCATAAGCGCCGGCTTTATTGTCAGGTGAAGCTGTAAAAGCAATATAGGCTAACAGCAAAAATCCATTCGAAAAAATAACTTCCTACTTTTTTTTACCTGGCGTTATCCCGGCTATTATCCAGGGTCCCCTTCTCATCATGATTTAATGGATTTGGTATTATATGACCCGCCGTGGGTGACCCGCCGCGCCGTGTGACTCCGACGACCCGGGAAGCAAGATTCCCTAAATCAAGAGTGTAGGTACCACCTGCAGATGAGGTTGGCTTTGGGCCTAAGATGTTAGTGGCCCACTCACTACACTACTTCTTACTAAAATTATTTAAATGTGATAAGAATCATAGTGAGTTTTTGAATTTGGATGCTTGTTAACCAATCACGGCTCAACGAATTTGAATTAAATTTGGCACACAGGTAGACCATGACCTAGATTAGATAGGCTACTTATATGCAGGAAAGACATCCATACAGGCAGGGCCGCAAGCAAAAGATGGTCATCAATAAACAAACCTAACAGTTCCACACGTAGTCTTGACATCAAACTAGGATACCAGTCTTGTTACATGCGTATCGTAAACTACGAGAGGCTTTCGGTCTCACAACAAGCACACCCGAAACAAATATTTGTGCATCACACAAACATTTGTATCAGTGGGATCGAACGCGCGGTCTCTCGTTTCACAGCGGACTACTGACCCGCTGCTCCAATGAGGCCCGCAGCGTTCATCAAAGAGCATTTCTTTTTAAATCGAACTATTTAATTAATTGCATGTGACCCAATAAAAATAAATACCCATTGTACCTCCAGGCTCACCCACAATCCTATATTCCGCAATACACAATAGTTCTAATATTGGGGCAGTTTCTGGACGGGTTGATTACTCATATTATAATTTTTTTTAAATGGTATAAGTACAAAATATTAACTACGGCATTGCAAAAAATATTTAACTAAAAATACACCATATATTTAGTTTTTAAGTTCTTTGTGAAACGGTCGGTACCTCGACGGGCATCAATCAAATGTCACGCGCGGGCCGGTCGCAGGGTAAACACGTGACAGGTCAAGGCCCCAGCCCCCCGCGACACCCTCCGGCGCCCCCTGACGCCCCCGCACGCTCCCCGACGGGGGGTGCTACTGGACTTGATTGATTTCGCATTGACGTCTACACGTATTTGGTAAGATGGTGATGATTGGTTAATCTTGATCCTTTTAAATATTTTTGTTGATTTATGGAGCTATTCGTTACATATTCGTTTTAATTGTTTTAAGTGCCTGTGTCTGAAGGTACCAGGAGTACGATCCCGCGGACGGCCCAAAAAACGCTGTCTTGAAGTATTAGAAGGAGACATGAGGGCCAACGGTATCACTACACAGGATGCTCAAGATCGGGCGAAGTGGAGGCTTCTTAGTGGAAAGGCGGACCCTGGCAATGGCCGGGATAACGCCAGGTAGAAAGAAAGATTATCGTTTTAATTATGTTTTATTTCTGTTATTCCAATTATCTTATATATAAAATTCTCGTGTCACAATGTTCGTTCCCATACTCCTCCGACACGGCTGGACCAATTTGTATGAAATTTTGTGTGCATATCGGGTAGGTTTGAGAATCGGCCAACATCTATTTTTCATCTCCCTAAATGTTAAGGTTGGTCCACCCCTAAATTTTATTTTATATTTTTTGGAAAAATTTTTTTGTTTTTATTTTTTTATGATACAGCATAAAAAAATGCATACAACCCTAAATTTTCAATCCTCCACGATCAAGCCCTATTTTGTAATAGCGATATTAGTATTTTTGTCAAGCGCGGTTCTCACCGGGGGCGCCCACTAGGCTACTTTAGTCCTGGAAATAGGCATTCACGCGGGCGGAGCCGCGGGCAACAGCTAGTTTATTTATATATTTCAAATCCACGACACATTATTGTATTTTTAACTTGACATCTAACAATATGTCAATTATTAACATATGCAAAGTGAGCTAAAAGCGATCTCAATTGATCGACAATGACCTTTATGTGACAGGTACTAAGGATGATTGATAGACAAGTCAGTGCGTCATAAATTAAATTCATTAACATTATCGATCAAGGTGACTGGACATTATATTTTTTGTTGAGCTATAAATAAATTATTTTTACTTTGAATCACAAGTTCTGTTTTCATTATAAGGTTTATAAAGAAAGATTTTCTGCAGTCTGAAAGCATAACGGTTTTTTCCTCACTTTGAAGGAGATTGTTTACTATCCATATTAATTCATTATATGACAAATGTTTGTCTGATTCACAAATATTTGTTTTGGGTCTGGGTGTTGTGGGACCGCAAGTACCTCGTAGTTCTTGGTACCCACGATACAGGTTTAACTAGTGTGGGGTTAGGACTATGGGTGTGACTGTAGGGTGTATTTATTAAAATATTTCAATAAACAGGCAGACAGCAAAGACTCGAGGTTTTATTACATATAGGTATAGGTTAAAAGCATCTTGCCTTGCGTGATTAACATTAATCTAACAACATATTAATATAATAACAGCTAACCTGGAACACAACACACCTTGTTTACATAACACAAACTTTGTAAGTAGAGGTGTAACCAATACACCCACATTTCGCTGAACGTATCTCCGTCCCATGATGCGATAAGGGGCGAAGCTATCGCCATACCGGGCACAATTCCAGACTCCGGCCTGAAACTGAGCAATTCGTAATAGAAAAACTTTTACCCGACCCTGGAGTTGAACCTCAGAACTCAGCGTCAGTCTCAGTCGTAACACATACGCATTGCAACTGCGCCACCGAGGCAGTTATTCAAACAAAACTAACTTTAAATATGATAATTTTTCAAACAACTCAATCCATCTGAAGATCAAGACGTATAAATCGTTGTATATGTCTCTTGAAATATTAATTCTCATCATATCTCGGGTGATTGACGGGTGTCTACGCGGGACGTATCCGTCACGGGCGCGGTAAACACTACCCCCGCCCCCCACCGCCTCTACCCGCCTCTACTGACCTCCCACCGACCTCCACCCCAGTCTGGCCCTGCGGAGTGGAATATCTCAATCTTTACCGCAATTACTGATTGATAGATTGCGGTTTTTTAAATATTATTTTACATTTCAGTTATACATACATACATACGCACTCACGCCTGTAATCCCCGAAGGGGTAGGCAGAGGTGTAACTAGTACACCCACATTTCGCCGAGCGTATCTCCGTCCCACGATGTGATAGGGGGCGAGCCTATCGCCATACCGGGCACAAATTCCAGACTCCGGGCTGATACTGAGAATTTCGAAATAGAAAAACCCAATACCACTTTACCCGACCTGGGGATCGAACCCGAGACCTCAGAGTTAGCCTCAATTGTAACGCGTACGCATTACAACTGCGCCACCGAGGCATTTCAGTTATGTTTATAGAAATGTATAGTGATGGCATTAATTTTGGATGCAATCTCAAGTGGTTTATCGTATTCATAACATATTTGATGAGAGCTTTCTTTCAAAAATGTTGCCTCGAATGCCTCAGTGGCGCAGTTGTAATGAGTACGTGTTACGACTGAGGCTGACGCTGAGGTCTCGGGTTCGATCCCTGGGTCAGGTAAAAGTGATATTGGGTTTTTCTATTACAAAATGCTCAGTATCAGCCTGGAGTCTGGAATTGTGTCCGGTATGGCGATAGGCTCTCCCCCTATCACATGGGACAGAGATATGCTTGGCGAAATGTGGGTGTACTGGTTACACCTCTGCCTACCCCTTCGGGGTTTACAGGCGTGCATACGCATTACAACTGCTCCACCGAGGCAGACTCGAGTGTCGAGTGTCGCAGTGTTCTAGATTCTAGTTGACAACTATAGATGGACAAGATCGTACGCGACCGTCCTGCGGGGTACAAGACGTTGGCGGGGACGAGGTTCTCTAGATGTTATTGGGGGCGGTTTGAGCAGCGGGGAAGGGAAACAAATGCAACGTCTTGTACCCCGCAGGACGGTCGCGCACGATCTTGTCCATCTATAACACAGATTCAATATCAACTCAAAAAGACGTAACCACCATTTGTTTCAATTAAATAGTGTCTATACTAATAACTTGGCCCGCAGCAGTTTCACCAAAACTTCGATATGACAACACGTCCAAATGAAACTGATACAGATGTCCGAAATGTCTCCAACTTCCACAAGTTGAGACAGGGGGGACTCAGGGCCCGGGGGGCGCGGGACAAGAAGCCCGCGACCCCCCACTCCGGCGCGACATCTGTTAGCTATTTGTCAAACATCGTTTACTATTTTCGTCGCCAGTGGAACATTCACTTTGTCAGTTGCAACGGGTTGGCGTGTGCAGGTGGTGGTAGGCGGTAGCGGATAGACTTGAGTTATTTTGAAGTGAAAACTTCTTTAGCATCGTTGTGATTTGAAAGTCGATGACACAAAAAAGCGACAGAAAAAAGAGACAGACACATAAATTCATAAGATTTAACGTTGAAGAAAATGAGGTAGGAAGCATTATACAATACAGTTGTGCGCGCATGCGTAGTACAAAACTTGAGAAAAGGCATCACAACAACCGTGGTGTTTTGTATCAAAAACAGTAATTGACGCAGTATTCCAAAGATATATTGACCATATTAAGACCAAAGTATTTAATTCATACTTAAATTACCATAAGCCTCTTGTATCATTTATCGAAAATGTAAGCTCTCGAGTCTGAATAAATCTATGTAATATACGAATAAAATGTTAAATAATTATCAAACTTTGTATCACTATGATCATTACTAAAACCTATAATTATCCTCTTCCTGAAATTTTACATTCGTCTCATTTTCTTGAAGCCATAATTCTTGAAGGTTTCACTTCTACCACGTGTGAATTGCACAGATGATTTTTTTTATAGTCACTGATTACACTACACTTGATAAGGAGTACAATGCATTCCAACTATAATGTCGACCTTTGAGAGACATAGTCTCAATCGATGGTCGTCGGCAGAATTATGCCGGCCTGTAGTTACTGGATATACACTGGCTGAACGCGGCCATGTGTACACTGGTCACTATCCAATCGGGTGCAAAGCCATATATTGTAGATTGATATACACATGCCTCTGTATATTTATTTTAATGTCTTTGAACTAAAACTAAAATAAATAAAACATTACTTCATATAGTTTCGTATTAGATTAATCGTTGAAAACAAATATTATATATCTCATAATGCTCAGTAATATCACTGGCTTCAATGACCTACAAACCGAAACACAACAATGCTTACACACTGCTGCTTGGCGGATGGAATAGCCAAAGCGGTGATACCAACCCAGACGGCCTCTCGCATACGAGGAACCTTGTAAACCTCTCCTTCATCACTCGCTATCTCTTAACTACTACGGTCGAACCCGTCAATTTTTCTCCACAATTTCTATCAACGCACACCAGTAGACACAAGGGCGTCTTTTCTTTGACACCACTGACGTGTGACAGTCACCGTTGACAATGCCATTGTACGCCACAAACAAACTCCACCTACACACCTCATAATAGAGTTTAAAATCATTTACCTCTACTGCACTTGCTGGAAGGTGCAGCTGCCAAGTTGTTATTGCAGTTCGCTTAGATCTTATATTAGTGGGGTAAGGTGGATATTTGTTTGTGCTATTGTCAGTTGATTTTACAGTCCTGTTTAAGGTTCTTTTGATGGAGTGGGCCGTCAATTAAACCCGAGAGTTCCGTCTAGTGTGATTGAGTGTTCATGCGGATTCCACTTTGTGCAGTGCGTTCTCCTTTTGCACCACTCTTGCAGTGTTTGGTGTTTTTTGATTGACATCCTTATTGCAATTACAATTAACCTTGAGTCTACTTAAAAGCGTCCATAGCTTAGTGGCGGGTGGAACAGTATCGAGACGGAGATCGTGGGCTCAATCCCAGCTCCTTGGGAGCAACTGACTTTTCGAAGTTATGTGTGTTTAAAAAGCATGAGCAAGTAGAAATTTTATTTGATATTAGTATTTGCTCGCAGCTCCGCCCGCCTGAACGACCCTATCCAGGATAAAAAGTAGCCTATGTCCTAATCCAGGTTTTGGGTCTACTTGTCTGCCAAATTTCATTCGAAACCGTTCAGCCGTTACGGCGTGATTGACTAAGACACATCCAAATTAACAAACTCACAAACATCGTAGCTTTTACATTTATAATAGTTTAGGATAGTAGGATGGAATACTAGTAGTCTTGAGTGGTAGAGCCACGCTGTAGACACTTTTGCCTACAGCATGAATGGGCCGGCTCGTCCGGGTCATTACCACTGTCTCACAGAAAACCGGCGTAAAGTAGCAGCTTGCTGCTGCGTTTCGTACGGTGAGTGAGATATCTGAAGGTCCAAACCCTCACTCCTTACCAATTCCTTAATTATCCCTTTCCTTTAAGGTCGGCAGCGCTCCCATGACTCTTAGGCGTACACCCACTTGCTCGTTTGCCGGCCTATGGACATAAAACACTGCAAACAAAATTGCGATTGCTCGACCTGAGATTGGAACCCAGGAGCGCGCTGATTTCTCAGCCTAAATACGCTATCAATAGACCAATGAGGCGTTCTATCAAAATTTACTAGAAGTATATCAGCACCTGAGCACAAATGTTTAATGATACAGCTAGTAGTGAGGGGTGAAGAGGGGGAGGGGGGCAAAAAATCGATCATCATAGTGTCCAACCCACATCGACTTTGTGCTGTCGAGTTTGATTCAATCAACCCGCCATAGACTTGTATATTGGATAGAAGTGTTTGTTTATAAATATTTCTTATAAAAAAAGCGCCAAGCGAGAAAATGGGTCACTTGATGTTAAGTTCCACCGCCTATAATCAAACGTAAGATCAGAAGAATCCATGAATGCGTTGTCGACCTTAAGGAATAGAGATGGGGAAAGGGAGGGGGATTTAGGCCGCCGGAAATCTCACTCACCGTACGAAATGCAACAGCAAACTGCTACTTGACGTTAGTTTTCTGTGAAACACTTGATACCCCGGTAAATCTACACTGTAGAGAAAACTGTCTGTCCACTAAATAAATAAATAATAAATAAATAATACACCCAACAGTCACACACATACTCCTGACCCCACACTAGGTAAACCTGTATCGTGGGTATCAAGAACTACGAGGGACTTGCGGTCCCACAACACCCAGACCCGAGACAAATATTTGTGTATCAGACAAACATTTGTCTAGGTGCGGGAATCGAACCCACGGCCTCACGCTTCGCAACCGGCTACTCGCCCGTTGCGCCACGGAGGCTGTCAAATAAATCCTCATTTTGTTTTCTTTTTTTTTGTTTTGTACATGCGTATGTGTGTCGTTGTCTGTGACAAATAAATTGGTGTTCTTTCTTTCTCATTACATCAAATTATTGCACATTTCGATGAAACAAGTCTTTGAATATTTTTTTTATTTAGGCACGGATAGTGACTACACTGGACCTAATGTGACAGTGCAGTCCAACTATAATGTCGACGGTCAAGGACCGTTGCGTCCCGCGACAGTCGGCAGAATTATGCCGGCCTGAAGTTACTGGATATAGACTGGCTGACTCCGGAACGCGAGAGAACGAGCCACTATAAGTTTTTTACCACGTGTACCGATGGTCGATATCCAGTTGAGCACAAACATAATCAGGTACACTCCCACCAGCAGTACATACAATGTTTTATTATATACACCCAACAGTCACACACATAGTCTTGAACCTACACTAGGTAAACCAGTATCGTGGTTATCAGAAACTACGAGCGAAGTCTAACCAAAGATCATATCAGCCTAATTAACATTTCTGCCACCTCTATACTTTCCTAAGGAATAAATAAACGCCGCGCGACAAAGACGTCCATCTGTGCACGACATCTGAGCGACGTGTGTCGCCCCTGCCCCCACCCACCGAGCCAGTGGGCGAGCGGGCGACTCGTCGATAATGATGTTAACTTGCCGTTTGAGACCGGGCGCTTTGTTGCGTTTTTTGAGCACTGTGCGGTTGTTTTGTAAGTCTGGTACGGACGTGGCTTAAGTTTAAGGGCTTTGTGATTTCGTCTCTTTCGTGTGTACTTTGGACTTTGTTTTTAATGTTAAATGAATACACCTAACAATCACATCGTCCTGACACCACACTAGTGTAAACTGTATCGTAAGTATCAGGATCAACTTACGGTCCCGAAATAATATTTGTGGATTGCAAAAACATTTGTCTCTCATTTCACAGCCACAGAGTCCGTCATGTCGTGTCATATTGTCAGTTCGGCTTTATGCAACTGCGCGACATAATGTATTTTTTATAGCATAGGCCGGCAAACGAGCAAGTGGGTCACCTGATGGTAAATGATCTCCACCGCCCATGTACGCCCACATTACCAAAAGAATTATAGGTGCGTTGTCGACCTTAAAGGAAAGGGATTGGGAAGGGGAGGGGGATTTGGGCCTCCGGATATCTCACTAACCGTACGCACAGCAGCAAGCTGCTCCTTTACGCCGGTTTTCTGTGAGACAGTGATAAGGACCCGGACGAGCTGGCCCATTCGTGCTGTAGACACAAGTGTCTACAGCGTGGATCTACTGTTCATAAAATGGCTGCCGTGTTAGTTACACCTCTGCCTACGTTTCCAGGGATACAAGCGTGAGTGTATATTATGTTTTTAATACATCTACGACCTAAAATATTGGCATCCAAAACAAGAAAGAAACATTTAAAATCTACATCAACACGTTTCAAAATAAATTTCGTCGAAAATTCCCTCCCTGGCTCGGTAAATTGTCTTCAAGAGCTGACCATCCCCACGGGGTGTAGGGGGGTATACCCGCTCAAAGGAGGCCACTCTCCCGTTCGTCTTGCTTATGACTGACGGCTGGACACTGAGTGATTGAGAGTGACTGGCGACTTAATGCGCACGGGCGGGACACATCCACAACGCAAGAGCTTAACTCACATAACTTTCTACACAACTATTAACTGTAAAATCTACGTAATAAGATGTAATATCGTGTGGCTGATTAATTATAGTATTATAACCGAATGCATTTTGCACACGTTTATAACACGAAATTATATGAATCATATAAATATGCATCGCATCGTTTTAATGCGGCGAGGTGCTTGTAATTAGCAGCATGTGACTGCTGATTGATGGCTGTTTATCGTCTGCCATTATGTGACAGGTCAATGACCTCGAGCCTGTACACGATTTCCAAATTCAGGAAAGTGACAGGACTGTATCGATGATAATTTATCATAGTTGTAATTCAAGTTGTGTCAAGGTCGTTTGGATTGGCACCACCGTTTTGTTTATTTCTGCCTCCAACTGCAGTGTGTAGGCACTGTTGTGTTTAGAAGGAAATTGAAGCCTGTGAAATTGTGGGCATTATGAGACTTAACATGTCTCGGGGTGACGAGCGCAGTTCAATGCAGTGCTTTGTAATTCAAAGTTATGTGTGGTGTTGCTCCTGTTTACGGTAAGGCGTGACGCTTACCATCAGGCGAGCGACCTGCTCATTTCGTCACTCAAGCTAATAAAAAAAAACTCTGGGAAAATGTCTGTTACTTCAAATCATTTTTCTTTGAAACAGTGGTGTCACATTGGACAAGCCCCCGCTGCCAATTCATAATTATATAGGCCCTGTATTATATCCTGTCCCACTGCTGGGCACATGACTCATCTGGTTACGTGCGTTTTGGTTTCGGATTCAATACATCCCAGCTTGTCCTATTATAATAATTTCCTTTGTTACCGTCCTCGACTGCCTCGGTGGCGCAGATTAAATGCATACGCGTTACGATTGAGGCCAACGCTGAGGTCTCGGGTTCGATCCCCGGGTCAGGTAAAGTGGTATTAGGTTTTTCTATTACGAAATGCGCAGTATCAGCCCGGAGTCTGGAAATGAGCCCGGTATGGCGATAGGTTCGCCCCCTATCACATAAGGGACGGAGATACGCTCGGCGAAATGTGGGTGTACACGTTACACCTTTGCCTACCCCTTCGGGGATTACAGGCGTGAGTGCGTATGTATGTATCTATCTATCTAATCGTCCTCGTATCTCTGACGCTTTAGTAGAGCAGAGGGTATAGCCGAGGATTCGATTCCGTAATCGGTTCAAATGTTTGTGTTTCTAAAAATTTGTTCTGTTTCTAGGTTTTGTAAAACTGAAAGTGCTTCTTAGTTTTTTTACCTGACTTAGTGAGACTGGATCTGATGTCAGTACAGTCAGTCCAAATACATATAACATCAATCTCCGGCCTGAAGTTTTTTTATTTTTATAGCACGGCAAACGAGCAAGTGGGTCACCTGATGGTAAGTGATCTCCACCGCCTCGAGATATCACTCTTAGCATATGAAACGCAGCAGTAAGCTGCTACTTTACGCCGGTTTTCTGTGAGACAGTGGTTACGTCCCGGACGAGCCGGCCCATTCAAGTTGTAGACAAAATTGTCTACAGCGTGGCTCTACCACTCAAAAAATACAGTTACTTGATATACACAGGGTGATCCCGGAACGAGCTACTACTTATGTCAGGTTTCCAACAACCACAACACAGGATCTTTTGTCAGATCAGGATTATGTAATCTTCTTCTTCCACCTGCCCTTATCCCACTACCAGGGAGGTCAGCGCATCATGATTTTTAACACATGTCACAGAATGATTTGGCTTGTAGTATTTACGACTGGCCACTTGCCTGACGTCAATCCCTCTGGGAAGATAACACCCAGACCCAAATAATTGTGGATCATACAAAAATTTGTCTTGGTGCAGGAATCGAACCCGTAGCCGCTCGCTTCACAGCCGTTAACTCGCCCACTGGCCACGGAGGCTGTCAAGGATTATGAAATATTTTTTATTTTTTATATTAGCTTGAATGACGAGACGAGCAGGTCGCTCGCCTGATGGTAAGCGCCACGCCTGCTCATAAACAGAAGCAAAGCCACAAAGAATTTTAAATAACAAAGCACTGCATGACACTGGACTGCCCTCGTCACCCCAAGACATAAGGTGTTAAGTCTCATAATGCCCAGTAATTTCACTGGCTTCAATGTTCTTTAAACCGGCACACAAAATTGCTTACACACTGTTGCTTGGCGGCAGAAATAGACAAAGCGATGGTACCAACCCAGCCGGCCTCTCGCATACGAGGGACCTACCACCTTGTAAAATAATAATAATAATATGTGGTATTATATATTCTTAATAAAAATTACATCCACAAATCTATGTGCAGATATAACGAAAATCACGTATGAAATAAAACGAGATAGCTCTAGTTTATTAATACAGGAACAAAACGAAAAATGAGCACGCAACACTCGCCGGTCCGTCAGTCCAGGCAGACTGACAGCGAAACTGACAGGCAATCAGTCCACGTGACGCAGCCCGCGCTCCCCGCACTCGCCGCCTAGCCCTCCGGTAATATCAGCGCGTGTTTCTTTCGCTATATTATAATTACAACGGTAATATTGTAATATCAGAAGGAATTCGCAGCGAATAGCGATGGCGTGTGGATTTGCTTGTGTTTTTCAGTTTTTAACTGACTCCAAACACAGTAGGCTTTTATGTATGTTACACGAGATTTTCGCCAATTCTGGACCGATTTTGATGGTTATTTTTTAGTCGATAAGGTTCTATATAAACTTGATTAAAATCTGATCACGGAGTACAGGGGAAATATAGGAAATTCCTAAACCGATAACTGCTTTTACGCGATTCAAATTTAAGAGTCAGTTTTTTTAAAGCATAGGTCGGCAATCGAGCAAGTTGGTCACCTGATGATAAGATATCTCCACCGCCCATGAATGCCCACAATACTAGAATAATCAAGGACGCGTTGCCGACCTTAAAGAAAATGGATAATAAAGGGATTGGGAAAGGGAGAGAAATTTGGGCTTCCGGATATTTCAATCACCGTACGAAACGCAGCAGCAAGCCACTACTTTACGTAGAATTTCTGTGAGACAGTGACAACGACCCGGTTGAGCGAACCTATTTGTGCTGTAGACAAAAATGTGATTATCATTACTAGAGGAGCCCAGCAGTGGGACAATGTACATACATATAGGGCTAATATATTTACATACGCACTCACGCCTGTAATCCCCGTAGGGGTAGGCAGAGATGTAACCAGTACACCCACATTTCGACGAGTGAATCTCCGTCCCATGATGTGATAGGGGGCGAGCCTATCGCCATACCGGGCACAAATTCTGAACTCAGGGCTGATACTGAGCATTTCGTAATAGAAAAAAAACCCAATACCACTTTACCCGACCCGGGGATCGAACTCGAGACCTCAGCGTCGGCCTCAATTGTAACGCGTACGCATTACAACTGCGCCACCGAGGTAAATATATTTCTACTATACAACAAAACACTAAGCTAAGTGTCTTTAACACATACTGTAATAAAAACTGCAGTAACTCATTCAAATTTATATCTATGCGTGTAAGGACACGAGTGCCATTAAAAGCTTGCAAATTATACAACCATACACATTTATTTACATATTGAACTCTATTCCGTTGTGATAAGGTTGATGTAGTAAAATAATTTTTGCAGTCCAGCGTAGGAGGGTACATGATGATGGCCAATTTGATTCGGAATATATCGCCGCGTTCGATTGTAAACAAGTGTTGTAGGTGGGTGCGGGTTCGATGCCGCGTCGAAGCCTGCATGTGTGGTTCGCGCATAAAATGTGTCGAATGTAAGATGTTTCCGTGACTTTAAACACTTGGTTGAATGTTATCCATTGGATTTAATGTTTTGTTTATTGTTACCTTTGATATTTCTGAATAACTATAAATTGTAGACAATCTTCTACATAAGCCGAGGCCTGTATATCCTCGAAAGGGTGTTCGAATCCTGGGCTAAAATCTGACACGAATTATAATAAAAACAAATAATTTCATTATTTGATTTTTCGATGAATAAAATAATTTCATTTTAATCATCGAAATAAGGTAACTAGAACGATAACTCTCATATGAATCTGCCGAAAATACGGCTCCACTTACTTACACATGCAAAGGTAAAATCACACGTAACACTCATACACGCAACAAAAATTAATGAACGTTCAAAATCAACTTCATTTCATAAAAATTAATGTCTAAATATTAATTTTGTAGATCGAGATACGACGTTCTGAACCGCGCAAAAAATTAGACGTATCAAGTGTCAACTAGAGTTCATGAATCAGTTTTTATGAAAGGATGAACAAACGAGCTGCACAAACTTTTATAGCCCCGCCCCCTTTGCACAGAGTTTGGTGGGGTCATTTTTTTGTTTGAGTTACGTTTCTTGACATCTTATTTCGTTGGTTATAATCCAGATAAAGGTTTTGACGATATTGTCATCATCGTGGGCCGAGATAGCATCCTTCAATAAAAGTCTTTATAAAGATTTTATCTGCCATGAGTCAACGACAGATGAATTTCAATAACAATTGTAATGTAATTGACGTCAATTGATTGTCAATCATGGGCTGATAGAATCTTGGTGGGAGAGGTCATTCGCATTGGTTCAATTTAATAGTGTTGTGTCGATTTTTAAAGGAGTTTGTAAGAATAGCCTCTTTTTTGTACTGAGCCGGTACAATGACCCACTTCAAATGAGGTGAGGCGTCTTGAAGCTCACTCGCTCGTTCTCACTCTTTCCCGGACGCAGCTCGCGTCATGGGAATAGTAACAGAGTGTCGACGCGAAATTTGAAGTAGTACATGAATAAAAATTGAGTAGCTGTTACATTATTTCGTAATTACACAATTTAGTAATTTTCATGTTTGTTATTGAGTGGAATTATTTCGAAATTAGATTTAGGTCGAAGCGTGGCTCGCGTGAATGTTGTTTTCTGGCATAAAAATGTCCTAATTCCGGAAATTGCTACCTCTGTGCTAAAGTTCAGTTCAGCATTATTGATCCAAACATCCAATCTCACTGTTTTGCTACATAGCTTATATTATTTTGTGGCGTCATTCGTAATTCCTAAAGCGTTTTTACACGTCCATGTGTTAGACGAGTTACGTGAGACGAGTATTCTTTTATTAATACCAAACGACAGTAATCACTTTAACTCATAGTTTATTGGTTACATTTACAATATCACTGCTTTACAGACCACTACCCCATGTCAGGATTCTCTATAGACCGCTCTCTAATTATAACTCCAACAACTAGGACCGAATAGTAAACCAGCATAGCTACCGCGTAATGAATTCTTGGACTGTCGACTGAGCACTGACTGCGAGCAAAAGACCTCCAGTTATGGCGACAACCTCTTTTATACCATTTAACTACCCCGCCATAACTATATCGCACTATTATTATTTCAGTGCACCCAACGTTGCTTTCTCAGACACCCTCAATACACTAATAAAAGAGAATACGCTAACACATGACAATATTTACACTGCTTGCAAGTACGTTGTGAGTCAAATTTTATTTTATTTTAATGTATGTACTTTTTGTTTCAGGTAAGTGAACGGACAAAGCTATGAGAACATGTGGTAAATATACATAAAGAGCGATGGATTGGGGGCAAAATTGGGTATGGCCTAAGATCATAGGATGAGGGATTTTTTTATAGCATATGTTGGGAAAGGAACTAGTGGATCACCTGATGGTAAGTGACCTCCACTGCCCGTAATGTAATACCAGAAGAATCATCGTTGCGTTGCCGAAAGGAATGGGACAATTAAGAGATCGGGAAGGGGACTCTGTTATATAACTTTTAATATAACCAAGTATACTTTATGTATATAACTTCCAATATATCAAAACCTAATATTTGAACTCACGCACTCACGCCTGTAATCCCCGAAGGGGGTAGGCAGAGGTGTAACCAATACACCCACATTTCGCCGAGCGTATCTCCGTCCCACGATATGATAGCGGGCGAACCTATCGCCATACCGGGCACAAATTGCAGACTCCGAGCTGATACTGAGCATTTCGTAATAGAAAAACCCAATATCGCTTGTACCCGACCCGGGGATCGAACCCGAGATCTCAGCGTCAGTCTCAATCGTAACGCTTACGCATTACAACTGCGCCACCGAGGCAGTCAGTAGTATTTGAAACATCTTATAGAACAGAACTCGCTCGTCTCTGTGGACCGGTCTGTAGACTTCACCCACCACCTGTCACCCGTAGGGAGGGGAAGAGGATAAGCGTCACTCCACAGTTGTTGACGGCTTGCTTTGTACCGTAATCGGTCAACTGCACACCCATCCTTTGGCTCTACCCACCTTGGTGTTTATTTTTACTATAATATTGAAAGGGAACTCTACAGCCTGTGGGATTTAAAAAGTTGTCGAATAAGAAATATATCGCTTAATTTGACAGGCTCCGTGGCGCAGCGGGCGAGTAGCCGGCAGTGAAACGAGAGGTCGTGGGTTCGATTCCCGCACCGAGACAAATGTTTGTGTGATCCACGAATATCGGTTTCAGGTCTGGGTGTTGTGGGACCGCAAGTCCCTCGTAGTTCCTGATGCCCACGATACAGGTTAACCTAGTGTGGGGTCAGGACTATGTGTGTGACTGTTGGGTGTATTTATTTATTGAATTTTCTTATCTATTCATAGGCGGTGGAGATCACTTACCATCAGGTGACTTACTTGCACGTTTGCCAGCCTATGCTATAAAAAGACATTCACGCGGACGGAGCCGTGCGCTGACTCTAGTATCGAGTAATATGGTGTCTGATAAACGGATGTGGGAGGTCCGTGGGCCCTTGAGCGCCGCTCTGATTGATACTACCTTCATGTTCTCAGAGAAGCGTGTGCGTTTATTGAGGGTAGATCGCTAAATGTATTTGTATGTACTTGATATAAATTTATACATAATATGTAGCGAGGAGCCCGTTGTAAAGCGAGAGATTTTTTTAAATAATAAATCACCCAACAGTCACACATAGTCCTGACTAGGATAACCTGTATCGTGGGTCCAACTACGAGGGACTTGCGGTCCCATAACATCCAGACCCGAAACCGATATTCGTGGATTACACAAACATTTGTCTCGGAGCGGGAATCGAAACCACGGCCGCCAGTCGTCGTAGGTATGACCGCTTGTCGAAAAAATTACTGCGTGAAACGAGTGTCTTTAGTTGACTTAGCGAAGTTGACTTTGGTGAGTTCGTATTGAAGTTTACTGCGCAGTCACTTTCTAGAAGACTCAAGTCAAGTTTATAGGTCTCAGCCTTAGCTCCTGTTTCACAGTCTCCAAGTATACGTTACTTGTAAAATAAAATATAGTCATCAAGGCTGACTTTGCTGAGATTTACTATTAAACTTATTTATTTCTGTCCAATTTTAATACGATTCGACGGTTCTTATTAAACAAGTTTAGTGTGGGTTAAACCCGATTAAAGATCGTCGTGCAAGTGGGCCCAAAATACAAAATTATCACCCCGCCCCCAATTCTGTATATCAATTCCCTGCTTCGTAAACTGTCTGCGTAATACGTTATCTGGCGGTTAACACTTTAATTGCATATTGTGAAACAGGCCCTAAATCTCTGATTCATCGTCATTAAACACTCAATAAAACAAAAGAACAAAAGTCCATAGACAAAAACAAGAAGCATAGATAACGTAATGGCGAATCAGTCCGCTCACTTAGCGAGCCGTCAGTCGATCAATCAAACGGCGATCATTGCGTCAGTCATGTAAACAGGAAGCCGATTGATTTTGGAAATGTCACGTTTTTTGTTTTGGTGTTTGGTATTTTATTACTGAATTCTGGCATTTTATATAGTTCGCACGCAAATGTTAGTCACCTTCCTAGTCACTCCGAAAGTATAGTATTATGCCAATCATAGTTTTGAGTAGTGTTGTACTATGCGTAGGTGTGGCGCTTACCATCAAGCGAGGGGCTCGTCGCAATATAAATAAAAAAAGCTAATTACATTGACTCGTTTCAGTGCGTATGTTGCCATATCTCAGCCTCCGTGGCGCAGCAGGCGAGTAGCCGGCAGTGAAACGAGAGGCCGTGGGTTCGATTCCCACACCACACAAATGTTTGCCTAATCCACAAATATTTGTTTCGGGTCTGGGTGTTGTGGGACCGCAAGTCCCTCGTAGTTCTCGATACCTACGATACAGGTTAACCTAGTGTCGGTGTCAGGACTATGTGTGTGACTGTTGGGTGTATTTATTTATTTATTATATCTTAACAGACGCTGCGACGCTCAAGCAGACCTATTTTCTCTTGTCCCGGAGACTGACGGGTCGATGGCGCTGTCAAACCTAGTCGCTCTGTGGCACATCTTTGGAATCTTAAAATAAATATTTTATTACGTCTTCAGAACTATGGGGTAGATGAAAGATATGGTTTTATGATAGAGTTTAACTTGATAAATCCCCAGAGGGGTTGACGTCAGGCAGGCGGCCGGTTCTAAAAACTAACAAGCAAACTCATTCTGTAACATGTGTTTAAACATGTTACCCCACTGCGAGTGGGATAAGGGCAAGTGGCAGAAGAAGATAAAGAAGATAGAGTTTAACTTGATCAAGCCATTTGACACCACAAAGGTTAACTAAAAATGTACATATAAATGAACTAAGAGCTCTTTGTTACGCTGTCACAATGCTGGGCATGAGCCCAATGGCCCAATGGGTACCAAGTTTCGCCATTGCTTTGTCCGTTAATCAGCACAGTGTGCCACGTGCAGGTGAGGTTGGCTTTGACCCAAGGTGTACTTGGCCCACTAACACTCCAATAATTACTTCGAACAAATTATGACATTTATATATTAATCAAGTAATATCTAAAAAAAAATTTCATTAACATCAACCTTTATCAAACAATATTAAAAGAAAATAACCCGTAACTGCAAAAGATACAATCAAGTCATGATATAAGTATTCATAAGAAACTTGCAGCGCATAGAATATGGTAATGCGGGCAGTTCTTTAAACGCGGCTCATCGCTATTGCTCCCCGGGTATTCTGTACCCGGTACCCGTTACCCGTTACCTGGCAATGCAGTGAGCTATATTTCGCGCTGTCTTATCTCCTAGCTGCCGGGGATTTTAGGTCTTTGAATTGGTCTAATGCACTTTTTTAAGTGCCTTTGTAAGCGCTTTTATGTGAGGAGCGTCATTTCTTTTTATTATTTGAATTAGGTTTAATTTATTCCAAGAATAGATGTAGACACATTTAGAAGTTGTTTTAATGTAAACGATATTTTTGATATTGATTTAATTACTTATTAATCAATGTTATATTTTTTATTTAGATATAGTTTTTAGTTGTTATTTAATATTTATTCTATTGTTTTTTAGTTTTATTGTTATAAGCGGATTCTGATATTTGGATTTCTGAACGTTTTAATTATTATTTTTTATCGTATAGGCCGGCAAACGAACAAGCGGGTCACCTGATGGTAAGTGGTCACCAGCGCCCATGTACGCCCACAATACCAAAAGGATTATGAAGGGGAGGGGGATTGGGACCTCCGGATATCTCACTCACCGTACGAAACACAGCAGCATGCTGCTACTTTACGCCGGTATTCTGTAAGACAGTGGTAACGACCCGGACGAGCCGGCCCATTGATGCCGTAGACAGAACTGTCTACAGCGCGGCTCTACCACTCATAAATGTTGTTCTATATCAGTTTTATATATTTATTCTTAATTGCTTATTAGCAATTGTAATAATACAATGACAAATTGATACTCCGATTAATTTATTAATAAATTTATATAATTAGACTTCACACCTTATATATTCTGTACCATCAAAATAAAATCGCTACTTCATCAAAAACCAATATATTTAAAATCTATAAAGCATAGCCATCGATCTAAATTAATTAACAATGGAGGAATCGACGGAGTATCACAATCGGGAGTGATTGGAGAGGCACAACTCCTCAATCAATAAAGTCTATATTAAACTTGCAGGTACATTGATTATGTACATGTCTAGATGGACAGTCAGTGAAGCAGAACAACTGTTGCTATGAGTTAGTGGTTACTGATACCGCAATACTTCCTCCCTCATCGTCCCAAACATGTTTTGGCAGATCCCAACGACTCCATCACAGTCGCTATCGAAGCAGCACTTTCTCTGCCGAATCCGAATCGCAATAATAATACGCGAGCCCGACATAGGACACGCCTGCGAGTTCGAAGAACTCCAACAACTGACCGTCGGCACAATGATAGGCAGAGACGGCCCTAAACTATACTCCCCAGCGATTGCTCAAGCTGAGGTCTGAGCCATCTAAAAGGCGCCTCTGTGCTTAATCGCTACTAAGTAGGTACATTACACATATTTCTGGCCAGAGCGCCATAAGCGCCGGCTTTATTGCATAAGTTAACAGCACAAATCCATTCGATAAAAGAAAACGCAATACTTTTTGGGTTCTATCAAAAACTGCCTAGTGGTATTACGTTCTCACATCTCATTAAAGTTAACAAATTCCCGGTAGTTTCTAGTTCGAAGCATCCGTGAAGCAGGGCGCTAGTCGTTGGCTGGTAAATCAAAATCCGCGAGTTCGGGACAATTTTTTACGGGATTTGCAAATATTTGTGTTACGTCACGGTATTGTGGGTATCTTGTTTCCAACGGCACAAAATAGTTAAGGTATTTATGTAATATCATGTATGATTGATATTTATATTTTACTTTCTTAAATAACTATCTTTCAGTGATACACATACACCCAACTGTGTTATTTCTGAATCACTGGACAACTCGGTATCTAGACGTGTATACATTAAATATATTATAATATTTCTACAACAAGTCACTTGCAGGTAGAGATGGTGGAGTGGTAGTGGTAGAGACGGCCGCTAATGCGCGCTGAATAAACATCAATCAATCAATATAGTTGATATGTATAAAGAGGCAAAAAGTTTTAGACGTGTTGGTGTTGGGTGGATATACCTATATTCCTTTAAAGTTATTATTTCTATTTTGTTACGGTATTTTTTATGGAATTTAACATTAATTATAACCTATGAATAAAAATGAGATTTTTTCAATAGGTTATTGACTAATTTATATGTAGTTGTAATTGTTAATTTAAATTATAATAAAAAAAAACATTACATTAGTAAAATGTAATTTAGTTTATTCATCAAATTATGTAGTAATAAATTTAAAACCCAAACTTGAAAATGTTACGTAAGTTAATTAAATAATACGTTCTAAATTTAAATTAAAAATACAAAAATAAATTCCAGTCAGTAATGTCCACACTATACCACTGGCTGTATAAAGGAGCAAAAAACTGGTTGTTTGCCCGACAATGAGCCGTTGAAACGTAAGGTCGGCGCGCGTTCACGGGTTTTTTGTTTGTTTGTATGCCTGCCATGCCAGTGCGACCACCGTCAGGTGCCCGCGACTTTCAACCTGTCTATTGACAAATCTGACGTTATAATACGTTTAGAAAACCCTGTTCCATTTTTAAAATATAAAATAGGTGGCGATATGGCTTTCTCTAGAACTGATCAAATGTTTCCAAATAATTCACGGATATAAGAATTAACACAAGTGACTGCCTCGATGGCGCAGTTGTAATGCGTACGCGGTACGACTTCTGTGGAGGCCTCGGGTTCGAACCCCGGGTCGAGTAAAGTGATATTGGGTTTTTCTATTACGAAATGCTCAGTATCAGTCCGGAGTCTGGAATTGTGCCCGGTTTGGCGATATGGCTTCTCCAAGGACGCTAAGCTTATCACAGTCTCTACCAGTGCTGAGATGAGGATGTAACAAGCTCAGTGCCATCAATCTAGGCCTATCGAACCTATGTGTATCTACGGCCTAGATCTACCTTGCTGGATCTAAAACCCAAACGAAACTCAGATCAATATGTGCAGTTTAATTTTTTATAACGTACCATCAATACTAAGTTTGTAGACATTGTCTCTGGAAGGAATTATTTTATTACAATACATACGCACTCACGCCTGTAATCCCCGAAGGGGTAGGCAAAGGTGTAACCAGTACACCCACATTTCGCCGAGCGTATGTCCGTCCCTTATGTGATAGGGGGCGAGCCTATCGCCATACCGGGCACAAATTCCAGACTCCAGGCTGATACTGAGCATTTCATAATACCCAATACCACTTTACTCGGCCCTGGGATCGAACCTGAGACCTCAGTGTTGGCCTCAATCGTAACGCGTACGCATTACAACTGCGCCACTGAGGCAGTCATTTTATTACAAGTACATGCAAATTCCCACACACGATTACAGTAAATTGACGATTTATTGATTGGGCCGACATTTGTCACTATCCGGTGAAAGTTGTAAGAGTAATATATATTGGATACCGTTTTCTTTCGTCACAAATAAATGGGTATGACAATAAATTACGAGATTTGTCAAAAGATATATAAATAAGGAATAATCCGGAGTTCCCGTTGGTGCGTTTGACAACTTTAAGGTGATTTCTCCTCATGTTTATGTATTTTCATTGTTATTTTAAATAATTAAGAGCTATTTTTGATTATCGATAGTTTTAACAAGCGTTAGCGTTGCAGTAGTATTGACTGCACCGAAAATCACAGTTCGAAACCAAGCCCAAGAGCCTCTGATTTTTCTAAGTTACGTTTGTATTCATTGTGAATTATCGCTTAGGAAACCTGAGAAGTATGTGAAGTCTGCCAACCCGCATTAGACCAGCGTGGTGGACTAAGGCCTAACCCCTCTCATTCGAAGAGGAGGCCCGTGCCTAGCAGGGAGACGTATATAACACATAGCTGATATTCTTATAATTTTAACTATTGAACCGATGACTTGTCATTTGATACAATATGCTTCTCTTCTTTTCAAAATTACTTTTAATTATCGTACAAGTTCTTCTTCTTTTTAGATTATCCGGCCGATCATAGGCCGATAAACGAGCAAGTGGGTCACCTGATGGTAAGTGATCTCTACCGCCCATGTACGCCCACAATACCAAAAGGACCATGGGCGCCTTGCCGACCTAAAGAAAAAGGATAATTCAGAGATTGGGAAAGGAAGGGATTTATTTGGGCCTGCTTATATCTCGCTCACTGTACGAAACGCAGCAGCAAGCTGATACTTTACGCCGGTTTTCTGTGAGACAGTGGTAACGACCCGGACGAGCCGGCCCATTCATGCTGTAGACAAAACGTGTCTACAGCGTATGTCTACCATTGCCACTGTTGGGTGTATTTATATATTCATGTCACAAAAGTAATTGACATTGAATCACGTCAAATAATCAACCGACGTTGTCTACTTAAGCCGTCGAAATAAGTATATGCGATAAGTATACCATCTTAAATACGAGCCGTAAAAGATGTTTCCCTTCGAATCAATCTCGTGGAGGATATAAAATCTGCGAGGTGTGGACTTAGATGTATTGGGGGGTGTGACCTCCCTGTTACAACATAGTGTAATTAATTCACGGTGGACATATAACTAATGAACAGGCGGCTGTTATCGTTGTTATGAATTGTACAATAGGGTAGTTTCCTATATTGAATTTTATACATTATTTTATAAGCAACAGAAAATGATACACAAAAGAAACCCTTTTATTAAAACACAATCAAAATTGGTTCAGAAATGTGCCCGCAGTTATGACTTTAAATGTTGGTATGAGGAAAAGTAGGTGCGTAGTAGGGATATCTCACTATCTCGCTTGCACGCGTGCACTATAATGAACATTTTACACAGTGACGTCAAAGGTTGCATCGTCTGTCATTTGACAATTACCCCTTCTACAGGATTTCAATGGCTTCTATCTTATTTATTTTTGGTCCGATTTATAAAATTCTTTCTGCAATAGATTTTGAGTAACGTAACTTATTGATTTAAATAATAAAAAAAAACTAGTCAACTACCCTATTATACGAATTTGTACAATTCACTGCGACAATACTTGTAAGAGCTAGCTAGAGTTCCAATATTAATTATTGAATTATTACAATTTGACCCGTTGAAATCAAAACAATCAAATCTAACGCTATTTTTACAAATAACATAATGTTACTATTACAAGTAAATAATACAATAACAATTATTATTGTAAAGCAACTCTTAATAGAATATGTTTTTATGTTTGGTAATAAAATACAGCTGTCGGTTCCATGTTCTTTTATTCACCTGAAATACGAGGCGAGCAGTTAACAGTTTGCAACATCGCTTAGACCTTTAAATAACCAAGTACTGCCATGACTTTTAACTATGCTTATCAATCCTAGATGTTAGATGTTAAAACTCATATTGCCCAGTAATTCAGTGTTACTATCACATTATTATACAAATATTTATATTAACTGCCTCGGTGGCGCAGTTGTATTTTTTTTTATGGTATAGGCCGGCAAACGAGCAAGTGGGTCACCTGATGGTAAGTGATCTCCACCGCCCATGTACGCCCACAATACTAAAAGAATCATGGGTGCGTTGCCGACCTTAAAGGAAAGGGATAATTAAGGAATTGGGAAGGGGAGGGGGTTTGGGCCTCCGGATATCTCACTCACCGTACGAAACGCAGCAGCAAGTTGCTACTTTACGCCAGTTTTCTGTGAGACAGTGGTAATGACCCGGACGAGCCGGCCCATACATGCTGTAGACAAAAGTGTCTACAGCGTGGCTCTACCACTCATAAAAATACGCTCACGCGTTAAAATAATGCTCACGCGTTACGATTGAGGCTGACGCTGAGGTCTCGGGTTCGATCCCCGGGTCGGGTACAAGTGGGATTGGGTTTTCTATTACGAAATGCTCAGTATCAGTCCGGAGTCTGGAATTTGTGCCCGGTATGGCGATAGGCTCGCCACCTATCACATTGTGGGACGGAGATACGCTCGGCGAAAAGTGGCTGTATTGGTTACACCTCTCCCTATCCCCTTCAGGGATTACAGGCGTGAGTGCGTATGTATTGTAATAAAATAATTCCTCCCAGAGAGTATGTATGTATATTTATATTCGAAAATATTTCCCCCATACCGAACTCCTGAATCCTACCACCTAACTCCATAAAGATTAAGATTGCCAGCGTTACGCAGACGGACACACGGTCCGACAGATATCCGTACATTGACGTGTGATTGACGCGCGCGTCGGCCGTGTGTCACACCGCACTACGTTTGAAGGGTTAATCTTGTCGCCTCGTTTTGTTGTCTTTAATACGGTCGGCATGACACGGGTTGAGTGACGTCACGGATTTGTCCGATAGTTTTTGCTAAGGCTGGAAGTTACGTTTTTTCGACCAAAATAAAAACAACTGTGTTTGCAGTAGTAAATGAGAATTAAGCGACTTTTGCACTGCACTGGAGTTATAGCCAAGTGAAAATATTTTTTATTATTGATTTATTGGGCCTAAGCTTAAAGCTCGCTCTTGTAAAGCAAATTAAGCTTTTGGTTAAAGTATTGCTGTCACATCACGGGACGGAAATAAGTTTTGACAGCCTCCGTGGCGCAGCGGGCGAGTAACCGGCTGCGAAGCGAGAGGCCGTGGGTTCGATTCCCGCACCGAGACAAATGTTTGTGTGATCCCACAATATTTGTTTCGGGTCTGGGTGTTGTGGGACCGCAAGTCCCTCGTAGTTCCTGATACCCACGATACAGGTTTACCTAGTGTGGGGTCAGGACTATGTGTGTGACTGTTGGGTGTATTTATTTATTTAAGTTCGTCTAAGTTCGAGCCCCCTAGTTGTACCTCTGCCTACTTCGGGAGTACAGGCGTGAGTTTATGTACATACATATTATGTATTTTGGGAAAGCTTACCCTGCTTGAAGATATTATTTTATCCCAGCAAGAATTTAATATAGACTATCAGTAGTGTCACAAAATTTCCATTAACCCTATTTACGCAATGGTATAGCAGTGTAACATTCATAAAATTAACCCTAAACTGCTCATGTCAAATCCGAATTCCCGGAATTGTGAAGCTGTGACCGGTTTTTTAACAATCATTCATCGGCGAGAGTCGCGGCGACAATTACTGCGACACACGTCAACACCGACCGCGGCGGTCCGTTCCCAGAACTCGGACCAGTTACCCAGAATACGCGGAAACTAAGTGCAACTGACATGTGTATGTGTCAGTTTAGTTTTCATGTAATGAGGTAAAGTATGATGAAAAAACTTAAAGCCGACTTAAAGACAACATTGTCAGACACAAATAGTTAACTTAATAGAAAGAAAAACAAAGATTCATTCAGCTACATACTAAGTATTAGCTAAATTCAAATATGTTATAGGGGGCGAGCCTATCGCCATACCGGGCACAAATTCCAGACTCCGGACTGATAGTGAGCATTTCGTAATAGAAAAACCCACTACCACCCGACCCGGGGATCGAACCCGAGCCTCGGCGTTGACGTCAATCGTAACGCGTACGTATTACAACTGCGCCACCGAGGCAGTCAACTAAAATTGCATCGACTTTAAAATCACAACTCAAATCCGAAAGGCCTTAAATTGATTGCATCTTTTGTACTAATTCTGAAAAACCTTATATTACCAAAGCGTATAACTTTAATCGTAGTATTATATATTCAATTTTAAATGTTATATCGTAATCTACCCTATTACATCTCTTGTTTTGACATTACAACATTATACGTAACAATAACTAACCCGTAGCTATCAAATTAACAACCACAGAAAGTCGAACCAATCAGCAGAGCGATTCTTCACGGAACCGTCAGCGTATTTACTCGGCATTTCTTCGATTTCGCGGCACGTCCTAGACGTAATAAGCGGGGGTCCGTCGCGTCCGTCACCGCGGGTGGGTTAGGTGGGATTGGGTGGGGTGGCTCGTTGGGGTTAATGAAGTTTTCTAGAAGCGATTCCCACAGGTCGTCACATGCGGCTAGAGTTTGCGTCGTATTGTACGACGGGTGATATTGGTAGGAAATGTTTTAATAAACGCGTACGCGGCCGGCGGTTATGCCGGGGACCTTTGCCTCTTATTAATGTCTATTGTTTGTTTCGTTATTGCAAGGATGGTTGGTTGGGATTCGAATTCTGACATCATACTAATATTATAAATGTGAATGTAAGTTTGTTTGTTACGCTTTCACGCGAAAACTACTTAACCGATCATCATGAAACTTTGTACACATGTTCTTGGAGGTATAAGAAGTAACATAGGATACTTTTTATGAAAAAAATCTATTTGTTTGTTACGCTTTCACGCCTAAATCACTGAACCGATTTTGATGATTTTTGATGTAGAGATAGATGGGAACCTGGAGACGGTTATAGGCTACGTTTTATTTCGGAAAGGTCTATTCACGCGGGCAACAGCTAGTAAGTGTATTTTTTTTTGGTTGTTATTGTTCAATGTACTGTTTGACAATTATACACTGACATTTATATAAATATTTTCTTGCTCCTTATTATACCTTTTACTAAATCCCTTGTACTTAGTAATTTTTATGGAAAAATCATTATTTGGATACTTTAAGTAATTAGTCGCGGCTTCAGTGAAAAGGATGCAATATAATGTATAGTGCTCTAAATACATTTAATAATACAGTACAGATGTTTTAACGGTCTGTATAAAGTATAATGTCCATAATATAAGAATTTAACGGTACAGTTAACGATCATCCCACTAACTTTATGTCGTCAATAAAAACTTATCCTACCGAACGGAGTCTACTATGGAACTCATTAAGTATATATAAAAATGAAGTTAAATGTATTCTGTCTCAATAAATACACGATAAGTTCCTTCATATCTCCATCGAGAAACAAAAAACATAGACTTTGGGTAGGTGACACCGTGTTCCAGCTCATTTAATCCCAATAAATGTAGTAATTATTCTTTTTACAACTTCAAATACATAAAATACACTCTGCACTCAATATTAGTGAAACACATAAATTAAATTATACAAATTTCAATTTTTATCGCGTGTATTTTATATCCGTTTTAATCCCGACATTACGTATCCTTTGTGAAACACCGCGTTCCGGATTAACTTATCAGCAAAGGTTTTTTTAAATCTTGACTAATTAATACAAATAAGTAAATTGAGCAATTATGCAATTCGTTAATTTGTTAATCATAAATAATTTAATTTTCGAACTCAGAATGTAATTTTATAACTGACACAATTAGTTTTACAAAATAAGAAATAGTTTACTGTTTGTTGGTCAAATATATTTGAATTTTTATTTGTAAAAACGTTGTGTTCGTCGAATAGTATTGCGATAAAACAGTTGTTTATTGTAAACTGCTGGCAATCGAAACTTGTGCGTCCGATGTACGTCGTTGCAGCGATTGCTCGTGTGCATTAGGAAAGTTTCCGCTCCTGTCTCGTAGGCTAATAAATTTTTATAGCTATTTATTTACATCGAATATACATAAAGAGGACATAGTTTTGTTTCAGTTACTGCTGCTATAAAGCCGTCTGGATGAGTCATATTTTACTAGCTTCAAGTTTATGCTTTAAATATAGTTTTTGAATAACGTACATCGGATTTATATCTTTGTCTTGAATGGCAGGAACTTCACAACTCCTATTAATATTATTTATTTATAATGATACCTTATTGTCGCAAATCGATCATACAAACTCTATAATCATATGACACAAATAAGCCAGGAAACTAACTCTTCACTATTATATTATATTATAATATTACCTACCATCATAAATACAAATGGCAAGAATTATGAAATTAAACAAACATTTAGTTTCACGAATTCCATTTTCAAATACAAAAGAACTTAGTAACACAAACAACCCTCACCACACTCATTTTCTTTTAAAAATAGCTCACAAAGTTAATAGGAGCCGAACGCTCGCGTCAACCCGCTGCATTGATGACATTTTTCGCATGTTCGCAACACGGACGGGTCAAGTCGACCCCCGGGGGTGGTGAGGGTTGAGTCTAAGGCGCGGATGTCTCCCGTCAATCAGTACCGCTGGACGTGAGCGGCATTCGGTTGTTGGAGGGTTTATGCATCATGAACGGCCGATTATACCCCCGTCGCGTGATCTCAGCTCGCGTCTTAATGGCACATATTTGAGGGTTGATAGCATTTCTATATGGTTATTTTCACCTTGTTTTGGCAGTTCGGGAGTGCGTGAGATATTCTTTTGATTTGTTGAGTGAAATATTTATTACAAGAGCATATTTACCGCAAACAGGCAAAAAGTATATTTTCTGTGGTCATTACAATACATGAAAATACAGTAAAATATTGTGATAGGAGAGTTGGGATGTGCATATTAGAATAATCGACAACATTAAGCATTGATTAATTGGTATTCGTTAAGTATTTATTAGTTCCAACTTGTTTTTTAATTTTAAATACTTATTTTGTATTTAAATCAATTTATTATAAACTAATTAAAAAACAAATACTCATCATTTGTAATATTAAGTATTCCATGTTTGAATTTCTAACCCTATATTACACAATGAGGTGAAGCCGACAATATTCGTCAAAGACGAGCTGTCACATTGGATGTCACACGCGGTGACAGCGTCGCGTTGACGAACCGTTGCGGTGACAATGAGCAGGCGACGATAACGTGACGAGTTGGGTCTTATAACTAGGAAACACCTGCCTTTTTGTTGGTAATGATAGGGTTTTTCTTGTTTGTGTTGATTACACTTTGTATTTTATTGGATGTTGTTATCAAATAATACTGTTTTAATGGTTTATCTACTACTTATCTACGTTGCTTAGTATTTTAGACTTAACATAATTGTATTATATACGTCACATTGTGGGGTACGGACTATTACTACTAATGAGGATTAGGCGTTAGTGCCCCACGCTAGACAGCCTTCGTGGCGTAACGGGTGAGTAACCGGCTGTGAAACGAAAGGCCGCGGGTTTGATCCCCGCAGCGAAACTAATGTTTGTTAAACCTACAAATATTTGTTTCGGGTCTGGGTGTTGTGAGGCCGAAAGTCGCTCATAGTTCCTGATCCCAGCGACAAGAATCGTATCTTAATGTGAGGTCGGGACTATGTGTGACTGTTGGGTGTATTTATTTATTTATTGGTTTAATGTGGGTTGGTACACTTCACATACCTCGAAAATTCTTATAGATGCAAATGTGTTAATTTTTCTTTTGCTATTAAAAGTGGCCAAAATTAACATTGAATATGTAACCACAAAGAGTCAGAGGTGTTTGTTTTGGGGCTAGTTTCGAACCTGCGGCTTCGTTTTGACAGGCTGTACCACTCCCCGCTAGGCAAGCGTTGCTTACTTGCCTACTAAATGCATATAAAATCTAAATTATTTTACAGCGAAAAAAACTGAAATGAACTTATTTCACAAGTATCTAATGTCGAATATATTCAAATATAACAATTTTAAAAAGGTATAATTTATAAGGCAAAGTCAAGTAATTTGAGTCATAATAATTTTCTTCATTAAAGATTACGATATCAGTTAAAGAGAACGAACAGTTACCAATTTTCACTTGCATTAAAAACGCCACACACATTCGTAACGTAAGTATCTAAGTGACGTCATTATTACTGTTCATACCAAATAAAATAACAACCAAAATTAATTACCTCGTGTAAAATATTCCATTAACTCCCTTATGCAGGGTTCGTTCAATCCGCGCCGCGCCCCGTGTAATGCGATAACAAACGCGCGGAGATGAAGAGCTCAACCGTTGACAGGTGTCATCGCGCCGTCACTCGTCACCATCACTGTGACGGACGGTGTCGACGACAGGGCGCGCTACCTGACGAGATGATAATGCGTTTTTGTGGCTTTTGAACTTTTTATATGATAGTGTTATTTAGTTTTCTAACTTGTTGAGCTGTGTTGTATCGACGGACCACTAGTAATACGTAAACTTGACATACAAAACCACTGTCTCACAGAAAACCGGCGTAAGTAGCAGCTTTTAGCAATAACAAAACAAAAACCAAACACAAACGCCACGAGCGAAACCGTACGAAAAAACTAGCGTCAAAAACCCACACACGAATTTAATCCTTAAAAATCAGAAAAACAAAAACTGTCGCGCATTGTTCTTTTTTCGAGTTTAACTTGGGCGCAAAAAAGGCACGTAAGGTGATCGGCGATCACTCGAAACCGACGTCGGAGTGAATGAAACGAGTGAATGAATGAATGAGTGAGCGGACGAGTGGGTGCGGGCGGGGAGACACGCTCGAGCCTCGCTTGATCAACCATGATGCTCGGCGTCCGTCAAAGTCAGCGCGGTTGACGAGGCTGGAGTGAGCTGCGGGTTCTTCTTTTTTTATTTTAAAAAACGAATATGGTTTTTATTTGTATGCAGTGTTCTTAAGTATTATGCGCGTGTTATTGTGCTGCGATTTAATGCAAAAATGTAAATATAGTTTATATTTGGAGTTCGTATATACGTACTTTTAACTTATAATAGTGTTTATTTTAATGTATAGTTTACGTACTCACTCATGCCTGTACTCACCGAAGAGGTTGGCAGAGATATAACTAGATACATTTCGCTGAGCTTATTTCCATCCCATGATGTGATAGGCACAATCATTAATAATCATCATAATTCCGGACTCTGGGCTGATACTATGCTGTTTCTAGCATTTCATGATAGAAAACCCAATATCACTTTACCAGACCCGGGGATCGAACCCGAGACCTTAGCACAGCAGTAATACCGTGTACCCATTACAGCTGCGCCACCGAGGTCAAATATAGTTTATGATTGTCAAATAAGCGTGTCACGGTCTTGAATAATTTTAGTTTGGTAGGCTTTAAATTATGCTTATTGGACTTATTTTTAGTTACTTTCGTCGTAGGAAAATGTTGAATTTTACTTACGTTGACAAAAACCGGAATAAACTAAAAAATATAAAGGTAATTTGGTTTTAGTGTAGTCGCCTTACAAGTGGCAACGAAATAGTTTACCATTATTACTGATTATTTTAAGGGTCTATATAACAATGCATGATTAATTTTTAACCTTCAAATAACACATATGACGGTCAATTTAGGTAGTGATAACAATTTGAAACACGCCCCTCCCTGAATGTATATTTACAAGATGAAAATTCCATATCATTATTGTTTTATCTCATTTATTATTTGCTAACATTGTAAAACAAGCACTAAGTTGTGTTATTTATAAACGTCATTAATGTGATTAATATATGATTTTGTTATGACGTGCGTTTTATAACGTATATCATTGTCCTAAATTGATATTATCGCCTAGTGTATATGACATTTTATAGTCTTGAAGTCCCTTGACATATACGTTTCGAGAATCATTGCTTTACTCAGTTTATTATGAGCAAATAGTTTTATAATTCATAAACACGTTCTCGCAACATAACGTAAACTTATGCGTTTAATAAATACTAGCTTGACGATGTAAATACGATTGAAATGTAGTGCTGAACTATTGAGTCAGATGCAACATTTGATTTTACGCCACGAAATGTCTTAAACTTCAACACTTCTCAATAACTTCTTATAAGTAAAATAAATAACTTCCAATAATGACATTCATCGGATTGATCTCACGTTAAAACTACAACACTGATCCATCGACAACATTTGTTCAAGAATCAAAGCTGCAACTTCTAATTTCTCTGCAGGCTAATCCGAGTTAAAACGAATCGGTCTCGCGAACTGAGTTTTCTGGCATCACACACTTAAGTTTTGAATTTAACTTTTTTGTAATTTGTATATTCAGCATAATAACATATTCTGTGAAAATTTCAGTAGACTACTTACAGATAGACGGCGTAAACTACCCTATTACTAATAGCAGGGTTTCATAGGCTCTCTTTTTTATACGCAACCCTATAAACGTTCTTCCAGTCCATCTATTCAAAATACACTCTCACATCTGACACATACGACTTTATTCGACGTTTTTCGGTATCGCACGCATTCGAATACGCTCCGTAGTGAGTGTAAATCAAATGGTCATAAAGTAAAACGCCACAATTCGGGAGCCCACTCCACGCTAGCGTAGCTTGATTTATTCGCCCACCGAAGTCGGCGAAAACGCACCTCGTGACGTCACGGCTTTTGTTTTTTTTTAAGGCTTTTTATTGATGGCGCTCGGATAAAAAGTGGTACGGTCAGGGTTGCCGAGTTTGATTGGTACTTGTTTGTCAGATGTCGCAGAATTGCAAGTTTCAAAAAGAGAATAGAACTTGAACTGCGTACCTGTCATTATTATTCCGCATTTTATTTTTTTCTTCAGATTAAATCTTGGATTTGATCGCGTGTTGTTTATTGTGGAAACAATGTTACATTATTTATTATTGTTATTTAATCTGGAAATGGAATCAGTCTTAGGCAATATATATTTCGTGTTCGATTTGCGATCGCTTCAAAGTACTTTATAATCTGTTTATTTTTTAAATTCCTATGTCTTTTCTTCTAACATCAGAACACATCCCGATTTTATAAACTTCACTATCCAAAATTTAGTAACACCCCAGGAAGTGACGTTTTTGATAGATTGTTCCACAAAGTATTTAATGTTGAGCAATTTTTACAAGGTTATTCGTGACCTTATGCTCCTTTAAGCATGCCTACTATATCTTGAATAATTAGACCTAAGTAAGCTATGATTATTATTAGTTTAATTTTTCTCAATGGTAATTGTCTAAATTTATATAACATTATTAAAGGGAAATTGGGCTACTATAAGGTGGCAGGTTTCTCGTATGCAAGAGTCTCCTCTGAGTACCACCTTTTTATCTTCATCAACTGCCAAACAGCAGTGTTTGAGCACTTCTGAGTGCGAGCGTGAAGGACACTGAAACCAGTGAAATTATTAATAATGAAGGGACAACATATTATGGGTGACGTGCGTAGCGCTGTACAATGCAGTAAGTACTTTGTAATTCAAAGTTCTGATTGGTGTTGTTTTGAATATGGGCACGACCTGCTCGTCTTGTCGAAAACTTCGATGAAATGTAATGAAATGAAAATATATATTGAATCCATAAAAAAAAATTATACATCATTTATTTTTTTAAACTTCGGTGGAAATTTATACAAAGGAATTCAGGCTCTAATCTATCATTATCTTTTAAAGCTGTAACTAAAACCACTCGTTTAAACTTTCTGAACGCAATCATCAAACCTCCATCCATATCCTCGGAGCAGCCACCTGTTATCAACCCTGGCTAAGCGGCCGCCGTCACAATTTGTGAATGATTTTTCACCCCTTGTAACTGCACGCTCATCCCACCATTTTATAACCATTTGTCAGCCGTGCGAGCGGGACGGATGACTGGCCCTCTCGCTCCCCCCGTCCGTCTATATCTTTTTTAACTTTTTTACCGCTTTTACGGGAATCCATCGACACGCAAAACTGTGTTACCGTCCAGTGTATAAATCTTGCCACTTGTTTGTTGACGTTTTTTGGTTGTTTCACTTTTGAGGGGATTTTAATTTGGACCCCGTTTTGTGATAGTTTATTTTAGATTGATAAGATGTTGGTTGAGGATTGATGAGGTGGATATCTGAAGAACTTTTGCTCCGGCTAATGATGTGAGATATTTAAATGGTATGTTTATAAGAATTTAGTTATAATAGTTTTTGAGTGGTAGAGCTACGCTGTAGACACTTGTCTACAGCATGTATGGGCCGGCTCGTCCGGGTCATTACCACTGTCTCACAGAAAACCGGCGTAAAGTAGCAGCTTGCTGCTGCGTACGGTGAGTGAGATATCCGGAGGCCCAAACCCCCTCCCCTTCTCAATCCCTTAATAATTATCCCTTTCCTTTAAGGTCGGCAACGCACCCATGATTATTTTGGTATTGTGGGCGTACATGGGCGGTGGAGATCACTTACCATCAGGTGACCCACTTGCTCGTTTGTCGGCCTATACCAAAAAAAAATACGAATAACGGAAATTGTAA
This sequence comes from Mimas tiliae, assembly GCA_905332985.1. NCBI lineage: Eukaryota > Metazoa > Arthropoda > Insecta > Lepidoptera > Sphingidae > Mimas > Mimas tiliae. The sequence continues at coordinate 1,244,144 of HG995243.1, forward strand.
ATAATTGGTAGAGCCACGCTGTAGACACTTTAATTTTCAACAAAGGGTGAGCTCGTCGGGGATAGTACCACTATCTTACAGAAAACCGTGAAGTGGTAGCTTATTGTTTCCGGAATTCCGGAGGTCCAAAATCCTCGTCCCCTTCTCCTTCTCAATCCATTCCTTTCCTTAAAGGTCGGCAACGCATCTATGATTCGCGTATATACTGCATGTAAATATATTGAAGAACGTCTAGAGACATTGCATCCTGAGATAGTTGGCAGAATGATGCCGGCCTGAAGTAAATGGATATACACCGGTTAACCACGGAACTCGTTAGCAATGATCGCTGTCCAGTCTGGTATAGATCTTAATACTTTACCTCATAAAAATCACTAGTATGCTGTTGGGGCTGGATTCGAACCTGATACACTGTCTTAATATTAATTTGTTGTTATTGATTTCCTAAAGCGAGTCTGCTACAACCAATTTTTACACCACAAAATACCGAAACCGCGAAAAATGGCGCGACAACCGCGCTTTTTGTGCTAAGTGCTAGACCGTATGCGTGATTGAAGCCGCAAAAATGCCGGCCAACAGAGTCCGGCCAAACCGCGGATTTATCAACCTTGCACCGCGATTTACGATTTCATTACCAACAAATGAACCGCTGTGGAAACGCATTTTGCATGTTTTTTGGCGTCCGTTGAAATTGTTTCTGCGTGTGGTTGTTATGTGATGTGATGCTACTGGTGATTTTTATGACAAACGAGCAAGTGGGCCACCTGATGGTGAGTGATCTGCACTGCCCATAAATAGTATAGTAAGAAAGAAGTAAAATGTATACCAAAGTAAGTAACTTTACCTTGTTAGTAGAAGTCTAGCTCTACTAAAAACTTACCATTTTTTTTTATCGTTGATACAAATTAGTCAAAGTTTTCATGAAAACTCGCTATAACACCATCTTTATAGAATGCACTCCCAAATCCCAATCACTGCCTCCGTGGCTCAGTTGTAATGCGTACACGTTACGATTGAGGCTAATGCTGAGGTCTCGGGTTCGATCCCCGGGTTGGCTAAAGTGGTATTGGGTTTTTCTATTACGAAATGCTCAGTATCAGCGCGGAGTCTGGAATTTGTGACCGGTATGGCGATAGGCTCGCCCCCTATCACATAAGGGACGGAAAACGTTCGGCGAAATGTGGGTGTACTGGTTACACCTCTGTCTACCCCTTCGGGGATTACAGGCGTGAGTGCGTACGTGTATTTGTATTGTATTATATCATGGACATGCTGCCGACCTTAAATTAATCGGATAATTAAGGGATTGGGAAAGGGAGGAAACATTTGGCCTTGTGGATACCTCACCTTACGAAACGCAACAGCAAGTTGCTACATCAAGTCAGTTTCTGTGAAACAATGGTAACAACCAGGTCGAGCCAGCCCATACAGCCTCCGTGGCGCAGCGGGCGAGTAGCCGGCTGCGAAGCGAGAGGCCGTGGGTTCGATTCCCCCACCGAGATTTTTTTTTGACAAGACAGTGATCCACAGTTATTTGTTTCGGGTCTGGGTGTTGTGGGTTGGCAAGTCCCTCGTAGTTCCTGATACCCACGATACAGGTTTACCTAGTGTGGGGTCAGGACTATGTGTGTGACTGTTGGGTGACTTATACATCCCGTAGACAAAACTGTCTACAGCCTGGTATGGTCGCTCATTACCAAATTTCGCCGGGTCTTCTCAGGCTGGGACGTTTTGGATCCGGTGGTAGGTTTAAAACACGTGCCGTTTCGGCAATGCCTATGGTCTATATCGACCCATAAAAAAGAAGGAAAAATTAAATAATAATAATACTTAACAATTCTGGATTATTCCATAATAAAAATATTGTAAAATGTATACTAGATAGCAAAATTAACACACTAGCGGCGGGTCCAAGCCACCAAATTTAGGGATAATTCCACTAATTTGGGAACACTGTCTGTATTTCCATTTTCTGCCATTTCACAGTTATCTTGGTACATCTACTTGCCATCAGGTACAAGTCGCTACGACGTTACCGTGCGAGATATAAAAAAAATGTATTTAAAAAAATAATTGCTAATTTGTTCATTCGGTCGATTATATAAAAATAACTTTTGAGTATTCATAACACTTTACTATATTGAAATATTCCGTAACTCTTCCTCAAACACGGAACATGTTTTCCATAGCTAATATACACAAAATTGAATGAAACGCAAACGATACGGCCATTTTACCGTTTTCCGCGTAAACACATGGCGGTAAACTGTAACAATGGTTACAATAAAAATAATTCACCCCGAACCCCCGCACCCCCGCACCTACGCACACAAGTAACCATGATGCGCAGTAAAACACAATTACATTATTATTATATCGCGTTAGGGTTCGCAAAAAAACATAAATACTCAAATATATACAATATACATACATACGCAGTCGCGCCTGTAATCCCCGAAGGTGTAGGCAGAGGTGTAACCAGTACATACAGTATCGTAACGGCATTACAACTGCGCCACCGAGGCAGTCATTATAATATATCTCGCCACCGCTCAAATATATAATTATTTTTTATGAATTTGAATAAAATAGAACAACCGCGATGTCTGTTCCATCCCGTACTCTCGTAGGATGGCTCTTAGGACCTCGTAATTTCCTATACAAGACATCGATACAATATTGTTACATATAAACATTTTCAAGAACACATGTTACGAAAATCCGCCCGATGTGCAAAGAGCCTCAACACGCCTCGCCCCCCGGTTAACACGGTTAATAATAGGCTCCTTACCCCGCGCCTTATCTACGGTATTAAACCATAAAACATTATAATTTACAACGCCGTGTCGCTCCGCTATGATGGCGCACTCGGCGGTCGCCGCTTCTCAAATATTTTACTCTGTCACACTGTTATTATTTATTAGAGGGCTTTGGGTGACTTATGATATCAATAAGGTTGGTATTGTTTTTAATTGAAGATAGTTTGTGGATTACGTGAAATTAAAACGTAGATAATGATTTTACGTTGATAAAAAGAAACCAAAATGTTTGCTATCATACTACACTCTCAAGCACAGTCTTAATGTAGTCTTATCAAGATATTTATAACCAGTCGCCTAAACTTTACTTTGTTAATAGAAGTCTAGCTCTACTAAAAACATACCATATTTTTTTATCGTTGATGCAAACTATTGACTAGTTTTCATGAAAACTCGCTATATCATCATCTACATAGAATACACTCCCAAATCCAATTTATAATTCACAACCCATTTTAAATTCGATTAACGCTTGTTACATTTCATTAACGTGTACAAAACTGAGCCCCACCCAAACTTTGAGCATCATTGTCACCCAGATACTTAAAAATAACGAGATTCTAGCAAATATTGTAATAACCCCTCCGGGCGCCCCCCGCCCACGCCCTCTTCGCCCCCGCGGCCCTGTCCTCACGTATTTAGTTCAGAACCATTGTTTTAATAAGGTTTCTTTGCTGATTCGGCGGTACACGCAGGGCTGCCAACATTCGGACCTTGATTGGCTAATTAGATGGGACACGGATACTTTCAAAAGGAATGGGTTAGTTGATGGAAAGTGGAGACCATTAAATTATATATTATACACAGGTCATAATTTTTAGTAATGTAATATCTTTATATATATAATTCAACCGTACGTGTGTATGTGACTGAACTCCTCCTAAACGGCTGGACCGATTTGAATGATTTTTTTTGTATGCGTTTGGGTGGCGACCTGGATGGTTTAGATTCACAATTGGACCTGGTAGGTGGCGCTGCTGTGGTTGCGGGTGAAACCGCGCGGGACAACTAGTTTGTATACAATATTTTATGTTGTTGCCAAATTCCCCTTTCATCTTCCATAGCTGTCCTGTTTTGATTAGATTTTACTAGGTGGTAGGTCCATCGTATGCTACAGGCTGTCTGGGTGGGTACCACCGCTTTGTCTATTTCTGCCGCCAAGCAGCAGTGTGTTTCAGTTTGAAGTAATTTGAAGCCAGTGAAATTATTGGGCATTATGAGACTTAACAAACTAAATCTCGGGGGTGACAAAAGCAGCTTAGTGCCAAGCACTTTGTACAATGATATGTGCGGTGTTGTTTTTGTTTATGGACAGGCATGCGATTACCTGATGGTAAAAATCGACTGCATATTTATGAACAGTGAAATTGTATGCCCATGATCCGAAAACCTAGATTGTTAATTTGTTTGTTTAGTGGATGAAGACGTTCCTTTCCATTAACTAAGTAGTTAACTAAAACATCCACTAGCCGTTAGATAGCAATTTTTACACGCTAACGGCGGGTCCAGCGCACCAAATTTAGAGATAATTCCACTAAGTTGGGAACACGGTCTCTAGTTCCATTTTTTGCTATTTCTCAATTAAGTTGGTGGCTGAGTAACAATAAGATCTTAAAACAAATTTAAGCTTTATTGTCGAATGCCATCTTCTAGAAATTACATACATACATACGCACTCACGCCTGTAATCCCCGAAGGGGTAGGCAGATGTGTAACCAGTACACCCACATTTCACCGAGCATATCTCCATCCCACGATGTGATAGGAGGCGAGCCTATTGCCATACCGGGCATAAATTCCAGACTCCGGGCTGATACTGAGCATTTCGTAATAGAAAAACCCAATACCACTTTACCCAACCCGGGGATCGAACCCGAGACCCTCAGCGTTAGCCTCAATCGTAACGCGTACGCATTACAACTGCGCCACCGAGGCAGTCTAGGAATCGAGCTTCTAGGAATTGGTAAAACAAATGACCTGTGTACACCAACCTAACATTCAATTCAATTTTAAAATTGCTGACAACCCTACCGTGTGGTAGGGCCGTCAATAAAATACTCGCCCTCCTGTTTGCACTTTATCGATATATTCTCGCGTGCGTTTCCCATCCCTAAGTGTTTCGCTAACGATAATTACATACACGAGTTATGTTCAACATGTTGCCAATTGTTATGTTGGATTAGTTAGGTATATGACGATTTATTTTTAGAAAACATAATTTTTTATTAAAGTAATTGGTGCCTAGGGTTGGAGAGAAAAAAGCTTAGTATATTTTGTTTTCTTTTGAACTGACTTTTTATATGTACGTTAGCTTATAAAGTAACAAATGTGAAGGTTGAAGATCGTATGTATCGATGAAGTCGTAGGTTTGAATATTTTGCAATTCAGAAATGACCACATTTAGTGCCCAAAATATAGTCATTTCTTGTCCTTAAAAAATCTAGGTGGCTTCTAAAAGGTGGCAGGTCCCTCATATCCGAGAGTAAGCAGAGGTGTAGCCAGTAGGTACACCCACATTCCGCCGAGCGTATTTCCATCCCATGATGTGAAATGGGCGAGCCTAACTTCATATATCACGCCTGTATCCCATAGGGGTAGGCAAATACTAACTTCATACCAGGCACAATTCCAGACACCGGGCTGATACTCTAAGTGTTACGTGATAGAAAATCTCAAAATCACTCTTACCCGATCCAGAAATCAACCCCGAGACTCCAGCATAGCACGCATTACAACTACGCCACCGAAGCAGTCTAAATTCTAATACATTAAAATGGTGTAAGAGTTTACCCAACAGAGGGACATTCAGCTTAATATTTTTTTAAGTATTCTTTCTACACAATCTTAAGTATACGTCCTAACATTTTATAGCCCACAATCATTGCAAATAAAAGCAAAACAAATAAACCAGTTAACCTACCTCATGAAATATGTATCACCAAATATAAGGCTATAAGACAATAGCGGCCGCGGATTATTATCCAAACATAGCTTATATCTTAGCACAAACGAGCCAATAAAAAAGTAAATACACGCAATCAGAACATACACGCGCTAATCCTTTGTTTGGCCGCCTTTGATGACCGAGTGTTAGGCGAGCGTGTGTTAACTCGCCTGTTTTATGGCCCCGTTTCTATCAATATTGTATGGTGATTGGTGTAGTGTAAGGTATGAGCGGGAGCGGGTAATTGTGTTTAGATTTGTGAATGTGTATTTGGAATTATGAAAATAAATTATTAAATCTAGACTTTTATAATTGGTAGATCCACGCTGTAAACAGACTTGTTTACAGCATGAATGGGCTGGCTCGACCGGGGTGATACCACGTTCTCACAGAAAACCGGCTTTAAGTAACAGCTTGCTGTTGAGTCTCGCAAATCCCATGACGTGATAGGGGGCGAGCCTATCGACATACCGGGCACAATTCCAGACTCTAAGCATTTCATAATAGAAAAACCCAATATCGCATTTACCTGACCCGGGGATCGAATCCGAAACCTCAGCGTCAGCCTCAGTCGTAACGCATACGCATTACAACTTCGGTTACGGGTTATCCTATTACAGTTCTAAAGCTTTTTAAGGTAATACAGAGTGAAAAACAGTATAGTAACAGGGTCCCGTAACACAATTTTTTCATATAGCATATGCCGGTAAACGAGCAAGTGGGTCACCTGGTGGTAAGTGATCTCCACCGCCCATGTACGCCCACAATACGAGAAGAATCATAGGCGCGTTGTCGACCTTAAAGGAAAGGGATAATTAAGGGAATAGGAATTCAAGTCTCTGAATATCTCACTCCTCGTACGAAACGCAGCAGCAAGCTACTTTACGTCGGTTTTCAGTGAGTGGTAACGATATAGCCCATTTGTGCTGTAGACAAAATTGTCTACAGCGTGGCTCTTCCACTCCGAGGTGTACCTTTGGGTATGGAACTCTATGAAAACCTGACCAATCCATGGCTTGCACCACCTCACACCGGCCTTACCTTTAGTTTACCAAGATTACGGCAATTGTGATGGCAAGAACTATTGATACAGGCATTAGTCTACCATTGTTACATGTCTAATCTATTGGACGATACCGCTGTTTAAATGTTATCGTGTTTGCAAATATTGTAAGTGTTTGATAACCGGGTTTCAGCTTAACTGAACCTACATAGTCTGATGCTGATAATAGTTGTTGGATTATTACCGCCGCATTTATCTAGTAGTAGCAAGTAGTAGCTGTGGATTGGGAGGTCGTTGGTTCGATTTCCAGGTTGGACATATTTTTTTTTTATGGCCGAACCCGGCAATCTAACAAGTTGACCACCTGTAAAGAACAGGGATAGTTAAGGGATTGGAAAGTTAAGGGGGGATTTCGGCCTCCAGATGAGATATCTGACTGAGAGATTCTTCGGACTCGCAGGCGTGTCCTATGTGCAGGGTTTGCGCATTATTATTGCGATTCGGGTTCGGCAGGGAAAGTGCCGCTTCGATAGCGACTGTGATGGAGTCGTTGGGATCTGCCAAGACATATTTGGGATAACGACGTGAATATTAATAATATTAATTAATATAACATTTATTTAATACTAGCTTTTACTCGCGGCTCCGCCCGCGTGAATAGACTTTTCCGAAATAGAACGTAGCCTATTACCGTCTCCAGAGTCCCATCTATCTCTACATCAAAATTCATCAAAATCGGTTCAGTGATTTAGACGTGAAAGCATAACAAACAAATAGTTTTTTTCATAAAAAGTATCCTATGTTACCTCCAAGAATATGTGTACAAAGTTTCATGATGATCGGTTAAGTAGTTTTCGCGTGAAAGCGTAACAAACAAACTTACATTCACATTTATAATATTAGTATGATTACTATTCATTTCTATAGCAAGCATAGGCCGGCTTGACTTGTGACCACTGTCTTAAAGAATACCGACGTGTATTATCAATTTGCTGTTAGGTTTTGTACGATAAGTGAGATATCCGGAGACCCAAATCCATTCATACCTGTAACCTGTACACCCAGACTTCGCCGAGCGTATCTCCGCCGCTTATGTGATAGGGGGAGAGCCTATCGCCATACCGGGCACAACTTCCAGACTCCGGGCGGATACTGAGCACTTCGTTATAGAAAAACCCAATACCACTTTACCCGACCCGGGGATCGAACCCGAGACCTCAGCGTTGGCCTCAATCGTAACGCATACACATAACAACTGCGCCACTGAGGCAGTCAGACCCAAATCTCCTCTTAATTACCTCTTTACTATAAGGTTAACATCGCGTACATGATTCTTTAGGTATTGTTGACGTCCATGGGCTCCTATCAGGTGTCACAGTGCTACATTGTCGTCCTCTGCTATAAAAAAATACTCGATAATTATTATATTCGACAAAAATAACCTTTTTTCACTGCCTCGGTGGCGCAGTTGTAATGCGTATGCGGTACGGCTGCTATTGCTGGGTTTTTCTATCACGAAATGCTTAGTATCAGCCTGGAGTTTGAAAATATGTCCGGCATGGTGATATGCTCGCCTTGTGTCACAACATGGGACGGAAATAAGCTCTGCGAAATGTGAGTGTACCTACACCTCTGCCTACCTCGTCGGGGATTACAGGCGTGAGTCCGTGTATGTATGTAAATCACCTTTCTCTCTATTCTAAAAAAAAGTAACTGGCGCCGCTGCCAAAAGCTTGTCACGCTATCTCCTCCGAAACCGCTGGGGGTATGGGGTCGAGACCGATACCAATCGATGCAGAATAATGTGGGGAAGAAAGTAACATATGTCTCATATTCGTCGGACTTTAAGTTTTTTTTTATTTTGTGTTTTGTGGAAAAACATGGGCAAAGCCCCTAGTTGTATAAAATAATTCAGTGCTTAAGTAATTGAATAAGTTATACCATAAAAAACATGCATTACAAAACGAATGTCGCAAGCCAATGCTAAATATCTAAGAAAGTTCACCTTCAAACGGAGACAAACAAATCAAGTGATGTATCTTAAAACATAGACAGGAGTCAAGCTAGTCGCCTTACCTTAGCGTTGGGTTCAGTAGTTTTTTCTATAGAAGACTAGTTTTACTCGCAACTCCGCTTGTGTCAATGTCTTTACCTGTATAAAAAGTAGCATATACCCTCAAATAATGGAATACCTGTGTGCCAAATTTTATCCAAATCCGTATATTCGTTCAGGTGTGGTGGATGGCCAACCATCCAAATTTTCATATATATTTTTGTTGCCCTCGGCTCCGCCCGCGTAATGTTACGTTCAATAAAGAGGTTCATACAAAGTTCAACCCCTCTTACTCCCTTAAAATGTAATTTCGTGACTACTGTCTTACAGAAAACCGGCTAGTAGCGCTTGTGGTTATGTTTCGTAGGTGAGTGAAATATCCGGAGGTCTAAAATATCCGGAGGTCTAAAATCCTGCCCAATCCCTTAACTTTGCAGACTTTAAATGAAAGAGATAACCCTTTCCTTTAAAGTCTGCAACGCTTCCATGATTCTCTGGGTATTGTATCCACAATTCGTTCATGGACAGTGCGGATCAGTTCCCATCAAGACTCACTTGCTCGTTTAATAGCCTCAGCTATTAAAATAAACTTCAGAAAAGTAGTCGATAATGGCCACATTCGAGTCAAATGTTTGAAAAATAGGAGATCCTTTTTAAAAATTGTTAAAGAAAAGTTACAAAGATTATGAATTCCCTTTTCAACGATATTTTACTCGATGAAGTAAGTACCTATTTGCTTTATAAGAAGGTAAAAAAGAAAGCTTTCTTTTTCTCAAAATGTTACTATATGTTTTAGGGGGTAATATACATTTTTTTTGCAGCAAATTATAAAATTACCACGACATACGGACAGACATTCTATAACTAAAGGTTTCTAGTTTCACTACGGATTACTCCACGAAACAAATCAACATCACCCAAATCCATATAGGTACATAAATTAAGAAAAACTTTTTTCTATCGTAATATGGACTATAAGCTAAAGGATTTATTTAAAGAAATAAATATATTGACTGTCGCCTCTCAGTATATATATGAGAACCTGATGTATGTAAAAAAGAATATTAATTCTTTTACAACAAACAGCGACATTCATATGATAAATACTAGAAATAAGAATAAACTGATATTGCCCATGACCAGACTTCAAAAAATTAGTAACTCTTTCAAGTGTCAAAGTATACGTTTCTACAACAAAATTCCAAGCCATATTCAACTATTAAGCCTTAATAAATTTAAATTATGTATTAAACTTAGGCTTTGCCAAAAAGGTTATTATAGTGTGAAAGATTACTTGGAAGACAAAACAGCTTGGAATTGAGCCGCTCACTCCTTACAAAATTGGCTGTACCTAGGTCTCTTCTTTTATATAATATATTGTTTAATATTGACTGCTCTATTGGCGCAATATTAGTATTTAAGGCAATACTGACATGTTGATTTTTTTAAATTTTTATAACATTTATTAAATATTTTGTTTTTTTTTTTTTGTGAGTGCGAGTGCCAAGTATGTCTGGTATACTCTTGGCCATTTCTTCAAAAGGCCAATCCAGGAATTTCTTTACATTACACTCGCATAATTCTGTAAAACAATGTCTGGACATTAAAAGAGGCCGTAACCCATGAGTTTGTTTCGGCATTTCTTCTCATGGCTAGCCCCGAAATGCCGTCTTAAATATAATGTAGCATAAAAAATGATTGACATGTAAAAGTGATATTTATGATCCAATTTACAGAATAAATGATTTGAATTTGAATTTGAAGCGGGCCTGACAGCTCACTCGATATTCAAATACGAAAAAAAAGAAAAACAAATGACTGCTGCCGATACAGTTCCTCAGATAAGTGTTACCAGTATCGGACAGGTATCATTATGCGGGCATACTTAGCCGGAAGGTGGGGGAGACGGCACGGGCCGAGGGGAGGCAATTTAATTCTGTCCACGTTCTAATAATGACCGTCATAATTCGTTCAAAGTGTCCGGTCTGGGACATTTCTCCCCGCGCCGCCCGCTTGATTCCTTTGCATTTTCCCCCCCCTTAATTCCATTTTCATGCCACCTTGCACACACTCGCGCTTCATCTGTCTGTATGTGTGTAGGGTGGTAGGCGCTCTTAATTCCACGTCGCAAACGGACTGAGTCTTTTTTTCTTGACATCAATTTTGCAACGTTTTTAGATTGATTTAAGAATACATGCATCTGTTATGTATTTACTTTTACAATTTGAATTTTAAATGTTTAAATTTAAAGTTCTGCTTGTTCTGAGTTTTGGTATAAATTACTTCGATTCATTACGTCATATCTTTGTTCAGTTGTTGTATTTTGTTTCAAAAGATGTTAGAATACTAGGTAGATCTGTCATATGAGAGAGGCTGGATTGGTACTAAATCTGCCGCCAAGCAGCAGTGTGTAAGTACTGCTGTATTTTTGTTTGAAGAACACTGAAGTTAGTGAAATTACTGGGAATTATGAAACTTAACATCCTATGTCTCAGGGTGAAGAACGCAGTCTAATGTCATGCAGTGTTAACTAATTAAAACTTCTGTGTCGTATTGCTTCTATTACCATCGAAATAAGATAACTAGAACGATAACTCTCATATGAATCTGCCAAAAATACGGCTCCACTTACTTACACATGCAAGAATCACACGTAACACTCATACACGCAACAAAAATTAATGAACGTACAAAATCAACTTTATTTCATAAAAGTTAATGTCTAAATATTAAATTTCTAGATCGTGATACGACGTTTTGCACCGCGCAAAAAAATAGACTTATCGAGTGTCAACTAGAGATTAATATGTACTGACTTTTATAGCCCCGCCCCCTGGCACAGAGTTTTGGTGGGATCATTTTTTTGCTTGAGTTACGTTTCTTGTCATCTTATTTCGATGGCTGGCGTAGCATTTACCATCAGGTGAGCGACCGGCTCACTTGGCCAATAAAGTTTTAAGTTGCTGTAAGTTCAGCAACATATCTATGGTTCTTCTGGTATTATGGGTGGAGGGGCGAGCACGAACAACTTACGAATAAGTTTTAAAATCGAGAACGCTAGGATTTGTTTACAAGGTGGTAGGTCCCTCATTTGCGAGAGGCCGGCGGGGTTGGTACCACCGCTTTGTCTATTTCTGCCGCCAAGCAACAGTGTGTAAGCATTGTTGTGTTCCGGTTTGAAGGACAATGAAGCCAGTGAAATTACTGGGCATTATGAGACTTAACACCTTATGTCTCGGGGTGACGAGCGCAGTCCAGTTCTGTGTGGCGTTGCTTCTGTTTATGAGCAGGCGTGGCGCTTACCATCAGGCGAGCGACCTGCTCGTCTCGTCAATCAAGCTAATAAAAAAAAACAACTTTTTAACTATTCGATACGAATACGTTCTCGCAAGTTATTCGTCTTGCATCACTGGAAAAAAAAAATGGTGATGTGAGGCTTTCAAAAAAACCTCACATCACATTACATCAAATTATAAAAGTGCTCATTAAATTTACCATCGACATTACTCTTTCAATATCAATATCGTGCGTGCCTGTCACGGGAACCGAACCTCTTACCGCCACATGTACGATATTACGCGTGATTTATAACATTTATATCGTAAATGTATTAGGGGACCCCTTGCTTACCCTTAGCTCTAATGTTCTCGGGTTTATGGGAATAATTGGCGGAACGTCGACGGCCTTTCTGAGAGCTGCGGTTTATAACTGAACAGACGCCGCCGATCATCGGTCGGACATGTAAATTGTACGGTGCAATTAACGTGAGTTTATGTTTAAATATTATGTTTGTTTATTTCAGGTAAGTTTCATCTTTGGGCAGTTGGACAAAGGACATGGTCAGGTTGGTTTTTAATAAGTTTATAAAATGATATCAAACTAAATATTGTCTAAGTTACGATATAATGTATTTAGACAGGGGTTATAGAACTCTAGGGACCAGCTTTTTTATTGCAAAAAGCGTCGCCGTATACTACACCGCATTAGACGTTGGTCCATATTATTAATTTGTTCCAATTTTATCATTCAAACATATTTTTAAATGATAGATTTAAAGTTCATATTTATAGCTCATAGTATGATTATTTATTTATTTATTTATTTAATAGCAATACCATTAGGTAAAACACACTACTAACATAATATAAAAATCAAATAAGTAACAAATCATGTGCTTACCTTTTAAAGGTATTTACAGCTAACATAAAAAAATTACAATGTCATAATAACGTAATACCTAATAATTATTATAAATTATAAGATAAGTAAAGTACACACACACATTAAAATAATGCTATTTTTTAAATGAAATGAAATATGTGAAATACGTAAACTAAATATTGTGAAAAACAAATAACTTAATTTTTGTTTTAAATGGGCCAATCTTATTGCTTAAAATGTCAGCGTCAATACATTTGGGCAAATAATTATAGGTTCTCATCATTCTTGTTATGGGAGTAGTGTAACCCAAATTAGTTTTATAAAATTATTCTTTAAATAATTTGTAGGCAGAAAATCTAGGTAATCGGCATGGAGTTGAAATATTTGCGAGTGGTAGAGCCACGCTGTAGACAATTTTGTCTACAGCATGAATGGGCCGGCTCGTCCGGGTCGTTACCACTGTCTCACAGAAAACCGGCGTAAAGTAGCAGCTTGCTGCTGCGTTTCGTACGGTGAGTGAGATATCCGGAGGCCCAAATCCCCCTCCCCTTCCCAATTCCTTATTATCCCTTTCCTTTAAGGTCGGCAACGCGCCCATAATTCTTTTGTATTGTGGGCGTACATGGGCGGTGGAGATCGCTTACCATCAGGTGACCCACTTGCTCGTTTGCCGGCCTATAATATAAAAAAAAAAAAAAAAAAAACTCCAAAGAAGCTGTGGACAATCTATACCTGAGTTTAAAAGCTTATGTAAAAATACTAAATCTAAATACTTTCTGCGTGATATTAGTGATTGCATATTATAAAATTCTATTCTTTTACTATATGATGATACGAAACCGGAACGATATTTTGAATGGGACAAATAATTTAGTTTTTTTTTTTGGATCATTTCTATTGTTTTTGTGAGTATCGTAATAAGGGGACCAAACTTGAGAGCAGTACTCAAGAATACTCCTGACCAGCGTGTTGTAAAGGAGTATTTTCGTAGAAAGCCGTTTAAATTGACTGCCATTTCGTATGATGAAGCCTAACATTTTATAGGATTTAGTAACGATGTTAGTAATGTGAGAATTAAAACTAAGCTTACTGTCTATATATCTTACTTACTGATTTTATAGATATATTTATTACTAGCTTTTACTCGCGGCTCCGCCTGCGTGAATAGACTTTTCCGAAATAAAACGTAGCCTCTACCGTCTCCAGGGTCCCAACTATCTCTACATCAAAATTCATCAAAATCGGCTCAGTGATTTAGGCGTGAAAGCGTAACAAACAAATAGATATTTTTTTTCATAAAAAGTTTCCTATGTTACTTCTTATACCTCCAAGCATATGTGTACAAAGTTTCATGATGATCGGTCAAGTAGTTTTCGCGTGAAAGTGTAACAAACACACTTACATTCACATTTAAAATATTGATTTGATTATTTTCGTGAATAACTAATACTCGATATTAAAAACAATAGTGCAATTTCTTTGCCATCACGTCCTGTGAGAGGAGGTTGGGGTCAATAGGAAATATTCAATTTAAAACACTACATTCAGTTTGCATAATTAATAGAGTAGTAAATGCAAAGCGACGTCTCTAATGATATTAGGTTTGAGACTCATCGACGCCTTGGATTTTATATATTTTAATTATAAAAGACTTCTCTTAAATCCTCATTTATATGTAGACGTTTAATAGCACCACAGAGGCGAGAATATAACAGAAAAATTTCATTTACAAAGCTGCTTCATGCAATTTGAAATCAAGGATCGTATGATGCTCTGTAAAACAGAGATTTCCATTGTATTTTTGCCTGTCGATACTAAAGGCCCCAAGAATTGTTATATTATAGATACGTAATTAATTATTACATACTACCCTAATGAGAGTTAGGATAGGCCTTAGTCCACCACAGGTATGCAGATTTCCTAACGATGTTTTCCTTTACAGTTAAAGCAAGCGATAATGAACCATTCATAATTTATATATGGTCTAAATTATGCTAATTACGCATTTGTTTACAATAATTTAATTTAAGAATATATATTTGTATTTCATTAATTATTCAAACTCCCCATTTCTATCAATCTCTCAAATTCCATCCACGGATCAATAACAATATACTCCCCAACCTCCCCTCAACTAGTTAAAGAAATGCATTCCAGACAAACATTGAAGTTCATCAAAAGAAACCAAACATTGCCGGAGACAGTCCGTCCGGTGAATACAAAGCTAGGGGGCCAGGGGGAGGCTGGGGACAAAAAACATTTGCTTCGAGTAACGAAACAATCGCGGGCATAATTGATTTTAGTGTAGAGCTGACTGCAAATGAAGGAATGGAATCTGATTGCGCCGAGCCTGTCTTTTGCTGATTTTTCGTTCGTGTCAGGAGTATTTCGTCTCATTTTGTTATTAGATTTCGGTACTCGATACTGATTGGTTCGTATAATTACATACGAATGTAGGTAAGTCATAAGTCATAGCTCAGTGGGAAGTGGTACGGACTGCAGAGACAAAGTACAGTATGACAGATGCAGTACTTCATAATTTGAAATTCAGTTTGGTATCGCTTCTGTTTATGGGCAAGCGTGACGTGTACCATCAGGATAACGACCTGCTCCTCCGTCAATAATGCTAATGAAAAAAATACTACTAATATTGTAAGTACCTTGATCTTACATTTAAGGATTTCTAGGATTTCATCCGGGAATCAAACTCTATTACAAACGATTTTAATATCAAAACTCGAATGGCACTCATCCCGACCTGCCCCAACCACGCCCTTAGGCCGGCCCCATAGGAGCGACTGATTACCATATCAGTGGTCGACAATCGCGGCGGCCGACAACACGACGGTTATCGTCCGCGTGAATCTGAATCGCGGTGTTTCGTGCGCGTCGCTCAGTAGCCGGTTTGCATCCAGCCTTATTTAGCCATGGACTTTTTTTAGGGCTGGTTCTAAGTAGTTTATGTTCAGTAGTTGGATTCTTACCGAGTATAAAGTTTTTTCCTGGCACGGCAAATGGACTACATTGACAGCCTCCGTGGCGCAGTGGGTGAGTAGCCGGCTGCGAAGCGAGAGGCCGTGGGTTCGATTCCTGCACTGAGATAAATGTTTGTGTGATCCACAAATATTTGTTTCGGGTCTGGGTGTTGTGGGACCGGAAGTTCCTCGTAGTTCCTGATACCCACGATACAGGTTAATCTAGTGTGGGGTTGGGACTATGTGTGTGACTGTTAGGTGTATTTATTTATTGAGTTTTATGTTAAGTAGAATGTCAGTTTAAATATAATTCCGACCGTCAAGATTTGCCCATAGGCAGTATTATACCGGCCTGAAGTTACTAGATATACAGTGGCTGGATAAGTAATGGATATAAAGCGACTCGTGACGTCGCGTCGTTGAAAACACCAACTAAGCAATCAAATATTTTAAAGTTGCTAACAGTAAGACTTTCAAAAACGATTATCCATAATCAGTAACAAATCACGTCTGACCGCTCCCAAAGGTTGCCGTCTTAGACGTCAATTCCAAACGTCTTACGTGATGCAGTGGCCCCATCTCCCCTTCCCTGTCCCCCTAGGGGGGCACACGTAGGCTCGGACAGTCGGCACTATGGCATACTAATTATCAATTAGACCGGACTGGGAGACAGTCTTCGCGAAGGGGAGGTGGGGGTTAACTTAGTACACTTTTAAGCACTCCACGTAGTATGTACATTGAATTTTGTAGGCATTATTAATTTAGGGTATTGATTGGACGTAGGGGCAAAATGGAACAGTTGTTTCTCTGTGTATGATTTTGTAATTTCATTGATATTGTTATCGTCAAGAAAGTTGCAAATGACATTCTTTTAAACCAATAATCAACGTCAAATGTGAACATAGATCGTAATGAGATTGAATGTAGAATAAAAGTTGACTGAAGCCGAAACGGTATAATGCTACTGCTAATGCTAGGTGCGTTTGACGTTGATGATTGGTTTAAGAGAATGCCATTTGCAACTTTCTTGACGCTGAGACTAGATCGGAATGATATTTTGAACATTTAAAATTACGAGAATTGGCCTTCTGAAGTTTTAAAGGTCTTCTAAGTTACACGTATAGTATAAAAAGCTTCTAAGTATTAAGAATTAAGTTATTCGTTTCGGCAATTTTAGTTTTTACAACTTAAAATATGCAAATCTCCTACTTTTCGAGTCTCGTCAGGCACATAAATAAGTACGTGATCCAATGTTAAAATAAGTATAGCAAGCATATAGCAAGTTCTGTACGAAAAAAGTTAGAGTATTTTTTTCCATCTTTTTTATTATTAATCACTGCGCTGGCAAAGAAGCATAGCATGGGTGGTTACTTTGATTAATAGAAATAAAAAAAAATGAAAAAAATATTTCATACAGAACGCCAATTTCAAAGACCTATTATTTCTTTATTTTTCTCTTAACTAAAACAATAACTTAGTGTCAACTAACTTTAATAATAAAAAAATAAATGTATAACTTTAAAATGAAGGTAGGCAATGTAACATTAACTTTTCGAGACGACCTACACCTCAGTCTCTCCCGTGACCACGAAGGCTGAAAATCTTTCGAAACGTCGGGACTAAAATAAAAATTAAACCGCGATAAAATCCGTATAAACTAGTTTTATTTCAATGTGTAATATTCGCGTAAACATAAGAAATCTCTATCTAACTACTGATCTATATTGGACCATCACCATTGCTCTTCGTGTTTCTCAAGATAATTGAAGCTTACCGAAGTTCATAGCTTAAACCGGAGCTCTATATGTACTTATACTAATAGTAGAAAACTAATTATAGTATGCATATCTAGGAGAAAGAAGAAACCCCTTGTAATTCTTCTTTTCTGCCTAGCATTGTCCTGGTTTAGTACTAGGGTCCTCCTTTCTACATAAACGCTTTCTTTTGCCTGATTATTATTATTATTTCGTATGGCGTGTAGGATTAGTATATTGTGCTTAATTACAATTGTAATTCCAGCTCAGCAATCCATGCTCTAGCGTCTGGGGACAGTTGAAGAAGGCTCGTGAGTCCTCCCGGAAAGTTTCTTTTCGGGCATTCCTCAACAATGTGCCGGGTAGTTTGAGAGGGGGCTCCACAATCGCAGCTAGGCGTGTGAGTGACACCCCACTTATAAAGATGGTAGTTGCAGTTAGCCACACCGGTTCGAATACGGTTAAGCGTAGTCCATAGTTTCCGATACTCATAAAAGCCTGGCTGCACATCCGTAGGGTCCGAGACATGTGTCGGGGCGTCTGAACAATTTGAACATTGCCACATTTTTCGCCACTCTGATATTAGGTCCGGTTCTTTTACAACGTGTTATCACTCCAAATTGGCTTACGATACGGTAGTCGCTGAGTTGGTATATTATCCAGCGCTTTTGGATTGGCATTGGATGAGTCATTGTCTTTTTTGCCTGATCTTGAGTATCTTCAGTAGTGACATCATTGGTTCTCATGTCTCCCTCTAATACGTCAAGCAAGCGCATTTTGAGCCGCCTGTGGGATCGTACACTTGTTACGATCTGACCCAGGCATATCTACAAGGTGGTAGGTCCCTCGTATGCGAGAGGCGGCCTGGGTTGGTACCACCGCTTTGACCATTTCTGTGTGTAAGCACTGTTGTGTTCCGGTTTGAAGGACATTGAAGCCAGTGAAATTACGGGGCATTATGAGACTTAACACCTTATGTCTCGGGGTGACGAGCGCAGTCCTATGTCATGCAGTGCTTTGTTATTTAAAGTTTTGTGTGGCGATGCTTCTGTTTATGAGCAGGCGTGACGCTTACCATCAGGCGAGCGACCTGCTCGTCTCGTCATTCAAGCTAATAAAAAAAATCCTACTTACGTATTCCTGAGGTTTTCGCAAAACGTGACGAAACCACCTTAAGCGGCATTCCTGAATTTTGTTGGCTAATTTCCTTTACGTTATTAAACAACTCAAATATTGTGCATATGTTCAAATGTCAAGTTAATAAATTCAATAAATCATCATCACAGGACATGCAATTTACCAAATATAAAAAGTACTAACTTAAAACCTAACTTGAAGTCATATACCAACAAGCTTAAAGACGCCTCAGTAAGTAAGTTTTACAACACAATTGATGTACAAGTCGAAGTTGACTAATCTGTCAAATTTGAAAATCGAACAATGAGCGTTTCACGACAGGACCACTCATCTCGTTCACTTATAGTTGTCACACTGTCCTGACAGTGCCAGTGTAAAGGTAGACTCAGGCAGATCGACAGGCAACACCGAGACTTTCGCTTTGTATGCAATTGTATGGACTCTAGACGCGTGTCGCAGGCACCCGTCTCGAAACGTATGTACGTTTATAATTGCATATATAACGGTCGTGTCGCATCGACGCGCGTCGCTGTCTCATGCATCAGTCGCGAACTTCAAACTCTATCTTACTTAGTTTGTGTTTATTTACGTTCTACACTGTAATGTGGCGTCATTAAGGTTTATTTATCTGCGCTTGAATTAAAGCACCATTGAGGATATTTGAATGGCAACAATAACTCATAGTGAGACATTAAAATGTGCAATAAATTGCAACAAGCTATTAATTATATATGCACAACCATAAAATTTGCAAGACAAGCTACAAGCGGTAGCGGGTCTGCAATTGATACACTGAAACGCGACTCCCGACTGTAATGATGGGTTTTTATCAGGTGCAGGGCTACTTGTAAATACGCCACTTTGATATACGATATTTCGACGCCTGAGCCAGAAAGTAGTAAGTATTCATGTAACAGACAACTGTACAATAAATAAATACACCTAACTGTACACACGTAGTCCTGACACCACACTAGTGCGCAGCTAGTGTTTATTATTACTGGGTGTTATAAGGCTTAATATGATTTGACAAGCGCAGTGTCATATAGCATTTCTTAATTCAACGTTCTAGGTGATGTTGCAACTTTATATGGGCAGGCATGACGCTGACCAGGAGGCAAGCGATCAGCCCCTTAGCAATGCAAAAATTTAAAGAAGAAACGTTGGATCGCCTCTCGGTGCCTCTGGGTGGCGCAGTTGTAATGCGTACGCGTTACGATTGAGGCTAACGCTGAGGTCTCGGGTTCGATCCCCGGGACGGGTAAAGTGGTATTGGGTTTTTCTATTATGAAATGCTCAGTATCAGCCCGGAGTCTGGAATTTGTGCCCGGTATGGCGATAGGCTCGCCCCCTATCACATTGTGGGATGGAGATACGCTCGGCGAAATGTGGGTGTACTGGTTACACCTCTGCCTACCCCTTCGGGGATTACAGGCGTGAGTGCGTATGTATGTATGTACGTTCCGTCGCCTCGTCTCAACTTTGTATTAAATTGGTATTCGAACTGGTGTGTCAACAGCAACTACTATTTTTTATAAGTGGGGTGTCACTGACACGCCTAGCTGTGATCGTGGAGGCTCCTCTCAAACAACCCGGCACATCGTTGAGAAATACCCGAAGAGATTTTTTTGGGATGACCATGTACCTAGAGGCTAGAACCTGGATTGCTAGGTTAGACTTGCAATTGTAATAAAGCATAATATACTAATCCTACACGCTATACGATAAATAAAAAAACTTTGTATCGTACCTCTCGGTCTCTCGACCAATCAAAATCAAACGGCATGAACGCTCATGTCGTGGTTTTACGTCACATTCTAGCCATTTAAAAGAATAATACTAACCCTGTATTATACACGTCCCACTGCTGGGCACGGGCCTCCTCTACTGAATGAGAGGGGTTAGGCCTTAGTCCACCACGCTGGCCTAATGCGGATTGGCAGCCTTCACATACCTTCGAAGTTCTTATGGAGAACTTCTCAGGTATGCAGGCTTCCTCACGATGTTTCCTTCACCGTTAAAGCAAGTGATAATTAACAATTAATACACAAATAACTTAGAAAAGTCAGAGGTGTATGCACTTGGCCCTGGTTTCGAACTTGCGACTTTCGTCTCGACAGTCCATACCACTCCCCGCTGAGCTGTTTATCTTATCTTATTAAAATCTCTTAATAGGATGGAATAAAAAAAAATGTTTTTTTTTTTTTTTATTAGATTGAATGACGAGACGAGCAGGTCGCTCGCCTGACGGTAAGCGCCACGCCTGCTCATAAACAGAAGCAACGCCACACAGAACTTTAAATAAAGCACTGCATGACACTGGACTGCGCTCGTCACCCCGAGACATAAGGTGTTAAGTCTCATAATGCCCAGTAATTACACTGGCTTCAATGTCCTTCACACCGGAACACAACAGTGCTTACACACTGTTGCTTGGCGGCAGAAATAGACAAAGCGGTGGTACCAACCCAGCCGGTCTCTCGCAAACGAGGGACCTACCACCTTGTATACAAAACACATTGTGTACATATATACAATGTGTTTTGTAGGCGTTATTAAAATAGTTGTCATAATTCTTATTTTACACAAACGATGACAAACATAATACTTTACATTCACGAGGCAGACGTATAATCACACCGCATTAGTCTCTTTGACGTATCAAATATAATGCTCCAAAAATAACTCATAAATCAAAAGACCTAGTTAATTATCAAAACGGAAGTTAACTTGCGTCCACTCGATCAGAATAACTCTGTCACAATCAAAAAATATTTGGCGCCGGTGACAAAAACTGTTTCATCTATGATGTAGGAAACTGGATGATAAAAAAAAGTGACGTAAAAACCAGTCAAAAGAAACGGAAAGGGTACGAAATCAAGACTGCATCGATCAAGATTTTGTGTAATTTATAATAGTTTTGTTAACGTTTCTGCTTTTGTGTAGGAATCGATCATTGTACGCGACGGCTGGCAATTAATTGTGTTTCTGTTCTTATTTTAGCTTCATTTTACTGATTTCTATCTTAGCTTCAAGGTCCTAACACAAAATATAATTATCGGTAGACAGGTTTTTTATAGTCAAATGTCAGTTTGGCATAATAACACCTGTATGTCTTCATACTTTATAATTAGGAGATTTGGGATTTAGTCGCAAAATATGTATATGGTTTTTGTCCCTTTTTAATGGGAAAAGAGTTGAAACAAGCGATTCACCTGAGACATAAGATGGTAATCATAATATAATAAAACAGGGCTATGGGTATTGAGATTTCTAGAGACCCAAACAAACCCAATTCGTTCCCACAAAGGTCGACGATCCATGATTCTTCCGATATTGTGGATATTCACTAGACCAATTCGACGGCCTTCATGGCGCAGCGGGCCAGTGGCCGTGGGTTCGATTCCCACACCGAGACAAATGTTTGTGTCACACACATATATATGTTTTGGGTCTGGGTGTTGTGAGACCGCAAGTCTCTCGTAGTTCCTGATACCCACAATAAAGGTTAACCTAGTGTGGGCTCAGGACTCAGACTCATGAACAGGACTGTTGCGTGTATTTATTTATCATTTCCATCTTTGGGCGTTCTCATCTGCTATTAAAAATTCTGACCATTTCCCTAAAATTATAATTCCCCTAAATTATACCAATTCTCGGTAAGATGTTTTACAATGTGTTTAAAAACAGTTACTCGTACAAATTTTATGAAGTTTTAACGACTAGAAATCAGATATGCCGAAACGTCCCAGTGGTTTTATGGCTATATTCGTTTTCATTGTTTTTTAACTTTACGAGGTTTTAAGCGTCTCGTTACCAATTTAGTTTTTAGTGGTCACAGTGATATGTTGGATCAAAGGCGATGTTTCGTATAATTTAAACTCAGCTATTGTTTATAAGTGATTGACTAGCCGGCAAATGAGTGGGTCACTTGATGGTAAGTGATCACCGCCGCCCATAAACACCCACAGGGATAATTAAGAAATTGGGAAGGCGAGGGAGATTAGGGCCTCCGGATATCTCACTCACCGTACGAAACGCAGCAGCAAGCTGCTACTTTACACCGGTTTTCTGTGAGACAGTGGTAACGATCCGGCCCATTCTTGCTGTAGACAAAACTGTCTACAGCGTGGCTCTACCACTCATTAGTTGCAACGCACTTATTTTGAAAAACCTATGAGGTCCTGAGTTCAAATCTCAGGGATAAATTACAAAGGCGTCGACCGTCAAGTGAATCTGTAAAAGCCACAAAAGCTGCATACGTCCATTCGATAAAAACGACGAAATAACTGCATGTTTAAAAGGTAGTATCTTCAGTTTATCGAAGATTTGATAGTATTTACATTGAGGTAGACTCCTCCGACTCAGGTCGTAAAATATGAAGTTTCACCGCGCCTTGCTTAATATATTGAGATGTACCGACGGATATGTCATGATATTATACGCTTACGTCCATAGAAAATGTTTAAACTATAGAAGTCTTTGGAATTATGAGAATAAAATTATTTTTA